>JAHHFK020000548.1:0-717604 GCA_024533555.2 Aedes koreicus
ATCAACGATCTCAATACTAGTAAAAAAAAATCAAATCGACTGATTGTTTTCGAAGAAAATGTGCACCCAGAACCATTTACCAACCGAACCGTGTCAACGAAACTTGGTCTCGGCGTCGGAAAAGAGCAAACAGTCCTCCGGGCAATCAACGTCTCAAAATTTCCACGGTATATGAAAATGTGCGCGTCCTCGCCCGGGGCGCCATCCAGTCCAGGTGAAGGATTTCCCGAGATGACGCAGAGAGCCGAAAATCCTTTCTCCCTGTCAGAAACTCGCAACAGGCGAACCCGTCTCGTGTAGATGACAGAAAAATTAAGATTAAAAGTCGACATCAAGTTATTAACTGAATGTGCTAGCTGCTTATTAGAGAATCCAACTAACCCGACAAAACCCAACCGTACCGGGAAAGTGACGGGACTGGGTACACATTTAACCGTGTTTATTTATTTCCAAATAATCGCTTTCGTTTCGCAGCTGGAAGTCTCGCGAGGCGCAAAAGTGGCAAAACCCTCCAAGACTTACTGCCGAAAATTTCAATTTTCCTTCCACTCCTACCAACAGAGTGGAAAAGTTGGAAAAACAATTCCAACAACTGCTCGGTTCTGTATTTACCGATTCAGCGGGGAAATGTGAATAAGAACCACGGCCTGTTGCTAGCTTGGCTAATTCCGCTCACAAAAGTAGCATTAGACAGTTTTCCATTGCTGCCTTTCCCCCTTTTTCTTCTGCAACAGGTTAGATTTCCCGTTTTCCTACTTAGATAATGTTGTTGCTTTCGAGGTTTCGGAAAACCGAACAGCACTCAGTTCCTCTTTCTTCACCGATGTTGATTTCTTCTGAATGGAAGCATTGTTTCCAAAACCGAAAAACACACGTCGATTCCTTTTACCCATTCTCCCGGTAGGTTTTCACGGAACCGTACCGTTCTTCTCGTACGCATTGCATTTCATGGTACCGTTCCATTTGGTTCTGGTTTCGGTACTTTGACTCGACCCCGGGGACGGCATTTTCCGGTGCCAAAAACTCATAGAATAATCCTCTTCGGAACCCGTGCTCACTCCCTTTTTTCTGGGAAGGAAGAAGGAGTGGGAATGGGTTTCTTCGGAGGAAAATATTTCACGCTTAAGGATGTTAGGAATCGATCAGGGATGAAGTGATGGTGAGGTTTCATTTCATCATGTTATCTTATCATTCAATGATATAAAATCATAAAATATAATCATAAATAAAGCATAACATTAAGTCGCTTTCACTTCGTCAGGCCGAACCACATTAGGTCAAATTAGTCATTAGGCGCAATCCCAAGTAACACACATTTTTATTAACTATTAGAATCACTGATGATAGTTTATTTAAAAAATGTATTATAAAATATTTGCAAAACATGTCACAGTTTGAGCCTTAAGCATAGAGAACAGACATTGATGTCCATATACCTTTTCTTGAAAAACGCGTGTAAAAGTTAATATGGGCAGCTGGTATAAGAAGCAAGTGCAGAGCAAAACGAACAAAACTTTTCAGGTTATGTGCAAGGCTTTTTATTGATAAAAATTTACATGACAGTTATCGCACATTTGCAGCGCCACCTACCAGGAGCATAACGACATACATTTGAAATGTCGGTTTCAAGTTTTACACAAGTAGCAGACCGAAAATGAACGTCTGTTCTCTGTGCCTTAAGTATCTGAGTTTTATTTGAAAATTTGACATCAAATGCAAATCCACGTGCTCACAAAAGGAAAAAAAACGTAAATCACAGTCAGCTTTGTTGTACTAATAAATGTATAAGGAATTATGTATTCAGAATCGGCTACTGCTTTTTTAAAGTCTTAGATCCAGGATAGGGAAAGGTGGTTGGTGGGGGTGGGGGGTTGGTGGTTTTTTTAAAAAAAAGTCAAACTCAAAAATAATGTGATATCGTGAAAACTTTCCCATCAAATATTCAACAACACCATTTGAAAACTAAATGGGTTCCAGAGAGCAGAAAATAAATCCAGGCAAAAAATTGGGAATGAGCCATAAGAACTTGTGATGTGTTTTAGGACAAATAAAAAAAATCATATGGAAGAGGTAAAATGAGCAAAGAATATTCAATAATGCGCAAAAGACAATGATATTTTTGCTTATGGACTAATGAACGTATACATTCCAAATAAGAGTTTTTGGGCTTGTACAATTGATATTTTTATCAAATGATATGTTGAGTTTACCAAGAACCATAAGACTGTCAATTGAATGGAAAAAATATTGATACTTATAAATACGGTTGATAAATGTATCCATGCCAAGGAAAAGTACAACAATCAACCTGTGATAATTTTGAAATAGTCTTCAAACCATTATCAATGTTCAGGCGCACAAATCAAAACAGCAATCGGAAATAAAAAAATATGATCAATTTTATAATATAAAGCAGCACTTAGAAAAAGACTACTCATTTAAATGGCTTAATCCGACCAGAAGGGCATAACATAAAAATATCAAAATTATAACAAACCTTGTTACGACTAACTGATTATGATATAAATTTGTTAAAAATGTTTTCATCTGAATAATTGTGTAACATACTTATAACAAATTAAGATATAATACCCTGGGAAGCACAATCTGCGTGAAGAAAAAGATTAATTATAACAATAGTTGATATAATTTTGCTACATCGTAACAAAACTGTTACAAATTTTGTTTTGTTTATGTTATGTCTATATCATAGTTTGCTAATATTTTGTTACCTCTCGAGGATTTTTTGTAACAATTTCTGTTATTTTAACTACATCCGCGATCTGAATTCTAACAACCTCTGTTATAAAAAAGTCATAACTGAATAACAACACTTGAAATAATTTTGTTATTTCCTTCTGGTCGGGAAATTTGTCAAAGCAGATTGGTAACAACGCCAGTAAATTCTTATTGTTGACGAACATAATTCGTCATTCAAACGTCCTTGTAATTGATCTGCTCATCCACCACACCGCGATTCCACACGGTTCAGAAGATTTTTTATTTTCTACTAGATGACCAATGCTAGACAGTAGCTCCATCACTTCAGAAACGGATGAGGCGGTGATCTGGACCAGGAATTATTACTACAACGATTCGACATAGAACATTGTTCTAACAGAATTATCTATTCCAGGATTACTGACTATTAGATGCTGCTAATAAGATCAGGAGCTCAAAAAGAACCATTCGATGCCACCGTTGCTCATTTTTTTCAAGCTCAATGCTGGCTCTCAACTTAGTGGTCTAGTATCCTCCACGTTTATGAGGATGTATCGATGGTTGAACCATATTGCATTAGTATAATTGTGTTGCAAGTATAATCATACTCTATGCCGAGACCAGACCGGGATTCTAATCTAGCTATCTTCAGCATAATATTGCTTTTCTGCACCTGTTAACACTCCAGCAAACTTGTAGGACTCAAGCAAACGTTGCGTTGAAGTAATATTCCTTAATTAATTAATTCGATGGACACGGTTTGTTTTTCGTAATTGAGCCTTGCAACTATCTCTTAATTTAATCTTTAATCCAAATATTTAGATAATCATGTTTATCTTTGAGATAGCACTTGTCAGGGTAATATCAATACAAAAACAAACAAAAACAATTATGTAAATATAAACTAAGAAATAAAAACTTCATAAACTCAATGTTTCTGATTCTGCGTGAATAGAAATCAACAATTGACATTTGGTACATGAGACAATCCACGCAAAATTGGACGTATCAAAAATGCTTGTCCAATGGGGGTGTACGAGGGGATAAATTGAAGGTTGCATTTTCTAAATGACAAGGTGAAGGTTGCTAGAATCCAAAAATAGCTGCCATCAAGGGCGATATACATGGATTTGAATTTTGAAGGCACAAATATAGGAAACTACAAAGATTTCACAAATCAAACTACAATCACTTGTATTGTATGCAGCAGTGCAGCAAAAGTGATGATAGTTTGGCATATTAGATCTTTATTGTTACTTGAAATGTACATTTGACTATTCGAAGTGTCGCCGCATATCGGTTATGATCGCGGCCAATTTTGGTTTCTAATGACCTTCGCCTTATTGAAGAAAACGTCCGAAGCCACTGTTTATAGGATTTCCATAGGTTGTTTTATGATATATTTTACTTTCAGAGCATCGCCATTGAACTGGAAAAAAGTGAATTAATCACATTTAGATATAGTTCTGTAGGATTCTGTTTGAAATTTTTTCAAAAACGTAATTTTGAATGTACCCGACCAGAAGGGCATAACATAAAAATATCAAAATTACAACAAACCTTGTTATGACTAACTGATTATGATATAAATTTGTTAAAAAATGTTTTCATCTGAATAATTATGTAACATACTTATAACAAATTAAGATATAATACCCTGGGAGGCACAATCTGCGTGATGAAATAGATGAATTTTAACAATAGCTGATGTAATTTTGCTACATCGTAGCAAAACTGTTACAAATTTTGTTTTGTTTATGTTATGTCTATATCATAGTTTGCTTATATTTTGTTACCTGTAGAGGATTTTTTGTAACAATTTCTGTTATTTTAACTACATCCGCGATTTAAATTCTAACAACCTCTGTTATAAAAAAGGCATAACTGAATAACAACACTTGAAATAATTTTGTTCTTTCCTTCTGGTCGGGTAGGTATGTAGGTCGTGTTTTTCAACAACCAGCATCAGATAATAGAAATATATTTAATTTAAATTAAGCCTTGTTGGTTCATGGTTACTAGAAAGGGTAAATATAAGGAAGGGAGGTTCTAGACAAGTGAGCAGCACAAAAACGCTGTTACTTTGCTTTACCCATTGCGTTTAAAATTTATAAGGAGACTACTAAGGGAAACTTATTTGGAATCTTAATTTGTAGACACCTCAATTTATATAAGCAGTTTACCATACTTTTATAATGCCGTTTTACGCTTAACTGTGCGACCTTGCTCAGCAACTCCCATGATACATCGCCTTGAACATGGCATCATTGTACATTTCACCCTAAGCCCGACGAATATTCTCCTGGTGTGTTTAAAATAAGCAAAGGTGACATCCAACAGGGACGTTCTTCCTTATCCATTTAATGCAGCCTTTAGAAGTACCCAGTTAGATTAATGTTCAGTAAGTACATCAGCTCCCAAATCCCCTTGATCACTCCGCTTATCGATATCAGTAGATATGAGATAAACTATCTCCGGAATGCCATTTGGATTCATCGATGATCTCCTTATATTTCATATGAGATAGCCGTGCCTGTCTTTCTTGATTTGCTGTTCTCTCAACTATTAATTTAGCAATTAACTTCGATCCGCACACGATAAGAATCATCAAATCCACAACGCACCACAAAGAATACTGAACTAGGACTAGAGCAAAATTAATAATTATAAACTTGAGCGAAGTGAGCAGGAACCAATGCGCTGGATATATTTTATCCCATCGTCTTATGCATGATTTTTCGTGACGTCGCATTATAGGTATTTAAACATGCCGGAAAAAACCAGGAGTGTTAATGAATCAAGCAGCTTCCTTCAGCCTTACACTTAGATCCCACACATCGGTGAAACACAATGTACCACAAATTGCACGCATGAGTAGCACATCGGGCGGATCAAATTAAAATTGCATTGATATTGTGTTTGGAGGATAAACGTGATTTAATAATTTAGACTATGAACTGACGTCAATTTAAAAGAATACCAATGAGAGTTTGGGGAGTTTCTATTTTTGAGTAAAAGAACAACTTTCTTCTTTTGTAGGTACAAACAGAAAAAAAAATCAGCCGTCACATCACATACATTACTTTCGAGATAAAGCAGTTTATGTTTTCATAAGAAGTTAAGAAATATCTCTATGCCAGCTTCCAAAAACATTCAACACTAAAACTCTCAGCCATGCATACCAATTTTGCCTTGACAAATATAACGTGGACGCTCAATCAGCTCCATTCCGTAACGAGCATTCCATTTCTAATCCAAAACCAAGGGACATCGAAATTAACGTAATTTCCACTAGGAGGAGGTCTAGGGGAAATTATATTAAGGGGAAAGGATATTACCACTTCCACAACCAATCCCAGCTCCAAAAAATGTCTGGCTTTCTCAAATGCCTTCGTTTAACAGGCAACAATTTCAATATATCTTCTTTCTTCGTGGTTACCTTCTAGGGCTTGCATGCCCAAAACCTCAACCGAAACCAGAGCCAATGAACATCTATCAAAGTATTCGTACCCGAAATGAATTACGGTAACCGTCCACAGATGGACCTAAAATGCCATTACCACAGTTCAGCTATGTGCATGCGTTCAAAAGACAAATGCATCCCATCGATGATTATGACTACGATCAGGCTCTTGGTTCATATTAAAATTATCACGAACGTGAAACCCTCATTCGCCAACAGATTCAGAAATCCAAACAAATAACGCTCCACGTTTTGGTATGTAGATAGGGTTTGAATTATATAAATAAATCAAATTTGTTAAGTTTGATCAAGTCTTGATCAAGTTTGATCATGAAATGCTTTATGATTTATATTAAACCAAATAAACATACTTTAATTTTTTTTCGGTCTTTGTTTATAGATCCGTTCTTTCTTTTTCAGAAGAGGTGTTCCTTTCTGAAAATCAAAGAAAACGGAGGTGTGGTATTTATCTGCTAGCATATCGAAACATTATTTCGACATTCGCCTCTCGCCATAAGAAATTGGCTCGATGTTTTAACATGTTATGTGATGCCATACGCCAGTACTTCAATGGGCGCCTGGCCAAATGTTTTTCTTCACAATTTCTATGGACTGCACATATACTTGTGTCATGCATGCTTTTGGACACATGTGTTAGCATGAAATAAACGATAAAATTAATGCGTGTGTGTGCGATTTTAAGCACTTTATAGCAAAGTTCATACTTCGGTGAAAGGGTTTTTAACTAAGCTATTTCTGTTGCCAGAAAAGCACGCAAAAAATGTTCTTTTTAACTACGATCAAATCGTGCACCATGCCAGTATTTTGGGTGTAGTTATAATGCAGTCTCCAAAAAACTTTTTCCGAAGGTTGTATGTAGCTTGGGTTTGTCGGAAGCCTACTTATTGAAGTTCATTCAGAGTGATGTCATCGGTGTTGGGCGAAACATCTGTGGACTCTCGTTCAGCTGCTGCCTTCGTCATCTGGAACGCTGTGGGGGGGGGGGGAGCTCGGGGTCCGTGCTCTGGCGCTGTACCATTTTCCCCCGGCTCCTCGGGGGGGCCGGGGGGGCCACCGGCACGCCGGGGGCGGCGGGCGCCCAGGGGGCGCACCACCCGCCACCATCCGGCCGCCGTCGGGCGACGGGGTCCCCACGACTACGCCCCCCGTTCGCGGGGGGTGGCGGGTCGCCCCGCGGGCCTCCGCTCCTGGAATCTCGCTAATGCTTTGGGTTGTTCAGGATCAGATTGCTGTAGCCGTCGAATTTTCGGCGCAGTTGGATTGCCGTCTTAGCTTCGGCACCACACCAGGGTACCGCTCTTGGCCCAACACGGCAGATGGTCTGTGGTATGGATTAAGTCGATGCTGCTATTAGCTTCTCAGTGAAACTGTTTACGTCCAAGTCGACATCTGGGAAAATGGTTTCGGCAGTGATGCGTTCATATAATAGCCAGTCAGCACGATCGTAGAGCCATCTTCGCCGTACCATCCGCAAGTCTGATCACCCGGGTATCACGCTAGAACACCGTTGTCGGAAAGAGGACACTGTTGTGCGTGTCCGACAGGCTTTGCCAAATGAACCTAATAGCCAGATTCAGGAGCGCGCACTAAACCGACCTAACGAGACTGTGTTTTTTTTGGCATCACTGGTTCACTGGTCCAATAGTTCAAGTTTGGCGAAAAAATTCGTAGGATAAACTTATGAATATGTTGTGTTTTTTTTTTTTTTTTTTTATTTTGGGATTTTTTGGGGCGGGGGGGGTTTTCTCCCCCGGCGTCCTCCCAAACCCCGCTTTTGGGGGTTTTTGGGGGGGTTTTTTCGCGGGGGGGGGGTGGGTGGGGGGGATGTTCTTCACCACCCCGGCGGCGGCCACCCACAAAAAATATATATATATATATTTTTTTTTTTTTTTATAAATAACTCTCTCTTCCACTTTTTCACAAAATTATTTTTTTTTTTTTTTTTTCTTTAATTTTTTTTTTTTTTTTTTTTTTTTTTAAAACAAAAAAAATAACTTAACACAAGGGGAGCGGGGGAGGGTTTTTTTCTCTTTTTTTTTTTTTTTTGGTGGTGGTTTTGTGCCTCCCGGGCAAGGGGTGTCTCACTGATATCGAGCGCAGCAAATTTGAATCAGATTGCAGTCACTTCAAAGTGAATAATCTCGATTTCCTCGATTTGCAATTTTCGATCGATCTAGTAGCACAGTCAATTTCATTGTTTTGTTTATCTGCTCGCAACGAAACGGCAATAACATGATAAAAAGTACTGCCAGCGATAACTTAGGAACTTAAAGAGAAACTTCTGTGCTAGTTTGGATAAAAAATCATCTGCTTCAATGTCTCTACCGGAGCATTCAATCGACAACGTACAAGTGCGGGTAAGTGTTTCTAGTGTATAGTTATCACCTCGGATCTCGATTAGGTTTTGGAAATAAGTTTCACTGTTATTTTATTCATCCTTATAGAACCGGTTTTGGAATCGCATTCAGAGAGAGATCGGTATAGTGCTAGATTTAGTAAAAAAAAAAACGTTCTAGATTTACTGGACTATACGGCTACCAACTTCTTTGGCGACTTCAGCGAGACCGACGTGACGGGAATCCAGCAGGAGCTGAAAACAGTTGGGCAACTGAAAGTCAGAAAGCTGCTTGCCAAAAAAAATGTTCCAAAATTCCTTCTGATCTTGAGTCAGATGCGTCTCATAGTGACGACACTGGAATTTCAAGCTCGACCCTACCTGATACCCGAAATTCTGCATTCGAATTTGTTACCACAGGAATCGAGCTCATCAATAATTACTTACAGCAAAATGAACCACCGCAATTAACCACAAATCAACAGAACACAGCGGAATTGATTTCCGAACCTGAGTTAGATTCGACTCATAGCGATGACTTTATATTTCCATGCAGGACGGAACTCGAAGCGGAAGAAGTATTTCCTGAAACAGTTTCAATTAACTGTCCTGGCGATAATCGAGCGCAACTGCCAGCTCGAAAGGTTTATTTAGCTTCCCGATTATTCCGTAATTTCAGTGGGTTTTTAAACCTTAAAAGCACAACCAGTACATTCAAGCACACATTTGCGGTAATGGACGATGGTGGAAGAATCTACAACATAAAAATTGAAACGCTTATATGGATGGTTACTGTTGGAAAACGTCAATCCACGGCCAGGTTACTCCGGTATAGAACACCATCAATGAGACGAACCAATTTGAATGCCAATCAAACAAACTGAAACGATCCAAGTCACATATACATCTTCACCTTATATTATATTGAAAACTCTATAGTAAAAATCTAAAACATCTTAAACACCGAACGCATAGGAATATTCTATTTGAGAAAGGCGTTTATTTTTTTATATCTTGAGCCGCAAAGCTATCGCTATCTTTTTTGCTCTACTTTATGTACGGCATGTTGATTGAAACTACCATCTCGCGATTTGTACTACAAAACTCATAGGCACTTGTCTACGGCGTCAAAATAATTATAAACTCAACTTAACCTTGAGTGCAAGAATGAGATTTGAATAGTACTTTTTAAAGATTTGACCTTGAGCTGACGTCTGACGTTGCTGAAAGTCGAGTTGTTGCTAAACACGACTACTGCGTCGCATGTTCTGTGCAGTAATGTGCAACGAATTGAAGTTGATGCAGTATCTTCGAATAATTCGAGTAAACTTTATTAAATATATTTGATCAAATTCATGTGAGACGCCCCTTGCTCCCGGACATAAATTATGAGGTTAGTGTTTTTCCCTTTGTGAGAAATTTGGGTTATTTTGGGGGGGGGGGGGGGGGGTTGTGTAGGGGGGGGGGGAGGAAAAAAAAAAAAAAAAAAAAAGTGAGGGGGGGGGGGGGGGGGATGGCGGGGAGGAAAAAGAAAATTTAAAAAAAAAAAAAAAATTTTTTTTTTTTTTTTTTTTTTTTTTTTTTTTGGAAATTATTTTTTTTTTGTGTTTTTTTTTTTTGTAAAATTATGGGGGGGGGGGTTTTTTTTTTTTGGGTGGGGGGGGGTGGTTGGGTTGGGGGGCATGTCTTTCGGCACGAAACATACATTTTGACTTTTGTACCATTCTAAAGTGTTCTGTGCGTAATGACATGACGCCAAATCACGCCAAAACACTACTTGACTTTCGTGCTGCCTGATCATCGGCAATAATCGCTTCTGGAGACATTCCTTAACGTATTTCTGAGTGTTCATCGTCTCCGTTGTGATGTACGGACTAGATGTATTACCACACTCGCATATTGCCTGCCAAACCCAAACCATAACCTTCTTACCGAATTTTTCGGTAAAAATTGCCTTCTCCGTTTCGAGGATGTCTTTGTCTTCGCTTACAGTATGGAATTGTGGCCCGGGAAGCGTTTTGTAAACTAGTTTCACATACGTTTCATCGTCCATTATTATACACCCAGAATTTCTACACAATAACGAATCGTAGAGTTTGCGGGCCCGTGATTTCACGGACGCGGCCTGGTTTGGGTTCCTTTTGGGTTTTAACTGCTTCCGGTATGTTTTTAGCCCAAGTCTTTCTTCGGCGTATCTTCAAACGTACACTGTTCTCTATATTTTCGAATCGCAGATCGTACCGCTCCAACGCTTACACCCTCTTCCTTGGCCAATTTTCTCAAGGAGAGTCCGCTCACAGTGCACCATTTGTGCACGATACTTTTTCGTTGTTCCGGAGTCAGACCGCGCATTTTGATAGGTAACACAAAACTGAGCAATTTTTGGTGCTATGTCATTCAGAAATGTACAAACAAAAGGACGCAGCCAAAACATGTTGAAATATTTCATTATATTCAAAGTGACCGTTAAAGTATGGTGTGCTTATACTTTCTGGAACAGTCGTTATGTTTGTTATGCTGATATCCAACGAGTGATTTAGCAACGTTAAATTTATAACCTGCGCTTATTTTGTCACGAGTGCATGAAATGAGTTATGAATTAACTTCAAAAACTTTCTTGTTTACGAATGAAAAAGCTAGTGTTGTTTTGGTGGCGGCCATTGGTGAGATCAAACTGATTATAAATATATAACACGAATCCCATTTTCAAATAATACTAAATACGTGCCTGGTTTGTAGATTTTACATTTCCAAATCTGAAAGTGTGTTGCAGTACACTTATCCAAATGATATCGGTACTGATTACATGCGAGGCTTATTGTATGTGAAAGTAACCTCGGAATGGGCGCACTCTCCAGACATTCTGGATTGGGTTGCTGGATCTGCAGTAAAGCTATCACTTTCTAGCTCCCAGATTACAGCTGCTTTCAATGGTCACTTTGAAGAATGTTGCAAACAGATTTCTTCCAAAGTACCAATGCCGGTCAGTGGGTGTTGGACCAAAAGACATAACCATTGTTCATATACATTTGAGAAACTATCTTTTAACCACTAGTGTACGGATCGTAGAAAGCTGAACGACAAATTAGTCACTCGGTCTTAGCGTTCTTATTCCCACAAAAATCCTCACTCGACCAAAAAGTCCTTCAACCCTGGAACCCAAGCAACGCGTCTTCACGCATAAGAATATGAATAATTTTCGAATACCTACCCCCATAAAAAGGGGTAAAACGAAGACGCACTCCCGCACTCATAAAGGATGTGGATGACTCCCGTTGTTGTGTTACTTTTGTTCTTCCCCGTTCCATCCATCCAAGGGGACCGGAAAAGGCCAACTCTGCCATTTCCGTTGCCTCTCACCCCACCATTGGAAAACAAAACACCCAAAGATGTTTTTATTACACGCTCACCAAATCTGAAAATTTACATTCGCACACGGGCGTAAACAACACGCATGGAGCTGGAGAAAATAATCGTCCTCGGTAAAGTAATAATAATTCCGAAACAATATTTTACACTTTGTTGGTTTTAATGAAAAACTAAAAAAGGCGGCAGCAACAACGTGGAGATTGAATCTTTAATAAGATTCTCCGGAATAGATTTTAATTTATTCCGACAAACATATCCCTGGTAATTCCTTCTCGTTGGTTTTGCAGATCCTCTATGTGGCTCAAGGAAGGTGGACTGGAACGGTGGTGTGAACGCACACGTATGTCTAATCAGATGGGAAGTTCCACTGAGTTGGAAGTGAGAGTTTAGTGAGCAATCGGTTGGATATTGGTTCTGGTAGTAGTGGTGTCTGTGTACCACCTTTCGATCCTTTTATTTGATTTTATTACGGTTCTCTCCTTATCAAACGACGATGTCCTGGGAAGAAGTTTAAAGTATAAGACAAACAATAGTTTCGTTTTATGTGTTCAAGCAAGCACTAAAATGGGTGGAGTACGTAGATTCCGTCTCGATTGCACAAAGCAGAAGTTGAATTGTGACATTAATCTAGGTAGCTCCCTTCCTGGCTCGCACCTCGCAAATCTCGATCCTGTTGACGGGTGTTTAATTATTTTCCTCTCAGATCAGATTTTCCAGCTCAAAGCATTCTGATACTTATCTACAGCTCTCGGCAGCCATCTCTAGCAGTGGTTGAGTTTGCCTTTCACCCTCGCACCGCTCCAATATCCCTGGTACCAAAGTAATTTTCTTCAAGGGTGATTTAAACTGAAATTTATTTTTCACACTCCTCGGTAAACAAGGTGCGGAAAATCCATTTCAAATGTTACACATCACGACAAGTGCTGCTTTTGATCCTCCTCGACACCGCATTGGCCGATGAGCAATGGCAGGGGTATTGGGACAAAACGTTTTGAAAGAAAAACTGGAAAACAATAAAAATCTGCATTTGATATTTCCATACAAAGTACTACACATACGGTACGAGTGTCCGCCTGGCAGCCCCGAGGGGAGATCAGGGCCCGAGGTTTTTGTTCGAAAGTTGGTTCTTTGATGTCTATTGAAGTAGATGACAGTTTTCACGCCCTCCTGGTGCTAGAAGCTGACCACTGTCCTCACACCAATTTTTTCTACGTTTCGCTCCGAGGCAGTCATGGAGGTGAAAGAGAGCGAGTCAGTATTCACACAAGTATTACAACAGCTTTTCGTAACCTAATCTCTCTTCCAGACAGTAACGTCCGTCGTCGTTGGCGTCGTTGGGCGTCATTGTTGGAAGTCGAAGTCGAAGTGGGGGTCAAATTTTTTTTTTGTGTCCGGGAAAGGGGGACACGTCGGTTTTGGGGGGGGTGTGAACTCTTGGGGGGGGTTCCCCCCAAGTTTTTTTTTATAAAAAGGGGTGATAAAAAGGTATTGTATTGTAAAATAACAAATATGTATTTTATAAAAATTTTTTCGGGGGGGGGGGGGGGGGGGGGGGGGGGGGGGGAAAAAGGAAAAAAAAATGGGGGGGGGGGGGGGGGGGGGAAAGGAGGGGTTGGAATTATTTTTTTTTTTTTGTTGTTTGGGGGGGGGGGGGGGGTGCGAGGGGGTTTTTGTGGGGGGGGGGTTTTTACTAGCTGACCCGGCGAACTTTGTTCCGCTCTAACCGATTATGATTCCGAAAATTTATAATTTTTTTTAAGGTTACTTTCAGCCAATCACGTCAATTTTTTTTATCTTTCATTTGCGATCGAGAACAGATTACGGCACTCGAATTTTAGATATTGATTGAATGAAACACTTTTCGAATTTGTTTGAGTTTATATCCTTTATTTGAATGATTGTGGAGGTTGGCAGAATCTTGCGCCAGTTCAATTCAGTGCTTTGTGGTAGACTACGTTCCTTGTTCCATTATCCGGCGCGTAAATAAACAATGATGAAGGCTTTCCAACACGCGAGCATGCAACATATAATTGGCCATGCGAGAAGCATGGGCATTCGAGATTAATCCCGCACACTTCCAAAGATTGACCTTGTGATTTATTGATCGTCATTGCGAATGCAAGGCGAACCGGAAATTGTATTCGTTTGAACTCGAAAGGTAAATCGTTTGAAATTAGTGGAATTCTTGGAATGAGCACTTCCTCGCCCTTGAATTTGCCTTTGAGAATCATTGCTTGAATGACATTATTCTTGAGTTGAATTACGACCAATCTTGTTCCATTACACAATTTTGGTTGATTTAGGTTCCGGAGCATGATAATAACAGAACCAAGTCGTAAATGATATGGTGGTAATCCTGGTAAATCCAACGAATTAAGGAATTCAGTTGGATAATTGGTTGCTTCGTCCGGATTAGTCACACAATCAATTGAGTTGAATGAACGTAATTGTCCAGGAATTGCATTTTGAATTACGAAATTCAAATCATCAACATCCTTATTTTTTGGTGCCAAAATTGCACGTGCACTCAACCAATCGTGATTCTCATGATTGTGGACGATGTTTGGGAAAACACTCGAAATGAGTTCCTCTTTCGTCGTTGTCATATGGCAAAAATTAGGCGGGAATGAAATCAATCCGGTGGAAATATCAACTGGTACTTCGCCATTGCCAATCGCCAACAATTGACTCGAGAAAATCTCGGCAGACGGATCGTTTTGCAAGGCGACTCGCATATTTGTCGTCAACTGTAGCTTCTTTACATGTCGCCACAAATACGAAACCTTAAGGCAAGCGTTGATTTCATCCGCTGCTGTTGATCGCGGATTGACAGGTAGTGTTTGTCGAAAATCACCTGCCAACAAAATCATTGCGCCACCAAAAAGTCTTGAGTTACTGCGCAGATCTTGCATAGTTCGATCGAGTGCTTCCAATGCTCGTTTGTGCGCCATTGTGCGTTCGTCCCAGATGATGATCGTACAACACTGCAACACTTTCGCCATTGCAGAATTCTTCGAAATGTTGCATGTTGGTTCGTCAGTCAGTTGGAGATTCAACGGCAGCTTCAACGCAGAATGAGCCGTTCGACCGCCGTCCAACAATGTGGCTGCAATTCCTGAAGAAGCGACCGCCAGCGCAATTTCTGATCTTGAACGAACCGAAGCCAATAGTAACGAAATAAGGAACGTTTTGCCAGTTCCGCCAGGTGCATCGATGAAGAATATGCCTCCATTTCGGTCGTCAATCGCTTTCATCAAAGTGTCGTAGACGTCCGTTTGCTGAGGAGTCAACAACGGTACGTTTGTTCGAACTACCAGTCTCAAAGCGTCTTGATCATATTCTCGTTCACGTTCCAATTCTCGATTGAATGCATTGTGCATTGTTCGATTTGGTGTTGGCATTCCCAATTTGGACAACAAACTGCCGCACATAAGCAAACACATGTCTTCGATCAAAATCAGCGTAATTGTAATTGTTCCACAATTCGACTACATTCGATGGAAAACATGTCGAGATGATGATCGCAAACAGGGTACGAATTTGATTCGCAGATGCAGTAACAATGGCATCGGCGAGTGTTGAATCCCAATGAGTGTCGTTTTCTAGCAATTGCAACCGCTGACAGGCCTCTCGATATGTCGCACATAGTAGACCATCCACAGTCCGAAGCGACTCGAACGAAGCTGGACCACGAACATTAACCAAAAGCAAACGTAGATAAAAGCATTCATCATTTTTCGGATGCACAGTATAAATTCGTCCAAGTGCGTCAGAATAAAAAACATTCACGAATCCAGGAACTGCTTGCCCTTGCTTTCGACGCTGGAATTATTTTCGACTATGCATCCCATGTATAGTAGCGTGGCATTGCTGAGTATAAAAGTGTTCTGGCAAATAAATCGCTCTGGCAGATGTCGAAAAAACTTGTCAATGTCGTTGTAGGTGGTCGACTGGCTCTTTGGGCTGCGTTTCCTTCAGTGAAGTAGACACGTTGTCCATTTTCTAAGTGGACAGCCAAATGGACAACTGTCGGGTAGCGTTCGTGAATCGGAAATGAGAAAATCCGCCAGATCGCCTCATTACTACTAACGTAACGGCCCAATTGATAACGCGTCACTTCGTCGTTAGCATCAGGAGCAGCAATCCCAAAAACTGCCATATCGCTACCCTTGTTCACGTATTTGCAAACGTACTTAATTGATTTGATGGAGTTGCAAAATTCAACGTTGCAGTGAGTTTTGAATGTTTTGGAGAGAAGCGGCGAATAGGGAACAATCCAGCTATTGTCAACGACAACGTTATTTCCTTTCACTTTCATTGTAATTGTTCTGCCATTGTCCTCGGGAGAACGACGTCGATACAGGGGGTATCCATCGTTTCCGGAAAGGACGTGGGTATCGTTTCGTGCAGTTATTTCCAACCATGCATGGAGACTCTGGATTCTGTTGACCGCAAGGACCGTGAACCCTATGTGTTGTAACAATTTCGAACAGTTCAGCGTCGATTTCTGGATCGGGAATCTCTGCGCTTATAATGTCATCAATATTGCCAGGACGTATTTTGTCTACTAACCAAATGAGTGCGTGCGAATGGGGCAGACCTCGTTTTTGCCATTCATATCCATGGGCCCAATATTAACACACGGCAGCTCGCTGTAGTCAACCGTGCAATCATATTGGAAAGCGGCACGTTGTAATTGGACATTTACGGCACTTCTTCTCACTCGACGATTGGTATTTGCTACAACTTGACGATGCATATTGCGATTGCGCTGCTGTCTCAGTCGTTCAGCAGCTGCATGTGCTTCTCGTTCTTCCTGAGTTCGTCCTGCACGAATTCGCGACACATGTGTTCGAAGCTATTCATTCGTTTCGGCGCGTTGCTCTGGGGTTTGATTTGCCCGGCGATGCGCCAATCTTCGTGCATTGCGACTGCATGAGCCAATGTTTAATTTTCTTCTTGGCGGCATAATGTCTACCGAACACTGGAAGTGGAATGTTGAAGAATACGAAATCCAGAATGTGTGCGTAGAAGAGGCGAAAAATAGTTCAAAAATACCGAAGTACACATTCGGATTGTTTTGATTTTTCGACAGTTCAGTTCATCACGGATACTAAAATGAATACAGTACCTCACTGATTGCACCAATATCTCGGAAATTATCGAGGTCACGCTGATTTGCACTTGAATGATCGTTCACTATTAATACACTATATTCAAAGTTGATAATTAATACTCAAAATAATTGAAAACAAAACTGAACCAACAGCAGAACAAAGAGAACACACGTGAAATGATGCAATGTCAGGTGGACTATCAACGTCATCTACGATCGATGTCAAGGATAACTCGATCAAAACGAAAAAAAACCATACAAAGTGTATTGTAAATCTATCATTTGTGAAGTTTTCATTTTTTCATAAATTTGTCCAACTTTTTTTTTCTATAAATGTTTCTTGAGCGTAACCGAACAGAACAAAAAAAGACAATTGAAATCGGACGATCCGTTCTCGAGTTATGCGCGGTCTGACGTATGCCACTCTGTTTTATATATATAGATATCATAAAAGAGGCTAAATCACTTGCAATCGTCATTTTATCTGATGCTTGGTCGAAAATAATGCAACAATTTCTTTTATCGGGCAACATATTGGGGCAACCTCAATCTATAATGTTGCAATTCATCGTGAATAACGCATGACCTGTCATTTTATCAAATGCAAACAATAAAAATTACATTTTCATTGCCTATTTTAAATATTTCAGCATTTTAATTCTGTCCAGTTTTCGCACAACATATTAAAACAGTTCCTAATTCATCATACAATAATTTATTAATTATTTTTATACAATATGTAAAAAAAAGTTTATCCTCTCCTACCGAAAAATTGCAATTTTCCTGTTTTACGGTTGAAAAGTGAGCTGTTTATATGAATGATTCATTCAGTTTTATGTTGTATGATTTATTCAGTTTTATGTGCTTATTATTTTGCTATCAAATTTAAATGGCATATTTCTTCCTTTGGAAAACTATGGTTTGATCAATGAAACGATAGAAGAAATACGCAAAAAAAGTTTATCCACCTGAATATAGTTAATAATATTTTAGAGTATCTGTCACTTTATCGAATGCAAACATTGCAAACAGCGCGCATTCCGTCGTTAGGTGCATTTGTATAACAAAGTGATGTTCCAGAGGAGATCAGAAGACGAATGGGTTTTCAACATGATGGTTGACCTTCGCATTACCATCAAGATGTACGAGAATTTTTTGAACAACGAGGACTCTGGATCGGACGCGGGGGGACCAACAGAATAGCCAGCTCGTTTCCCAGATCTAACTCCTCTCGATTTTTACTTGTGGGGTAGAATGAAGGAGTTAGTTTATTTCAAACCAGTTTCCACGAAAGAAGTTTTAATGGAAATAATTCCAGTCTACATTCTGCTCTCATGCCATGCGGTTCTATTTTCTATTTGCTGAAGGAAGTGCTATTGCTACTTAACGCTACAACACATTTTAAACAGCACTTCTCAGTGCTAAATACTATTTACTAAATACCCACAAATTTAAGATTTCCTAGAATTCCGTTTTCGATCCTTGTTAAGCCCTTCGGGTAACCCGGCGTGTAGATTTGCATTGGAAAATTCCTCTTCGGTCCTTTGGATTCTTATAGTTATCTGCTTGGACGTCGATTTGGAGCAATTTATTCTGCCAATATGGCAAATAAGCGTAAACGCAAAGGGCAATCTATTGATTCGCCTTCAAATCAAATTAATGTGAGTAATCAATTTGAAATGCTCACAGATGATGAGAGTGATCCATCATCTAACGAAAATTTGAATAAACTTTCTCGATTGAGAAAGGAAAAAGTTCCCCGTATTGTGGTGACAATTTCGGATTTCCATGCTTTTCGCAAGGAAATCTTAACATTTGTTGAAGGTGTGAAATATTCCCTTCAAATTTCCAGACGAGGTGAATGCAGTTTGCTTGCAGAAACCTTGGCCGGATTCAAACGTCTTTTTGAGTATCTTACTCAAAAGAACCACAATTTTTCCACATACTACACCAAAGCTGAGCGTCTTTTCAAGGTTGTCTTGAAAGGTCTGCCCAGTGGTGAATCTATCGATGAAATAAAAAACGAGTTGATAAAATTACTTGGAATTAGCCCAGTCCAAGTAATTAAAATGAAAATGAAATCCCGACCTGGCGATTCTCGCAAAGGGATTTCAAACGATTTCTACTTAGTTCACTTCAAGTCAAGTGAACTTTATAACCTTAAGGCTTTAGAAAAAGCAAGCCTTTTACTCCATGTCCGAGTGAAGTGGGAACATTTCCGGAAGACTGGAGCTAATTTACAAAGCCTCACCTAGTGCCGTAAGTGCCAGGGATGTGGTCACGGAGCAAAGCATATGTCATATGATTGGTATATGCATGAATTGTGGTGATTCTTCGCACAATAAGGACGACCGTCCTGTGAAGGAAGATCCTCAACAATTTAAATGTTCAAATTGTGGTGAAAACCATAAATCAAATTTTTGAAGTGCAAGACTCGCAAAGCAATTTTGCAGTCGCGCACTAAACGACAAGTAGGAAACAATACACGTTCCCGACCAGCTACTACCCATTCTGCAGCTGGTAATATCGATCAGCAAAGAACAAATTCCTACCAAACCGTCGGTAGAAACAGCGGACAGGTTTTTCCATCCGCAACTGTTACTTCAAACGCTCAACGAGGAGCAAATACTCTTTCGATACCTGCAGGCACCAACAGGGTTCAATCTGCAAACCCTACATTCTAACCTAACCGTTGCAGCCGTTGCAGCGGGTAGGGACCAAAACCAAAATTTCCACGAGAATTCTGATGAATATGGTTAGGTTGAATTATGGAGAGTGTGAGCTGTTTAGTGGAATACCTGTAACTAGAAAATAAGAAGAATGATTAGTAATTTCCATTTAATTCCAACTACCTTTATTGCTTATCTTGACAGATACGCGTATTTCGTCTACAATGTGCAGACTTCATCAGTGTCGTGTACTAGTGCCCCTTGAGCCAAATGTAATAATTAATAAAATATTTACAACCCCTATGAACAGAAAATCCAAAATTTGTTTGAAGAACAAACTTCTAATGTTCAAACTACAACTGAATTACATAGAATTTGGAACCTTGAGACTCTAAAAGAAATGTCCAACAAAATAATTCATAAATTTAGACAAAAATCATTGCAATCTTCAATTGCAAAGATATTTTTTTTCTATAGATAAGAACTAGTTTTAAGAAATCATTTGTTATTCTTACACGCAGGCAAAAAAACCTGTTAAAATACTGAATGGACATGGTTAAAATAATGTTAACAAAATTTAATATAAATGATAGCATATAAGGTTAAAATGTTAATTACTTAGCAGGATCACCAAGGATAATATATGAATGAAAAATAATGCAACATTTGAAATAAATAAAGAGTTAAAAAAATGGAAAGAATTTACCAAGCCAGTGCACAGGTACGAGAAGAAAAGAACTAACTGCTGTAGTGGCTACAACGGAAGTTGAGAAATACGTAAGGTTATGAATACAAATGGATGGTTACTATTCCGAAAATCATCTAAAGTAACTCCAAATATCAATGAATCCCATGAAAATACAAATTTTAATACATTTAAATGAGACTCTGAACGGTAAGAAAATGACCAAATTCATCCGAAAGCAAGCCTGTAACGCTAATTAAATTGAGTTGTTAGTAAACAAAGGTTGATTAAAGAAGCCAAGCAATGCGTCCGGGAAGACCGTAGAGTACAGGGGATGATCAAAAAGGAGAAGACTAGCAAAATTTTGTCTAGATTCAAAGTGATACAGTTCGGTGAATTATTAACAGATTTTGATGAAACTAAAAGCGTTCGACGGGAAATTTTCAGCATGTTTAATCAAAATTTTATTTGACTTCCGGGCACCGGAGATATCACGGATACTTTGAGGTTATGTCAAATGTGCTAATTTTCTGCAGCTAGTTATTTTTTATGTTACTTGAAAATCGGAAATATTATATTTTTCTCAGAAATTAAAATTCATAACAAGTCTCTCAGTGGTTGAAGATCGTGAATCGGCCAATAAACAACCGAGATATGGCTATTTCCGTAAAATGTAGTTTTTTACCCAATTGCCTGACACTTCTTATGTTGAAAAACTCCTTTTTAATTTATCTGTAACTCTGCGTACCCTTAACCAAATTAGATGCAACTTTTTCCATACGATCACAAATTTATCCTAGTTTTTGGAAGAGTAGCGGACATTTCGTTATTTTCCGTAGTTCCGGATTCATTATCGGGAATCGTGAAGGAAGTACCCTACCAGTGTAATGGCCAGAGTTAGAACTTTATCAAACCTGGCTTGCGACATATCAAACTTCATGATTTTACAAACCAATACCACTGGTAGTCAACCTGAGAGTATTCTTTCACATTGGCCACACCTGGTGACGTTCCGGATTCCGGGTACCCCAAGGAAATGGCCAGATTTCGAATGATGTCAAACCCTGGCTTGCGACATATCAAACTTCATGATTTTACAAAACAATACCGCTGGTGGTCAACCTGAGAGTATTCGGTCACATTGGCCACACCTGGTGACGTTGCGGATTCCGGGTTCCTCCGGGGAATTGGCGAGATATAGAACGATTCCAAACTATGGATTGCGACACATCAAACTTCATGATTTTACAAATCAAGATTACTGGTGCTCAACCTGAGAGTTTTCGGTCACTTTGGTCAGACCTGGTGACGCTCCGGGATCCGGGTTCCCCCAGGGAAGTGGCTGGATTTAGAACGATGTCCAACCTGGCTAGCAACACATCAAACTTCATGATTTTACAAACCAATACCACTGGTGGCGAATCTGAGGTTTCTATTGTGGGCATCAGGATTCAATGGCAAATTATTCAAACATAGTTTCGAAAATATATAAAAGATCGGATATGCTAACAATAATTCAGTTATTTTGATTAGTTAGATCGTTTCAAAGGAAAATCGCGTTTAATACGGCGTGGGTCCACCATTTGCATTCAAAACGGCAAGGATACGCCTAGGGATGGAATCGTACAATTTTCGGATTGTTTCGATAGTTATTTTATACCACTCATCGATCAAAACCTTATCTAACGCTTTTAGAGACGATGGTGGTGGAAATACACTTCTCACGCGTGCTTCTAATGTAGACCAAAGTGGCTCGATAATGTTGAGGTCTGGTGACTGTGCTGGCCAATCAAGGTGATGAAAGTCTGTGTCATGCTCTTCGTACCACGCCTTTATGATTTGAGCAGTGTGGATTGGAACGTTGTCATCTTGGAAGATTCTTCTGCCATCAGGAAAGATGGTCTTCATCATTGGCAGCACCTGTTGGGCAATTGTGTTATTTTAAGTATACTGTGAAGGTTTTCTAAAAAATACCTGGTCATCCAATATTTCTTGATAATCTTTGGCCTTTATTTTTCCCTTCATAGCAACTAAAGGCCCAAGAGAATGCCACGATATTGCACCCCATACCATAAATAACCCCCCGGCGATGTTTAACGGTTGGCAGAAGGCAGCCAGGATTGTAGGCTTCTCCAGGAGTACGGCATACGTACACTCGACCTGTAATTGGAAACAAGGTAAAAGATGATTCGTCCGACCACACAACTTGGTTCCATTGATCTGGCGTCCATTCCTTATGATCCTTGCACCAGCGCTTCCTGTTTACCGCGTTTTGCGATTTTATTAGCGGTTTAGAAATGGCCGCACGAGCGTAAAGATTCATGTCGTGCAGCTCCCTTCGGACAGTTGATGTAGAAACTGGTTCTTGAAGCGCATTGTTCAAAGCAGCAGTTGCTTTAACAGCACTAATGCGTTTGTCTGCTTTGACTATGCGCTTCAACGAACGTTGCTGCCGGTCATCCATCTTCTGCTTCCGTCCACAGCTACTTTTATCAGGCGATGTTTTTCCATGTTTTTTATATTCCGACATTATCCGGCAAACTGTGGCCCTGGCAACACCAACCAGTTTGCATGTTTCAGCGATCGAAGCACCGGCTTCTCGAGCACCGACTATACGGCCCCGTTGAAATTCCGTAAGCTCTAATGGCATTTCGAACTGCACACTTCAGCACTTAACCTTGATTTGTCCCATGCGCAAGCACTCAATCCTGTCACCTTTTGTCTTCTTCTATGCAAACATGTACGCGGATAAAAAATAATACCCAATTTGAGTTCTATTCCGCCAGGTCGATGGTTCCGTACGCCAAATTAATTTTGAGTTATTTTCCAATTAATTTTGAGTTATTTTTAGTTTAGGTATTGTTTTGTAAAATCATGAAGTTTGATATGTCGCAAGCCAGGTTTGATACAGTTCTAACTCTGGCCATTACACTGGTAGGGTACTTCCTTCACGATTCCCGATAATGAATCCGGAACTACGGAAAATAACGAAATGTCCGCTACTCTTCCAAAAACTAGGATAAATTTGTAATCGTATGGAAAAAGTTGCATCTAATTTGGTTAAGGGTACACAGAGTTACAGATAAATTAAAAAGGAGTTTTTCAACATAAGAAGTGTCAGGCAATTGGGTAAAAAACTACATTTTACGGAAATAGCCATATCTCGGTTGTTTATTGGCCGATTCACGATCTTCAACCACTGAGAGACTTGTTATGAATTTTAATTTCTGAGAAAAATATAATATTTCCGATTTTCAAGTAACATAAAAAATAACGAGCTGCAGAAAATTAGCACATTTGACATAACCTCAAAGTATCCGTGATATCTCCGGTGCCCGGAAGTCAAATAAAATTTTGATTAAACATGCTGAAAATTTCCCGTCGAACGCTTTTAGTTTCATCAAAATCTGTTAATTATTCACCGAACTGTATCACTTTGAATCTGGACAAAATTTTAGTAGTCTTCTCCTTTTTGATCATCCCCTGTAGGTGAAGACTCTACAGAGGCTGAGCTGCAAGCAACCCGGCGGGTCCACGGGTCGCGGATGGTGGGGTTCAATCAGATATGATGGACAGCTACTAAATACACGAATGAGTAGCCCCGGACGAGCGGCGGGGACTGTTTAGGATGTGGGGGGACTGAGCAGTTGTTGGACTCTGTAGAGTTTCTTCCAAAAACCCACAAATATCCGAAAGCAGCCCTGACAAAAGCGAGCCACCCCGCTTTTTAAAAATAAGGGTAAACCACCAAGCCTTCGCCCATTTGAGTCACCCTCTTGTTAGTGCGCCCATGACTCTAAATATAAAAGCCGAAAGTCCTGGTGGTGCTTGGGACTGTTAAACAGCAGCATCACGTTGGTCCTCCTGCGAGATAAAGCTTGCTTCAGATAGAATTGGAACAAAAACAATTGCCTGTATTTCAGTTATTTATTATTGAATTCAAGATCTTTTTTTATACAAATGTTGCGTTTTCTTCATACTTTTAAGAAAAAATACGGATAAAATTATTCGTTACGGTTTCGAAGGAATTCTCGAATTTTTCCTGTAACACGGCTCATTAGGCGGCGCACACCTTCTTCGTCCATCGTTTTAGCTATCTTATTCCACCAGGTCTTCATCTGATTGATGTCTTTGACAACCTTTCCCTTTGCCTTGAGTCTCCTCTTCATGATTGCCCAGTATTTCTCAATAGGGCGGAACTGGGGGCAGTTAGGTGGGTTAAGGTTTTTCGGAACAACCTGGACCCCTTTCTCTGCATACCATTCTTGAACGACTTTGCTGTAATGACAGCTTGCCAAATCTAGCCAAAACATTACGGGATGGTCGTGGGATCGAATGAACGGACAAATTCGTTTTTGGAGACACTCTTTTTGGTATAGTTCCGACGTCATTGTCTTATTTGTAACGAAAACTTTTGTTTTTTTGCCACAGCTGCAAATGCCCTGCCAAACCGAGGGATCGCAGCAAGCCGTGCTTCGAAACTGACGTGTTTTTGCTTTTGCTGCGTCGTTTTCGCGAAAAAAATCAAACAGTAATTCGTAATTTAACTTGAATTAACAGTGAAATCATAAAAATCTCCGCGTGCATTGTGTAAGCCGTAGTAAATACAATCGATTCCCTTTCGAAATGTTTGAGTGTCGGTAGTATTTCCCCGTTTTTTTGTTTATGTGCTTCGCCCCCGCACCCGGAAGAAGAGTTAAATCAGCTTAGTTTTGGTTATTAGTGGTAATATTGTGACACTCGGGTATAATTTATTAGTTTAGAGTGTTTTTCCGCTTTGTCGCGAGTGAATCGATGATTATTAGCAGTTTTGAAGCTCGAAATAGAGTCGACTCATTGTGGGGATTTGCATTATTGGCAGTGTGTGGAGTGAAAAAAAAAAGAAGACGAGTGCAATGTGGAGAACAGCCATTTGCTGGTCAGAAGCAGCAAACGAAAACAACGCGCATGGGTGGGTGAAAAGCTTGCACATAATTTTAGGTGCATTCACCACGGGGCGTAGAGAATTTTGTTATGCAAGTTGCATATCTAGCGGGCGGTTTAGCAACGTTAATCTTTGCGCATATTTAATCGCGAGTGCAAAAAGTTAATTACGAATCAACGTCGATATTTTTTTTTTTTTATGAATGAACAAGATAGTGTGATTTAGGAGGCGGACATGGGTGAGATGTATCTGACTACAACTATATAACAATAATCTTATTTTCAAATAATACTAAATACGTGCCTGGTTTGGAAATTCAAAATTTCCAAATCTGGAAGTGTGTTACAGTGCCCTTATCCAAATGATATTGGTAATGTTTACATGCGGGGCTTATTGTATGTGAAAGTAACCTCGGAATGGGCGTGACTGGGGGGTTTGCTCCAGAACTTTCGGAAAGGGGTGGTGGAGTGGAGGTGAATGTCCGTTCCGGAAAGTGCATGGAAGGGAGGGTGGTGGGAGTTTATGCCGGGGGGGGGGGGGGCAAACACAGCTGCAAATGCCCTGCCAAACCATGAATTTTCGTGCAAATTTGTCGGCAAAAACAAATTTAAATTTGGCTGGAACATCCCCCCGAGCCGTTGCCAAGTAAAATTTTTGACCTGGGATTTGCCCGAAGTCAGCTTTGACATAGGTTTCATCGTCCATCAGAAGACACCCGTCGAACATGGTCAGCACCTGGTCGTATAGCTTCCGAGCACGGATTTTGGCCACACTATTCTGTTTTATGGTCCGATTTGGCTGTTTGCTAGCTCGATACGACTTGATTCCTTCCCGGAGTCGAGTTCTCCTCCCGGTACTATGGGCAGCACCGAATTTTCTGGCCAAATCACGGTCCGACAGATTGGGATTCCTCTTAATCGTCTTCAAAATCTTACCACGCAGTTTCCGGTCGACAGTTCCACTCCGACGATTGGCTTGAGGCTTCCGAATCGTCGTCAATGTTTCCTTATACCGTTTGATAACGCGCCATACGGTATTTCTGGGAAATTTCAGCTGTTTAGCTAGCCTAGATGCAGACCACAATGGATTTTCCAAATAACTGTGCACAATTTTTCCCCTTCTTTCGGCTTCCATGTTGATGGTTTGTTTACAAAGTACAGTTGATTTGCGGAATGTCAAAAATACATACGTGAAGCTGACAAAATTCCCGACACGTGGGCGCCAAGAACTTCCAAATCCGTCCACCAGGAGCGCCACAATATGAGCAAAAGTTTGTTCCAATTCTAAATGAAGCAAGCCTTAAGGGGTTGGTTATGGGCCTTGGGGGGTCACCCCCTTAAAACCACAATGACAAAAAATACACACCAGAAAAAACCACCGCACCAAAACACGCGGAAAGACCCTAGGCAAACACACCCACCCACCAATCAAAATCGGGCGACGAACCGACTGCCTCATTTCCCTTGTCCTTAGTACTGCCCGCCCGCTCGCAGACAAACAAAACCAACACGATCGCGACAGCAGGGCGGCGCGAGGCGTGATCGAAACCATACCCCCTGCGCTTGTGTTACCGTCTATCCAATCTACCTAACTGCGCTTAGCCACAGCGCATATGGTTCTCGGTGATATGCATGAGTCGGAGACCGATGCGCGCGCACGGGCGGAGCCCACCCCGCGAGGGTGCAGGCGGGTTATGGATCGGCGTCCCTTACCTGCATATCTCATTCATGGATGTACCCCCCACTACCGATGACGACAAAGATGAATTTTACGCGCAGCTGGAGCGTGAATACGACCGCTGCCCAAACCATGATATCAAAATCATCATCGAGGATTTCAACGCTCAGGTTGCCCCGGAGGAGGAGTTTAAACCAGTGATTGGAAAGTTCAGCGCACACCAGCTGACCAACGAAAACGGCCTTCGACTTATCGAGTTCGCCGCCCCCAAAAACATGGCCGTACGTAGTACCTTCTTCCAGCACAGCCTCCTGCATCGGTACACCTGGAGGTAACCGAATCAAACGGAATCACAAATCGACCACGTTTTGATAGATGACCGGCACTTCTCAGACATCACCGACGTCAGAATCTACAGAGGCGCTAACATCGACTCGGACCACTACCTAGTGATGGTTAAGACGCGCCCAAAACTCTCCGTAGTGAACAACTTTCGGTACCGGCGCCCGCCACAGTACAATATCGCGTGACTGAAGCAACCTGACGTGTCCCCAACGAACCAAATCATCACTTTGCGGCAGATCCTCCAAAAATGCCGTGAATATAGAGTACCAACGCATCATCTATTCATCGACTTCAAAGCCGCATATGATACAATTAACCTATATGAGCTATGGAAGATCATGGACGAGAATAGCTTTGGGGAAACCAAACCGACATAAAGGGGTGCGGGGGGGACGGTGGTGAGGAAGAGGCGAATGGGCGTTCGCCACGGGTACGGCGAGGGCTGGCTCCTGGTTTAAGGTTGCGGGGTTATGCGACGAGCGGCGTTTAGCATGCGAGGCACGATTTTCAACAGATCCCGTCAATTGATCTCGCTTTGGCCGATGACGTGGATATTGTCGGCAGAACATTTGAGGCGGTGGCAGAGCAATACACCAGACTAAAGCGCGAAGCAGAGAAGATTGGGTTGCAGATAAATTCGTCCAAAACGAAGTACAGGGTGCGGCAGAAAATAATGCGAAAATGTGTTCTATTTCTTTCAAAACCTCTTCTTTCTAAACCTCCTTTTAAACTAATTCAAGCAATAATATCAACATTTTCGAGTGCAGTTATCTTTATAAAGTCCTATAAACAAATTTCTTCAATGTGTCCTCCATTTTTATTAATAACATCCTCGAGCCGACGCCGGAAGCCAGAGCATGCCTTTCGGACGTATTCCTCCGACATTGACTGCCATGTGCGTGTTATGGTTGACTTTAGGGTTTTCACACTAGGGTGTGATGTTTTGCAGGCTCGTGCTTTAACATATGCCCAAATCGAATAATCCAACGGATTAAGATCTGGACTGCTAGGGGGCCACAAATCCTTCGGCCAAAACTTCATGTTATCGTTCAACCATTGTTGGGTTCGATTGGACGTGTGACACGGCGCTTCATCCTGCTGTAGGACAACGTTTTGGTCCTCGGAGAAGCTGGCCTTCACCCAGGGAAGCACTTGGTCCTCTAAAATACCGATGTTCACTTCGGTATTGATTTTAACTCCAGCATCAATGAAAACAGGTGGCATTTTCAAACCGTTGGACGCCACCAAGCCAAACATCATGACACCAGCGGGATGTTTGGTTTGAAATTTGAATTTCACTTTTTCCGGAACGTTCTCCATTTTCTGCGGTGAAATGAACTGGTGCGTGCGGCTGTTGTCCACAGCATCGATGCTGAAAAGCTTTTCGACGGAGAACAGGATTATCAGTTTTTCCTTCTTCAACAAGGAAAGCAATCTCTTGGAACGAGTCATCGTAGTTCCTTGACCCGGTCCGTAATCAAGTGGCGTTTCACTCTGGCTCTGGAAGATGCATGCAGGTCTTCTTGGATGATTCTCCGCATGGATTTCTCCGAAATATTGGCTTCCTTTGCAAGTTTTCTTATGGAACGCACCGGGTTGCGAGCAATCCTTCGGCGTGCGTGCAAAGCGCGGACGTCCGCTTCCCGGCTTCCGCTGCTTAGGACCATCCTGCAGGGACTTTTTTATGCGGTAAACTGTTGCCAAATAGCATCCTACTACCTTGACAATCTCTTTCGGCTTCTTCTGGGCGAGCAACAAACTGGTGATCATTTCTTTCGCGAACATTTTGACGAATTTGCAATAAAACAAATAGAATGTTTGGATGCAACATTCTTGAAAGTAAACATAAACAAATACACTTTCGACAGAAATTAGTCACTAGCTACATGAATTAACCCAATACTCAAGTTTGAACATTTTCGAATTATTTTCTGCCGCACCCTCGTCCCGTTCTGAGGGGGAAAACCGAACGGGAGGGGTCGAGTGTAGGCGGCTATCTAACGATGGCGGGGAGTTGGAGGTCGTGGGGACTAATTTTTTTTTTTTCTCTGCTCGGTTATTACTGAGAACGACAATAGCGGCGATCCGGACCCGAATCGGCAGAGGAAGTCGTGTCGACCCTGGTCTGGACACCCCAATCCGCTAAAATCGACCTAGCTTCGCTCCCAAGTCCATCTTCTACCAATCCCTAACACTACTGGGTGCTGTTTATGTCGCGACGCGGACAACGTGTGCAGTGATCTGCGAGCACCTGCAGTTCACGCGGGATGTGTGCTACGAATGATAAGAACCACTTTGGTGGAGTACAGGAGGACGGACTATGGAGGCGAAGGATGGAACATGAGCACGCGCAACTCATCGGCAAACCCAGTATTCATAAGGTGGCAAAAGCTGGAAGGATACGCTGGGCAGGACATGTTGCGAGAATGCCGGGCAACTATCCAGCAAAAATAGTGTTTGACGGGGATCCGGTTGGTACAAGACGACGTGGGGCGCAACAGATGGTCAGACCAGGTGGAGCAAGACCTAGGGGGTACAAGGTGCCCAAGGGATTGGAGAGGAGCAGCCACAAATCGGGCATTATGGAGGGATATTGTGTATCAGGCTATGTTATAGTATTGTGACGTTATGCCATGTAATAAATAAAATAAACAAAAGCAATGCGTACTCTTTGGTGGGCCTTGATAATGCGTGCAAGTATCCGAGCAAAAAGTGGTATTGTCGATCGGCAACGCAGAATTAAATGTTCAATAATTCGGTAAGGAATGATTTTACGACCCACCTTGCAATACAATATTTTGCTGCATATGAGGTCTACTATCACCTCCTTTCAGATGTAACATCAATTACCAGTCACCCTGTATATGTTAGATACATTTCGTTCAAAAAATATCTCAGATTTGAAAACAGATGATCTACTGATGACCCAACCCTTCACATTCATCAGTAACTCAAGCCGCTCCTTTTCCACATAATTTCACGTCATCATAAGGTCCAATCTCAAATCTGTGGCAAGATGCGTACCATATTTCTGCACAGTCATTGCACCGAATGTTATTTCCTAATTTCAAGTGGGGAACGACATTAGTCACAGTCTGGCTACAATTTTATTCCTCCTGCCGATGGCTGGTGCTCTCAATATGTTGCCATCGGTGATATTTTCCTTCTATCTTCCATTCGGTAGCCAACCTGGATAGCATTCCAAGTTCACCCTTTTTATTTATTCATCGCAATCGTCCACGTGTTCTATTCCATTGATAAAGAGTATCTCTCGGTTTACACTCCGGACCAATTCCTCCCACCTCACACTCTCCCGCGTCCTCGAGTCGCGCGATCCTGCTGAAGCTGTGTTTCTCATTTGCCATATCATGATTTTCAATTCAATTGGATTGTTTACTCAAATAAACAAAACGAACACTGCAACCACCGAGAGTGGCGTTCCACACAGCAGCCGGAATCATTTGCCACACTCGGATTCATTTGGATGAGATTTACTGCTCGCTCTGTTTCCTATTTCAGTGTTTCTCCTCCCTCAATGCTTTAATCACCTTCATCATCATCATCTTCATCATCAACTGGCCCGCGCGTGTTCTATTTTACAACTCTTACCGGCATCGACTAACTTTTTTTTTTTTTCTATTTCACAGGAATGTGTAATTTAGTCTCGGTCCTTCTGGCCTTCGAACCGTTTCGAATCTCACTTGGCATTCCGTTTACCCGAGTACGACGAGAATTGCAGATTTATCCAAACAAAAATTTGAATAAATGCACTCATTGCGGAATTGGAATACGGTTCTATCTCACATGGGCCCAGTCCCGTGTGGCAGGAAATTGCGGTTCCGTGCCAAATGAACCCTAAGTAAATGTTATTTTTTAAATGAATCTACTTCACTGCAGAGCAAATAATAATTCTTTGGCGCCTGTTTTCATTCATTTGCTTGCAGGCATCCAGAAGGGTGACTGACTGACTGACTGACTGAGTGCTGAATGGGGAAATTTAATGATAAATGAGGAAATGCAATTGAAATGTAACAAAAGCGTTGCACTGAGTTGACGATGGATTCGTATCGTAGCAAATCTCGCCATTCATGCATCAAAAACTGATTTGGAAAAGTAAACACTTTCGCACAGGTCGTCCTCTTTCCGGAAACCAAACGGGAACACAGTCGGATTGCGCCACGGAAAGGCTTACCTGTTCGGTTTTTCGGTCCCATATAGATCAAGTGGACGAGATAAATTTCGGATTTATCAGCAGAATAATGAACAGTCTAAACGCGTTCCCAAGGCTCCAAGGCTGGCGGTTAGAATACGAACCGAAACGGTTCTACAACGTTTTTTGTTTGCGCAGTCCACCACCATGCGACCACCGTCTGGGCCTAGCACCAGCAACGCAGAATACGAGAAAAAACTGGTTTCGGTGGTGCAACATTGGCCACGGCCACCGTCCTCGTCGTCAGCTTTTCACACACCGCACCGTAGAGCAGCTGAAATGGATGCAATTCCAGGACTGCGGCTGCGAAGAATGCACCGAAAATTGAGAACGCAATGTTGAATAGTTTTATCGTATTTACGATCTTAAATGCATCTTACTTATCGTTTACCGGATTTTAATGAGTATTTTTTGTGAGTGGAATAAACAAATTCAGAGCCCGGTATGCCACCGAAAAAAAAAATGCCATCATCACGACAAGCGGCTTTTCTCGCGTGCGTGCGCGCGAGTCCGTAGAGATGTCTCTATAAAATGCATGCACTGCACCGCACCGCACCCAAATGGAGATAGAGAGATGCATCATCAGATGCACGACGACGGGGTGGTGGCGGCGGCGGCGAGTGAATGTTATCGCGCGGGATGAATGGACTCGATCCGCACTTGATTTAAGGATGCGATGGCAGTTTGTTTTTCGGCAGGCAATGCAATATACATGTTGTGTGTGCACAACATGCAACATTTCGTGATCTTTTGGAAGGATATTGTTTGGCTGCTAATAACTTTTGACTTTTTACAACGCGGCTCCATTGACGATGGATGATTGCGGTTCATTTTTCGGACAGAAGGTACTTGAGTCTTGAGAGTTATTAAGATTTTGCTCTGCTCATATGAAAATTTGTGTGCATTCATTTGGTGGAACGTTATCTGAAATTGCAATCTTTTAATGGCTAGAAGAAAATTGCCTTTTTTTTGGGAAATATTAGAAAACCACATTGGGTAGCTTTCCAAATGCTTATTTTACTATTATTATTCTTTTGTTAAGATAACTAGCTGCACACTGAATAGGCTTGGCCTTCAATGCAATATTATTATTATCATTATACTTTATTAAAAACACTTTACCACTTTACTACTGGCATTCGTGTCTAGTTGATAGAAATTATTACAAAACTATTCTATTATATTAGTTTAATACTTATTGACATTATTTGTTAAATTTCGTTAAACAGTCTACAATCTTTAAGAAATTTGAACACTGCTTTTTCATTATCAGCATTATGTGCAAGAATTTCAGCCAGTGTTCCGTTAATACCACAGGTTTTCCTGTTCTGTTCGAATCCTCTGCATTCCACCAGTATGTGTTGCACTGTGATTTGCACTCCACAGAAGTTGCATGTAGGAGGACCGTTGTGATTCAAGAGGTGCGCGTGGGTGAGCCTCGTATGTCCTATTCTGATGCGGGTTAAAACACGTTGTTCAGAGGGACATTTCCGATCCGGGCGTTTTTCAGGCGTTGATTTTATTGAACGTAGGTGGCACCGGGTCTGATGCCATTCTGATTCCCATTTTGTCCAAATTCTTGTTTTTATCGCTCGTACAGCGTCTTGAGTAGGTACAGAGATATCCTGAAGCGGTTGGTTTCGTCCTTGTTTGGCTAGCTCATCAGCTTTCTCGTTCCCGGCAATACCAGAGTGGCCGGGAATCCAGGTGAATATTACATTATGTCCTTCTATTTTCTTTTCGATAGTTTGTATCCAGGGGTGCTTAGACCGACCTCCACGTAGAGCATCAAGACAACTGGCGGAGTCGGTCATTATAATGACTTTGTCTTGACCGTGCAGTTTTGATACGGCCATCATTATAGCAAAGGCTTCGGCGGAAAATACGCTACAATAATCCGGTAACCGAAAACTGTAGTTACTGTCATTCATGACCACTGCAGCGCCAATTCGGTCGTTGTCCTTTGACCCGTCTGTGTATATTTGTTCGTGCGTACGATATCGGCTGGTTATAAGTTCCTTAAATCTTGGTAGTACGATGCTCTGGTTCGTTCCTGCTTTTATGTTGCTCCTTAGGTCGTTATCTATTATTGGTGTTGGCGAGTACCATTCTTTATCAGTCGATCTGAAAATTCTGCTTACGTTCGGACAGGACCATCCAGTTGTTTCCAGAAGAAGTTTCTTTGCTCTATGAACCACAGGGTAGTCGTTTGCTTCTTCGCTTTTCTCAATAAGTCGGACAGCTAACATGCCTAAGCGTTGAACCAGTGCTAGGCGAAAATGGAGCCAACCGGCCTCAGCCATAATAGAAATAGTTGGGCTGGTTTGGAAGGCACCAGATGCCTGACGAGCGACGTCATTGTATATTGGCTCAAAAGTTTGTTGCATAGCATCGAAGTTAATGCTTGTGAGTCCTAATCCGAAATAGAGTTTGGAGATAATAAGGGCTGTTCCTATTTTCAATAAACTCGATCGGCTACTTCTTTTAAGGCGATATCCGAGTATACGTAGAATGTTCATTCGCTTGCGGCAGCTTTGTTTAACATACTCAAGGTGTTTCAGAAAGGTGAACTTGGAGTCCAGCAGAACCCCGAGAATTTTTATGCATCTTGTTTGTGGGATTGGGATATTATCAATCTTGATAGCTCTACCACGTTTACGGTGCTTTAAGTGGCATGCATGTAGTAGCTTAGATTTCGTTGGAGCAATAGTGAAACCTACACTAGAAGTCCACCTTACGGCAGCTGAAACCGCTTTTCTAAGCTTCTTGCGTATCTCGACATGGTTTTTACCCTTCACCATAAGGATGACATCATCTGCATATAGTAGAATCTCAGTTTCAGCTGGAATTTCGTCAAAAATTGGTTGCATAGCTACCAGGAACAGCGTCACAGATAGAGTTGAACCTTGTGTAACTCCGTTATCTGCTCTTCTCAGGCTTGAGAGGAAACTATTGGCAGCTACTCGAAAGAATCTATCGAAGAGAAAGCTAGACAGGATGTTCATCATTCTCCCTGATATCCGCCAATTTGTCAAAGTGCGTAGTATTTCCGGTCTGTATGTTGTATCATATGCTTTTGAAATGTCAAGAGATATGATTTCAACATGTTCGTCTTTTTGGAGGCTGATTAAAGATTCCAGTTTGGCAAAGTGAGAGTCTACACCTTTACCGGCACGGAAAGCGTGTTGTCGTGAGTCCAATTTACCAGTGGACTCTAGCTCTGTCAGAAGCCGCCGATTAATGATTCTTTCGAATAGTTTTCCAAAGCAACTCAATAGTGTTATCGGCCTGTATCCTTCGGGCTTACTGCGGTCTGCATCGGGTTTTGGAATTGGGATCACGGTACCAATTTTACACTGCGTTGGGAAGGAACCACTGTCCCAAATTCTGTTAAACAACTCTAGGAGTGCAAGTTTTCCGGAAAAAAGTAGTTGATAGCTCACGTTATCATCGCCCGTAGATGATCCCCCGCGCCGATCAGGTGCCCACATCAGTTCTTCAATAGTGAGATCCACGTTGTATCGTTTGTGTAAATTAGGACGTTGTGTTTCAGACTTAGTGCGTTTATCAGTTTTGTGTTTCTTCCAGAATTTTTCAGGATAGTGTGCGTCAGACGATTTATGTTGGTACTCATCGGCAAGAGCATCTGCTACTTCTTGTCCATTGTTGGTGTGCCCTGTTGGGAGGTTTAGTGTTATTGAATTGCGTTGTCTTTTTCCCTGAAGCCTGTTGATGTTATTCCAAACTAGGGATGCTGGAGAATCTGGGTTTATACTTTCGACAAAAGCATCCCAGCTGTTCTGTTTGGCGTCACGAATGGTTTTTCGGCAGTGTGATCGAGCTTCCTGAAATAATTTTAGAGCAAAGATTTTTTCTTGGTTATCATCTCTTAAGCGACGAAGAGTTCGAAGTCGTTTTCGCCTGATCTTTATTGCTTCCTCTACTTCCTGATTCCACCACACAACAGATTTCGGTCCTATATTCCCTGACGTTTAGGGGATGCTTGCTTCAGCCGCAGTTATGATAATGTCCGTGAATACTTCTACCGATAGTATATACTTAGAGCGTAAGGATCTGCTTGTTAGGTGTTCGTAGAGTTGCCAATTAGCTTTTTCGAAGATCCATCTAGACCGACATTTCGGTTTGTTTTGATTATGGAGAGTATCAATCAGAATGGGTAGATGATCACTACCGGAAAAGTTGAGTAGTGCTTTCCAGGTAAATTTGGCTGCATGTGACGTACTGCAAAGAGAAACATCAGGGGCCTGGGAGGTTCCTGTTGCAGGGTTCATGCGCGTGTGACAGCCATTGTTCAAGACTACCATGTCGTGTTGTACCACTAGCTCTAAAATGGCTTCACCCCTCTTTTTTGCTCCAGATGATGACTGAGCACTTCTGCTGCCCCATGCGGAGTGATGGGCATTCAGGTCGCCCAAAACAAGAAGGGGGTTTGGGAGCTCTTCCAAAAGTTCTCCAAGCAGCTTGGCAGCGTTTTTCTCAGAAGGTGGGAGGTATATCGAAACAACCGTTATTGCTATTGGCGCATGTAGCTGAACGGCGACGGCTTGGATATTGGTTTGAAACGATATTCTCTGGAAAGGGGTGCCATTTCTTATAGCCATTCCAGTACCTTGCCTTCCATGTGTAGAACATTGACTCAGTAGGAGTTGATAATCTCTTCCTAAAGTACTTGATCCTAGTCTGCGGTAGTCAGTATTTGTTTCCTGTAAGCATACTATTACAGGTTGGTATTTTGATATCAGAATCTGTAGCTCACTTAAGTGAGAGCGAAGCCCGCATATGTTCCATTGAATGGCAAATGACGGAACGATCTTGTGCGTTTCGGTAATATAGGATTCGGAATCAGTTGAGGTTTGTGACGATGAACGCGGACGGTGATCATTCTGAGTGGGTTCCGACTCTGCTGGATCCACGGTGGATGGCGAATCAGGGCATGTTGATGTGCTGTGGTGGATTGTGGTATCTTTGTTGAGATCCGGCTCGACTGGATTCCAGGAGGATGGACGGAATGCAAGGTGCTCGTGTACGACTCCGTTCAATACCCTAAGGGCATCCTCTTCCAGAATTGTAACGGGGAAACTTACTGCATGCTCTTCTTTCCTTCGTCGAATTATATTGGTGGGCGGTACGCTGCAATTCTCTTTCGGGTTAGAGGTTGCATTGAAGCCTGGGTTGGTGGGAAAAGAAACGACGTTGGACTGTTTTTTGGATACAGAATTTGAAGAAATACTTGCCCAGGGGGGTGGGCAGACCACGCCGACAGCCGCCAGAGGCTCTTCGGATTGCTCCGGGACATCTCTGGTCAGGGTCGACGTGGTAGGCCTCACGCTTGGCGATTCGAAATGTACAGAACAGGGGGTTCTGCTAGTCGATGGTTGGATGTTGAGCTTATGCTTTCTGTCGTATTCATCAGACGTTAGCGAAGGAAATTGTAGTGTGGTAACAGCTGTTGTTTTCAGCCGTTGTTTTTGGTTCATATAGTTGCTGGTGTCACCGTCGTTATAACAGTGTGGTAGATTCGCTTTCCGTTTTTGTGTCCTTGTCCATAGCGGGGTATTCATCATAAAATGTCGTATATATATTTTTATTAGGTTCCTGGTCCATTGATCATTTCGATGTCCGTGGGTGTATTGTTTGGACCGTGTTTCGCAGAAATCCGTTTACCCCGGTTGTTGGTGGCTTCAGTGGGTGATATCTCCATGTGCCTTTTTCCGCTTTTGCTCCGCGTCTGGACTTCATAATTAGGTTTGGTGCTTTTGCGATTCTCTCGCCGGCTGCCTGGCGGAGGGATAAAAGGTTGATCCTTTCGAGATATTCGTTCGGTTTGCAGCGGTACGAATGAGGCCACTTGCGATAGTGGTTGTTGATTAGAGGCTGATGATCGTAGGTCTCGTGGTGCTAATGACTGACGTAGTGTGCTTGTTTCTAGCATGTTCTTCATAGCGACAATTTCCCTAGTCAACGTGTCAACTTGTTTCTGCAAAGTGGCTATTATTTGCTGTTGAACAATTCCAGTGAAGGTCTGCTTTTTGGTTTCTGCGGCACACAAGCGCCTTGCTTCGGCAAATGATATTCCGTGATCGATTTTAAGTTTGATAATTTTTTCTTCCTCTTTAAACTTCGGGCAGTCGCGTGACGTGACTTGGTGGGCTGCTTTGCAGTGGATACAATTTGGTGAATTGATGCATTGCTCTCCTTCAGGTATGTCATGTGTTGTTGAACATCGTAGGCAGATACCGGTTTGTTGACACAATTTTGACGAGTGTCCATAAGAACCACAATTGAAACACAACATCGGGGAAGGGTAATACACACGCACTTGGATTCGCAATACACCAAAATAGACGTAGTCCGGGAGAATTGTGCCATGGAAAGACAGAACAAGCAAAGGCGTGTTTTTCAGAACGCCATTTACTCGTTTCTTGATCCTTCGCACAGTATGTACACCTTGAGAATCCAAATACCAAGGATCAATTTTTCATCCTTATTTATGGAATCCGGATCGTACACAATTCCTTGTACCGTATTGAGCGTCGGGTGTGGTACAATCTCAATTTTTGTGCCGTCTGTCAGTTCAATCATTTTGGTAAGCTTCTCAATAACGTCAGTAGAGCTGGTACGAAGGAGATAACGAGACCCACGACCTTCGCGGGACGCATTCAGCGCTCTAGCTTCTTTTTTTGCCAATTTCCGACTCAATCGAGATTCCAACTATAAACGAGTCGGGCAGAGGGTCAATCTGATTTCTTTGGTTATTATTTTCCATTTTTTCCGTTTTGCGGCGAAGAATTAAAACCTGTACATGGCCCAAATCATTTGGACCAAGCATCCAATCAGGTTTATTTCTTCTAACCTGTTGTCCTGCTGACCCCCCTGGGGGCCAGAGGAGCTACCGGACATTACTCCGGAGTTATAACTCTCTGTTTAGATCGCAAGTTTTCGGAAATATACTGGATGCGAAAACACTACCGATTGTTTTCGTTTTGACACAACCTATCGATCGAGCAGAGTGTTCTATTCACAATATCGCGACGACGTGTGTGTGAGTAAATACAAGATCTGAGATAGCTCCGCGTTGTATTTACACTTTCACTATCACTGTTTAATTTGCCACTTTCTCGATGAGTTTCACTAAAACTTCACTTTTCCAAAGTGTGAACCAAACAGATCGTCAACGTAGCCACCGATGGTGGTGGTTTAGAACGGTATTTTATGACCAAACAACTAATTTGGTGAGAGCGATTCGCACTTGTTGATATGCTATTGTATCCCGAGCACGAATGAATGACTTAATTTGTTCAATACAATAGATTTCATAATCTTACATAGGCAATGGTGCTCAGGAAGATACTGTTGTGATCTGAATCAAAAGGATATGTGAGAAGTTGAGAGAAGGGTATGATTTAATTCGTTTTTTGTTCATCTTGTGCTTTGTTGTTTATTCTTTTTTATGTTTTTTGGTTTGTTGGTTTATTTTTTATTTTTTTGGTTTTGTTGATTTTTTTCTGTGTTTTATTGTTATTTATTTATTTTTTGTTTTTTTTTTTTTTTTTTTTTTTTTTTTGTTTTTTTATTTTTTTTTTTTTTTAAATTTCGGACACCAATGTTATGGCAGCAAAACAAATTTACTCATAATTCAACAAAACCGATTGTTTATTTCACAATAATATAGCTATATCTACTGTTAAAACCGTTAAGCACAGGATCTAATACCCATGCAGCAACAATCGCCAACAACACTACTCGGGGTGATAAAGATGTACCTTACGGTGTGAAGAACATTGATTCCAGCTTTGTGCCAAGAAAATGAGCGAGAATAGAGACGAAGCAGAATCAATTGTTCTTTTGTAGCATTAGAAGTGTCTCATTTGCCGATCAACAAATTAAATTAGTAATTATTACTCTGTTTACTATAATTATGTGAATTTATACCTAAAATTTTCGGGTTTAGATTATGTAAGTTACGTCAATAGTTACTTAATTGATTAAAACCGAACTAATTTGTTTGCGTTGTGTAGGTCAAACATTAAATATTGCATTGCAGAATTACACACGCCGCCATGCTACGAAAATCATACTGAGAAACTATAATTTGTAAGTCAATATTATATATTCTAAAATAATATTTTCAATAATATGAGTAAACCTTACAGTTTGAGCTGAAAATACACGAGCCGTTACAAAAACTTAGTCTTATGAAAATTCGAACATCTACATAAGAAACAGTTGATTAAGATGTTAACCCTCCTCTCTGGAAAATTCTCGAACTTTCTGTGGTACACCCGCCATCAGGTTCCGTACGATATCCTCAGATACGCGCACCGTGACGATTCTCCATCTTCTCTTGAAATCATCGGTACCATTTGCTTTCTTCTTAGTTTCGAAGAGTTTCCGCTTAACTAGAGCCCAGCACTTCTCTATTGGGCGAAGTTCGGGACAGTTTGGTGGATTGGCTGTTTTTGGCACGTATCTGACCTCTTGCACCTTATTCCATTCCAGGACGGATTTCGCATAGTGACAAAAGGCCAAATAAGGCCAAAACAGATCTGGAGAGTCGTGGCTTCTGATAAACGATAACAACCGCTTTTGCAGACATTATTTCTCGTACACATCCTTATTGATAGTGTAGGGAGAGATTGAACTTTTAGATTTTCGATTACAACAACATATGGCCTGCAAAAAAAAATATTTTTTGGGAATTGTGGCCGCCTTCTTGGAGGGGAAGGGCCCGGGAACGGGGGCCGTGGGGTGGGGGGGGAAAAAAACCAAAGCGGGGGTGTTTATAATTTTCCTTCTATTTTTTTTTTTTTTTTTTTTTATAAAAAAAAAAATTATAAAAAAAAAATTATTTAATACTATACGCTATTTTTTAACATTGAATTTTTTTTTGTTGCCTGGGGTGGGGGTTTTTTTCTTTTTTTTTCTTTTTTACTTCTTGTCTTTTCTTTTTTTTTTTTTTTGTGTTTTGTTTTATTCTTTTAACTATTCAATTTTTTTTAAAGAAAAAAAAAATATTATTTCATAACGTTTGCATTTCAAAAAAATGGACAAAAATGGCCAATTTTTCATGGGTTTACCTTCACCCGCACTGACAAAAACTACCCATGCAGCATCAATCATAGTAGTCCAGAGCGAGACAAAACTTGACAGCTCTCTCAGTCGAACTCTAACCGTGATGGCAAAAACAGTGAAGCAACTCCGTTCAGAAGTGTGCACGTTCAAAGAGCGGCACCCCGCCGAGTCGAAAACGGACATCGTGCAGCATTTTGTGGACGCCGGATACGCCCGTACATCTTGGCACTATTAGACAACAATCAAAGCATCGAAAGAAAGCCCGGTTCCGGACGGCCGACGACCCTGAGCGACAAGAAGCTCCAAAGGATGCTGAAGAGGAAGACCGAGGGAAAAGTGGCTACATCGCTGCGTGCGCTTGGCCGGGAGGTCGGTTCAACCGGCCAAACAGTGAAAAAGTACCTGGCAAACATGAACATACATGTCAGGAAGCGGAAGTCGCGTCCACTGGTTTCGGAGCTGCAGACAATGACGCAGCGGCAGCGGCTGAATAAGATGGTCAACTCGATTTTCCCGACGAATCGTGACGTGGCGGTGGTGATGGACGACGAGACCTATCTCACCCTGGATGGCAACGACTGGCAGGGCACTTCGTATTTTACTTCCCCCACGAAGGAAGTGAGCTCCGAGGTGAAGTTCATTTCACACACCAAGTTCCCCAAGAAGGTGCTGCTGTGGCTGACAATCAGCGAGAAGAGGATGTCAAAGCCGCTCTTCTTTCATTCCGAACTGGCCGTGAACAGGGAAATTTATAGTACGAAATGCCTGCCGGAAGTTGCGTCGTCCATCAAGAAATACCATAAGGGCGAAGACGCGGTGTTCTGGCCGGTTCTAGCGTCGATCCACTACTCAAAGCGATCGTTGGAGGAGATGGAGCGGATGAATATCGATGTGATACCCAAGTCGGCGAACTCGCCGAACGTCCCCCATTTCCATCGAAATTTCTGGGCCAACCTGAAGCGTAAGATCTAATCCAACAATTTTGTCGCGAAAACAGAGAAGGAAATGGTAAATAAAACGAAGAAAGAACTTAAAAACATGCCAACACGCATGTTTTCGTCCGCCATGGCGAATGTTCCGGTTAATTGCCGGAAGGCCGCTCGCAAGGGCGTAGAATTTTTCTTGCAAGAAAAAATATAAAAAAGAAAAAATTTGGGGTCAGAATATAAAAATTAAAGCAGTCATAAAAAAGGCCGCAAAGGAGAAGTTTTTTTTTGTTGTAGAGAGGAGGAAAGGGGGGGAAAAAAAAAGAACAAGCAAAGCAGAAGGAGAAGAGGAAAAAGGGGAGGAAGAGGGGCAAGGGGGAGGAAGAGAGGAGAGAGAGAAGAAAAGAAAAAAGAAAGAGAGGTGGAAGTGCACTTGGAACACTGAGCTGAGAGCAGGCAGTAAGCAATTTGTGAAAAAGCAATAAGTCTGAAACGCTATATATAATAACGCTTTAGAATCATCTTTGCATTCCAAAACCATGTCACAGCCTGGAGCAACATGACAGGCATCAAAGACGCAGTTTGTTTTTCAGCATTTCAGCATAACATTTAATTTAAAATTGCACTTCTGAACTTCAACTACTATATTCATTAAAGACTGGCATGTGCATTTAAGCAATGTGGGATTTTATTTTAATATTGTGTTTAGTGGTATTATGGTAAGAAAAGCTTTTATTTCACAAATCATCAAACCGCATCTTCGATCACTCCAATTGCTATCTTTGAAATGTTACTAGAACAGTATTCAGAAAAATATTGCAACATGTTTTATAAAATAATATCTTTTATTGAAATTTTATCTGTGATATTTGGAATGATCTATTCTGTTTCAGGCTTTTCCAGGACTAGAAGGATATTAATACATATCTAATTTTTATTTATTTTTCAGTAACAATCCGTTGGATGTACCATTTAAGTTTGAACTTTGAATAAATTAGCATTTTTGTCTATAATGATATCTTTAGTTTTTCGTGTACAAAATAGACTAAATATTAAATAACATATAACGGGGAAAGGGAGGGACCATCAGGGCACCCAAGTAAAACGATTTGGATAGGGAGCATGGGACTGCCTCCTCCCTATTGTTAACGTTTCGCGGAACGAGGGCGGGCTCTTCGACCCCATCTATTGGGTTTATTCTGTTAATCGAGGGCTCGATTCTAGTGCTGTCTGTGTGACCTAGCTTTTGGAAGAAGATTCTTTTCCCTATAATCGCGGGATTCGCGTAAGTGTCTCTGCTTACGGGCTCACCCAAACGTTTTTGGCCCTTCATACAGAAGCTTGATGATCACATACAATAATAGAATCCTGATCAAATCGTTTCTCCAGATTATTCCACTGCTATGGAGAGTTACCTTGCTACAACAGATATAAAAATGATAAAAAAAAAATATTGGTTTTTTTTTGGTTTTTTTTTTTTTATATTCTTTTTAAGTTTCACTTATGGAATACTGAAAAAAAAAGGAGTTTTACTTTAAAAAAAATCAATTTGTGTTGAAAAAATAAACAGCGACAAAATAAAGTGCCCACTTCAAAAATCGATATGTTTTCGATAAGTTTCCATTGGAAGACCCCTCGATTGTTAATGTTTTGATATTTTGACATGTTTTGAAGCAAACGGCTCAACCTGGTGCATTTGTATACGTGATCGCATTTGATTCAATTGAAAAAAATGGAGAACGCAGTGCTTTCGAAAGCAATTCCCTTGTGTATCCGAAAATTGGTCGTTCGTGATGTGCAAAACGGTGAATCGCACCGGGCTGTCGCTAAGAAGTACAGTATCAGTAAGGCAGCGGTTGGCAACATTCTTCTGAAGCTTAAAACGTTTGGATCAGTGGTGGATCGCCCTGGCAGACACCAAGATCATGCGCGAAGTCAAGAAGAACCCGAAGGTAACTGTCCGCGAGATCCAGGAAAGCCTTCAGTTATCAGTTTCCGGTCGAACTGTTTGTCGCCGTCTTGTAGCACAGGGGTTGAATAGCAAACTTGCCCGGAAGCGCCCATTTATCAGCAAGGCAAACAAAGCCAAACGGCTTAAGTTTGCTAAGGAGCATGCTGATAAGCCCCTAGAGTTCTGGAAAACGGTTCTCTGGACGGACGAATCAAAATTCGAGCTGTTTAACCGAAAGCTGCGGGTTCGTGTTTGGTGCAGATCGGGAGACGAGCTTTAGGAGCGCCACATCCAAGGCACGATGAAGCATGGAGGAGGAAATGTGATGGTCTGGGGGTGTTTTTCGTGGGGTGGAGTGGGAAGCATTGTGAAAATCGACGGGATAATGACGGCAGATTCTTACATCAACATCCTGCGAGAAAATCTGGAGGTTTGGCTGATCCAGACGGGCCTTGAAGAGAAGTTCGTATTCCAGCAGGACAACGACCCGAAGCATACTGCCAAGAAGACCAAGTCTTTCTTCCGGTCTTGTCGGATCAAACCGCTGGAATGGCCTCCACAAAGCCCGGACCTCAATCTCATCGAGAATTTGTGGGCGATTCTCGATGCCAGGGTTGACAAAACTGGTGTTACCAATAAAAATAACTATTTTGAAGCCCTGGAGCGCGCCTGGGAAGAGCTAGATCCACAGCACCTAAAGAACCTGGTCGAGAGCTTGTCGAAGCGCCTGCAGGAGGCCCTGAAGGCCAAAGGAGGACACATCAATTATTGAAATGCTTTTATTTTACTTTAATTTATGTTTTCTGTAGCCTAAATGAAGTGGGCACTTTATTTTGTCACTGTTTTTTTTTTTTTAACACAAATTTATTATTTTTTTTTAAGCAAAACTCCTTTTTTTCAGTATTCCATAAGTGAAACATATAAATAACATAAAAAATAAGATAATAAAAAAAATACAGTGTGTTTACCTTAATTTGAACCAATTTAATGAGAGAAATTAAAAAAACGATGAGGTGGGCACTTTATTTTGCCTATCAGTGTATGAATTATTATGAAAAAAAAAGAAATATAAGAAATATAAGACAAATACAATTAAATAGTGAAAAACCCAATTTTGATAATCAAGAAGTTGCAACAGTTGACCTAAGCCGTCAATCTAGGGTCAGCAAATGCAGGCTTAGTAAAATAAATTGTTAGTAATTACGACTCGGACTCAGTGTATAATGGCTGGAAGAACTAAGCTTGCTTGATGAATTCTGCTAACGGCTGAAAATTTCAAAACACGATTAATCAAAACATTCAAAAACTAAAGGGTGTTTCGATCAAAATTTGGTCGACTTAAACTTGACGCATTTCCTTTTATCGTGTATTAAAATTTTTTGCACACCCCTCATTTTGAAGAGGTGTGCGTGCAGCATCAAGCCTCTATTTTGATTTTAAGATTAGCACTTCAGTTATCAAAATGTCGTCGAGAAGCAACGCATCCAAATTTTGCACGTGCATGGAGAAAACCCAAACTACTCTCACGCCAACTTGGCGAAATTGTTGAATGTGGCTAAATCAACTGTTGCCAACGTATTAAAAGTGTTCGGTGAACTTTTGTCGACAGCCAGGAAAGCTGGATCGGGGGGAAATCGAAAGCCGGAGGCCACAGCGACGACAAAAAGAGTTGCCCGCTGTTTCGAGCGGAACCCAAACCTCTCCGTCCAAGATGTCGCAAAAAAGCTGGGAGTGGCGCCTTCAACCGTGGATAGAGCTAAAAAACGAGCTGGACTGTCGACTTACAAGAAAGTGATGACTCCAAATCGCAACGATAAACAAAACACGTCGGCCAAAGCACGATCGCGAAAGTTCGTGCTGACGAAGTTTAATTGCGTGGTACAGGACGATGAAACATACGTCAAGGCAGACTTTAAACAGCTTTCTGGACAGGAATTTTACACGGACGGATATTTTCAAGCACATTAAACTGTCAAAGTTCGCGAAGAAATATCTGGTGTGGCAGGCCATCAGTACCTCTACATTGCAACCGGAACCGTCAACCAGGAAATATCTGAGCGAGTGCCTACAAAAACGTCTACTGCCTTCCTGAACCGACACAATTGTTCCGTTCTATTTTGCCGGATTTACGAAGAAAAAAGGCCATGGAGCCGTATGCTGCCAACAACGTTCAAGTGGTGCCCAAGGACAAGAACCCTTCCAACACGCCAGAGCTCCGCCCAATCGAACAATATTGGGCCATCGTCAAGCGGAACCTTTAGAAGACTCAAAGAGCTGTTGTGAGCGAGAAACAGTTCAAGGCAAACTGCCGTTCTGCGGCGAATAAAGTGCACAAGGAGACTGTACAAAATCTTATGGCAGGTTTGAAACGAAAGACCCGGCAATTCGCATTCGATAAAAAGGAAGCTTAGCTGAATATTTCTCCTGTATTCTGTATTAACTGAACGGGAAAAAGAAAAAGAATTTGACTTATTAATAAAGACTTTGATCGACTCACACACATTACTGTTTGACAAAATTTTGATCGGAACACCCTTTACAATTGTTCACCCATCGTGCCAAGAAAATAATATTTCTTTGTGATCTTTACGTTATTTATTAACTTTTTATCTGGCACTATACCTTCAGTTCAAGAGTTATAATATGATCTCTCAGTATTGTATTTATGAACGTTTATCCCCATTGTTTTGAAAAGCAAAGACTCACTCTTGCCAAATCCCGTTTTTTTTTTTCATTTCTATGATAGGCCAATGTGACTCCACTAGGTGTTTCAATGTGCAGTAGGCCAAATGAAATCAGCAGTCAAAACTTGCCAATAAGAAGGAATGTTGAACTTTTTACAAAATCTCAATAAGTTGCTACCCCATGATTTATGTTGAAATGCGAATTGAAAGGTTAATAATTTGGAAATCCATCAGTACCAAAATCCATTGTTGATAAAGTCCATTTGACAAAAAAAAAACAGAACAAATTTGTACTCATGGGCAACGGACCAGTTCAGAAATCGTACTCAACATTAAGGTCTCTTCAATTTTAGATAAGCTCAAGTCCTTTCCTATAGCTATGAGCTACGAGAATGTTTCACACATAGATTTCACTTCCGTAGAACTTCCCACGAAATGCGCAGAACCATTTCCTTTGTCTTTCAATCATCCAGTGTTGGAAAACCACCAGCTGAGAATATATACCAACCGCTCCACCGAGAACACTGGTACTGTTGGATAGAAGGAAAAAAATCGAATTTTCATAATTTCCACCATTCCACATAATAGTCCCAGGTTAGTCATTAAAAGGAAGTCCGGCGTTGGTTCTTCCTTGTTTTATGAGTCCGTTAGCTGGAAGAAAAAACAGCTTATTGTCTTAATGAATTTCCATTGCCTCCCTCCTTATGTTTGCCTTCTTGAAAACAGGTCTAATTGAAGTTGCATTCATCGGTGGCCTGAAAAGTAGCAAAACACACCGGTGTCCACAATAATGGGCCCCGTATTAAAATCCAATATTGAATTTTAAAGGTTTCTCCCGATGAGATGCTACAAACTGGCAAGCCGGAAGAAGCCCCTTTGCATCTGATCTCTTTTGGTGTCTCGTTCCACCTCCAGACGACCCGAATTCCTCTTTTGAGGTGAGGGTATTAAAATCTTTTGCGGCTACTTACGAACGAAACCAGGAAGTTTGCATGCACAAGTTTATTAGTCCAATATCTGCCCGCACTCGGTGCTATAGAGAGGAAGCAATATTCAACATATGTTGCATCTTTCTTTATTAGGATTCTGAAACAAGCGGCTGCTAACTATGGGGATGTATATGATGGCAAGCCGGGTCTCCCCACGATTCAAAATTTGTACAAATGATTTAATTCATATTTAACAGAAACGGAAATCTTATATCGAGTTCGGTTTCGACTTCCTTCTATCCAATGTTGCATCCCCACATTGTCGTATCGTTCCGAACCCCCCCCGTTGTCATCGTTTTGGTTTGTTGTTTAGATGAGAAGCGACAAAGGAGTGGACAGGGTCGATGAAAGGAGCAACACGTTTTAAAAGTTTCCGCCTCCGAGGCGGCCCAGACGATGTGATCCATAAAGACGCACTCGTCCTCGCCGCAGTCTCCAGATTGTTGTTTTCGTTGAGCAAAGCGTCCAGCAAAGCGTATCGTGTATCGTCGTCGTGGTAGTGCTCTTCTAAGCACACCACGAAATTATTGTTTTGCAGCTAGTCCTTCCTTACCGGGGATATTCACACAATCACTTCGGTATGTCTCACAAGGAGCTGTGAATCCGGAAACATAATCTTTTCTTGTGCAAAGTCAGGATTCTCCTTCTGCGGCAGTTCAACGTACATGAGCCACATATGCATAATCTGTCAGACAGAGCTATATATGTAGTTCTAAGCTGGAGACTGGGCAAGTGTGTCTCCTGTGAGTCTCCTGGATCACTACGTTTTGCCAGATTATAAGATTTTGATGATTTTCTAACCACTGCAAGGACCGGAAGAACAACTTATTCGTTTACGGTTATTTTCCGGGGTGAAATCCTTTCTGTTGGCTATTATTGTTTCCCATTCTTCGTGAATCATGTTACTGGTGGGGAAGGAGATTCATCAGTTTCTTGTTGCGGAGGGATGTCATGTAAGGTATTATAAATCTACTGAGACTTTTCACATGTTGCAATACCACATTTGTTAAATGAAAGCCTTGCCATGTTATAAAATAGCCCATGAAAGTCAATCATTGTTTCGAGACCATAACAAGTGTCTTTTCCTGTGTATGTTAAATGGGGTTAGAAAGTCCAGTCAAATATATAAATGATCATTGATTATACGAATTCTCTTATATTCAATTCACAGAAATCGGTATTCAGTACTAAAGACTATTTTGTGTTAACATATACAGTGTTGGATCAGTTTAAACACATTAAAGCGTTACTAAGCTTTGGAATTCAATTCACGAAATGAAGTAACATGCTACAATTGATGACTCAAAAGTCTATCATAATTCTACATGATTGCTGGAGTAATCTAGTATTCACTGACAGCACGCCGCTTGAGTTTTGTTGACAATTGTTATTTTGCATTGGCCAAAACATATGCAACTTTCTGATTTCGCTTGCTCTTCAGTGCCTATGAGTTAATAGCTTCGCAGGAAAGTTTCCTGTTTACTATACATTTTCTTTAGTGAAAAGAGGTAAGAGTTGCGCTAAACACTTTTCGATCTGAATAAAATAATAAAATCTTTAAGTGTGACATTGAGTGCAGAAATGGCACGTGACCGTCTTGGAATGGAACTTCTAAAGAAGATTATCGAAGATATTACGTTGGCGGAATGTCACAAAGAAAAACATTTGTGACAAATACTACTTGAAAAACTGTGTTCCCAATTTTGCTCAACCGTAAAATTTGCCGCGGATCACCGAGGAGGAAGTCCACGTTGCAGGACGTCAAGAGACGACTCGACGATTGCAAGAAGCATCCAGAGAGACCCCTTCAACTCGTCCTTTAAGATCCAAAAGGAATTACAGCTGCCTGTGTCGGACCGGACAATCAGACTGGACTTGCCGTTGCCGCCGGATTATTTTCCCGGCGTCCTGCGAAGAAGCATCTGATGTCGGTGAAAAACCAAAAGAAACGACTCCTGTTTGCTCGATCTCACATAACCTGGAGTGTGCAGAAATGGCGATCGGTACTGTTCAGTGATGAGTCGAAGCTCAGTGCACTGGGTGAAATAAATATAAGGACAAGACTCAAAAGGCTTCTCTGCGTTTATAGTTTCTGTTACCCAAGTTTTGGTCAATATTCTAGAATTAACATAAAACACTGCTCAATAAATCAAATAATCAATCAATTAATTATTGAAAATAAATTAAAATTCTTCCACAGAAATAAAGCTTGCTTCAGATAGAATTGGAACAAAAACAATTGCCTGTATTTCAGTTATTAATTATTGAATTCAAGATCTTTTTTTATACAAATGTAGCGTTTTCTTCATACTTTTAAGAAAAAATACGGATAAAATTATTCGTCACGGTTTCGAAGGAACTCTCGAATTTTTCCTGTAACACGGCTCATTAGGCGGCGCACACCTTCTTCGTCCATCGTTTTAGCTATCTTATTCCACCAGGTCTTCATCTGATTGATGTCTTTGACAACCTTTCCCTTTGTCTTGAGTCTCCTCTTTATGATTGCCCAGTATTTCTCAATAGGGCGGAACTGGGGACAGTTGGGTGGGTTAAGGTTTTTCGGAACAACCTGGACCCCTTTCTCTGCATACCATTCTTGAACGACTTTGCTGTAATGACAGCTTGCCAAATCTGGCCAAAACATTACGGGATGGTCGTGGGATCGAATGAAAGGTAAAAATCATTTTTGGAGACACTCTTTTTGGTATAGTTCCGACGTCATTGTCTTATTTGTAACGAAAACTTTCGTTTTTTTGCCACAGCTGCAAATGCCCTGCCAAATCATGAATTTTCGTGCAAATTTGTCGGCAAAAACAAATTTAAATTTGGCTGGAACATCCCCCCGAGCCGTTGCCAAGTAAAATTTTTGACCTGGGATTTGCCCGAAGTCAGCCTTGACATAGTTTTCATCGTCCATCAGAAGACACCCGTCGAACTTGGTCAGCACCTGGTCGTATAGCTTCCGAGCACGGATTTTGGCCACACTATTCTGTTTTATGGTCCGATTTGGCTGTTTGCTAGCTCGATACGACTTGATTCCTTCCCGGAGTCGAGTTCTCCTCACGGTACTATGGGCAGCACCGAATTTTCTGGCCAAATCACGGTCCGACAGATTGGGATTCCTCTTAATCGTCTTCAAAATCTTACCACGCAGTTTCCGGTCGACAGTTCCACTCCGACGATTGGCTTGAGGCTTCCGAATCGTCGTCAATGTTTCCTTATACCGTTTGATAACGCACCATACGGTATTTCTGGGCAATTTCAGCTGTTTAGCTAGCCTAGATGCAGACCACAATGGATTTTCCAAATAACTGTGCAAAATTTTTTCCCCTTCTTTCGGCTTCCATGTTGATTGTTTAAAAAGTACAGTCGATTTGCGGAATGTCAAAAATACATACGTTAAGCTAACAAAATTCGCGACACGTGGACGCCAAGAACTTCAAAATCCGTCCACCAGGAGCGCCACAATCTGAGCAAAAGTTTGTTCCAATTCTAAATGAAGCAAGCCTTAAGTATAAAGACAAAGTTTAAAATTTCAACAAATAAGTAGTTTTTGCTCTCTTGTTTTAATGACCTCCATCAGTCGGCTCGGCATTGAAGTGATTTACGATTTTAGAACATCATTGTCCAACTTGCTCCCTTCCTCGACAATAGCAGTTTGGAGTTGGAGAAGGGTGTCAAACATACGCCCATGTTTGAAAACTCTTCAGGAAAGTAGGCCCCAAATATTCTCGATCGGATTGAGATCTGGGTTTACATGCTGGCCGTTCGAGTTACGTGTTACGTGCCAAATGGCAAGCATGTTTTCATCGATAATACCATCGTATATTCAGCAAATGGGATCAAAACTTCGTCCAAGAGCTGCACTTTTCAGCATTCATTCTGGACGAAATGAAACAAATTGGTGTTTTTCCAGCAAGACTAAAACCATCAAAGAATCATCAGATCCAAAACTTCTCGATTCCCTTTGTGTCATTTCGCGTCTTAAATCCTACCAACAGTTTGTTGATCCATCCGGTCCATCTAAATTGAATTTCTTTTCATCGCTGAACACCACATTTTCCCACTCTTTTTCCCAGAATTGATACTCTTCTGCAAATTCCAATCTTGCTTTTTCATGTCGAGGCAATAAGGAACGGGTACACTTTTACCATATTTGGTATTATTATCACTGCATAAAATTTGCTGCACTCGAAGTTTAGACACTGAAAAATTCAATTCCTTTCTGATATCACCGAGAGAAAGCCTTCGATTGATTACCAATCGCTTATTTTCACGTTTTGCGCGTTCTGAAACCGATGCTGGACGCCCTTTTCTCCTGATGGTCGCATATTTCTCACCCAATTTCACGAAATTATGTACCACCGTTTTGCTCCTTCCTATTCTGCTTGCGATCTTCCGGATTGTCAGTCCATTTTCACGATGGGCCTGAACTTCTTCGCGCTTAAACTCTGAAATATGTTCGATTTTGGCATTTTATGAAAACAACATAACATATATGAAAATCAAAATTTTCGGTCATTATATAGGTTGAATTGATACGTGTGATCTTATATCAATTGTAATATTTGCTTTAATAACTTACGAGGCCAGCGAGCGCAAAAACAATCCGCATTTCTTTATAATTATTTGTTTCTAAGCATATGAAAACAGTCGATATTCTGCGTTTAAAGACAAGTCACCACCGAAACTGTGTAGTAAACGAGAGATGACATTAAACACACAAAACTGGAAAACAGAAGTTTTGCGTAAATATTAATGAATTGCAAATTTTCGGTTGTCCTTATATATTTCGTTCAGTGTATCATTGGAAACGACGGAATGTGCCGTGTACGTTGGATCCACGACGAGCCAGAAGACTGTGAAACATGCCGGAGGTCTGAGGAAATTTTTCTGCGAACGGTCTTGGTCCAATTAATCGAATCAATGGTATTATATATCGTTTCATGTACAATTGAGAATGCCCAAGGATGTTATGCTACCGTTTGCAGAGTGGAATATGCCAATAAAATGGACATTTCAATTAGATAACGACCCCAATCACATTACCACTTGACGACTTAAACAGTAGTATAAGAATAACAATGTAATAGAAATGGATTGGCCATTACAGTCACCTGATCTCAAACCGATCGAGAACCTTTTGGAGATCGTAAATCATCGAAGAATCAACCGTAAAAATGTGCCACAATAAAGATCAACCATTTGAGCAAATCCTAAAAGCTTGGGTAGAGATCCCACAAAAAAATATTATTGATCCACTCCATCACCTTCAAACGCTGCTGGAGAGTGAACCCCAGTGGAATTATTGTTGATACTGCTTCTAGAAGTAGTCTTCCAACTTTTAGGGGGTCCTGTGTGCACAGTTCAATTGTACAGATTCGTCCACAATGCTGGTTCTCGCGAATCACTGTGCATGTCACTGAAACCTCAAAGTTGGAAGAGTACTCCTAGAAGCAGTATTGTCGGACCCCTGCGTCCATACGCTGCCGGAACAATTGAAAAACATTCGTTTTCAGGCGAGAGTATGTTTGATCACGCTCCACAAACGTGCTTCCCTGGCTAACCTCGCTTCTCTAACACAGACATGAAGTCATAGATTATAAAGCACACATGTGGAGGACGAGTCAGTGTGCATGTCGTATACTGTTAGGCTCTCCAAAATAATCACAACGTTGGGCTAGTCGCATCCTGGCTAAAACTTGAGTATCACAGTTGGTCCGCTTATGACCTTATGGCTTCGAAACCGTATGACTTGCTATCGAATGCATTCTTCGCCAAGCTCAAAAGTGTTCCGTCTTTCCTGTTGTTAGACAGTTGCTGATTGATATCTACACAGCTCGAAAAAGTAGCGTGAATTTCTGTTCAATATCATGCACATAAATGGAGCGTCACAAAACATAAAAAAATGCATTATTCATCGTGTAATGTTCTGGGACATTCCAGAAATATTGTACGCAAAAGCTCGTCTTTGATAGAACTATTCCATGCAAGTTGCTGCTTCGTGTGAAATGAAATAAAATTTTACGTGCTCTTATATTTACATTACAATGAAAATTCAGTTTTTTTTTCTGTTTATGTCAACCGTTGCTTTGTTCTTTATTAAAACTCAGGTATATACAACACATTTATACTGAGCAAACATGACCCCCCTGAAATGTTGGAAGACTACTGCTAGAAGCAGTATCAACAATCATTCCACTGGAGTTTACCACGCACTATTCGAAGATGGATGATATGCCATCGGCCGAGGCACGCTTATCGATACTACACCATAATGGTATGATATGATCAAGGACCATGCTACCTACGAACTAACTAACCAAAGAGGACAAAAGAGGATATACAGTTTAAAAAAAAAACATGTAATTTTCTGCGTTTCTAATGCAGATAATGGGAACGCTAGATTTGGCAGAAATTAATGGGATATTTCATGTACATATAAGCCAGATAACGCCTTAATATAGTCTGTTGTAAGAAAGATTGTAAACATTCTTGCACGGCGCAAGAAAGATTGCAAACAATTTCGTTGCTTACGCTTCCTTTGGCTTGAAATTAAACGAGGAGAAATTTTCCGCGCTTGTTAAAATTCATTATTTTTTTCTGTGTACTTATTTGTAACTGCGGTTTTAAGCGCTCAAATCTGGCGTGTAGACCTGATAACGAGTTAAATAGTTGAAGAAAAATCATCTGTTGTTTCATTTGAAGCGGATTTTATCGATGTTTAGTATTTAATTGTGCTTTTACTCACGAGTAGTCAATTATCTGGAATTCCCCAGCAGCAAGAATATACTCTTCTTAGATAAATTGACTAAGTATTAGAGTTTCTCCATTACTTTCAACGCATTAACGAAGGTAAATGGGAATTTAATACACAGACAAAAAGAATGAATTTTAACAGGCGCGTAAAATTTCCCCTCGTTTAATTTCATGCCAAAGAAAGCGTAAACAATTAAATTGTTTGCAATCTTTCATGCGCCATACAACAATGTTGGCAATTTTTCATACAACAGGCTTGATTCAGGCGTTATCTGGCTTAATTTTACATGAAATATCCCATTAATTTCTGCCAAATCTAGCATTCCCTTTATGTGCATTAGATAACGCAGAAAATTCAATGTTTCTTTTAATCTGTATGTGTTTGGAATGATTGGGTTATTAATAAGTAAACAATGCCAACCAATCTTTTGTCTCTTCTGGTCTAACGTGAAAACTTAACTTGAATGTAGAAATCAACGATGCGGCCATTTGAAGCAGTTCATTTAAAATTCAAGTCCGCAAATATTACAAGATGTTATTTCCAATTCGTGTAAATTTGAAAATTTGTATTGTGATTGTGATGAAAAATGTGATTTTGAAGTTAGTTACATGCTCTTTTTATGTGCATGAAAATAGATTGAAAATTACAAAACAATTTTAACTATGTAGATAAACGACACATGTAAAATTATTTTGTAATCTTCAATCTATTTTCATGTACATAAAAAGAGCATGCAAATAACTTCAAAATCGCATGAAGTTTTAAATTTACACGACTTAAAAATCACATGTTGTTATATTTGCACGATTGCTTTTTACATGGCCTACTTCAGATGCGCGCATCGTTGATTATTGCATCCAAATGTATTTTATCACGTGAGAGCGGAAGAGATAATGTTCGAGAGAGAAAGAGAGAGAGAGAGAGAGAGAGAGAGAGAGAGAGAGAGAGAGATTATTGGCTTATTTATTTCCCCAACCAATCACTGGATTATCAAAACATGTAAACCATGGGCGTCAAATGGCGGGAGGAATCGTAGATAATGAACACAGATAGAAAGAAACATTGAATTTTCTGCGTGATCTAATGCACATAAAGGGAATGCTAGATTTGGCAGAAAAAAGTGGGATATTTGATGTAAATTTAAGCCAGATAACGCCTGAATCTAGCCTGTTGTATGAAAGAATGCAAACATTGTTGCATGGCACATGAAATATTTCAACCGATTTCGTTGTTTACGCCTCCTTTGGCTTGAAATTAAACGAGGGGAAATTTTACGCGCCTGTTAAAATTCATTATTTTTTTCTGTGAAAAATATCAATTTCAAAATTATACGACATTAATTTCTTTGAAAAATAAAAACATTGAAGTGGTGGCTGTGGTTCATGTTTTCAACATGACAAAAGGTTAATTAAATGCACTCCTAGACACTGGTAAGTTTTATTTAACATGATATTACATTACATACACAGATAAAAAGAAACAATGAATTTTCTGCGTTATCTAATGCACATAAAGGGAATGCTAGATTTGGCAGAAAAAAGTGGGATATTTGATGTAAATTTAAGCCAGATAACGCCTGAATCAAACCTGTTGTATGAAAGATTGCAAACATTGTTGTATGGCTCATCAAAGACTACAACCAATTGCATTGTTTACGCCTCCTTTGGCGTGGAATTAAACGAGGGAGCGATGGGCGATGGGCGAATCCGCACAGATAAAAAGAAACATTGAATTTTCTGCGTGATCTAATGCACATAAAGGGAATGCTGGATTTGGCAGAAAATAATGCGAAATTTCATGTAAATTTCAGCCTGATAACGCCTGAATCTAGCCTGTTGTATGAAAGAATGCAAACATTGTTGCATGGCACATGAGAGATTGCAACCAATTTCGTTATTTACGCCTCCTTTGGCTTGAAATTAAACGAGGGGAAATTTTACTCGCTTGTTAAAATTCATTATTTTTTTCTGTGCGGATAAGTATCAGTGAACAGCTCTAAACACAATGGAACAACGAAAATCTGCTTAACACGATACTATTCAATAAGTTACCGACAGTAAACTGTTTTAAATGTTCAAAATGTGCTCTTATGCCCTCCGCTCTTGATCGAATGACAACTAAGCGACAAAAGCTGCATGGAAGCTTGTTTGAAGAAAATTGAATGTAAGGTTTATATTTACACAATCATGTAAATTCATATGAATATGCATTGGAAAACATAATCAGTGAGATCTGTTATCCTTGCAACGTGTACTAATGTATGATCTGATGAAAATACACGTATTTTTCAATGTTTATCAATGCTCCATATATGTGCATACAATTTTATTTAAAATTCAACAAAGCATTGGATTAAATTGATATATTTTCACCATTTGAACGTGTAAACAAATGTAATTTTCATATTTTATTTTGCTGTGGATGTGATTGGAAGTAAATATTTCTTGCTGTTTGAAGAACAAACTTCTTGATGGATGATGGAATTATCTTTTGTCCACGCTATTGCAAAGTTAGTTTTAATTTAAACTACCGTGTTGCATATCACTTGTAAGCGAGAAAAAAAAACATTACATTCAGATTGACTTTTCTTCTTGGCTTTTGCAGGTATTAAGGCCTTCCCAAACTGCAGCGTTTTTTATTTTGCCGCAGCCGCAGCGAAATCGCGACGAAAAAATCGCGGCGGTGAGATTACATGGCGGCTTATGAGAGCGGAGGATACGTTATCGATACTTTTATTCTTATACTTGTAAATTTACCAGAACATTAACAGTGGTTGGAAAAAAATGAGGCATATACAATGAAATAGGCCTCCCTTCCAGTACAACCCTCAAACATTTATCTTTCAACTTCCCAACTTGCCACTCACGTACCACACACCAATTGGCCTAATACCTTCAATCTTCTGTAATATTGCATCTTCTCTAGTGATTTTACGACTTGCATCACACCAGCTATTTATATATGACGCACAATAAAACGGTGCTAATAACAATAAAAATAAAATATGTGCTATCAGCAAAGGATCACTTCAAGGCTCGAACACCCTGGCATGAGTGAGATAACATTTGCAGGACATTCTGTACTTGAATTTTCGGACAACTCAACCGGAATACGAGAGTGCTTCTTCATTTTCATCTCACTCCCTGCGCTGCCCATGCAACATGTAAGAACAAGTGCCGACGTGGACGTAAATGTTCCACCTAAGCAAGCACAGTCGTATTGACATTTTATGGCCAACTGGGATTAGACTTACTGTGTACGTCCGTCATAGCTGGAGATGCAATTGCGCGTGATATGAGAAATTTTCTCGGACTGGCAGCTCAATGACAAGTAAATAAAACAGGATTCTACCCCAAAAAAAAAAACAAGTAATGAATGTATCAAATTGGTGGAAGAATAAGAAGAAAAACGCCGTTATGCAACCAAGCTCAGATCCCTAGCAAAATTAGCAACATGATAAATGAACCAGTGCTGCTTTCAATAGTAGCAACATACAAACAGTGCAAACTCATTCTGTATTCGAGAATTGAAAGGAACGGAATGTTTCAATCTAGTTTCGGGTGTTTCTTCATCGACGCAAAATGCCAACTCATCACACGAACAATTAAGGACACAAACATTGGTTTGATTTTAAATTCAATTACAGTCACCTCGGAAGGATTCGCCGGATTTGTGGGAAAAGATAGCAGCTCGATTTTCCCGGACGAAAAAAAAAATCAATGGGTTTTTCCTTTTATTCCCGTTACGCTGGGATTACTGCCGTTTTTAGACTCGAATAAAATTGATAAAATTCACTTCGATAACCATATATGATGCAATAAAAAATAATAAATAGTCATCTCTTCCTTTTGTTGTGCGTCTTACGGGGAAAGCAAAAGGCTGCCCTACCAACGAACGTCGAAAACGACGGCGGCGGTGCCGAAGGTGAAGGTGGTGACGACGCTAGACAACGGTAGGCCCGGACGATGGTGGTAGGTACGATCAATTTTTGTCATCATCACTTCGGTGACATGCGAATGGGTGATATTAAATTTATGATTGGAGCGAAAATGTGATTCTATTGAATGGCATCGATAGGGGAGGAAAATTTTTGGCAGTTTGGTTCGAAAAGGAACGAAAAAAAATGTGTATCAGTTCGCCACGAGGTGTTTCTATGGACGCAGAATCCGAAACCTCAAAAATGTAGCTGGTACATGGGCTTTCCAAAATATTTACCAGCAGAACTACTTGAAGCTACTGCGGACCAGAGATTCGCGATTCGGAAAGTGCTGCAGAAATGTTGCGAATAAAATCATCTTCTCAGCTTCCGACATAATCGATCAAGACCAACTATGGCAGATTATGCACGAATATGGCCTTCCAGCAAATCTGAAGCGGTTGGTCAAAGCAACGATGGATCGAGTGATGTGTCTCGTCCGAGTCTCAGGGACACTCTCGAGTCCCTTCGAGTTTCGGAGCACGTTACGACAAAGTGATGAATTCTAGTGTTTGCTATTTGCCATGTAATGGTTAGTGGTTCGAAGAGCGGAGGTAGACACGAGTGGTGCGAAATGGGACTTGCTTTCGTGCCTAACCACTAAAAGCAATCCTTACAATCTGTTCTATCCTACACCGACGGAGAGTGGATCATCCCCCTAGACCGATGATCTGTTGCGGTCATCGCGCTTCGTATTGAGTCAAACCGCGGACAGTCAAAAACCCCGTGCTCTGGTGTCTCTTCAACATCTGCGCATTCCGAACAGAGAGGAGACACCGTGTGTCCGAATATGTGCAGATACTTGCTATAAAGGGTGTTCCGGTCAAAATGTGGTCAAACAGTAATGTGTGTGAGTCGATCAAAGTTTTTATTATTAAGTCAAATTCTTTTTCTTTCACAAGTTCAGTTGGTCCCAGAAACAAGGAGAAATTTCAACTTAACTTTCTTTTAACCGGATTCCGAATTCCGGGTCCTTCGTTTCCAACTCCCATATAAGGGTGTGGATTTTTTCAGCATCATAAAATTTTGTTTCAAAAAGTTAAAATTATGTGAAAAGTGCTAGAAATATAGCTTTAAAAATAGGGGAGAACACGATTTTTCCGAAGAAGCCAATCTATGTATACATATTCAGTGACATATTCTGGAGAGTTCTGGCTCCATGCTGAGTTATTCCTATTCATGTTGAGCATTACAAGGTTAAGACCCAGCAGTGCACTGTTTCGAAAAAGAAAAACGGAAGCATGCCAACTGGAGTAGTGCGGACCACTACGCGGTTCGTGGAGGAATAGGAATTTTAACAGCCATTGCAAAATTACACCGCAGCAGTTAAGCACGAATGAAGGCGTGAGCAAGTTCAGCACCCTTTCCGTTTTCATGGATTGTGTACACCCTCTCGTCTTCTGTTATGGGTACCTTCCACTCGATGCTGGTTGCCTAATCGGGCTTTTTGGATCGGATACGGGACTTAATCGAGTTCAGTTAAGTATATTTTTACAAATATTTCTGATACCAGAATATTTTAAGCTCCCCGTAACGGATGTTGAGCAATTGGGGATATTCCTCTAATCGCACATACATTTTTTGACCGTTTGTTTCAATTTAAAGCTTTGCAACCCATGAATATGTGTATGTGTGTGTGTGGTCTGAAAGGGGTGTGTGCATGTGTGTGTGTGTGTGAGGAATAGTGTGTCTGTGTGTATGTGTGTGACCGTATGATTCTGTATCGGCGCGCCCTTCTTCTCTTTTCAGAAAGCGAGTAATGGCGCTATAACCATAAGCCATAAAAAGCTAGGACAAGAGTTAGTGCTCATGTCCCAACCGACAGACAAGCTCTCACGCAAGAAAAGGCACTACACTCTTGGCTTTGGAGCCTGGATACAAGTAGCAAACGCCTATGTTCCAGCCCAGAAAAGTGGACAACAAAGGAGTGCATTTACTTTCTTAGCTTCATCACTCCCAACGACCTATATATGTATGCTTTCTCGCCAAGGAAAGCCTCCCTCACAATCCCATCCAACTTCCAACTCCAGATGTCTGTGAAGGTAGCATGAGTTCTCAGCATCTTCTTAAGTAGACATCTAATCAACATTTCCCTCCCATCCCTTGCTGATCATAAGGACCTGGCCAGGTGTTGTACAAAGAGATCGATGGATGAAGAGCCTGTCACACCCAAGGCAGCTCTTCTGGCGCTTCCATTGTCTCTACAACAGCCAATCCAGGAGAATGTATGGTCGGATAATGCTATGCTATGCTATGCTATGCTTTTGTTTCAAATGATAAGGTAAGGATGGGAAGAGTGGGAAAAGGGTAAGGAATGGATGGGGGAGGGGGGGGGGGAAGAAGGAGGGGGGAGAGAGTGGGGAGAAGAGGGGGGGGGGGAGTTTGCGATATCTCGGACGGAGAGGTTTGGGTTCCGCTCGGAAACAGCGGGCAACTCTTTTTGTCGTCACTGTGGTCTCCGGCTTTCGATTTCCCCCCGATCCAGCTTTCCTGGCTGTCGACAAACATTCTCCGAATACTTTAAATACGTTGGTAACAGTTGATTTAGCCACATTCCAACAACTTCGCCAACTTGGTGTGAGAGTAGTTTGGATTTTCGCCATACACACGTACCGTCTTGATGCGTTGCTTCTCTTCCTTCGACGACATTTTGACAACTGAAGTGCTAATCTCAAAATCAAAATAGAGGCATTATGCTGCACGCACGCATCTTCAAAATGAGGGGAGTGTAAATTTTTTTAATGCACGATGAAAGGAAATGAACGTCGTTTCAGTCGACAAAATTTTGATCGAAACACTCTTTACCAACCGTGGCCCGACAGGACAAATGCGTCAAGTGAAAGTAAACCTCGGCTGTTTATCCGGAACAACAGAATTGGTATCAACCTGCTGCCATTTCACCGTCGAAACTCCGCGTACACGATCTTACGAACCCCTCTGATTTCCTTCCGCTTGACGAAATAACCCTCACTGTTCAACTTCGCTCAGTTCTGATTGGCTTCCAGCGCTGAAACCCAGTATGTCTGTCTAGGTCTGTCTGTCTGTCTGTCTGTCTGTCTGTCTGTCTGTCTGTCTGTCTGTCTATCTGTCTGTCTGTCTGTCTGTCTGTCTGTCTGTCTGTCTGTCTGTCTGTCTGTCTGTCTGTCTGTCTGTCTGTCTGTCTGTCTGTCTGTCTGTCTGTCTGTCTGTCTGTCTGTCTGTCTGTCTGTCTGTCTGTCTGTCTGTCTGTCTGTCTGTCTGTCTGTCTGTCTGTCTGTCTGTCTGTCTGTCTGTCTGTCTGTCTGTCTGTCTGTCTGTCTGTCTGTCTGTCTGTCTGTCTGTCTGTCTGTCTGTCTGTCTGTCTGTCTGTCTGTCTGTCTGTCTGTCTGTCTGTCTGTCTGTCTGTCTGTCTGTCTGTCTGTCTGTCTGTCTGTCTGTCTGTCTGTCTGTCTGTCTGTCTGTCTGTCTGTCTGTCTGTCTGTCTGTCTGTCTGTCTGTCTGTCTGTCTGTCTGTCTGTCTGTCTGTCTGTCTGTCTGTCTGTCTGTCTGTCTGTCTGTCTGTCTGTCTGTCTGTCTGTCTGTCTGTCTGTCTGTCTGTCTGTCTGTCTGTCTGTCTGTCTGTCTGTCTGTCTGTCTGTCTGTCTGTCTGTCTGTCTGTCTGTCTGTCTGTCTGTCTGTCTGTCTGTCTGTCTGTCTGTCTGTCTGTCTGTCTGTCATGACACTTTCTACAGACGACGTTAACTGAGCGCTGAAGACCCTATGCTCCGGTGTCTCTTGGACGTCTGCGCACTCCGGACTGATGCAATCGATGCAAGTATTGCCTGAAGACAGAAACTGCGTAAGGTAGAAGTTTACCTCTCCGTGCTTCCTTTTCATCCAGATCGACAGATCCGGTATGAGCAGGACGTCCACCCCCGTGTCCCATTCTCGTTGCCTATTTGACTATCGATTCCGCTCTTACCAGCTTCTGTATGTATGTATGTATGTATGTATGTATGTATGTATGTATGTATGTATGTATGTATGTATGTATGTATGTATGTATGTATGTATGTATGTATGTATGTATGTATGTATGTATGTATGTATGTATGTATGTATGTTTGTATGTATATTTGTTTGTCTAGCTGTACAGCTGTTTTTCCTCAGAGTATTTTCAGAATACAGCCGGTGTGACGATGCCAACAATTGATATCCGACATCTCTGATTTCAAATTGGCGGCCATTACAGGGTGAGTGGGTATTCTTGTCAGTACAGTATTTGTTCTTAAAAGTAAGAAGCTTGCTTGAATTTTAATTTGGTATATCTTTAACACTTGCCTTAATAAAGTTCAGTTCAAATCATTCTACCGTTGCCTCACTTGCCAGCCGCATGCGTTATTGGAAAGCGTCACAGTCATACCTTGAGGCATGACATTCCTTATTTTTACCAAACGTCTCTTAAAATTTTCACGGTTAATCCTTTGGTATTCCCCATTTTGCCCAGCATGTAGCATCATGCATTGAAGTCGAGAGGATTCAAACCAGGTGAAGAGGCGGGCAATTCTTTTGACGAAATAAAATCCGGGAAATTGTCTTCACGAGCCCGCACGGAAAAAAAATTCGTACCCAGATCCGTCGAACTGCAGTCATGAATTCGAGAACAAGCAAAAATACACTTTTAACTGAATCACGTAATCATGTACTAAATAACGTTTTAGGAGAAAAATCCAAAAAACGTGAACTAGTTCACGGTTCGTTTTCATTTTCAGGAACGCTTTTTTTTCTGTGTGTTTAGCTTTCGCCTGGTGAGACGGTGCAGAACCTTGTTGGAAACAGTATGACGCATTCTTGTAGTGTTTCTTAACAAAGGGAAGCAACTGGTTCTTCAAATCATTATCGATGTAATAATGACTGTTGTTTTTAACACCAGGCTCAATGAACAACAATGGATCAATCATAGTTTTGGAGAAACTTCTCCAAACCGTCACCCTTGAAAAATTCTGGAACCTTTGAACAGCTAGCTTATCACGAGGATTATCAGAACGATTTGCTGCATACACTCGATTATTTTGCTGGTTTTAAGATCCTGTAGCAGGAACATTTTTTCGTCCGAAAACAGAATTTCACAATTCTGACATCTTCCGACTCTTGCAATCTTCTGCTTCTTAGTCAAGCCATGCACCCATTGTTTTTGGTATGGATTCATTCCAAGGTCGGCTTTCAAAATACTCTTGATCGTTGACTGCGACATTCTCAGTTCTTTGGCCATCTTTCGGTCTGAATTACCAGGATTCCGTAGAGTTCAATTTCTCACTCGTTCCGGACGCCTGACATTGCATTTGAGGCCAGGTCTGGGAGGAATTTTCCAAGAACTGGTTTCTTTTTAGCGTTTGATGGTGTTAGAGATCAATCTTTCGTTTATTCCCGATGGTTTCAATTTTTTTTTAAATAGTATGCGGCCTATCGTTTTTCGACGACCGACTTATCACGAGCTCCATTTCGCACCAACGAGTTTAAAACGACTGAAGATTTAAAACAAACGTGCATGCCGTGTTGACATTCGAATGCACTCGAAAAGAAAAATTTGCAGACAATTCTGTTATTACCTTATCCAAAGTTACGCATGTTCAAAATACACTGACAGAAATTACCACTCACCCTGTAGTTTAAAAAAAATCAAAAAAGTCATATATACACAAGCACAGGGACGATGCGGGGCAGCTGAATATTGCCACTGTTTTAAAATCCTAGATTCGATTTTTTCCCATCACGGTCTAACGGAATTTGGGCAAAAACCCAGCAAGCAACATCACGAATCACTTGAGATTTCCAAAAACAGTACAGTGGTGGTTATTTCAAGTGCCCAATAACATATCGGAAACAATGAATAGATGATAGATTCTTAGAAAGAATACGTGCGAATTCCAAGTGGGCACTGTTTTAGGCTTTTTCGTATCTTCAGACATCGAAAAATCGGTAGAAATAGGAAGTGGGCAGCTTTCAGAAAAACCAACATACTGTCCAGACGTTCATCATTTCCTGAGGAATGAGAATTCATCTGAATGGAAGGAAGAATCGCCTACGCTACTTATGCGTATGAAAGATTTCCGATTATTCTCCTCAACGACAGTGCGATCTCACAACGCCTCCTGGGATACTGTCATTATTGTTGCGATCTTGATAATAACGAAACCAAGTCCGTCAACGGTTTTAGATGTCGAATCTACAATCGGCTCCATACAACATTCTTCGAAACAGTCCGTTCCGGAGTTCTAATTTTGTCTGATGGGTCGATTAGTTAATGACGCAATGTTGGTTTATATATTAAGTCATTCAAATTGATTTTGATTGATTGATCAAATTGATTTCAATTGATTTCACCGCAATTTTCAAAATGAATTCCAATAGAATTGCTTGAATTCAATGCTTTTTTCCGGTGCCAAACATGATCTTTTCGTAACACAACCCGTGGACCTTCACTCAACTTCAAATGCAAAATACACAGTCACAAATCATTTCAAATATTCGCACAGTCATGCCTTCAAAGACATTTCCACAAATCTACAAACGCAACCCCAATACTTCAAAGTGATAAACCGAAAGCCAATGACTTGGCAAATATTTCAACAACGCAACCGAACACAAAAGAAGTTTCCTCAAATCAAATATAATCCCATAAATTATTTTAAAATGACTTTTCAGCAGCAGAGCAGAAGCACAGAGAATCGTGATTGTGCAACCACTCGTGTTTTAACATATGCAGAGGGTTATTATCCCAAGATATATGCCAACCCAAATGTGATATCGCTTCGATTGCACTTTACCTCATCATATGGAAGAGTCAAAACGCTGGCTGAGGGGAGAAATCTACTTCAATTCAGATTTTTTTCTTCTTTTTCCGTTGAATCGCTGTAAAATAGCTGACGAGATTCCAGCGCTCAGGTTCGCTCTTGAACAGCAGGAAATTCAATCATAAATATGTCTCAATGTAACCCCTCCCTCCTCGGATAGCGATCCTTCATAGGTAACAGTAGCTAGCTTACTAAGCGCTGGATTTAACGCTCTAAAACCCACTCCCAGCTCCCGAGACAGCCATCAAAAGCCAACGGAAATAAAAACAGTTCAATTCTCAGGGGTTGAAAAGGACACGGGTATCGATTTTGACGATTTTCCAAACCGTTATCATCATCGTTCGGTTTCCATCCATCCATCCACCCACCCACGCAAATATCACCTCAGCCCTTCGTCACGGGAGTGTGTGAAATGATAAATGTTATTCCAATGTCGGTATGCGCTTTCATCAATACGCTTATGATGAGCGTTTGGCGTCAAGAAGTTTAATAGTCTCAATGCGAAAAAAGGAGGCAAAAATCGAGAAAAATGTGAAATGTCACTTCGAACGGGGTTTTACTCCCCCTCGCCTCGCGCGGGGCGGAGTAGGGGAGGGAGAGATACGCCTTTCTTATGTTTTTTTTGGTCCGGGGGGGGGGGGGGGGGGTGTTGGGTATTCCCTTCCGTAACAACATGAAACAAAACCCGAACCGCGGGCTGGATCGCAGTGGGAAAGGGGGGGTGGTTTTGGGGGGGGGGGGGTTTTGTTTCGCGTCAATTCGGACGCGCCGCCGAGGGAAGGAAAGAACGGGGGGCGCGTTCTTGGGGGGCTGTTTTTTTTTTTTTTTGTCTTGGTTATGGGGCATTATTTATATTTTTATGTGCGAGGATAGGTTAGTGGCTTTATAGGCTAGGAAAAATGAATTAGATGGATGATGAATTTTTGATTGAAGATACTTATTCTAGGCACTGAGAGCTTTCAATTTTGAACATCCGAACTGGAGATAAAGACTGTATTCGATGAAATTTGGACACACGCAATTGTTCGTAACTTTTTAGCGTGTCAGTAAAAACTATTGAAATTTTAACTGAATGTATTTCATTGTGTTGTGTCAATTGTGTAATGAGTTTCGTGAAAATCGGTCGAGTGATTTCAGTGATGGCTTCGAATGAAGAAATAGTGCGGCAACAAATTTTGGGCACTCACTTCGAAAACCCAAACGCTTCTCATCGATGGATCGGAAAACAGCTCGGAATCGCACATCAACCGTATCTCATGTGATCAAAACGTTCAAGGACCGTAAGACAACCAAGCGGAAAAATGGTAGTGGCAAAAAACGTGGCACATCAAATCCGGAGAATGCCAGGATGGTATTGAACCAATTTAAGCGTTATCTCAACATTTCGATCAGGGATGTTGCGAAAAAGGCGAAAGTTTCAGTTTGTTTTGTGCAGAAAACAATGAAACGTTCTGGATTACATGTGTACAAAGTCCAGAAGGCACCAAACCGGAGCAATAAACAGAACTCGGTGGCCAAAACTCGTGCAAGAAAAACTGTACAGGGAGTGGCTCACAAAACCGTTCTGCATTGTGATGGACGATGAGACCTACATTAAAGCCGACACCAAACAAATGCCAGGACAGGAACACTACGTCGCCACCTCTAAGTTGGCCGTTCCGGAGAGTGTACGGAAGAAGAAACTGTCGAAATTCGCCAAAAAATTCCTTGTCTGGCAAGCGATCTGCGGATGTGGCAAAATGAGTCAGCCCTTCATCACCTCTGGGACCGTCAACGGACAAATCTACAAGGACGAATGCCTCCAAAAACGACTTCTGCCCTTCTTGAGATCTCACGATGGCCCGACACTGTTTTGGCCGGATTTGGCATCTTGCCACTATGCCCGGCCCGTCTTAGACTGGTACAAAGATAATAATGTAGTTTTTGTACCAAAAGACGTCAACCCTCCAAACACTCCGGAACTTCGCCCAATTGAAAAATTTTGGGCAATCATGAAGGCAAAGCTCGTTAAAACTCCAAAACTGATAGAAAATGAACTTGAACTAAAGAAAGTGTGGTTAAAAGTAAGTAAGCAAGTCGGTCCTATCATTGCCCAAAATTTGATGAAAGGGGTCAAGGCAAAGGTGCGGGCATTTGGGTTGGGAGAAGAGGTTCAATAAACCAATGATGTCAAAACTTAACCATTTAGTAGTATTTTATTTCCAGAAAGTTTGAAAAGAATCGAGCTCAAGGAAAATTTTTGGTGACCTATTTAGTGTGTCCAAATTTCATCGAATACAGTCTTTAGATTGTAGAGTTGCGTGCTTCTACCAGTTTTTTTTTTGTTTTTTTTTTTGTTTTTTTCTCAATGTGTAATAGGTTTTGGGAAGAATTTTGTGTTTTTGTATTTGAATTTTTTGTGTTTTTGGGTGTGTTGGTGCTTTTGTGTGAAATAGATGTAAAGAAAAAAAAAGAAAAAAAATTTTATTTCTATTTTTTTTTTTTTATTTTTTTTTATGATATATAGAGATATCCTTATTAAGTCCGTGTCTTTTTGTTCTTATGTTAAATTCGGTTTCATATAACCACTAGCTTCATATATTTGCTGGGTCTTCCCTTAGCTAAGTCAGTAATGGCGCAGCTACAAAGCAAGACCATATTGGAGGTGGCTGGGTTCGATTCCCTGTCTGGTCTAGGAATTTTTAGTTACGGACATATCGTTTCTAGACTTGCTCTGACTTCGAGCTGCTTGTTCCGCCATAGCGTGACAAACTTCAATTTGAGCCCAGGTTTTTAACAGATTGGCACGTTATATTTTGCTTCTTTGTATCAGAACGGATTCTCCAACTCCTCCGGAACGACGCTTTGACACCTCATCTTCAAGCTTTGATTTTATCAGATTAAGAGTAAGCTCTGCCCTTTATGCCGTAGTTAAAGTGTTGAATGATTCCGGTAAGCTCCGGAGTACCATAGCCATGGTATATTTTAGTTCAATTACTGGCCCGCCACCGTTAGCTGATCGAAAAGCTCCTACATTTCGAAAACATGTAGTTCTATGTCCTCGCAACCAGAATAACGATTATCGCAGATCTTTTTAATTAGGGACACCTTCGAGGTTAGCGATACCTTCTCGTAGTCTCTTTTAAATTTTCCCCATATCTCCTTTGCCGTTGTGGACCTAAACTTGGATTAACTTGGATTAACTTGTTGTGAATTAAATTCTCCAACTCTCCAACAAAAGTCCAATGTCCCAGCTTCAACGGCTGGTTGAAGTTTTTCGGTCTGGTCGTTTTCCGGTTACATGCTTTCAGAGATCGTTCCGGATTAACAGGAACTCTATTTTCTTCTTCTCAGTCGAGTAATTGGATCCGTTTAGCTTGATTATCCCCAATCGTTCCATCTCGCTTCAAAATTTGAATCTCTTCGGTTTTCAGCAGCGCAAACGAAAAAATCTTGAAACTTAAGTTTGACAATTTTTACTCTTGTTTATCGGTTGCTATGGCAGCCGCTCCAGTCGTCCTGGGCCCATAAGCTCTTGGAGGAATAAAGAATGCCAACCGCAGTAGTAGAGTGATGAACATTAACTACATTTAATTTAACCGTATCTTATTCAGTGTCTTCAAGAATATTCAAACAAAAATTACATCAAAACACACAAATTTTAGCCTGATAAAAAATTAAAATTCATTATTTAAGACCGGCCATGCCACCAACGACATTTCATGTTCCAACTGATCGTGGACAAGTTGAAAATGGGTTTTGAACAGCAAATGTCTCTTTTCAGCTAGCACTACGATTGTCTCTAGCTTATCAAGCATGATCCCAATGATTCAAATACTTGCGCTGGAATTGTTAACCTTTAGCCAGTTCATAGGCCTGGCGTTGATCTGCGATCTAAAGTCAGCGAAGGACGCAGATATCAGCACCCGATTGCTATTTAATATCGAAGCTGACCAAGCCGATACCAGCATTGAGGGGATTGGTTAGTAAATTCTAGGGCCTGGCAAACTTGAACCATGATACGGCGTTGGTAGAGAAGACACATTGATCATCAATAGTTCAGAAGGACCGGCTACTGAAGGATCAATCATCAAAAAGCCTATTGAGACCGACATCAGCAGACAGTAAAGTTCTTCGTCTCCTAGCTGCCCGAATAAAAAATTCTCATAGATTTACAATTGAATGTATTGTAACCATACAATAGAATCTATAGTATGTATAATTTATAGTATTGTTCACAACGATAACATGACAGGAGGTAATTGTGACCACAATAGAATATAATGTAAACTGAGACATCGACAATAGAAAAGGTGGGTTGTTATGTATCTTAACTATAGAAAAAATCATTATTTTCCGAACAAATTTGAGTCAATTACTATTCACGCTGTTCTATTTAGCGTTATTATCAAAAATAAAATACCATCAAATCGGTGAACACCAGTTGGTTTGTTATGCTATTCTTTACCTCTGGGCAAATTTTCAAAAAAATCCTTGGACAAAATTTTGAGTTACGCCCTTTTTAAGTCGTAAAAGCTAAAAAATCGAATGAAAATCAATATAAAATTTATAAAAGCACATTTATTATCAAAATGATGAACGCCAATCTATTCGTATTGTCATTCTACATCTTAACACATTTTTTTAAAAAAAGATCGGCGTAATATGAACTTACGCCCTTTTGTGGTCGTAACCTAGGGGCAAGACACTGAGCAATCCTGAGTAACTCTGAGCAAATATGAGCATCTCGTATTCACTGGATTCATATTGTGATATTGAACATTCCTACCTTTTTTAAAGCTTGGTTTTGACAGTGAAATTGCATAATAAAAACAATACAGTTCTGTCGTCAAAAAATACCATGTCAACATTGTGGATTTCCTCACCCGCTAGTCATTATTTTATATTTCTTGGTTGCGAAAATGGGGAATGCAAATTCCTCAGCGACTTCTATTAGCCTAAAACGTCTGGTAAGTATTTTCTGATGATGTTTGTATGATGAAATAATTGAATAAATATACATTTATTGGATACATCATAGGAGGTTGGTAATGTACTGGCACTATGGGGAAAGTGGTGGCCAAAAATCGAAAAATTGACTTGCTTTGAATGACGTGTCTTGTATACCATTTGATAGCCAGATAGTTCAAACCTAGATTCCCAAAATTTCAGCCCTCTGTGATGAAAACTCATTGCGCCACAGACATCAGACTTTGTGAAAATTGTGAAAATTGTAGAAAAAATGCATTTCAAACAAATGCAATTTTCTCAGTGAATAACGGTCCAATTTTGGAATTTAATGCACCGTTGGAAAGGTAATTGTCTAAACTTTAAAATGAGTATGTTGTTGAGGTTACACGGTTAATGAAGATTAGTAAAAAATGGGCAAATATTGAAAAAAAAAATTTGTTTGCCTAAGTTGGACTATATCTAACGAGCAGGGCCGAGCAGTCTCAAGAGACCACCACCACAGTTTAGTTTGGGGTCTCTACTATCTGCGGAACGAGATTCCAGCTGCGCATAGCTGCGCCTGCGGATGAGCGTCACTTTGGCACAAGGTCGAAAAAATGGATATTTTTATTTATTTATTTTTTGTTAATTACAATTATCGATTATGCGAGCAGAAACCAAAAAAATCGTACAAATTAAACACTGCTTGAAAGGTGGAAGTGTTAAATGTCAAATTTAGTATTAAAAATGTTACATACTTAATTATTATTTTTGTTAAAAAGGGTAAAAACAGACCGAAAATTATCATTCCATATAGAAACTGTATCTACATAACTGGATTATTATCTACCTACTACCTTTATACCTACTGCATAATGCCTACCTACTAGCTACTATCTACCTACTACATAATACCTACTTGCATTTAAAAGACGAAGACAATATTTTCAAATCATGAGTTGGTTTTCGGCTTTAACGCTAACAACGTGTACCTATATTGGTTATTTAATCGGAAAATAATTGTTTGTGATATTATGGAACATAGGAGTATCGTGTTACTTTTTGATCCAAAAGAATCTCAAATAGTCAATGCAACAAAAGCATTTGAATATATCAAGGCAAAATATAATATTGATCTTGCCAAAGAAGAACAACTCCTTAAAAAGTTGAAGTACGTAGCACAACATTTTTACAATGCATGGCAAAAGGCTCAGCGCAAACAAGACCGCTTTGAGAAATACAATAAAGATTGGCTCGACGGTCATTTGGAACTTGCAGAGTACATCGCAGAAACACCTTCAACGTCAACTGGTCGTGGACGTCCACAAAAACAATTTGATGAACTTAGTGATAGAAGTAAACGAAGGAAAACCGATGAAATGTTTGGCGGTAGTGTTGACACTATAGAAAAGGCTTTTTTAGCCACAAGAAAAATTGCATATAGACATGGCGATTCAAACATGGTGAATTTGATTGGCCATATTCTCAAAAATCGTGAAAGTGCATCTAAAATGTTTACGACTCTCAAAGATTCACATGGAATGATGTCACCTGAAGAAGCATTCGAATATTTTTTAGACTGCGATTTTTCTAAATATGCATATGAGCAAACAGTAAAAAAGAACCCATCAAGGTTTCCGAGCTATCATGTAATCAAGAGCATGAAAAAAGTTTGCTCACCTTTAGCCGAGTCAATCGAAGAGTTATCATCAAAAATTCAGGTAGATATAAATATCCACATGTTTTTCCAGTACACCCATTTCAAATGTTTCTTTCTTTTCAGGTCCAATTACAGGCACTCATGAATCATACAGCAGAAAGAATCATTCAGATCATCGATGCGGAAATCGTCCAACAAATGATTACCAACGATGAAACAGAGCTAGTACTTTTAAGCAGCTGGGGTATGGATGGCTCTACAGGCTATTCACAATACCACCAAGCGCTATCAACGCCAAATCAAAAGGATGACAGTGACGTCTTTTCAGTGACAACAACTCCTATACAACTTTATTATCAGAACAACAAGAAAAGGATTTTGTGGCATAATTTGACACCCCAAAGCATTCGGTTCTGTAGGCCTATTATGCTGGAATTTATCAAAGAATCTAAAGAGATGGTACTTAACACCAAGAGATACATTGAAAATCAAATAAGTGAGCTTGTTCCAGTAAAAATCCAATTATCGAATGGCGAGTTTGTTTTGGTTGATTTTATTTTCGTTATGAGTATGATCGACGGCAAAGTTCTTAATTATGTAACCGATACTTCTTCCATGTCCAACTGTCCAATTTGTGGCGCTACTCCAAATGTGATGAGTGATATAGAGGTAATACTTTTTTTTATCAAATTCTAACTGCCATAGAAATAACATTGATTTTTTTACTTTACAGAAGCTTGAAGCAGGATACGAATCGAACGAAGATGCTCTTCATTACGGCATATCTCCACTGCACGCTTGGATTCGATTTTTTGAGTGTTTATTACATATTTCCTACAGGATGGAAATTAAAAAGTGGAAGATCACGAAGGATTTAAAGGCCAAATATCTTGATCGGAAAAAAATCATTACTGAAAAAATGTTCGAAGCATTCGGAGTACGAGTTGATCAACCCAGGGCAGGCGGAGCAGGGACCAGTACAACAGGAAACGTGTGTCGAAAAGCATTTTCAAATCCTGAATTACTTTCCAAAGTTTTGAACATCAACGAAGAACTTATTGTTAGATTTCGTAATATTTTAATAGTAATCAATTGCCAAGATCCGATCAATCCCAAAAAAATGGATGACTATTGTAAAGAAACATATCGGCAGTATATTAATTTGTATGATTGGTATAAAATTCCAGCAACAGTACATAAAGTACTCGCTCACGCTGGGAGCATAATAATCCATTCACCGGCTCCTCTTGGCATGTTAGCTGAAGAAGCAGCAGAGTGCCAACATAAACTTCTAAAAAAATGTCGTACCCATCATGCTAGGAAAAGGTCACGAGTTGATAATCTGCATGACGTCTTTATTCGAGCTATGAACTCGTCTGATCCTTTGATAAGTTCAATAAATCTAGGTAATAGAATGCGAAAAAATGTATCACTTGAATATCCAGATGTTGTAAAATCACTTTTAGTATTCGAAGATCTTGACAGCTCTGAAAATTTAAACACTGAAAGCAATGTACTTGACGAATTAATGGATGATGTTGAACAACTGGATGATGATTTTGCTCTTGATGAAAATGTAGAAAATGAGTAGAATTGCTTGTGAATTTGATTTAGTTTTAAGAGAAAGTCAATAAATAAAATTTATTATGACAATTTATCAATCAAAATCATGTTTAATTTTGTAGTGTATTCATCCCTGCAGTGTATAAAATGGAGACAAATCATCAACTTAGTTAAAGATGGTGATATGCGTTCAGTAAAAATAATGGAAACATATAAAAAAAGCATCTTTTCGACTAGTTTGAATGATTTATTTGTACGGTAAAAATATTTCAGGGGGGGGGGGCGGGCGATAAGTTTTTGGGGGGGGGAGTGGGGGAGAGGAGGTTTGATATACAAATAATTCTTCACCAAAATACCTGATCGATAAAATAATACTCTCACACAAAATATTTAAAAAAAAATGGTGGGGGGGGGGGGGTCAGATCTTGACAATGGGGGGGGGGGGCTTTCACCTTCACCTCTCCTATTTAATATTATGCACAGCAACCTTATTGTAGTTTTGATTTGCATTTGAACTGCCCCTAAAATTAAAAACAAACGTTCAAGTTTTATTGTTCAGGAATACGTATCTCATTACTGGGTTAAATACTAGTTACACCTTCTGGATGCGATGGAAATACACAAATATGACTAATTTTATTCTAAACTTACTAGAATACTATCAAAAAATGCGGAAAAACCAAAAAAAAATTTTTGGCCACCACTTTGTATGGAGCCGCCCCATAGTGCAAACTTGAGTTATTTAATATCTGGACGCAAAAAAAAAACGGATCTAAAGCTATGTCCATTTAGAATCCGGAATAATAAAACCATCTGTATCTCGGTAACGGATTGACGTACAAATAAGTTTAATTCATCAAAACAAAGGTAATTCACTGTACTTTAGGGAAAAAATATCAATACAAATCATTTCTCGTCGTTTCTAATGAAAATTCGCCCTTTCTTCTTTATTCCTCCAATCAAACGCTGCACACCTCTGAAGTCAACTTCCTTGGCACATTTGTTCCACATTTTGGTCAACTGAGTCGCGTCCCGAGCCGTTTTTCCACTTTTCTTAAGCTTCCGCTTCATTACTGCCCAAAATCTCTCGATGGGCCGGAACTGCGGGCAGTTGGGTGGATTTATGTTCTTATCGATTAAATCTACGTTATTATCGCGGTACCACTGGATGACTTCCCGGCTGTAGTGGCAACTCGCGAAATCTGGCCAAAACTTCACGGGACCTTTATGGGCTTTAATGAAAGGTTGTACGCGGTTTTTGAGGCATTCTTCCTTGTACAGCTTCGAGTCCATCGTCTTATTCGTCACGAACACTTTGGTCTTTGCTCCGCAGCTGCATATCCCTTGCCAAATCATCAGATTTTTGTCAAATTTGTCCATAAAAGCAAACTTAAACTTCACAGGAACATCTCGTCGTGCCGTCGCCATGTAGAATTTTTGGCCAGGAAGCTGTCCGAAATCCATTTTGCAGTAAGTTTCATCGTCGATGAGCAGGCATCCTTGTCAAAACCTGCTGGTACAATTTCCGAGCTCGAGTTTTGGTGATGAAACTTTGCTTCAACGTTCTGTTTGGTTGCTTGCTGGCTCGATAAGAAAGATATCCGGCTCGCAAATGAATTCTTCGAACGGTAATGCGAGCAGCAGCGCATTTTTGTGCGATTTCATTATCTGACAGTCCAGGGTTTGCTCTGACGGTTATCAACACCTTCTGGTTCAGCTTGCGGTCATATGTTCCACTACGACGCTTACCTTGGGGCACTCGATCCACGCTCTTTCGCTCCCTGAAACGTTTGAGCACATCATACACGGTTGATTTGGCGATTTTCAACGTTTTTGCGATTTTTATTGTGGACCACGTTGGATTATCAACGTGGGTGTGCAGAATTTTTTCCCTCCTCTCGGCTTCCACCTGGAATAACTTTTGACTCACTGCACGAAACACCGTGAAACCACAGAAAGTGGGCGTTAGGTAAACAAACCACTGTAAAAGAATTCTTGCAGCGGTCATTTTCCGTGCCGCTGCAACACAATAAGTGACTCCGAATTCTAACTGGACAGAATTTTATCTCGAAACCTATTAATGAAATAAAAATGTTGAATACTCAAAATGAAAGGACCCTTTACACTTTATAGGAAAAAACAGCGAAAAAAGTATTTCGATTTGGTTTTGATTTTTCCTGGAATACCACTCACCACATTTTGGACACTCTGTTGGCTAACCTTAGCGGCCATTTTGTTCAACCATCTCGTCATCCCTGTTGCATCCCGAGTCACCTTCCACTCTTCTCCAATTTCTGTTTGACAATTGTCCAATATTTCTCAATTGGGCGGCATTGAGGGCAGTTGGGTGAATTGATGTCCTTTTCGGAGAATTCCACCCCGTTTTCTCGATACCACAGTAGTACTTCTCCGCTGTAGTGGCAGCTTACCAAATCAGACCCAAACATTACAGGTCCATTGTACGGAAGAATACGTTTTTTTCAGGCAATTCGGCTTGTACATTTGGGAATTTATAGTCTTGCCTGTCATTAAAACCTAGGTTTTTTTGTCCGCAGCTGCAAATACTTTGCCAGATCATAAGCTTTTTTATGGAATTTATGAGCATCCCTAAGCTCATAAGGAATTTATGAGCATGAACATGATTGATCGCCCGAGGTTGCTACTCCGTTATTGCCAGATCAGCGGTTATTACACAGAGAACCATACATACATAACCATAACATACATTCTCAGTGTGTAGAAACTGGTGATCCTAAACTAAGGCAATGACGCTCTCGGCCCCGCCCGATTGCAGGACAAATAAGGAAAGGATAGGAATACGTTTTCGTGATACTCGCTTCATTGGAAGCCAGCTCTGCACTTCCACGAGGAATCACTGGGATGTTGGATAACAAGATTGGGTGGCAGCAGGGTTCGTTTTGGTAAACGATAAGCTGAATTCACGCGGCGCTTAGTAAAACATTAAAATATTAGTTCCGATTTCTTTTTTGATCCGATTTATACCAACAGTAGGATGCTATTGAGGCTACTCACAAAATGTGATGGTGGTTTTTCATTGGGAAAACAAGGTAATTTTTTATAATGCTGGGGAAGCCGATATGGACCAATGTAAACAAACCGTAAGGATGCTATTGAGGCCATTAGCAAAGTGTGATGATAGTTTTCGTTAGGAAAACAATTTGATTTATTTGAACGGTTGATGACAATATGGATCGATTTATACCAACAGTAGCGATGTAGTTAAAACCATTCACAAAATGGGATAGTGGTTTACTCGTTCCGAGATATGGCGAACCAATAGCATGGATCACAACTAATTATGATTCCCACCATGGGCCCACCACACCAGGCGAATCGCCACATGTCACCGGGAAGCAGCTTTGTGGTTTATTTCTGTGTACACTCGATCACTCGTGCCACAACCGAAACATTAGACAACGCACTATACCCGATAACAAAACAGTGCCCAACAAAGCATCGACACAACCGTTCACAGCCGATGCACGAAGCAGACTCTTTTTTTTCGTAAACTTTCAATTTATACAACTACATTCTACAAACTACTTTATCTGCATCAAGTAATTTGAACCTTCTAAAGAGAGAAATCTATGCTAATCCATTTAAAGTAACGATTGTAGGATTTGGTGAAATTAGAGTCTCGTGCCTTCTGGCAACTTTATGTTTCTATTGAATTCCAAGCTCATCGTTTTAGCACCAACCGGGGGAGACTTGGTCCTATACCCAATGATTTCATTATCTCCAATCCGCTCATTCATGTGATATAGTGGGCGGAATATTATAATTTGAGATAACTCAATGCCGACGTCTTCCAAATTTGGCAGATTGACAGGCAATCGGTGGATAACCACCTGGTATCTCATAGCAAGATGCTTAAAGGTGGACCGGAAGATTTGATGAGCTACCTCCAGGGGGGAGGGGCACAAGCTTTCTTGGGAATTTATCGGCAAAAACGAATTTGAACTTGCTAGGGACATCACCTCGGCCAGAACTTTATAGAACTTTTGTCCGGGATGCAGCTCACAACCCATCTTCACGTAAGTTTCGTCGTCCATGAGGATGGACGGATCCTTCGTACTTCGTAAGAACCTTATTGTACAACTTTCAGGCACGTCTTTTGGCCACTAGTGTCCTGTTGTGGCTCAAAAAGATCGAAATCTTTCTCACAGACGAATCCTTCCGACCCTTTGGATGACATTGAATTTCTTGGCGATATCATTATCCAACAGCCTTGGGTTTGCCCTAATCTCCCTAATTTCTAGCTGCAATGTAATTTGGAATGTATCTAATATCTCGTTAAAACGGTTGGATGATTTATATGTTGTCAGAAGCTTCTCTTAAACTTCATAAGCTCAACTTACAGGACATTTTTCTCAACTTGATTTGGCCTGTAGAACCTCAAGACGAACACCAGAATACCAGAATGGCGAGCTTTGAATATTGAATCTTATGGAATCTACTACATGTGTACTTTGAAGGCCTTTGTTGGCTTCACTTCACTCATAGAACTTTGAGGATTTTTTTTCAAGATTGATTGTGCCGGTAGGCTTTTAAGATGTTATCTGTATTTTTATTTTGAAATACAAATTACTGATCACAAGAAAAAGTCCAAAATAGGTACAGCTATCTACGATTAATGTGAAACTTAGAATATTTCTTAGGTATGGGAAAAGATGTACTTGTACAATTTAAAAAGTCCTAATTCAGATTAACTGTATTGGAATTGTGTCTAATGAGAAACCGTACAGAATCAATAAAACACAAACTATGCGATTTTTTTCTTATAAAAGATAATCACCGCACTAGAGATGGAAGGGTTTGTTGTCAACATAGAAATCAAAAATATTAAAATGTTTTGGTTGATTCTTCTCAAATTCAATTCAAAACGACCGTTTAGGATTAGTCAAAATTGTTCAGTGATATATTTTATAAATTTTGACAGATTCCGATAATAATCTCATTAGAACAAAGCAGATTATGGACGAGAACGGCTTTCCCGGGAAGCTCACTAGACTGATTAAAGCTACGATGGACGGTGTGCGAAACTGCGTGAAGATTTCGGGCGAACATTCCAGCTCGTTTGAATCACGCCGGGGACTACGTCAAGGTGATGGACTTTCGTGCCTGTTGTTCAACATTGCGCTAGAAGGTGTCATGCGAAGAGCCGGGCTCAACAGCCGGGGTACGATTTTCACTCGATCCGGTCAGTTCGTTTGTTTTGCGGATGACATGAACATTGTCGGCAGAAGATTTGAAACGGTGGCAGAAATGTACACTCGCCTAAAACGCGAACCTGCGAAAGTCGGACTGGAGGTGAATGTGTCGAAAACAAAGTACATGCTAGCAGGAGGTACCGAGCGCGACAGGGACCGCCTAGGCAGCAGTGTTACGATAGACGGGGATACATTCGAGGTGGTGGAAGAATTCATCGACCTTGGATCCTTGCTTACGGCTGACAACAACAACAGCCGTGAAATCCGAAGACGCATCATCAGTGGAAGTCGTGCCTATTACGGGCTCCAGAAGAACTTGCGGTCAAGAAAGATTCACCCCCGCACTAAATGTACCATGTACAAAACGCTGATAAGACCGGTTGTTCTCTACGGGCACGAGACGTGGACGATGCTCGAGGAGGACCTGCAAGCACTTGGTGTTTTCGAACGCCGGGTGCTTAGGACCATCTTTGGCGGCGTACAGGAGTATGGAGTGTGGCGGCGAAGATGGAACCACGAGCTCGCTGAACTCTACGGCGAACCCAGCATTCAGAAGGTCGCGAAGGCTGGAAGGATACGGTGGGCAGGGCATGTTGCGAGAATGCCGGACAACAACCCTGCAAAAATGGTGTTCGCCTCGAATCCGAACGGTACAAGAAGGCATGGGGCACAGCGAGCACGATGGGCGGACCAGGTGCAACAGGATCTGGCAAGTGTGGGTCGTCAACGAGGTTGGAGAGAGGCAGCCATAGACCGAGTATATTGGCGAAATGTTGTAGATGAAGTCATATCGTAAATACGATGTATGGCTATTTAAATAAATAATAGAACAAAGCACACTTCCTATGATCTAAATCAATATTCTATATTCAAAAGAATAAAAATGATGCATATTTTATTGGGAGTGTTTTCATTGAAATTACCTGTTCAAGACGAACCAAAAAATGGTTAATCGGAGCCGGTAAAATCGTTTTTTTATGTCCATTTGCTTTTGGTCTATAAATGATATGTGTGATAAGTACTACCACTTATTGTAACACGGAAACTAGCAGTTTCCTAGTCCGTGGGACATTTTCCAACAAATTGTTAGACTCAAACTTAATTTACATGGATGTGTCATTATTCCAAGTGCATGTGATATGAATAAAGACAGCTTTTACATAATTGTATAACGCAATTAATACAACGAGTGTCGGTCTTCAGATCAAACCCTTTTGTTGTACAGCTAACGCATCGCCTTCTTATATCCGCAACAACAACAAACTAAGTGACTTTCTCTTGAATGGTCTTCCACGTTGTCTTTCGACCCCCTTAGTGCCATGAGCAATAGTTGATCTGCCAAAGGGGCGAGACAATCAATGAACGAAAGCCTATGATTTTCTTTTAGACTTTTGAAGACCACGAATGAGTTGAAAATAGCAATCACGTTGTTTGAGTGGCAATTACCGACAACAAGTACCTCCTTCGTGTCCTGCCAGCAACAAAGGGTCATTAAATATTTGGTATCTGAGCAATATATGGTATTCAGTTTTGGCAATATCTTCCGATTTTTTTTGAATAGTTCCTACGACGCAACAAGGCATCTTCCGTAGCAAATCAAATGACGTAAAGAATTTGTCAAAACACAAGCAAACAAGTTTGGAGTACCGTAGATATTCTGAAAATACTGTTATATGTCTGAAAAGGTGCAATGATATCTCATGGTGTTTTTCTCACCCATACGTACAGTAGATACAACGTAAACCGCCTTGCTGTTCATGTGAAACATCAAAATCTGCATTCAAGGATAGTTTGAAGTACCATAGCGTATTGCAGTGTTATGATGTCCCGTGGGGCTATTTCAACTCACAAGTACGGTGGAGACATCGTAAAAAACCTTGTTGGTCATGTAGAATATTGAGAACTGTATTCAATGATCGTTTGGAGTACCATTGTTATTCTAGAAAAACTGTAATATGTCTATGACAGTGTTATAATGTTCCTTGGATTTTTTCCAACTCATAAGTACGGTCGAGACATCGTAAATCTCCTTGTTGATCATGTAGACCATCAAGATCTGAACTCAAGGATTGTTTGGATGGTCGAGCACAACATTTGTTCGCAAATTTTATCCTTTTAATGGTTTTTATCACTTGTTCAAGCATGTAGACCATACATTATGTTGAAATACGGTGTAGAAAAAAACCGTATTGAATCGGTTAAAGAATATCGAATATTGAAGAACTGACTGTTATTGTTATTGACTTCGTAATTCAAGTGTTCGAATTGCTAGTGCTACCATTTTAAAATTGTGGATTGTGAATTGTGGAAAACAAAATGTAAAGTAGAAACAACAGGTGCATCTACGTAACAACGACGTAACTAGAGCCATGAAGAACAAAATGAAGCGATTAGCTTCTAAGCTTGCACGGTGATAATGTATATTTTCGCTAACAACAACTCAGATCAACTCAAGCGCATTCAACCATTTTATTCAAATGCATGACTGACTGTTAATTCAGAATGCACTGGAAACCCCTTTTGAAATTAAATAAATAGTTACCTGACGAGCATTATGCAATCTGCATCTGTGTTGATGTATTCCAGAGGATTAACGACGATGATGCAATCTGAATCAATCTGATTTGCTACCGATATTGTATTGTTTGTCATTTAAACAACTGTCCCCGAGCTAGTTTTTCCCGGATCTGTTACATAGTACCAAGGAGAAAAAAGTACATTGCTATGCACAAATGCTCATTTTTCTCACATCCAATTGCTTCGTCGCGTGTGCTACCATCCCCTCCGGTATGGGCCTAATCCAAAAGCAGTGATCTCTTTTCGTACGAACCTTAAGAAGTAACGTCCCAATTTTCCCAATGCGGTATCATCCCATTTGCTGGCATTTGCTGTTTAATACGCTTCTTGGAAAAATTTAATGAGTCACACGAGCCGAAAACGACCGACGAGTCGCAGTGCCTTTGTTAGGCTATTTGTATGCATAGTCTCGTTGTATACGCTCTCCTGCTCGACAGACCGAGCAGGAAAATTTTCCGAGAGCAACGGAAAATCCCAAGCCGGCAGCGTATTTCCTTCGCTCTTACTCGCTCACAAAGGATATACGCAGAAGGACCTTGGATCCGGTTTTGAGCTACACTACTGTTACTGCTACCCATCAGTGTCTTTTTGATGGCGGGCCCCTCAAAAGGAAAATGACGTAATTTCAGGATTGCTCGCTTTTGAAGCACTAAAATCACGACAAATAAAACAAGTGTTCAAGTACTTGCACGAGTAGGTAGAAAGCGGTGTCGGTGCCGGAACGGGTTGGGAAATGAAAAGCAATAACACCCAAACTGAGTGACTGCTATTTCCGCACTGAAACTGTGCCCACAAAAGCAAGCAATGGGGAACACGTTTGGCTTTTATGATTTGAAACGGTTAGTAAAACCAGCGATTCCCATACCACCGCAAGTTGTCCCTTTCATTATTAAGGCTATTCCTTACTGCAGGAGTTTATTGCAAAGCCGCCGCTGCCGCCGGTGGGAGTTTTATTGAAGAAAGGTTTGAGTGTGTGCACCCTTTTCTAGATTTTGTATGGAGATTTGCAACTCGTCTTGACCGAAAAGTCCTTAGTAAGCATACGGTACATGGTCCTGCCGGTTTTAACGATGAATAATGAAGTGGTTTCCCCGCAATTCAAAGGTTGCCGCTTGACAGTTATTCGTCAAGGTAGATGCGAGAGCACCGGTGAGATTCCCCTGGAGCGGCGCTCGCTCTCTCTGTTATATTTCGCGATTGATGTTGTTATGATTTGGGTAGCTGGGCACTTGGCTTGGGTAAATTATGCAGCTAAGCAAACGCTGTCAGGCATCAGAACTTGTCCGTGGCTCGGGACACTAGAGCGTTGAGTTTTCTCAGTTAAGAGTAATCTAAGTTAAATGTTGTTAAGTGTGGTGGCACGGTGAAGTCAGGGTTGATGTTTAGTAAACGTGAGTTGATGAACTTCATACAGCCTCTGTACGCCTTGCATATATTGTTTTGGAGATTCTATAGTAAAGCTTTTGCCAAACAAAATATTTACCAGGAATATTTTGAATAAAGCAAATGTATTTGTCTATTTCTACGTGTATATAAAGTCTCATTGACGTGAAATAATACTAAGGTATGATATTTTTCTCTTCATTTCAGGTACGTGCCACAGGATGTCTACACCATAGACTATAACGCTATTTTTAGGTAAGCCATCGATGTATAATGTTTAAGTTACTCTGCATTCCTCTCTACATTCAGTCAAATTCAATATTAAAATTAAAACCATCAGATATTGAAACACAGGAATCGCTAAGAACTGTATTTACTACATTTTGTATGTACAAGATAAATTTCTCTTTTAATATCCATTAAATTAAATATGCAAGTAAAACTAGTGACTACCCGATCAAGGGATTATATCAAATTGATAACAAATTCTAATACCAGGTTATCATAGCTCTATAACTGAATATGTTATTAGCGAGACTGAATTAACAGCCAAAATAACAGAAGAGGTACCAAAAAGTACTCTTTAGATATCATTACAATAACTGATTTTGTTATCAATGAGATCATCTTGATAACAAATCCTGTAATGTGAGCAAAATTATTGCAATAGTTTCAAATTAGGTTATCAATTTAATTCTCACGCTGATACTGTTATAATATAATTGGAAAAAGCCATAATTTATTGTTCAAATATGCGGATAATATTTATAGTTAAGCATTCAACTAGTTTAATTTGTCACAACAAGTATTTTAAAAGTGATAACATACCTATGAAAACAAAATTACCGAATAGTGCTAACTCAGTTTGTTTAGCGATAACAGTTGAAATCGAAATGATATCTGTGGTAACAAAACTTGTTACGTAGATGATATCAGTTTGTTATTTTCCTTTGCTAGGTTATCCTGTCTGGTGGTGATCATCACCAATCTGTTTTTGCTGATATTCAAGACATTCATCATCAATTGCTACTAGTTCTTGCTTAACCTGCACCTCGTTGGCGGCATATCACTATGTGGCCTTTTTCCGTAAAGGCAGGGTGCCAAATCTAGCCAAAATAGTACGAAACAGTCGTATTGCTCCAGGATACACAGCAGGCGTTTTTTTTCGGACACACGTTCACGTGAATTTCTTGGTTGGCGGTCCAATAAACTGTCGCTTTTCAAGCTCGGGCTCACCCATTCTATTATTTATTTAGGTATTTTCTTCAATACCACTGCTTTGGGGCGAAGGGTGTCAAATTTTTATCAAACTTTGTCCACGTAAAGATTTTATGGATATATATGAACGGAGCAAATCTCTAAAAAATCAAAGTTGCCAGTGTTCCCGGAAAATCCCAAATGAAATTTTCCGATTTTACCTAACATCACAAATTTAAAACAAAAATCATAACTCAAGAACGGAGCATCGTCGAGCAAAAAAAATATTGCCGAATTATGAGAAAACCTGCTCAAGAACACGAAGAAAATAGAAAACTTTTCCACTAATATTTTCACGGTGGAGTTAAACTGCAAGGAAAAGAAAAAAAAAGTATGTTCCTAATAATGTAAAATTTTGCTACTCTGGACAAAATAGACATCGCATTTTGAGAAATGTACCTACACGCAAACAAGCAAAAAATACGTGATGGACCGTGGATTTTTTTTTAAGCATTACTCGTAAAAAAGCACCAACGTGAAAATTTCACCAATATAGGCTAAGGAATGAGTGAAAAAGAAAATATTTTTATCAAAATTTTCAATGACTAAGAACAAAGTTTTTCTGGTTTTCCTGGTTCCCAATTTTCCTCCACCGTGAATATATTTGTGGAATGTTTTCTCAGCTTATATTAGTTGTGTATTCTTGAACAATAATCCGTGAAAAAAATGTTCTACGATGCAACGTTAATGATTCGTAGCTTGACGTAAGTGATTTCTGGGACAATCGGAAAATTTCAATTAGGGTTTTCCGGAAAAACTGGCTATTCCGAGCTAAAAAATAAAATCATTAATATATCCTCTATGCGTGGACAACGTTTTATTCAACTTGTACATCGTCCTAAAAAATATTCGGAATTAACATTGAAACCAAAGATTTGAAAAATTATGTTTCGAAAATTTAATCTAATAAAACCTATGGTAAGAACTGTCTGTTTCACGAAATTCGAAATTTATAATATGAATCACGGTGACTGGGATGATTTGGACAGAAATGAACTCTTTATTGAATTCTTATGTGATTTATATATTATGGTCCTAGTAAGAAACTGACCACTTTCCCGGATCTACCCAAAACATGTCCGTGTGTGTTCAATGTGTTCTCGGGCACTTTTTATGTAACTACCACTGTACTTATTTTCAAATTCTCAAGTGATTTAAGGTGTCGCATGCTGGGTTTCGGTCGAAATCCGAAAATAAGGTAATCTTATCTAATCTAATACAAACGCAGCCAGTACGAGAAAGGATCCTGGAAACAATTGGGTTAGCTGACGTCCAATTACATTTTGTCACTATTGATGCTTGCAGCATATCAAAGACATGATACAAGAATCAAAGCGGCCAGGCCTACTGTGTTGTATTAATCGCAAAGATGATTCTGTAAAATGAGTTGGATTCAAATGAGTAGATTTGAACCACAACGCATTTTGTGAATCTAGAGGGGAGGAAGGATGCATGGCCCCTTGTTCCCTTCCCCTCAAATTTTGTTAAGTTTAATACAGTAAAAATTTAACAATTTTTTTTTTTTTTTTAATAAAAAAAAATTTTATTTTTTAAAAAAAATTCCCCCGTTTCCCCCCCAAGTAACAATTTTAGTTTTATTCCAGCCGTATAGCACTCCTCCCGGCTTTGTTGATAAAACTACATTCAAAACTGTTTTGTCTACCAATACCTCCTCTATGCTTCTTTAAAGCCAAAATTTGTACAAAATGGCCAACTCTATAGACGGTTGTGAAAACAAGTTAATAAAACCTTTATAAGAACATTAAGATTTTGAAAATATTCTAGTGAAAGATGTTATGACCCCTTGAGAACTTTCATAAAACCTATTGGCTGCCATGAAAACCAGAATGTGGCCAAATGGCCACAGCTGTCAAACTTCACTGTGAAATCGAGGTTGTTTTTTGTTGTTCTGCTTTGTTCGATTCTCTTCTCTTCTGATTCATTAGGCAGTAAAAAAAAGGTCTAGTGTTGCGGTAAATTTTGTTTGATAGCAAAATAAACAAAACAAATTGTGTTTTCTTTTCTGCAGCGTATTATGCTCCAAATCATATGCGCATTTGTTTTTATGGTGAATATAGGCACGATAAGAGCCGCAAATTAATGCGCCTCGGAAATTATGCGAATTTACACCAACAAAAATGAAATTAAAACAAATACATTCGATAAATTAATCATGAATTTCCTGAAAAGTGCTTGGAATTGGATGAGATTATCTAAAAGAATGCCGAAATAAGTCTCTGATCTACAGTTTATTTGCATACCATTCAAAATTTGATTGGTAAAAAATCACAGTTTTGCCATAAAGCCAATTTTTCTTCGCAATAACTATTATAAAACTATTTGGTCTTATGGTGACTTCCTTCAATGCCAATTTGCTGTTTAATGCATTTACTGGAGGCAAAATGGTTTTAAAATGCTTTTTCAACTGACCATAATAAGATAATATCAATGAGTCCTAAAACGGCATTTCGATACAGCATTTTACGAGTTCATAAAGTCGGAATAAAATCTTTGATAAGAGTAAAAGGAATTTGAGAAAACGAGGTTTTAAGATCGTTGTGAACAAGCTGTGTAGGTTCTCATAAACCTGACTAAAATATGAAACCTATTGGCAGCTCTTGGTGTCATAATAAAACCAAATTGGTTTCAAGTGGCTTTGATAAAACCTTAATAAAACTTAATAAAGCAGGATGGGTTTGGCAATGTTACTTGGGTATAGACATAACTAGAAGCCATCCTTTTTTTTTTCCCCCCCCACCCGGCCTTTCGGGGGGGGTGGGGGGTTGGGGGGGTGGACCAAAATACGTTGGGGGGAGGAGGGAGAGGCGTTTTTTTTTTTTTTTTTTTTCTTCTCTGTGGTTTTAAAAAAAAAGTTTTTTTTTTTTGTCCGCCCGGGTGTGTGTTTGGAAAAAAAAAAAAATTTTTTTAATGCCGGAGTAGGATTTTCTGCGTAACAGGTGGACGAGCCCGAAGTGGACTATCACATCGGCCACGGTATCACTCGCGATTGGCATAGTTGTTTCTTCGAGTTCCCGAAAATTGGCCAGTATCAGCAGAGGCAGATGTCGAGCTATCACCCACTCGTCCTTCCGAATTCAATGAGATGTCACCACTGTTGTATTTCCCCAGGTGGCCGGCACTTTTTCACTTCGAAACGGTATTCCTACGATTTTCACACTTCCGTCCGGTTGAGTTGTTCAATAGAAACTGCAATTTTCCGCGGCAAAAGTTCACTCACTTCTAAAACTCGGATCTTAAGAATTAAGTCGAATTAACAGCCTTCACACATCAGGTTGACAAACAATTTTGAACTGTTAAAAATCAATATAAATCTATTTGAAATTCGACGAAACAAACCGCCGCTGAAAAATCATCACGTCAGATTTTCAGCGCGGTTTACTTCGATCGCCTTTTGGTCCAAATGCGAAACTGGCACATAGTAATAGGAAAAAACAGATCCCGGATTTCATTACAGTGTCAAACATCAAATTTCAGCTTCTAGCGTTTTCCCTGTGCTGTAATTTTTGAAAGAAGTTTTAAACCAGTGGCTGCAATTTTGAAATCTAAAATGGTATCGGATATCGTTTTTTTTTTCACAACATTTCCCCCCAAATGTCCATGTTGTTGCATATTTAACATATCCAACACCGATGGCGGCCATCTTGGATTTCAAAATGGATTTCCGACTGTGTAATATGTAATATTGTGCAATATTTCCCCGATTTTTTTGAACCAATAGCTGCCATTTTGAAACCCAGAATGGTGTTGAAAAGTTTTTTGCTGTCGCCATCCACATTTCAAAAATACCCATATTGTTGCATTTGTACCACATTTATCTAGCACCGATGTCATCTTGGATTTCAAAATGGTGTCAAACCCCGTTTACACCATTTTGAAATCTAAATGGCCTTATTATATAATATTATATTAACATGTGCGATGCCTTAAAGTCCATTTTAAATTAGGATCATAAAAAAAATACAAATATAATCCGTTTTTTTTTTTTAATTTGAAAAACCAATATAAATACACATTACTGTCTTTCATTTGTGCTCTTAATCTAGAAAATCGGTTTAGTGGTTCAAAAGTTATACATTTTTAGAAGACTTTCGACATTCGACTTGTCAATATTAACCCTCGGTCTACAAGCAGTTTGAAAGTTGTGACTGTGGTCAGTAGTCACTTTCTTTCTAAGTTCGACCTCTATTCGCTGGCTTATACTTGGTCATATAAGTCCAGCGCCCTCAAGAGCTTCAGTACATATAACTCTGTACTACGGTCGTTTTACAATACTTCACGTATTGAGCCTGTAATTCCAGTTTCAACCCTCAATTGTGTACTAGCAGGGTGCTCTACTAATAGATGGTTCACATCTAATTCCGCACCGCATCCTTACCCAGTAGGTCTTACTACCGTTAAGACGAAGCCAGTGAGTGAGTCGAGTATGTCATATCCTCAGCCGATTCAGAATCTTCTGATTTCGAGGGTAGGGAATATCTTTCCACTTGTGTGTTGTATTCTTAATGCAACATAGGAACGCATCACGGTTGTTATGCCAAGATTCGTCCACGCGTATCGGGAGGTCCGCATCACGGTTGTTATGTCAAGATTCGTCCACGCGTATCGGGAGGTCCGCATCACCCAGCGGCTAACGTCGCTGTGGGGAATAGGTATATCCTCCAGCTGAGCAAGACGACCCTGGTTTGCTAGTATATCAGCGGCCTCATTACCAGGTGTACCTGCGTACCCAGACAAAGATTACCGTTGAATCTCTAACAGCCACGAGTGTCCCACCTGTCCATGCTCAAGGGCAGATAGACAACCCGCAGAGTCGGAAAATACAACAGTCTGAGTCCTATTTGACAACTTGCATGCCAGCAATAGCGCATAGGCTTCAGTTGAAAAGATATCACAGAGACCGAATAACCAGTCGCAGCGGCTTATGGCCTTCCCAGACACCCCGTAACCAACCTCATCATTGATTAACAAACCGTCCGTAAATAACAGGTTCTGGCCTTCATGTGTGAATTCCCCCCAATTTTCCCGTAGGCAGCGTTCGCCACCTCAGGGGTTGCCCTTGCCCCACATAACTGCGGGATGCGCCATTTCAAATTTGGGGCGCGTAGAGTCCCATGCCCGTTGAAACAGCCTAGGAAGCTGACAAAGTGGGTATCTCTAATCCCGTTTGGTCTGAACACCACTCTCTTACTCTTTAGACGGTAGGTCTCTACTCGAGAATGGGGTCCGCTTGTAGTAACCGGATGGCTTTAGTAGCCATGTCTTCGGGTACTATATTTGCCAGAGGAACCTTACCAAATTCCACCAACAGGGAAGCTATAGGTGAGGTCCGAAAGGCTCCGCTATAAATCCTATAGGCCTCGTTGTATTGAGATTCTAGGATGCTAAGCAAGGACATGCTGCCCCAGCTCCATAGCTCCGATCCATAGAGTATGCACGGTACGATCATAGCTCGTGCAATCTTGGTTAAAGTACAGCGCAAAGCTTCAGAGAAGCAGCCGTTTAGGGCCCTAATATCGTTCAAATTAACGTTGAGGTTGCACTTTACTGGCTTGGCGTGCTTCACAAACCACAGTTTAAGATCGATCGTCAAGCCAAGAAGCTTCATTTCGCGTACTGTCGTTACCTCGTCGATACTAACGTGTGGTAGCCTTGGCCTGTGGGTATGGCCAAAGTAGAAGTGCATAGTCTTAGATTTCTCGGGGGAAATCATAAAGCCAACACCTTCCGCCAGGCCAACCACATCATCAACTGCTCTTTGCATGCGACTTCCGGCTGCTCTCGCGTATTCACCAAATACAAGGATTATGTCGTCAGCGTACACGATGATGTGTACATTGCGTTCAAACACCGAGTTCATCGCAATGAGAAACAGAGTGACAGATATCAAATACACTTGCGGGATGCCATTATTTGTAAACCTTCGTTCAGAGGTTGCGCCGGCGAAACTTCCTGTTGTGTAGGAGGGTTTCGTCGTAATCAAACATTCGCCCTTGGAAGTTCCATTTATTGAGGGTAGTCAAGATAGGAAACCTCCTTGTCATATCACATGCCTTGGACAAATCGAGGGACACTCTTTCAACCAATGAACTTTCTCCGCTTTGACCTTGTCGTAAATGATCGAGCTCCGAAAAGAACGTCTCCGACCCATAGTCGCATCGAAATGCGTGTTTCTAAGGGTTATTAAAAAAAATGGCCATTTACTTACTAAATTTTTTTCTAACGTCACATTAGAACTTCACCTGCGTTACAATGTTTCACCTCGAAACTCGGTTGAGAGCTGCTTGTTTCCAGTTTCTCGAGTGTCCCACAATTCCAATGTCTTGGTCTAACATTCTTGCTGGCTACGCACCTCCACGTCTAGTTCCGGGCGGATTGGAGGCAAACATCATTTTTACCATTCTTACAACATGCCCCGCCATTATTCTCGTCCTGAACTAGCAACTTTCTGGATACTGGGTTCGCCATAGAGTTGCGCTAGTTCGTGGTTCATTCATCTCCTCCATACGTCGTTTTCACATACACCGCCAAAAATGATCCTAAGCACACGTCGTTCGAAAACTCCAAGTGCTTGCAAGTCCGTCTCGAGCATTGTTCACGTCTCATTGAAATTCACTGTTCTCGTTCATAATTATTCATAGCTCTTCACGATCAATAGTAGTATCATACACGGCCTTGAGATCGATGAATGTGTGATGTGTAGTGACTTTATATTCGCGGCACTTGTTAAGGATCTGCTACAACGTAATGATTAGATCTATTGTCGATCGCTCATCCACAAACTGATCTTCCTGTTAATTCGCCTTTATTGCAAATAGTGTTGCCTAAAATTACAACCAAGTTTCGTGAAACTGGTTGGAATGGAAAGTGTTTAAATACAGAACTCAGAGCTGGGGTATTAGGGGTATAATGGACATTGGATGGCGATTTTTAGCACATCAAATAACAATCATATGAATGATATATAATAATGCAGAAAACCTATCCCAAACCAAATATGGTTGTCGAAAAACGTCATTTTGTAATTCCAGCATAGTATAATAATTTTATTCACCGATAATTTAAAATGTATGGCAAATTAGGTATGTATTGAAAAATAGTGTATTTTGATTGAGATATCCAATCTCATTGAAAAATGCATGGTTTTGAGGAAATTAATGGTGCTCTTTTCGCCCGTGTGCGCAGGTAATGGAGGCAACCTTTGCAATACAAATGACTGTCGATGACTGATAAAATACTGCAATTTTTAGTTCATTGTTCATGGCCGCCAAATCAGCTTCGCTTCTGTCACTTCAAATCTCAACAAATTTATTACAAAGGGCATAACAAGAACAACCTTTTTTGATGATTTCTCTCTCGGAACATTCTGCCTGCAGCCAAAACGCAAGTTAAGAAGATGGTTCTAACGTCGTTCTACCATAAAGTTGTTTTCGAAACGGTTTCTCAAATTTTACATTCTTGTTCCTAGACTAATGCTCGAATATCATCGAACTCTGAAAGTAAAGTATGAGAGAAGCGCCATCAAATAAACGTAGCATGACGTAATGGTCGCGGGACAGGACATGCATACCAAGGCATCTATCGAGGGGGAGCGGCTGATCGGGCTTTGAATGCTACAAGGTGGACGGGTGCACCTGCATAAGCGAGGAGTGTCGTCTCGATTGCCAACAGCAAACGACTTGGCACCGCAGGCGCAACAACGTCTCTGCTATAGTACACTCTCGATTCAGTCATTGAGGATAAATTGAAAAGTGAGGAAAATATTGAATGGGAGCGTGCGGGCGAGCACCCTTTCTAGTGAGCAATTTTCATGTTTTCCCATCCTCACCTTCTCAGTTCTCCCAGCCAGCACCATCCGCGGTCTTTACATGTTTCTCGAGCTCGGCGATGAATGGTAGTCGCTGTCGCTGCGTAGGTGAAGTGGGTTTTCCTTATAACACCGGGTTTTCCCTCCCAGTTGGGAGGTTTCCCATCACTAACACGCAGGCATTCGTTTGGCAATTCCGATGTACGACTGCCATTGCCGACTTCTTTTGCCGGGTCGAGGTCCTTTCGTCTTGATGGTAACCAATCCGATGGAATCACGTGGCCAGGACAGCATGAATTTTCCATAACACAGTTATGAGTCACCAAAAATATCCAATCTCGTGAAAAAGGGGTTTTCCTTTCTCCCGACAAGAGATGACTCATTCTGCGATATCAGTTTGAAAACAAAGTCGTAACAAAACTCGATAATGGTTGTGATCGAATTTGAAAAGCATCAAGATTTTATTATCATGTCACTGGTGATATGTTAGTGGTTATGTAACTGAAGAAAGGCGCACTCATCCCACTCCTAGCTTTCGTGGAAGGACTTTCATCTGGTGTTGCACAATAAGGGTCAAATGAAAGGCTTCTGCACCTCATCAAATGCTCGCTCGGTTGCTAGGTTGCTACATATCCTTGACTACTGTGAGAGTGCCCAGCATCCGTTAAACACGTATCCTTGACACTTTCTTGGGTCGCACTGCAACTGGCATCTAGCGTCGACCTACTTGTGAAAGTTTTACTTTTTTGTCATCAAAAGATTAACTTCTACGTATCACTTTGCGCTTTGTAGCGCCACATAAGCCTAGGCTCTACACTACTGCACCGCCAAGGAGAGAAAGTTTTCAAGTCATTAGAAGTGAACTTGAGAAGGTTGTATGAATGAGCTGTAATTTACGAAACAGAGGTGCATGCCAAAGTGCGACGCGGTAGCGAACGACATTTTCTTTCGCAAGCTTCCGGGAGTGAATGTCGAGTTTTCGACAGCCAAGTATGCTGAGTCCTTTTGGAAAGGTGTAGAATTTTTTAAATGTTTCACCATCCTTTCAAAGGAAGGTCACGTTGAAAACTGGTACGGGCTTACGCTTATCCAACCAGCGGGTATCAGATTCTATTACAGTTTTGAAAGATAATTCACCAGTGGATGTTAGTGGAGACCGCGTGAACAGAGAATGTGATTAAATTTCTTCGGTAACAAAAAGGAGAGACTTGAGAGAGATTTTGCTCATGTATTTGTTCAAAAAACAAACAAATGGTAAAATTAAGTCAGCCACCGAGATTCGAACGACGAACTTTTTGATCCCACAACCTCTCCGACTTCTTCCAGATTATCACATCACATCTATTCGGATGAGCAAAAGGCATATGAGAACCACTCATTGTGCGATAGCCTGGTACTACCTGTTCGACCATTTCAACGTTATTTAGTTCATGATAACGTGATTCAGTTCACGGTGTATTTTTGCTTGATCTCGAATTCATGACTGCATTTCACGGATCTGGGCACGGATTTTTTTTCCGTGTATGTCCTTCATTATAAGATTCTGTAACTGAGAATGATGGTTGGTAATAATTAACAGCCTTGATATTGAAACCTTATGGCTATTTCTATAATCAATTTAGTCCGATGGTAAGGATGGTGTCGAGTCCAAGCACAAGACACAAGGCACTTGGTGTGTGTTGTTGGTTAAAGTGAAAAATGAAAACATTTCGATGTATCGAGGATGTGCACTAGTTGGTCATGCACAGTTGTTGTAAAAGTACTGCATTTTAACATATTTTCGGTAACGTATTGCATTTTTCTTATTGACCATACATAAAAGTGGATGATGAAAATAAATGGATTTTCATTTATCATGCAAATTATAAATTGTCTCATATGGGTCAAATTACATAACTGACCACATTATAGACCATCAATTCCAAAAATCGGCCGGTAGTAAAAGTATCATATTCTGCTCATTTATTTCCCTGCCACGTAGTAGGACGTTTATATCAAGGCACTGACATCAATATCAATGGATACAGGCTGGTTATACTGCAATTCGCTTTTTGATCAACGTCAACATTCGAACCAACGTGCAAAAAACAACGTCGTATGACGTATATATAAAGGCACTGACATCAGTTGTCATACTGGCAGGGTATGCCGCAATTCATCAAGTCTTCACACACTTATGTAAATAACTAAAAGTACACTTTTCATTTGCGTGACAAGCTACGAATTTATAACATTAATTGTATGAAATGAATAACGAGAATACATGTATTACCCATGGTATACGTATTGAATGTTACAGTCACAGTAAAGTTTTACTTAAGATCAAGCATGTATAAATTAATTCACTTGCATTATTCTTGGTGAAAGTGTTCTTTGCTATGATGAATTGCTTTCATTCATTCTCACTCGTATGCAAGCTTCTGAATTGGACATTGAAGATTGTGTATGTCAATGAATTCTCAAATGAGTATAATAGAAAAACTGGATGATCTACGAAAAAAAAAAAAAAAGATTCGTTGTATCCAAATTCTTCAGCAATCATTTAAATCATGTGATTGTCTTTGGAAGTTTATTTTTTATGATTGCATTCAAATATATGCGAGAAGCGCATTCGAGAATCGCCCTGTGCCATGTTGGCAGTAGCACTTGAAAATTAAGGAGCCAATGGCCTCTTAAAAAATACCCAAACTTACATGTCAGCCATGTGCAGCATCCATGTCAGGCTAATAAGCTGTCGATATCGACCCAATGTCAACTTGGTGTGCCAAATATGGGTCCATATCGGGTCAACATCGAGTTGGCGTCCGATAGAAGTCAATGCGGTGTCTCAGTTGGATAATGATTTTCGATGGTATGTCGTCAAAAGCTCCGTAGCATTGATCAAATAAGAATCGTCCATGTCTTCGTGAAGCGGTTAATTTATATATAATTTCGTAACAAGCTATTCGAACTGATATTTATGACCCACTAACGCTTATGAGTCGTGCTAGAAAAATGGGTATCAGCATAATCTAACCAGGCATAAGCATCCATCTGCATGTTGATTCTAGAAGCTACTGGAATTCGTGTTTGAAAGATTCTCAAGATCCATGTTGTAACCAGTAACTTCAAATCTCGTATGTTATGTGTTTCCATTAACGCGCTACACCCACGCCTGAAAAACATATGGTACCTGAAAAATCTGATCTTAAAAACTAAAATCAGCCCCAGAAGCACTACAACTAAAGTATCGCGCTGAAAGCTTAAGAAACAATCTTTGTGAACGTTTGAATGCTTTCTTCAACGAATCTTTTGGCGGACATCCCTAGTAGAACAAATGAATTAGAGAAATGAATCATTTTGTGGATAAAAACACCAACGGTTGATGTCATATTTTTCCGTTCCCTCCGTTGCTCTCCTTCTTGCGAGAGAATGTGTTTATCTTTGCGAACATGGTTACTACACCCAACAGTTGAAAAAGTGGCAAAAAATCACACCAATATTTCAATTATTGCAACCATATCTTGAGAAAACCGCACGATTCGTAAAATGAAATTTTGTCCATCTTGATTCACAAGTCGTTTTATAAAATAAACAAAACCATGCAAGTATGTACGAGCTACTGTCTGCGATCAGAGTGCTTGAAAACATATTCATTTGTCTTCATCGCTCTACCGCTTACTCTAGCAAAGGAAACAAGCTAGTATCATATATGTAACAAGTTCTTTTATCCCAGATATCGTTTTGATTTCCGCTGTTATCGCATAACAAATTTAGTTATCACCATTGGCTAATTTTGTTATTATTTTTTATCATTTTATACATACAATTTTTGAAGAATGTTATTAGTTGAATGCAAAACTTTAAATATTACCAGCGTATTTAAACAAGAAATTATGATTTTTTTTTTCAAAAAAAAAAAAAAAAAAAAAAAACAAATATTTCAGATATTGGTGTGAGAATTTCATATCAAATTGATAACACAATTTGAAATTATTTTCATAAATTTGCTTAGAATACAGGATTTGTTATCAAGATGTTCTCACTGATAATAAAATAAGCTATTATTATGATATTCAACGAGTGTTTTTTGTTTGTTATTCATTTTGTTATTTTGGCTGTTTATTCAGTCTCAATGATAACATATTCAGTGATCAAATAATGATAATTTGGTAATAGAATTTGTTATCATTTTGGTATAATCCTTTGCTCGGGAGTGCCTCAACAACTGAAGCAACCGTAGAGTCTTTATTCAAACAGACCAATCTTGTTAATAGGACAGAGCGGGTACCACACCCGACCAAAAGGCAACAACAAAATTATTTCAAGCTTTGGTATTCAGTTACGCTGTTTTTATAACAGAGGTTGTTAGAATTTAGATAGCGGATGTTGTTAAAAAACAGAAATTATAACAAAAAATCCTCAAGAGGTAACAACATTATTGCAAACTATGATGTAGATATAACGTCAACAAAACAAAATTTGTAACAGTTTTGTTACGATTTAGCAAAATCATATCAGCTAGTCTTAGAATTAATTTATTTCTGTACGCAGATTGTGCCTCACGGGGCGTTATATCTTTATTTGTTATAGGTATGTTATACAATTATTCAGATGAAAACGTCTTTAACAAATTTATATCATAGTCAGTTAGTCGTAACAAGGTTTGTTAAAATTTTGTTGTATTTTTACTATACCCTTCTGGTCGGGCAGAGAGTCGCCACGCTGTCGGTTTCGGTACTATTATTGACGACGAATCATTGTTTTCTTATTTTCTTATATGTGCCATTATAGGACTTCGATCTCCCACTCATCTTTTTTTTCTCATTTTGATCTATTAAGTGTTTTATGGAACAAACGAAGTCATACAAGTGTGTACGACTGACTGCACAGAGATTGGTGAACAACATATTCATTTATCTTCATTTCTATACCGCTTACCCCCTCGACATCGAAGCAACTGTGGGGTCTTTATAAAATTGTCTCCAACTTGCTAATATGGTTGCCAATCAGGACCGCAACGCTGTCGGTCACGGTTCGAATCTCGATGATGAATCTTGATTTTCTCATATGAGCCATCATCGGACTCAATCCATCTCAGTAAAGCCATGTTTGGAGTAATTTATACAATATATTTTAAATCAGCGATTTTACGTTCAAAAAATTTCTTAACTTCAATTTGTTCTGTACCTCACTTTAAAGGACCATACATAACTTTTTTTTCTGTATGATATATGATATGTACTACCACCCATTGTAGCACGGAAACTAAGTCCGACAGCAATGGGCTCTCCTCTCCGTTAGACTTGATCAAGCTTTAATAACCACTGATTATCCTAATCATACCATTGTATGAAGGGCCAAAAAACGGGTAGGGTGGATCGATAGGCAACATCACTCATACGTATCTACAGGGATATAAAGAATTTCCTTCCAACAACAAGATTGAAAATTTGGTTATAAGAGCGAGCTATCTAACATGAGGATGCCCCAATGGGTGGGGAGAAGAGCCCGCCCTCTATTCACAAACTGTTAGCAATGGGGAGTTGGCATTCCCACTCTCCCCATCCAGAGTGCTTCAATCGGGTGCCCTGATGGTCCCTCTCATCCCCATGAAATATTTATATAATGGTGTATATATATATTTATATACACGGTGTTCAATAAGTTCGAATACAAGTTTTCATCATTGCGTAGGTATGCGCCATGTACATATTCTGCATTGGTATTGGTGTCAGCTTTAGCTTCATTCATACGCTACCGAATGTGCGCGGTGTTGACATTCTGTTAGTTGTTGTTTGTTTGTTTGTTTGTTACGCGCGATGAAAGAGTATCGGGACTTCGTAATTAAGCGTTTTTTGAACGGTGAGCGACCCGGCGATATATTCCGGCTGCTGAAATCGCATGGGGTCAAGCGGAACTTTGTCTACACGACCATCAGGCGATACCGGGAGACGTCCTCGACCAATGACCGTGCGAGATCCGGTCGGCCGCGTTCAGCGAGGACGCCACGGGTCATCAAGATCGTGAGGGAGCGAATTCGGCGCAAAAAGAACCGCTCAATCCGGAAAACGGCTGCAGATCTCAACGTTTCCATTGGAACCCTCACACCATACTCACCAAGGACCTTGGTTTCAGGCCTTACAAAAAACGTAAGGTCCATGGCGTTTCGGAGGCTACCAGCAAAAAGCGGTTGGATCGAGCTAAGAGGATCCTCTCTCGGCACGCTGGTCAGGAGTTTGTTTTTTCGGACGAGAAACTGTTCGTGCTGCAGCAGCCGCACAATGTGCAAAATGACCGGGTGTGGGCGCCATCGAGGGACAGCATTCCTGAATCCAATATAAACATCCCTCGGTTCCAAAGTGCCGCGTCGGTGATGGTTTGGGGGGCAGTATGCAAACGTGGTAAGCTACCCTTGGTGTTTATTGAAAAAAACGTCAAAATCAACGCGGCGTACTACAAAACTGAGGTTTTGGAAAAGGTTGTTGCCCCCAGTCTCCGAAGCCTCTACGGCGATGAGCACTACGTGTTCCAGCAGGACGGTGCACCAGCCCATACGGCAAATGTGGTTCAAGCCTGGTGTCGGGACAATTTAACCGACTTTCTGGACAAAACTTTGTGGCCTCCCAGCTCCCCGGACTTGAATCCTCTCGACTTTTTTGTTTGGTCCTATATGATGGCGAAGCTGAACGAATACAAGGTCAGCACTTTGGATCATTTCAAGACGGTAATTCTCAAAATCTGGGACGAAATGCCCATGCAGTCCGTGCGTGCCGCCTGCGATGCGTTCGAGAAACGTTTGAAGCTCGTTAAGGAGTACAAAGGGGGGGTCATTCCAAGAGAAATGTTGTAAACGTTCCTTGTAAACATAGCTTTCAATAACATAAATCCAAAAAATAAAAAAACATGTTTTCATTTTTTTAACAAATTTTGAAAGTGTATCCGAACTTATTGAACACCGTGTAAATGAAAAATACTACAAGCATTCGTATCTATTATATATGATCTTCATTTGGTTGATCCTGAAATGACAGAAATGTTGTAAAGTGCTAAAGTGTAGAGTTCTGTAGTTCCGCGCTTAAGCACGGTTTCGTTCGTTTTCAGTGATAGATGCTATTACCAAAATCTTGATTTGAGGTATCCTGAAAAAGTCTGTTGAAACTATTGAAATTTAACAAGACTAACATTTATATATTTTAATTTATTGTTGGATGGAAATAATACGATGTTCAGCATGAGCATGATTGACCGCCCACGGATGCTACTCCGGTATTGCCAGATCAGCTGTATTTACACAAAGAACCAATAGATGATGTTTGGGACTAACATGCATCCTCAATGTGTAAAAACTGGTGACCCATTATGAAGTAATACCGGTGCCAGCCGTGCCCGAAAGCTGGTCATGTAGGGAATAGGAAGGAACGTGTAGACGTGATACTCGCTTTGAAGGAAGCCGAGAAATCCTCTGCACTTCCACGAAAAATCACTGGGATGTTGGATAGTTGGCAAAAGGCCAGTAGCAGGGTTAATTTTGGTTAACGATACGCTGAAAGTATGTAACTAGCATTATCCGCTAAAATCATGGGACCGCTCCTTAAAGCAACAGAACATCGAACGCCAGTTGCACCGCACCCCGAAAAGTCCGGTATGACCTAATCAACGTGAACTCGTAAATAATGGTGATCGCTTTTTCTGCCTGTGTTGGTAATAGTTAGGCATGAGCAGCGGCATGCCCTCTTTTCTGTGGATATCCTGCAAATAGAGATAATACAAGTTGGGCCGCCCCTCCGATTGGTGGCCCATCATAGCATTAGTAAATGATACTGATTCTATTGATTCCTACGCTCATTAATTTGGTACCAAGCGGGGGAGACTTGGTCCTATACCCAATGATTTCCTTATCCCCAATCCATTCAACTACTCGCAATAGTGTGTGATTACTTAGTCTACCAACATTTGGCAGGTCGACAGGTAATCGGTGGGTGACTGACCACCAGGTACTTCATACCAAGATGCTAGGAAGCAGACCGGAAGTGTAAATGAGCAAACTCCCCCGGATGGAAATAATACGATGTTGTAAAGAAATACTAAATAATGTACATATAATAATGAAATGCCGCTATTTGGCTTTTCCGCTGCGATGTTTGATGATTGAAACTCTAAAATGGTGAAAATTCCAACGTGATACAATGAAATAAAGTTGATCACCTGGCAGCCTAGCAAAATAGAAATTAAATTTAGGCAAACAATAATGCGAAATAAATTTCATATGAGTATGATTACTGCCCAAAAACGTAAACTCAATAAATAAAAAAAAAAAAAAAAAAAAAAAGACAGGAAAGTCTTCGATAAATCTTGTTTCCTACTGGGCCCATAAATGATTCTTTATGAAAAGACCATAAATAACTTTTTTTTTATCTAAAAATCCGCCTTGTTGTGAACACCGGTATCAGGATGATTGACCACCCTACGTCTCCGTTATCAGCTATTATCTGGAATAAAAGCCAGATCAGCTGTTATTATACAGAGATTTTAGATATACTATTCTTTCCACGGTATATAATTTCAGATAATCCATGGAATTCCCAGGTATTGTATGGTAGTTTTAAATTAACTTTTTTCTCGTGGCTATGACACATTGTCTAAACTCTCAGGTTCATATTGTAAACGATACGCGAAATTCACTTGACGTCTAATAAAATATTTAAATATTAGTACCTATTTCCTCTTCGAATCGATTTATACCAACAATAAGGATGCTATTGGGGCCACTCACAAGTCACGTAAATTGGTTACAATTTTCTTTCCCACAAATTTTCCGAAACATACATACCATTATTTCTGCAGATAGGAAGATTAGATCGTCGATTTATCGACCACCTTAATTTTCATCAATACCAAAAATTGGCCTCACTATTAGCAACAACTTTGAAGGAGACAGTGTTGCTCTCAAATTTCAAAACTAAACTGAAAATGTTCTTTCAGTCTAAATCCGCATTCTAAACTTCAATACATCTTTTTGTATAAAAGGAGTTTGTTGTGTTGAATGTTTGTTGAACCTTGGAACCAGCGTATAAATTATTTTGAGCGACTCATACGATTTTCTCATTGTTGCAATATGCGTGTAACGATGATATTCTTCTCATTCCCCCCAAACGAAGCGTCGTCAGTTCGCAAATGACAGATTGAGAGCAGAAGGGTTGATTGGGCATGCGAAGGAATTCTCATGTCGGTCCCCCTCCGTCAAAACCGCTGACGCCGACATGTGAAGGGAGTAGACAGTCCACCACCCCATGTATCGTATACAATGCATACGAAAATGTTAGCCGCTCGTGTTCCATTGACGTCACTGCGAATCACAATTTTACCCGACGTTGGTGTAGGATTTCGCCTTTTGCGGCGTTACTCGGTGCTTCGAAACCGAAACGATTTATTGATATGACACGGAATCCGCCGACTTTGTTGTGTTCGAATGTGCCGACTTCGGCGCGATTCGACTTATCAGCTTCGTTCTCCGCAGTAATGGATCTTCTGCGGAGTCATCATCACAGATCTGGGCAAAAATGTCTTGCGATGAGTCCGGAAACGAAATTGACTAAATTTGAGCTGGAAGGTCTCAATTCAAAATCGATGCAGCGGATAAAATTACGTGGGGTTAATTTGCACTGATTTACGTAAGCCAGGGTTGACAAAGCTCTACACTTTTCCACCAGCGGACTAGGCGGAGGCAATGGTAAAACAATTTCGATTACGAAATCGATCACCCCCGCTTGATTTTTTTTTTCGCTAACCAAGAGAAAACTTTTAAGTCGGAATCGATTGATCGATTGTCCAATCTTTCCCTCCGTCACACTTCTAGTTTGTTGGTGCTATATTGCACCATCATGGCCACTCCATCGAAGAGCCAGGAACTGCTGAGGAAATGCATTCTTGATGATAGTTTTGTGCACACATCATGGAAATGATTGCAGAAATCGTTCCGAATCAGACTGCAGCTGGCTGTTTTTGTGCGAATAGAGCTGACTTGAACGATTATGGGCTAAGAACAAAATGGATGACCTATTGAGGCGGAAAGTACATACCTAGTCGTATAAAGTATTGAATGATTGGTTCTTTTCTTCGGCTTCGCTTTGAACCGGTTGAAGAATGGAGCAAACTTACGTAAGTTCTTCTGCAGTGATGCAAATATTGAAACTTACCGAGGCGAAGTCAAACATTGAAACGCAAATTTATTATGTATTAGGAATTCGATGGAACGAGCTCGCCTCGTGAGATTTGCCTGATGAACGGAAAACAGCTGCTACACTTAGCTTGATAAAGTTTTCATTGTAAATTTCCATTCGGAAAAAAGTTCCGAAATGAAAATTACTTCTTCATTACAGCGTCGCTTCCTCGGTGGGCGTTGTTGTTCTGAGGCAGACCGGAGAGTTGAGATGAAAAACTTCTTACTCCTCGGAAAACCGGTGTTAGATTTAACTTCCTAAGCGAAAACATGCAAATAGCAAAAAACGAAAACAAAAAATACACTGCCAGCTTTATGCGCAGTAGATAGATATAACCAGGTTGATACCGACTGGTACGGCGAGGGTTCTAAATGAAACGGGCTTTCTCAAAGCATATAAACCCATAAATAGTGGCGAAGTGGAGTGTTTTTGCCAGCCTGCTCAAGTGGAGTGTGGAGCGTTCAGGTCCATGGGAGCAATGACTTTCGATGCTCGTGCCTGTCTTGTACCATTTCGACTGGACCTTTCCTGCGTTTTCTGCCTATCGTTTCGGGTTTGTTTGGAAATGCTTACTTGAATCCACTTTTGTTTCGAAAACTGTTTTTGTTGTACCAAAGATCCACATATGTACCAATTCAATCGATTCTATTTTATAGCTCCAAATTATCATTTCCAATATTCAGCCATACCTCGACACAACGTAATTCAATGCAATGTAACTTGACCTTGATATACCACAACTTTTTTTTTTGCACTATTATGTTGTGTTTTATTATATCTAGACACAATATTAATGAGTTTTGTTTAAGTAATAAAAACAAACATTGCAGAACAATTTAAAAAATTAAATTCAACAATTAAAAAAATAAAATAATGTCAAACAACAATAAAACGGTTATTATTAAAACGGTAGAAATAAGTATAAAGATAACATAATAAAGAGTGATAAATTGAAATTAAAGGGTTGAAATAATAGGAAGAAAATAAATGAAATAATAAAAAATAATAATAAGAAACTCCCTGGTTTTTGGATAAGCTTTTTTAATGCTTTTTAATGATTTAGTTGCTTTTTGAATAAAAAAAATACTTATTTTTATCTGCTTCGATATAACTTTGATATAGCATAACGTAATCAAAAATTTAAACCAGAGTTAGAAAGAAGAACCGATTCCACCGTGGGCAAAACCCACAAAAAAAAAACAAATTTAATGCCGCTGATTTCTGTTTAACCAAAATACCTATTAGGTGATAAACTCTAATCAATCGGAAATATCTTCTCAACACCATGGGATCCCAGTAGTGAACAGCAGTTTCTGCTAGAACCAAAGATGTAAAGAGAAAGTATTGATAGGTCCGATAGAGCTCGGCAGGGTATGAAATTGAATAGAAGTAGTTTGAAAGTGAGTGTAGGGCTTTGTTTTGACAGTATTTTGGAGCAAACATAGACATCTTTGCCAAAAATCCCACTGCGGGGTAGGTCAAGGCATTATAATTTAAATTGACGCACTGTACGCAATAAAAACATTAATTAGTAGTCTAATCAATCGGTTAGTAGTGATTTCATGGACGGCAGAAATTCGATAGTAAAACAGATTTTACCCTTTTTTTGCTTATTTTCAATGGAAAGTATAAATATACGGCAGCAGGGTAAATGCACCCTTCTTTTTGGGGAAATGCTCCTTAAACTTTGGAAAAATGCCCCTTAGATGCGTTTGCCCAGTATGATGCAATCGGAGGTATTTACCTTCTGGTTAGCACTTGCCGGTTGTTTTGACGGGTCTTAAGCTTCTCCAAGGTTGTATAGCGGAGCTTCGCTCCGCAATCTTCGGGGTAGTTTTGACGGGTTTAAATTTCATTTTGACGAGTCTTAATTTCATTTCGACGAATCTTAATTTCATTTTGACGGGTCTTAATTTCGTTTTGACGACTCTTAAATTCAGAAACTTAAAACCCGTCAAAACTATACAATCTTGAAGAAACTGAAGACCCTTCAAAACACCCGACAAGCGCTAACCAGAAGGTTAATACCTCCGATTACATTATACCGGGCAAACGCATCTAAGGAGCATTTTTCCAAAGTTTAAGGAGCATTTCCCCTAAAAGAAGGGTGCATTTACGGGGGGCGACCCCGGCGTAGTGGTTAACATCCATACCTCTAAGGCCAAGGTCACGGGTTCGTTTCCCCCCCCGGGAAAAGTTAGAAAAAAACCAAAAGGGGGGGTTGGGGGGGGGAGGAGGGGGGGCGAGCCAGCCAAGAGGAAAAAAACAAAAAAAAAAAAAAAAAAAAAAAAAACTTTTCATTTTATAAAAAAATATTATTTTTTTTTTTTTTTTTTTTTTTTTTGTTTGTTTTTTTTTTAAGAATTTTTATGCTTGTTGTATCTAAATAAATCTTATTATAAGAATAGCTACTAACAGCTCGTAGACATAAATGGACAAAAAAGTGGAATATTATAAACGAGCCATCAACTGGTGTCGTTAAACTGTTGGAGGCTGTCGTCAAAAAAGGGCCTTTTTCTCTATACGTTTTCTATCATTCGCAAAAAAGTACATTTACCACCACTGACAAATTTAAACAAGAAGAGGTTCCTTAAGAATTCCTTGAAATGTTTAATGACAAATAATGCTGAAAAATATGGAAATAGTTTATAGTAAGGGCCAGGATATTTTTGACAAAATCAACAAGAACATCCGGAGGCAATTTTAGGTAAATGTAAACGTAGGTAAACCTTTCAAACAAGTATTTTCTCTTGAGATCTTAAAAGAATGGGCAATGCGGGAAAAGAGAGAAAAGTCTGAATATAAAAAAGCATGATGGGAATGCGGGAAAGTCGACAAAATAATAGTAATGAAGGAATGTTCCTAGATTCCGTTTTTGATCGAAACTTATTATCGACTTATTTTCAGTGATCCGACCAAATTATACATAGGATTGAGTTGTTTCATACTGAGCATTCTGTACCAATGCTTTTGGTTAGGATATAGAGCAATCCTGATAAAAAATCCTTAACGAATTGCCGAGGATTATAAGCAGACATAACTCAAGAAGTGCGAGGATCTTCATTTAGAACATGATTTGCTCAGAATTCCTAGCAATTGCTACGCAATATTTCGAACGAGTTTCATTTCTGAAACGGACTGAATGGAGTTCAAATTTACCGCAATTCATTCTCAGATTCTGAGCAGATTTTGCATTTTGAGTTGGTTTCGTCTAACACGTTGAGGCTATCTTTCGCATTATTTTGGCACAATCTCTATCAACCTACCATCTCTTTCTGGGCACTGGCAATACCTTGAGGTAGTTTAACTTCAACTGCCAGGTCCCAGGGCTGGTCTGGTTCTCTACCATTTTGGAAAGAAACACACTAGTGTTCCCAGATCAGTGGTAATGCAGCTCAAAAGTGCTTCTGAAATTTCTCCAATAGTTCTTATCGATGAACATTATTATTAGGAGATTTTAATCAATGGTTAAGTACAGTATTTGCAAATAGTTGAATTGTTGTATTTGATCATATAAAGTCAGTTAAAAAGCTGAAATAGTTTATTATCACAAATCAGCACACTTTTGGAAGGCATTACCACATAGGGAAGCTGTTCCATTATTCATCTCATGATCCATTATTCATACTGATCGGAAATGTGGGTTTGATATATGAATCAATCGATTCTCTCTGTTATTGAATTTGCTTGGTTTCAACAACAAATAAAAATAAATAAAATTAACAAGAAATAAATAGTTAGAAATCAGATGGTTATGCGTCAATCTTTTGTTTTCGAGTAGCACGAATGGAAGGGTGATGAGATGAAAATAGGATTGGTAACACACACACACACACACACACACACACACACACACACACACACACACACACACACACACACACACACACACACACACACACACACACACACACACACACACACACACACACACACACACACACACACACACACACACACACACACACACACACACACACACACACACAGAAAACAATACAATAGCTTCTTACTTTTGGTTCGAGAAAACTGCTTCGGGAGACTCTCATAGCACATAAATGATACACTGGGAAAATTATGAAACGCCGTATTAAACTTGCAAACGTAACACTGACTAAGACGAAAGGACTCAAAATTCCCAAACCTGGCTCCTTCCGAGTCACGGCTGGCAAAATGATTCGAAAGGATTTACGCAACGATATCATCAAAGGCCTGGCGTAGAGGTTTCCACTCTATTCAGAGTCCCGCCAGTAAACCTTCATAAAAAAAAAATCTATCAACCTGCCATCTCTATATTTTAGAAGTTGAAACAACTTCCGTGCACACAAAGATGCCAATAAATTACTTTTTATTAAATGTTTTTGCATCTCGGAAGAACATATAAACCAATAGAATGTTCAATTTGTATGATTGAACACTTCTTATTATCAAATGAGCTTAAAATATGGAATGCTCTCACAAATTATCCACAAATTTCCAATAATTGCTGTCTCTACCAATAGATTAAACATCAAAAACTGAAATTGATAATAACTTTCTAGCTATTTTTCAAACTGCATGGAATTGGTCAGTATCGTCATTATCGTCGATTTTCTTCTATTTTTATCACCAATTACTTTGCTTAGACAGCTCGAAAAAACGTTTTTAACGAGCGTAATCTACGACGTTTAACATCATTTTTGCGTTACCTGGATTCCTCCATTGAGTGTTTGAATAAATGTTTCAGTGTTTTATTAGAAGTTTTTATTTTTTTAAGAAGAAGTGATCAAATATAGTGTAGATTAAATTTTCATAGTTTTCCAATTACAATCGTTCTACAAATACGCTCGTAAAAGTTTTTTCAAAGGTTTTTTTTTCTTCTTTTTTGTTATTTTAAACTTCTGAGAAAAAGTGGGAATCAAAATATATAAATCGGGAAAAGCTGGAAATAATGCGGCCATTAAAAAAATCTAAAAAAGTAATCAAATTTTCTATAACAAAAATAGCGGTTAAATCTGTTAGGGTTTTTTTTGCAGATATTTATTAAAAGGTTTTAAGAAATCTTAGTGGGATTACGTAGGAAAGAGTCGCAAGGAAAGTCTCAGGAAATCTATGAAAAAAAATCGAACAAAATTAATAATAAGAAGAAGAAAAGTCAGTTATCCAGCAAGTCCTTAAGACGATCTGAAGGTAGTTTATTAAATGATCCAATCAAGAAATGGAAGATCTAGAAAATAAATCACAAGATGGTCTGGAGGAACTCCACAAGATAGTTCATTAGAAATTAACAGAAAGATATTCTTAAACCTTAAGGCTGTTGTAGACTAATAGGTCTTTCGAAAAATTTTACAAGTCTTCGAAAGAAAGTTCATACTATCGCCAGAACTTCCCATCGTATATAAATAAGACTTCTTCTAGAAATCAAGTGAGTGGTATTTTTTGGCATTCTAACCGATTATTCAAATGGAAAAAAACACATAGGGGCAGTCTATGTGTGATTCTATAAAATGATTCGTTATAATTATTTGCTGTATTCAATATGACAGCATAGCTCAAATATTTGCATTTTATCATACAACTGAATGAGACATTGCAATTGAAATTTAATACAATTTAAAATCCCAGAAAATTATTTTTGTACTGGAAAAACTACCTAAACTACCTAACAACTTTCAAAGGCACTAATTATGTCTCGTCATTTTACCTCTCAAACGTGACTTTTGCCTGTCAAAAAAATAATTGTTATCAATTAAAGTAGACATATTATTTAGCCACGTCCTACTTAACATTGAGTTCCTATTTGGTCTCTTTTCTGGGTTCTTTTTACATGCATTTAGTCTCTAACGTTCCTATTTTTTAAACATTCAGTCGCTACCGGCCGTGACTGTGGCGGAGTAGTATTTTTTTTTTGTTGGTTTCAGTGTTGGAATGTGACTTGGTGACTTGACTTATGCGCCTGGTAACCAGTAAGTAGAGATGAAGGTATAGAATGTCACATAAATGTATACTTTATTGACGGGTGGTAACAAATCTATTATTGACTTGTCTTTAAGTGCGAAAATTTTATCGCAGAGATGGCGTCGCAGTCTATCTTTGTCATATGAAGCTTTAGAGAGTTGCCGTCTTGAGCAAAGTTGTTGAGAAGGTAAAATGAAGACATTTAAAATATCACGTTAGTTCCAGATCGTACCGCAGAGATGGAGATTTGGGAAAGATAGACTGCAGTGCCACTCTGCGGCATGATCTGGAACCAATATGATGATGTCAAAAGACGACAAATGACATACTGAGAAACTTTGTCGAAGACGGCAACTCTCTACAACTAGTCTGGAATGATTTGTATGCAATTCTGTTCACACATCGAAACCAAAGCCTCCTTCCCTTTGTGGCAGATTCCCGGTAGCCAATGTTACTGAAACTAGGTTTCAGTCCAATGCATTTTTGAGACCATAACCTTTCAAATGAGGTATAAACATTGTGTCTAGGTTGAATTTTTTTTTAATTCTAGAAAGGGTTGAAATCCGGTCTATATTGACCCTAATGTCTTACGTGTCAGTTTTTTTTAATACTCGAAATAAGGAAGAAAACTTTCAATTTTTACTAAACTATGAGAGCCACAATTTTTTTTTCTACAGAATTGATGAATATTGGTACGTTTATGGCGAATATTGAGAATTGGAGCAAAATGGAACCTGAAACTTTATTTGTATGGAATAAAATCACAGGCAATTAAGTTTTGGCACACGTTTTTTATAAAGTCGTCATTAGGGTGACTTTAAGACAACATTCATCAATTCTGTAGAAAAAAAAATTGTGGCTCTCATTGTTTCGTAAAAATTGAAACTTTTCTTCCTTATTGATAAAAACATACAACTCCACAGAAAAAAAGGTATACGATCTTTAAGAATTTAGTAATAATTGGTAGTTTTATTCCTAATCCAAAAATATTAGATCCGTATTTATTTTTATTTCGTCAATAAGGCGACCATTTCCGCGTTAGGATGGCTCAAAAAATTGACTTAAAAAAAATGCAGTTTTTTTTTTCCAAAAATTCAAAACAGTACTTTAAAAGTTACATTGAATTGTTACTTGTTTTAGGTTTACTTTTTGCCCTCAGTGCATCCCAATTATAATAAAGTACTTTGTTGCACAAGCAGACTACTCACGCCTTCGAATTTCAACTGAACACATTGAACACCGCAGTCACCTTCGGTCATTTTAGATTGTACATAATAGTTCAATGATAGATTCCAGCACATCAGTTATTTCTAGCAGATTTTGATTGCAGTCGTGACAAAGGCGACAGTGTCCTAGGTCGTGTAGCCTCACTTTTCATCTGTGCAGCAACTTTTAAACTCAGATTTAATGCATAATTTATACAAGAAGTTGTCAAATAAGGCATTTAAACGTCTAATTAACTTGCTATCTGCTGAATGTAAGCAATATGTTGGCGATTGTTTGTGTTTTGAGAGTCATTTTTTTCAATCCACATCGAACTTTTTTACAATTCACTTCGAAACAATCATCGACAAATCGGATGAGCTAGCTTATTGATAAAGATGCTTGTCATTGTACATAATATAACGATCATGATAGAAATGGATGGCCATAGCAAATGCTCTCACCCTACGAAAATCAACCACATAATCCCCAATGTGACAGACTCAATCCTTCAACCTCGATATAATAATTTCTATTGCCATGCAATCCAAATGCATAGCAGATTTGTGCACACCCGCCGTGTCTAGATATAAATGCTATCGAAATATATGTTTCTCGTTGAAAGTTTATTCCCCTCCTAGCAGCAGCAGCAGCACCAGCAGCGTTTATAGAGAGCAATCCCAAGAGGTCCACCAAACCTACGCAACGCCGCAACGGATGCTGCAGCTGTTGTTGTTAGTTGGGTTTGATACGAACGATATTTGCAACACCGGGTTTCCACGCCACCACAACCTCCTCTCGTAAACATCCGTAGCTTATGTGCCTGGCGAAAATGCGAAAGACCACATAGGGAAACCGCGTAGCGCTCTGCAACAACGAGTTGTAGAGCGCGCAAAAATGAGGATGAGAGTCAGCCGGCACAGAATTTGATCGTACTCATTCCTATACCAATGAAGAGCGGTGGCGGCGAGCGATCGAAGAGCCCTGGGAGGAAAAAAAGATAAATAAATTTTCATTATTTTCCACAAATGTCACTCCATTCATTTATTTTCCTCTGCGTTTGCCTTGGCTGTCGAACATCGTCGGCGTCGCCTACGTGGTTGGAAGTGAAGGATCGTGACTCTGGACCATTAGAAAGCTGGCTGCAAGAGTCGAGAGGAAACTGAACTGTGCCGGTAGATGCCGCGGCTAGGCCACTCTGCGATCCATCTACCCCCGGGACTTTCCCCTTCGAAGGGACGATCAATGACAAAGTGCTACAATCTTGATGAGCCAACCGAGGCGCGCTGCTAGTGGGCTTCCATTCGTTCATCGTGCGAAAAACATATTTAATCAGATATAAAAACTGGAAGGCCCATTCCATCTGGAGTTCGACTGCAGGCGAGGCTAGCTAGGCGATAATTTCCATATGGCTGGCATTGGATGGCCGGATTTATGCGTTGCTCAGCATTAAGAGAATGGGAGAAATTATAGTCCATAGTTGAGAAAAATGTGGGTTTTGGTCTACGTGGCGGTTTACTCCAGTGGTAAGCCTCATATGGTCACAGCACAATGCACTCAAGCCGTGTGTAAAGATTCTGTTATGCTATTGTGAGATAATCTATTGGTGTGCTGTTACAATTATGATCAGTTAATTGAATAAATTGAAAGCTTCTCTAGGTTCTCTAAAATGTTTCTGTCATTAGTGGGGTATATCCGCATATCTTTGCAATGCCCTACAGTGTTGCTTCAACATTTTTCATTCTAGGATTTGTTTATTTGTATTATGGAGAAAAATGAAAAAAATGCAACGAAAACAAAGAAGTAGAGAGTTGAAATTAGTTTAAACATGTTTTACATATTTGGAATGGTCTCACCGAACTCTTCTGCGCGATGAAATTTAACTTCTAGATTTATGTCGCTATTTCGTTGATTGCTGGTGTATTACTGCATTCTTATGGTGTTTATTATATGGAAACAAATAATAAGAAGGAATACTAACAAGGTTATGGGCTAAGATTACTGAATAAGCTATCATCAAGCTATCAAATACATTCACACGCCATTTCTAAACTGTTTGAAACTATCGGCAGAAATAGGGTGACATTTTTCTCTTTCTGTTTTCTAGTCTCCGTGTTCGCTTGAACTGTACACATAAACTTTTGGTGGTGTGCGGGCCTCAAATTTCGCAGCAGGTGACTGTTTTGCAAAAAAAAATGCATATTTTACTACCTCTGGTCAGAAGATCTAACTCGTTAAACAAGTTGAACATATTGTAACGAAATTCCTCAGGTCATCTATAGGTCTATTCTCCAAGGGGTTCTCAGATGACTTACGAAACCCAAAAGTCAAAATTCAAATCAGCAGAAATATTATGATCTTAAAAATTCCAAGCACTCTGATACGTTGGTTGACTAATAGGGAATTCTTGAATAACCTAAAAGACTTGAAACTTACTTACCTTACCAATCAGACCATGGCCGGCGTGGCCTCTGCTATACACAGAAGTTGTCTCCATTGTATTCGGTCCTTGGCTGCACCTCGCCAGCCTCGCTGTCTGCGGAAGGTCCGCAGGTCACCTTCTACTTGATTGATCCACCTTGCTCGTTGCGCGCTTCTTCTTCTTGTGCCTGTCGGTTCGTTTTCGAGAACCATTTTAACTGGGCTGTCGTCCGACATTCTTACGACATGCCCGGCTCATCGTAGTCGACCGACTTTAGCGGTGTGTACGATGGGAGGTTCTCCCAGCAACTGATGCAATTCGTGGTTCATTCGCCTCCTCGATTGTTCACAACACCTTCCGTTCAAAGACACCAAGTGCGCGTTGGTCCTTCACTAGCAATGTCCATGTTTCGTGGTCGTAGAGGACTACCGGTCTAATAAATGTCTTGTAGATGGTCAACCTTGTAGTGTCCTTTGGAGTCCAAAGAAGGCACGATTGCTAGCCAGAATGCGCCTTTGTATTTCTCTGCTGGTGTCGTTATGGGCGGTCACCAATGAGCCCAGATACACGAATAAGTCTTCTACTTGAAATTAGGTAAGACTTATAAACGTGTGACCATAAACCGAAATGAAGTTATACCGCCTGTTACAAGGTTACCAAAGGCTTTGTTATTATGACAGTGCCGATAGTGTAGTAAATGCCTTAGTAAGCGTGATTTCCTCTCAACCCAGTCGGTCTGGTATCAATTCAAGTCGGCGCCGTTGGGATTTTCTGAGACAAAAAAATATCTGATCACGTCCTCCTTCGAAAGGGAAGTAAGGCCGTTTATTCCGGATCGATATGTAGAGTCCAGGTCGTCTCCCTGGCGTGACTAACCATCCTTAGGCTGAAAGTCACGTACATACGATACAACAGCAACAGTGTTTGTTATGTTGATTGATCTGTAAGCTTATGTTCTTGGAAGATCTGTCATTACTGCAAATGAGAATAAAGAAAATAGAGAAAGATTATTCATGTGAATCCGTCTGAATAGTATTTTGTTCCGTTGATTCCGTATGTACTCCCAGGAGTTCTGACACGACCTGAAAATAAAGTAGACAATATCACGGGTGTTCATGGCCCGAATAAAGTATGGGACTATTCATAAACCAAGTCGACTTTTCTAAAGGGAAGGGTGGCGGGTTGTCTGGCCAAAGTCTACGCTCCATACAAAATTTCTACGAGGGGGGAAGGGTGTCTGGTATTTTCAAAAATGAGTTCACGTCCTTTATTTACGGGCCCTATGTCAATAAGCTAGAAAAGCCACCGTTCACGGTTGTTGATATCTATGTATATAAAGCCCGATTCAAAGTAAATTTGGACGCATTCAAGTGATCATTACTCAAGAATTAAACAACATACTCGGTTGATCAAAACGTCAAACAAAAGGGTATTTATTCAGCATTCAAACGATATATAACAAGTTTTTACATTTAACCGTTTCGAATGAACTGTTGCACTTTACTTGTGATCGATGCCATCATGATCTGCACAGTCGCTGGTGACACTGTACCGGCGAACTTATTCCACTTTAAACGCATTTGTTGTGTATTTGTCACTTCTTTACCGCATTCCTTGCCAAATCATTAGTTTCCGGGAAACTTATCAGCAAAAACAAATTTATACCTGGAAGGGACATCCCCACGACCAGTTGCCAGGTAAAGTTTTAGTCCGGGGATTTGTTTATAATCCATTTTGACAGCCATCAAGTTTCGTCAAAACTCGTTCGTATAGTAATCGTGCTCGCTTTTTGGCCACTAAATTTTGTTTCAGGGAGCGATTCGGATGTTTACTGTCACAATAATACTTATATCCTTCTCTTGAAAGGATGTTACGCACGGTGGAAAAGTTGGAGTCGTATTTCTTTGCCAAATCACGTATGGAGACACCTGGGTTGCCTTTCACGTACCTCAACACCTTTCTCCTGAGCTCTTTGTCCCTAGAGCCACTTTTATGATAGATGCGCTGTGCTCTATCCACACTCAGAGTATCCTTGTAACGTTTTATTACAAGATACACCGTTGAACCTGGGAATTTTCACACTTTTGCTATTTTTGAGGCAGACCATGAAGGATCCTCTAGATGTTTGTGCACAATTAATTTTCTTTTCTCAAGTTCCATGATCCGTAATTTCGAGATGCGTTGATCAATCGTAAAAAACTTTTCACCAATTTCTTCGTCAATGAAACATCAACAAATGCCTGTCAAACGTTTTTTGTTCCAACAGCCAGGGACGCGGTGGTGTATTAAACCGTGCGTCCAGATTTACTTTGAATCGAGCTTTAGATCTGCAACCAAAGGAGTCCTTGGATAACCTAGAATACTATAGGAATTGAAGATAGACTACTCAGCGTTTGAGCAAAGTTCTATAAACCTACATTCCAATGAGTTCTCGTATAATTTAGAATAGTTACCTGGAAATCAAGTGAAGATTAGTCAATATTCGTTCATGGACCAAAACATGAGGCATTAACGCTTGTGGTTTCTTCTAAAAAGAATACATTTGTTACGGTGGTTCTGTGTGTTTACAAGCCTTTACTTTATTTTGGAATACCTATAGCGCTGAAAATTTATTGATTCATGATAAACTACTTAACGTACATATGTTCACTAGGTGCCAATGGAATGTATGGGGAAATTTTTTCCATCGAATTTCCCATGGCTTGGGGGTGCTTCTAATCGATCATAGTTTTGTCATTTTTACCCATGAAAATTTTCCCAAGAGGGGTGGCAGTCGAGATAATTTGTTGATTAAGTTCAAATTTTTGACTGAAAGAACCACCCTAAAAAGAAGCACTCATTACACAAATATTACACTCCAATTCTAAGATGCTGTTTAGGGTTACAAATCATATGTATGTCCGATTGAGCTAAACTTTATCAAAGGATCATATTTTGGGGCAATGAAACTTGTGAACAAAGTCGTTTTTTGAAATTCGAACATGTCATTTTCATTTGCACTCTAATGTCCACAGCTCAAACTGAAGCTGTACTGCTTATAAACACGTTGAAATCTACACCGTGTCCAATATATTCTCATACAAAATAAAACTCTATTTCAAATCGATAATCCAGATTTTGATAACTTACCCATTATATTGTAATATAATACTGATCAACTACAACATATGTTTTGGAATAACACCGCCTTTAACCTTCCTGATCAGCTCCAGACGTTTTTCGAAACCGTCACAGGCGGTACGACTTCCATCGGCACTTCGTCCCAAATTCGTTTCATTATGGTTTTGAATTGGTTCATATTAGACGCCCTGTGGTCATTTACCTTCGCCAGCATGTATGACCATACGAAATAATCCAAGGGATTCAGATCTGGTGAACTGGGAGGCCATTCATTCTTGTCCAAAAGTCGGTCCAATTTTCTCGGCAACAGCCCTGAACGAGATTTGCAGTATGCGATGGCGCTCCGTCCTGCTGAAACACATAGTGATCATCTCCAAACACCTCTTGTACATATGGCTTGACAACTTTCTCCAAAACTTCCGTCTTATAATATACGGCATTCACTTTAACGCCTTTTTCGATGAAAACCAGTGGTAATTTGCCTCGCTTGCAAATTCCTCCCCAAACCATCACTGACGCAGCACTTTGGAACCGTGGAATATTCCTATCACTCTCTGGAACAGTTCTCGAAGAGAGAGCCCCCAATCTGTCGTTCTGGACATTTTGGGATTGTTGCAAGACGAATAACTTTTCGTCGGAAAAGATAAATTCTTCCCCACCGTGCCGCGACAAAAGCAGACTTGCTCTTTCGAGTCGTTTCTGCTTGGAAGGTTCCGAAACTCCGCGAACCTTACGTTTCTTGAAAGCTTGGAATCCGAGGTCATTTTGCAGTATATTGTGCATTGACGATCTCGAAACATTCAGATCTGCGGCCATTTTACGCACAGAGCGCTGTGATTTTCGTCTAATCCGTTCCCTGACCACTTTAACAACTCGTGCAGTCCGCACCGTACGAGTACGACCGGGTCTATTCCGGTCATTCAACGAGCAGGTGTCACGGTACCTTCGGATGATTCGGTACACAAAATCCCGCTTTACTCCGAGGTTTTTCAAATTTCTGAAAATAGCGCCCGGGCGCTCACCTTTCAAAAACTTTTTTACCACCACAGCACGAGACTCCTACATCGCTGGTAAAAGATAAACACCGAATGAAAATAATCGGACATAACCTAAAAGCGTTTGTATAAACATAGTGCAAAACTTCACCAACACCAAGGAAAAAGTGTATGAGAATATATTGGACACGGTGTACTCTTGCATTGGTTGATCCCTCCAAGGAGAAATTGGATGACTTTGGGACACTTGATGGCTCCAGAAGATTTTCCTGAACAAGTTAGATGAACTAACTTTTCGCATCATCATTATATTTTAACGTACAATAAAGTTAATAAAATCTTAGAAAACTACTCTAAATTTGCTTGAAACTTTTTTCATAAATACATCGTAAAATTGTTTTCTACTTCTACACCAGGCCTTTGATGATATCGTTGCTTAACTCCTTTCGAATAATTTTGCCAGCCGCACACGGGATATGTCCAAGAAGACATTGAAGATGTTTCTTCAATTAACTTTTTGTTATTTTTTATGTTATGCCGAAGGATGTTATTCAAGGAATATAAAAATATGCTGTAGTTAATTTTTCTTTTAACTTTTGAAGTGTTCGTTAGTATAGAATAAAGTTTGAAACTGATATAGTTGTTGCTGGCGAAAACTATTACGAATTCTAACGTCGAAATCCCTTCAGTTTGATGATCTTACCCAATTCTGCCGGTGTGGAAACGGTTATGATGACATCAATCACGCAGTCTGACAATGCACGGATAATGACGCCGCCAGAACACGACTTTTGAATACCTTAGAGGCCCAAGGAAGACAACCTTATGACAACCTAAGAGATGTGTTGGGATCTCGCGATCTGTGCTATATGCAATCGATTTATGTGTTTCTCCAAATGTCTAGTATAAGAATTTAATCTGCTTGTGTTTTTGTTTTTCTTTATTCATTAGTTTGTGTTTGTTTTGTTCCGACATCTTGAGGAGTTTCATCGTCGCCCAATGGTAACCACAACCGGCCAAACTAAAACATGGAGCCCTGATCATTCCGCACCAAGTTATTGTGCTGACAACTATCTGATGAGACTACAGAATCCTATTTCCATGTTCCTCTGTCCAACCCATCCTCAAAAAATGTCACCTATTTTAACCTCGGGTAAACCGCGAGTAAACGGCCCAAGTCCTACTAATCCTAGTATTAAGTCATTACATTATACAAAAAACAATGAATTATCGGCTCCGTAAAGCTAACGTAATTGAGCCTCCCAAATAAATGAACTAGTTAAAAAAATAAAATGATCTTACCTGATTATAGAAAACAAACAGTGTCCAAAATTTGAATATATAATTGTTGTCTCGTGTGCTTTTGTCGCGCAACTGGTGTGTGTCGCCGCGTATTTTTTGTGTGTTGTTTCTCCCTTTTTTTATCTGTTTTTTCCCTTTTTTTTGTTTTTTTTTTTGGGGGTTGGGGTTTTTTTTTTTTTTTTTTTCTAACCCCCAAATTTTTGAAAAAAAAAACACAATTACAGAGGGACCCCCCCCCTTTTCCCTCCCCCTTTTTTTTTTTTCCCTCTCTCTCTCTCTCTCTCTCGGTCCATCTGCGCCTCCCCCCCCCATTCCCATACCCCCCCTCTTCCCTTGTGCTTGGGGTGGGTTGTGTCGTGCTGGGGGGGGTGGGGGGTTAAAATCTCTCCCCCTCGTTGTTGTTGTTGTTGTTGGTGGTGGTGGTGGAGGAAGGCTTTTTTTTGGGGATTTCTTTCTCTTCGTACGTTTTCCTTCCATGTTCCGGTGTAGGTCGATGCTACTTGGCTTCGATGGTGTGTACAGCAGGCTCTGGACCATTCACCAGCTGGTGAATAACGACGACGACGGCGTCGTCGAGAGTTGCGTGCGTTATTCTCCGGAGGTTGTTTATTATTTTTACTATGTATTTTTAACTCCGGGCTTCGTTTGTTATCTGCTCATCTCGAGCACTTCTTTTTCAATACTTGGTTAAATTATAATGAACGATGATTATTGCCGCTTTTGGTGCGTCGTTTGGGTATTCTATTGCGCATTTTTTTCTTTCTTTTTCAGCCTTATCAAAATTAACGAGCAATTCAATCTAACATTTCTCTTCTCTACCTTTCTCTTCTATTGCAGGTAAGCACTAGACTCGACCCGAGAAAACAGGTCATTTTTTGATGACCCTTCATCCATTCATCGCACCGAAGAAGAAAGCATAAGAAATTGACCAATTTCGACTGGTTTGCGCGAAAAAAATCTCAATCTGAATAGCAGACGTCCACAACAAAAGGTAAAATCTCTTCAGGTTTTAATATATTTCTTGCATTGTCCGTCTCGTGTAATCGACACGATTCTGTCCGCTCGGTTGTACTTTTTGCCACCTCTCAGAGCTGACATAGTTTATGCGGCTGACGCCAACACGAATCGAGATGCACAAGTTCCTCACTGAGTCGTTGTTGTTGTTCACATATTTTTTCCACGCGGGCGGAAGATAGCTTTCTCTTTATGGATTTTTCATAGCTCGCCCGGTTTTTTTTTTGCAGCACCGTGAGTTCATTTCGCGAATATCTTCAACATAGCTGGCTCTTTCTCCAGGTTGTCCATGGACCGCTGAGCGACAGATATCAATGGTGAATTAACAATTGCGAACATAGCAAACAATAGAAGAGTGCATTACTGCATTTGCATTTTGTGTATATTTTCTGTTGTCTCGAAACAAACTAGCCTATTTATCCTCTCTTTGTTTTGCTGTGCACTGGGGATGAGAGCGTGGTAATGATTGCATTTTGCACATGGGACTTTCTGTTACTGAGTAAGCGACGTGACGCCATATTGTCATATCGGGACGACTGTTGTGATCTAGTGTACTAGTCTGCAACGGGTTCAGCATTTTTGCCAAGGTGCCATGATGGGAATTGTTTTGCAATTGAAATTAGACCTCCCGTCGGTTTCCTCTAGAGAGCTAGGTGCGTCAGATTTGCAGTTTTTTTTTTTTTTTTCATCTGGATTTATTAGCCTCATTCGCCGTTTGTGCTATTATTCGTGTCTGTCGCTCGTTAATGAGTAGGCGGTGTTTGGCTCGTTGGTAAAATGCTCGAGGTGAAACTTGAATTGAGGATTTGGTTTTTGACATTTTATGAGATTCAATACCGGGAATTTGTCTAACTAAAGCAAATTGAATTTCTGATCAACATTCAGTCGACTTACTATACAACGCCGAAAAACTTCTTTTTGGACTAAATAAGATTTTTTTTGAATGATTCAGTAGAATTCTACTACAAGTTGTTTTTTTATAATAAGTTGTAAATAGGGTTAATTTCTGTAGAATTAATGTTTAGAATGTTGAGGTAACAGAGGGAATAAGTGGGTACTTACGTATTTTCGCAGCATCGTGCACACATCTGAGGTTTTTGTTTGTTTACATTCATTTGCTCTGTGATCCTCTATCTATTACAATCGACAGAGCTGTCCATAACTGCTTGAAAGTGTTTATGCAAAGCGCCAAACTTCCCAAGTGAGTATAACTACACTTGAAAAAAAAAAAATACATTGATAAAAGAATTAAATTTCGTGTCATGTAAATCAATAAATGACAATAAAAAAAAAACTTTCAAACACTTCAAATTTCACGACCGTGAACTGAACAGTAAATACACGACTTAACTGTGTGCTTCTTCAAGTTTTCCAAGTTTTTAACAGTACGCCGCGGTATATCCTCCTCTTTTCCTCCGATGATAATTGCCGTCACAATAGTAACTGAGTTAAAAAATTTAACGCTTTAAATGTAAAAACATTTATTAGTTTGAAAATGTTGTTTTTTCATCAATTTTTCTAACATAATTTAATTACGCATTCCTTCAAGTTGACCATATGTGTAATTTTTGTTGGATTGCTCAGGTCCATTACAGTTCACAACCGGTGTCTAGAAAATCAAAACGTACTTCCGATTCTGTTACAATTCTACCGAAGTCCTAAACAATTGTTAGTTGAATGTTTGTTTTTTCTTCCCTCTGAGGGATCGCTAAACTTCCTTTCGACGACTTGTGAACTTCTTCAGAGGCGTGCTTGTGCTTTAATAGCCTGGAGCTAATTTCTGGTCCGTCTTGGCCGTGGATTTTCTTCAGATGTTCCTATAATCTTTCTTTGTTTATTCTGCAGAACTATCTGTAAACTGCTACCGGATCTTCTGGATAGTTCTTCTCGATTTTCTAGAGAAACTCCCTCCGGATCGTCTTGTGCTATTCTCTTAGCTCAATCTAAGGCTTTTTCCAATTTGCCATTTCACTTCATCAAAGGTTCCATAAAAACTGCCTGTGGATTTTCTCATCTTTTTCCTTCAGGTGTTTCTATGGTCTTCTTCATATCTTACTTCTTAAATCATCCTTCCACATTATGTTCTTTTACACGATTCCAAAACCATGATGTATGATGTATGATATGAACTACCACCCATTGTACCACGGACACTTAGTCTGACAGCAATGGGCTCTCCTCTCGGTTTGACTTGATCAAGCTTTAATAACCACTGATTGTTCTTATCGTGCCATTGTATGAAGGGCCGAAAACGGATTGGTGGATCGATAGGCATCATCTCTTACACGTATCCACGGGGATATAAAGAATCCCCTTCCAACAACAACAATTGCCCAAGATTGAACAACTGGTCAAAAGAGCGAGCTATCTAAACATGAGGATGCCCCAATGGGCGGAGAGAAGAGCCCGCCATCTATTCTCAAGCTGTTAGCAATGGAAAGTTGGCATTCCCACTCTTCCTATCCAGTCTGCTTTAATAGGGTGCTCTGATGGTCCCTCACATTTCCCAAAATAAGCAGTGAATATTCATATAATTATGTATATATTTATGTAAGAGAAAAATACTATAATTATGTGTATCTATTATATATATATGATCTACATTTGGATAATCCTGAAATAAAAAATAGAAGATTTTCTACCGCTTCTTGAATAGTCCTGAATAGTTTTGACGATATTCGAATCCATTTTCTTAGTATCCATTTTATGGAATTGTTCCGAATCTTGCTGTTCAGTATTTAATATAAACTTTCTTAATTTTCATAATTGTCTTAAAATTTCTTCGTCCAGATTTTTTGAGGAGTTTCTCTTGGTCGGAGAGCAGTTTCTCTATAGAAGACATGAACGTTCAAGACTCTCTCGCTCTCTATTCGTATGCATGGCATACATGCTTTCCACAAATTTTCTCATTGTTATGAGTCGTAGTCATGACTTTTTTTTAACATGGTAATAGATTTTCAACTAGTTTAAGAAAATTGAGGAATACCAAGAAAATCATTCCCCATGATTTTAAAAATCAGTAAACAATCAGTTTTAAAACAAACGAGATGCCACTGCAGTCCTACATTTTTGTGTTGGAATTATCTTGGAGAAAATCAATACTTATGTTGTATCTGAGCCAAACCTGAATTTGATGATGATAAACATTAAATTTAAACACAATATAAAGTAGTAGGAACAATAACTGTTTCAAAATGTTGAATATTGTGAATATGTGTGCAATGTTTCTTTACTACATTTTCACCCTGGGCATTGGAAAAACCTTGTGGTAGATTGAAAACTACCAGGTCCCAGGGCTTGGACTGGATCTTTACCCAAACGGGAAAGATGCAAACCAGTGTTTCCAGGGGTGATGTGGACCAGAAGTGCATTTGAACCCACTAGTAGTAGCATTTTCACTTTTGATTTGACAACTTTCCTTATTTTCATACAATATAGAATTTGTATAATTTCAATAAATATTACTACTACTCAAAGAATCGTCTATTAATTTCAATACTTTCATTATAACTGAGTTTTATTATGTTTCTGCAATTTTCTGGAAAGCATCACTACACAGATTCTACGTTTGGTTTGGCTATTTTTGGCAGAGGAGCGAATATTTTTGTATACTTTTAGAACGAAAAAAGAAACAATACAAGAATCAGGAAGGCTAGGCTTGGAGCCTGGTAGGGTCACAGTGGAAGCAAATCCGAGTCTCATGGCGACGCAACCTGGATAGTCAGACATCTCGGTCTCTGGTTGGAACAAGACCAAGTAGCCGCCCAAGAAAGACCTACGTGGAAGAATCACATGCATGCAAGTATCATCTAAGGCGGTATGTTACCAACAAATCAAAAGCTAATAATAATAACAACAGTGTGGGTAAGTGAATCATTTAACATTTCCAAAACTACATACACATCATACATACATAACTATATATTAAAAGACCGTCCACAAATATCCATGTCCAACAGAGCAGCTTATTTTCCCGATGAGTTTAACGTCAAATACTTTGTTCCATTCGGGAGCGTAGAATAAGGGAGATAGCTGTTACATTGTCACACCTGTACTATATGAAATTGCGCAGATACCAATAATTGCACTGACAAGAATATCACTAACAATATAATGACACGGACAAGTACAAAAACACGGACTTTAACAAATACCTGGACAACAAAACACGTATACTGACCGATACTGAATCCCAAAAATTTTCAAGAAGACTATGTGAGCTGATTTCGAAAGCCCGGTGTTTATTTGGTCACCATAGACTAATCCTTCCGGCATAATCACTTGAAAATTTTCAAAAACCAACCCCGATCATTGCAATCCTATGGGGATAAAAAAAAAAAAAAAAAAATTTTTTTTTTCTTTTTTTATAAAAAAAAAATTATTAAAAAAAATAATTATTTTTTGTTGTGTTTGAAAGTCCTATTCTGTGTCAATTAGACATCTAGATATTCTCAACTTAGAGTCCTATGTAAGTCCTATGTACTGTTTCGATAATTATAAATACACTAACGATTGGCCGTCAATTCAAATTGCGTGCAGTATCCTACCAAATCCAAATGAAACTGATGTTGCCTTTTTTCAAAATCTCGCACGGAAGTTTGAAAATGCGTGGTCTTTTTCCCGAGCAAAGAAAACGTATTGTGCACAAATGGGACAGCATCAGTGATCTTTCTATCAGAAAACTAGCTGAGCAAGAAGATGTCAGCCGTTAAAATCGTATCACGGAAGAATCAAGTTCTTTCGTAGATTCCCCTAGACGAAATAGAATCCCCGGTCCCGCTGACCCTATAATCGACAGGAAGGTAAGAGATTATTTCAAGCGACATCCTTCAGCATGAATATTCGACAGCTGTATGACAAACTGCTGATCTGGCTGTGTTATTATGAATGATGAAACCTACATTATAAAACTTTGTCGGTATCGCAATTTAATAGATAGCCGAAGGGAAAGGATGTTGGATCAGTAAAAGCAATTTACACTGAAAAATTAAAAAAAAAGGCCATGTGCGGATGTGGGTTTCCTCCCCTTGGTCAAATAGCATAACAAGCCTACAATCTTTTGGCCTAATCTTGCTTCTTGACATTACTGTAAAGCAGCGCTAGAGTGGTACAAAAGGAACAATGTTGTACTTGTAACAAAGGAGATGAATCTACACTGATAATTTCTTGTTTTCGTAATTTCGCTAACGCTCGTTTTATAAACAAAGTTTTCTTACATTGAACACATGTCTCGTAAATTGTAAACAATATTCGTACTGCTTGTCATCAGTAGAATGCTTGCATAGTACGGAAGCCTTATTCGTACAATGCATGAAATTATTATCGTGCGGACCAGCCAATCGCTGTGCTTCTTCAATCGTTTCCGAACATGTTGGAGCTGCTGCTGTGGCGGCAAAAATCATTCGTTTACCTAGAAATAAAATGACAAGGGAAACACGCTTTGTGTCGAAAATGTTGACCGCATATTAATTTATCTCTCAAATGATCACGGATCGCCCTAGCCTAGAGAGATAAACCACGGATTCAGTAGCAGCTGTTAGAAACATTAAAAAAATATCATGATGAAACCTCTCCCTCCCTACGGTAACGCTTTTTTTTTCGAGGTCCATTTTCAGTCGATAAAGCAGAGCTGTCAAACATGCATGCAACGGTAGCAACATTGAAACGTTTCTTATCTCTTTTTTTCAACAAAATTTTCGTAGTTCTCGGTATTGTTTTCGTACTATACATGAATCTATTTGAATATACAAATGGTTCGTTCTCTCGACAGGGCATGTGGTATTGTATACGAAGCCAGCTTCATAAATCGTAAACATCAATTTCGTTGCAGAAAACAACGGATACATTGGTGAGTTAAATGATTCCGTAGTATAAACTAAATTTTATTTTCAGTGTATCAAACTGCCCTAAGATTCTCCCTTTCGATACTTTCTGGGTTGGGTGCATCTAAGAAAATACATGAAATTGAAGAAATATTGGTCTAAAAGGGTAAAAATTGTAGGAGAATGAACTGTGCAGAAGCTTATGAGTAGTGTTTGGGATAAGTTAGAGAAACTCGGCTACCCTACAAAAAAGAAAGAATACATTGTTATTTGCTATGTCTGAGAATAAAATAATCAAAGATATACAGTAAAGCAAGGCCCGCTTAGTAATGGAACAATATCATTTGTGTCTATTTCGGAATTAAATTAATGGATTTGAAAACGGCTTTTACTAATGTGCATACTATTCCTTATATTTTAAGAATGAAAAAGTTTCGTATGAATTCATCGCGGTTTCGAAGGAATTCTTGAACTTTTTTTTTTAATTCGGCCCACTGTTTTAGCGATTTTATCCCACCAGTTTTTCATCTGAGCTGCCGTTTTGATGACTGTACCTTTTACCTTCAATTTGTTCTTTCCTAGAAGTTTTCAATAAGCCTGAACTGGGGACAATTGTCTGGATTGAAGGTTATCAGAACAAAGTGGACTCTGCTGTCACTGTACCATTGTCGTACTTCCCGGCTTTAAAGACTGGACTCGGAAAAAATGAGACACACAAAAATGATCACCAAAAATTCATTTTAAATCGGATACTTCTCAAATTTTCAGGGATTGAATAAATATATGTTAGCTATGTTTTGGCATAATTTATTTATTGAATTTCCTCCCTCAAGCTGAATGCCCGTACATTTCTCCTAACACTGCTCATGAGATCTTGGGCGAGGCTTTGTCCATCTTCCTTACACAATTTCTCCCAGTTTTTCTTCAAAGCTTCATCTGTTTTGAATGTTTTTCCGCTTTTCTTCCACTTCTTCTTCATTATCGCCCAAAACTTTTGGATCGGACGAAGTTCTGGTGTATTTAGCGGGTTCACCTCCTTCGGGACCACATTAACGCCCTTCGCTTCGTACCAATCCATTACAGGCTTGGCGTAATGGCACGAAGCGAGATCCAGCCAGAACAGCGTGGGACCACGGTGAGAGCGGAAGAAGGGCAGCAAGCGCTTCTGCAAGCATTCCTCTCGATAAATCTGCCCGTTTATGGTGCCGGTTGTAACGAAAGGCTTGCTGTACCGTCTGCACTCGAAGATCGCCTGCCACAACAGGTACTTCTTCGCGAATTTGTCCATCTTTCTCTTCCGGAACCTCCATGCGGGACGTACCAACAAAAACCTCGAGGCCGGGGATTTGTTTGGTGTCCGCCTTGATATACACGCTAAGATGAGAATACCTAAAATTAGGTATTTATTTTACCTAAATTTAGGTATTGTTTACAATACCCAAAATATCGGCAAAATTTAACGATAATAAACAGTAATTTTTACTGACATTTGGGTAGTGTTCATTTTCGAATATTAGACGTTATTATTTACCCAAAATTTCATAAATTTTTCGTCACTGAAGCAACGTGGCCGCCATATTTTTCCAAGCGAAAATGAACGTAATTATTTTTCTGATTAATCTTTCAATAAAAAGTTTATTCATTTTCCTTTTACTTGAAGTAATAACTTTTGCATTCTTGTTTTGATTCAAACGTGAATCCCGAGGTGCAATTCGGCTTCACTCCGGAGCGATAAAATATTTCTGTTATGGACGAATACAGGTAACGAAAAAGTTAGGTTAAACTACGTAGCTGCCCGCATAATCACAAACCATTCCTGGACCATTTCCCTTATTGTTGACGACCGTTTCCGTTATTGTTACGACACTCACCCTTTTAGTTGACAACTATAAACTAACAATCTCCTAAATAGTTTTAACCATATGTCAGATTGTAAAAGGCCAAATTACAATATGCTGAATAGGCGGTTAAGTTAGGTTACCATAAAAAAATGGCAATTTTCACGAACAAAATTTTTGCTGTACTGTATGCCAAAATGTTGGTATATAATCCAGACCGAGTGCAGACAATAAAAACTCTTTCTATGACAATATGGCGTACATTAACAATATGTGTTAATGTAGAGGTTATATGGTGAAAACGAGATTGAACTATTTGATAACAATAAAATAAAATGCGATAATATATCATACATTCGAAATATAGTTTTGACTATATAGCTAATTGTTTTTCGTTATGATAATTTGAAGAAAATAATTTTCAACCAGTTCGGCAGCGGCGGTAAAGTGATGTGCTATAACCGGTGCAGTGGAAAGTGTTGAAATTTTCGGGGAAAGTGCCAGATCCGGGACGAAAATCATGTTTAAATCTTTCCGGGGAGGTCATTTATCTTGGATGGCTTCTTTGCTGTCGTTGTGGTGGTGATGTTAAATTTTTGCGCGACCAACGATTGGCGGCTGGTCGGCACCAATACAATCGCCGCGGGGTCGTTTTGTGATGGCACCAACACACTGGCCGGGAGTTTTGTTGTGTGAATGATTGCCTATTTCTGCAATTGGATACCGGATCAAACATTCAGCTAAGTATTGTATTTGAATATTACGGCTCCGGTAGTATGAAATATTGAAAAATTGAATTGTTCATTGGAATGCGAATGCGCTGTATACACAGATGTGTATACATATCGTTTTTGTTTTTTTCCTTATCTTTTTCTGTCTGTTTCCCTTTTCTTCTACTAAGGGTTTTGTGCGTTTTTGCTGTTCGATATGTATAATCCTTGCGATGAGTAAGTTGGTTTAGTGCCCAGGCAGGGAGTTGCGTCGAAAGGGCAGAGAAATATATGAAACAATTTCTTTCTGAGGAAGGGCAAACTGAATTCAACAACACCTCTCATACATTCTCCTATCTAAAACACCTTCCCCTTCTTTTGTTATTCTTGCATGTTATCTGTGGTATTTTACATTTTGACGTTTATTCGGTGCACTCTTGTGCACCGTTCGATGTTTTTTTTTCAGTATTTGATTTTCATTTTCAGTAATTGATATATGTGTTGGTTTTGCCTTTCCTCGGCTTGGTAATGTTTTTCATCTTCGGCTTCGCATTTGCGCGACATTTTTAGGTTTTGGCCCACCTAACCCACGCTATGTGTTGTGTATGTTGTTGCTGGGTTTACGTTGTTTGTTACTACTATCATTTCTATCACTTGTTTTACAATCAATCCATGTGCTGTTGTGGTTTAATTTTTATTTTATAGGTGACAACTATTGTTTGGTGATTTTTTTTTTACGTCCGATCGTCATTTTGAGTCAGTTAACTTTCATGTGATTGTTAACTTTCATGTGTTTGTTCTTGTTGAATTTGTTCATATAAATGTTGATTTTAAGCAGATCTCCGACGCTAGTTTGCTGCGTGTCAAGTGTGATCGTTTTTCAACATTTTTGATCACCCGTAACACTTGTCGGGCGGTTCTCATTGATGGTGCTCTTCCTCTTGACACTTCATTTCCTGTGACACGTGTGAGGGGTCATGGAGTTCTTTGCATCTCTCTTGAGTATGTGTTGGATTAATTTCTATGCTATGCCAATTTGTTTTGCAGAATTTCACAATAACATTTTTGATTTTTTTTTTTGCAATTGTATTTCTAAACTTTAAGTATTTTTCCATAATAAAGGGTTCCATTCCACTTATAAGTAGTATATGATTGTATTTAAATACTTTTGTTTAAAGGTATTTAAATGGTCCACAAACACGATATTTCAACATTATGTATAAACCAGATATAAACCATTCATTCTTGTGAGTGGCCCCAAAAGTATCCTTACTGTTGGTTTAAATCGGTTCTCAAACTCGATGTTTTAACATATTTTTGTATTGTACTCAGATAAACCACCCACACTTGTGAGTGGCCCTAACAGCATCCTTATTGTTGGTTTAAATCAGTCCACAAACTCGATGTCTCAACATATTTTTGTATTTTACTCAAATAAACCACCCACACTTGTGAGTGGCCCCGGCAGCATCCTTACTGTTGGTTTAAATCGGTTCTCAAACTCGATGTCTTGTCATATTTCTGTATTGTACTGACATAAACCACCCACACTTGTGAGTGGCCCCAACAGCATCCTTACTGTTGGTTTTAATCGGTCCTCAAACTTGATATTTTAACATGCTTTTGTAGTTTACTCAAATAAACCACCCACACTTGTGAGTGGCCCCAACGGCCTCCTTACTGTTGGTCTGAATCGGTCCTCAAACTCAATGTTTTAACATATTTTTGTATTGTACTGAAATCAACCACCCACACTTGTGAGTGGCCCCAACAGCATCCTTACTGTTGGTTTAAATCGGTTCTCAAACTCGATGTTTTAACATATTTCTGTATTGTACTGAAATAAACCACCCACACTTGTGAGTGGCCCCAACAGCATCCTTACTGTTGGTTTAAATCGGTTCTCAAATTCGATGTCTCAACATATTTTTGTATTTTACTGAAATAAACCACCCACACTTGTGAGTGGCCCCAACAGCATCCTTACTGTTAGCTTAAATCGGTCCTCATACTCGATATTTTATCAAACATTTGTATTTTACTCAAATAAACCACCTACACTTGTAAGTGGCCCCAACAGCATCCTTACTGTTGGTTTAAATCGGTTCTCAAACTCGACGTTTTAACATATTTTTGTATTGTACTGAAATCAACCACAAACACTTGTGAGTAGCCTCAACAGCATCCTTACTGTTGGTTTAAATCGGTTCTCAAATTCAATGTTTTAACATATTTTTGTATTGTACTGAAATCAACCACCCACACTTGTGAGTGGCCCCAACAGCATCTTTACTGTTGGTTTAAATCGGTTCTCAAACTCGATGTTTATCATAGTTTTGTATTTTACTGAAATAATCCACCCACACTTGTGAGTGGTCTCAACAGCATCCCTACTGTTGGTTTAAATCGGTTCTCAAACTCCATGATTTAACATATTTTTGTATTTTACTCAAATAAACCACCCACACTTGTGAGTGGCCCCAACAGCATCCTTACTGTTGGTTTAAATCGGTCCTCAAACTCGATGTTCTAACATATTTTTGTAGGCTACTGAAATAAACCACCCACACCTGTGAGTGGCCCCAACAGCATCCTTACTGTTGGTTTAAATCGGTTCCAAAATTTGAATAACTTTAATGTGCATCTCTGTACAGAGAATAAATCGAGAACATAGTTAAATATCTTATTCGCTGTCGACGTCAGTTGAATTCAGCACACCGTTTACCAAAACGAATCCCGCTGCAAACCCAACCATTTTATCCAACATCCCAGTGATTTCTCGTGGAAGTGCAGAGGTGATCTCGGCTTCCAATAAAACGAGTATCACGTCAACATATTCCTACCCATTCCCTACTTGACCTGCATTCGGGCGAGGCCGGCGCCGGTATTGCCTTGGTTTGGGATCACCAGTTTTTACACATTGAGGATGTATGTTGGCCCCAAGCATCATCTGTTGGTTCTCTGTGTAATTACAGCTGATCTGGCAATAACGGAGTAGCAACCTCGGGGCGGTCAATCATGCTCATGCTCATGAGCTTGGACGGGGACCACGATTGATTTTCCAGGTGACTGTGCACGATTTCTTTTTTTGCATGGTGACTGTCTTAAAAACAAGACAGTGGACTGAAAAAATACACTGTTATTGTTAATATTATTGTAAACAATTATAGATCAAATGCTTCCAAAAACGTCCACTAGGAGCACTGCAATAAGCAAAACAGTTTGTTCTATAAATAAGTGGGCCATGCTCTATGGTATTTTTTATTTCAGAAACAAAGTGTATTTATATTTTTCGGAACAGTCTATAAATTCACTTCCACAGTTATTGATTGAAGGCTTTCGATGCCAGTACCATTTCAGATTCGAATTCATACATTGGAGTTTACGTCAGAAAACGACCATATTCTAATTACTGAAACCAGAGTTGTTGTCACAACCAAAATCGTTACCCTAACTAGCGAGTTCATTAGCATTGAACAGACAACAACATCATCGTTGTAGTCGTCGTGAACGTCTTCGTCGTCGGTATGCTGCAGTACTTTTGCATCCGTGTCCTTAATTGATTGACTACTGGTTTAGTAGGGAGCAGCGCAATTTATCAACCTCCGACGACAACTCCTCAGATGATGACTTGAGGCCCAGAAGGTGGGTGTCTTACATGCTCTAGGTGAACCGTAGGCGTTTCTAATAAATTTGCACCGCTGTTCCACCGTAGAGCCATAAATTCACATTCATATAGGTCTGCACGTCAAACAATCGCGAGTGTGCGCTTCCATTCCTTGGGTGCTATAAATTGCCTACACTACACCTACTGTTTGGCGCCAATGTGGGGAGAGACCCTTCGAGAGATTCGTTGATTGTAGCGAACCAGGGCAACATTTGAGCTATTTTCTATGACTCAGTCAAAAAGCGAACTTTGTCGTGGGCATGTTCTTTTGGATGGTCGAAGTTGTGGGAAAATCGCACACAGCTTTAATCGAAGATGAATTGCACATCCGGGTCCTCTACTGTCCATGTCTGTATATGCTTCCGCACAATCATCGGTTATATCCGTTTGTTCATATATTTATGGAAGACATGAATGCCTCTATGTATGCTTTTCCATAAATTTATTCTCATTATTTTTGAGTCGTTTTCGACTCGCTTTCGTCAAAACTGGAGTCACTAAAATTTGGATTGACAAGTCGACTAATCAAAAACATCAATCTGATGCAAGTCGATGTTTTTGATTGGTCGACTTGTCAATATAAACCTGATTTACTCAATTTTGATTGATTTCACTTTTTAAGAAAGTGAGTTGAAAACGACTGACAATTGAATCAAATGGAGTAAGCGTGTGGTTACTGAAACTTGTCAAATATTGCATTTAGCAATTTTAGTACGATCTGTACAACCAAATGGTATAGCTAATTGTGGCGAAATAGTTCATTGCAGACTCATTTGGAAAATAGTCTGTTGAACTTCCCATGTCAACATCCCTGCCCGGATATTATAAACTAACTTTGTGGATTTCCATGAGACGTGATGACGGCTACGATGAAAAATATTTTATAATATTAGATCAATCTCGGCAAAAGCAAAATTTAAACTACAATGTTGCTTTTGATTTCCAAGTAAGTTGAAACAGTTCTCACTATTAGGACAGGCTGGTTATGGCTTATGGTTTGTTGTTTTGCCGTGGTCTCGCTCTGTCTCGTGTGCACACATAGGGATGCCTTACTTTGTTTTGTACTGCATGATGGAGGCAGTGTATGATTCTGTTGCCCCTCCACCCGCCAGTCCAGCAGAGGGTTCTGGGATGTACAATACATTTATTGATTTGTTCGATGCTCTATTATCCGATTTTCTATCGCTTCGGGTTGTACAGTCAGTGGAAAAAAAAATTAACATCAACAGCAGTAAACCCTCACAACGATGGTGGGTTGTGATTGAATACACGTGACACACGATGGTTGCCAGAGTTATGTATAGGACCTTCATTATGAGCTTACTTTGAAGTCGGAATATACCCATGCTAGGGTGGTTCAAAATGTCGATTATGCCCCACCCACTCAATCGATTTCAAATCCCGTCTTGATCATTCTCCCAAAATTTGTGTTCAGTGTAGTTTATATGGGAATTACTAAGGAAAAACTAAACTTTTTGTTTTCATCCACGCAGCTCCTCAGGATGTCTTACGAAAAAGTCTTACATCTGGTCTACGAAATTTTATTCCAGCTAGAACTTTTTCGAAGACGCCAAGTTAAGCAATCGTTAATTTTTTTCTAAGCCAATAACTTTTTGATATTCACAGCTTACAAGGCAACTTTTTGCCTACTGTATGACATAGTAACATTGATTTTTGGCTGAATTTTTCGTACCTCAAACACCAATGTTATCATATCTAATTAATATCTCGTTAGGCCGATATTCAATCATAACGTTGTTTTCGGCAAAGAAGTTGCTGAAAAAATTTCTCGTATGCATAGATATTGAACTATTTTGTATGTCATCATGCCGAAAAGCCATGAAGATGAGAACAATAAATTTGTTTTTCTTATAGTTATTTCCATATTCAAAGGGCCAGTGCAGTTAGAGTTCGCGACTTAATGAGCTTAAATTTTGAAAGAATGTTCAGGACGAGATATTAAACCTCGGTGGAACTGCTGGAGCCGAATCGATACTTTGCATCACCCTAATACACATGCTACATGGAAAGAGAGATGGATGTCATTATTGCACTGCTGTTCGTCGGAAATTCAATGAGTTTTGAGTGGCATTTCCCATTATTCATTAATTTGAGACATTGCTTTTCCAACTTCCTGCGTATTAGAATATTTCTACAAATTTTATAATTTCATTTAATCTCAAATCATGGCACAGTTTTCTCTGAATGTTTCCGGAAATTCATTACCTGTGATGCCTTGATGCCTGTGATAACGAATCCGCCACCTTCACAGGCCTTCCATGCCTTCACCTACCCTGCATTGGGGATATGAGGCAAAGAATGCCTCCTTCTATTCTACCTATTTTCACAACCTGCCGTACGCTGACGGAACTATCAACACTTTCTCTTCATATCTTTCAGTTCTAGCAAACATTACTGTTCACTCTTGGGGCCTCATGGTGCTGGGCGAACACTTCCTTTTACATCATAATCATTACTCCACGCACGGAGAATACAAACATAACAATTATAGTATGTAATCTTTCAATGATTTACGTCTTGGCCTTTGTATTCAGCACACAAGTAGTGAAACTTTCCCATGTATGCCACAGATGTATCTGTCAAAATACAAAAAAATTAAAACATATAATGCGTTTTCAGGCCAAGTGCATGGTTTCTTTGGCCAGTACTGTATCTTCATTATCAATTATTGAAGCTCTTTGTTTTCACTTTGATTACCACGATACAGGCATTCCAGAAGTAGTCCATTCGACAAACACCAACTGAGCAGCCCTTTCTACTACCAATGTCGATCACTACTAAGTCTTGATAGCTAACATGGCGATATAGTGGTTGTTATTTAACCTGTTTTGACACAATAACGAGAAACTCCATGGGGGTACAACTGAGGTTCATTTGGCTTCACGTAATAAATGCTTATTTTAAGCACAAGTAGGGCGAACCATTCCGCTTGGTTTTATGTTTTCAAATTACTACTAGTGGTTCCGAACACGTGCCAGGGTTGACACGTTTTGCAAATATACTTCTTATCCTAATGAAAATTCAGAAAAGTTTCCAAGTTATAGTGCGTCTGTCTCTTGACGTCAATGCTATTAAGGAAGCTGCCTATCGTTGCCTCCACCGCTGCTACCACGTGACCGACAGCGCCAAGTTCCACTTGCCAGTCTTCGGCAGCTCGCAAGCTTGATTTCGCTTGCAAAGTTCACCATCAGTCAGTGGTTTTTTTTTGCTTCTTCTTTTGATTTTGTTTTTCGTTTTTCTAGACTTTCGGCAACACGCACCCGGGAGATGGTCGTTCGTTTATAATATTTTGCGCAGCAAATTTTGTGTCTACTTCTCCCCACTCGGTTTGCTGTTGATGGTATTCTGCATCTTTTTTTTTGTTAGCCCTACCCCCACCCCGCCATTTCCCTCCACCACGCTCGCATTACCATATTTAATGTTTACAATGCTGATAGAATACAGCGAACATGCCAGTTGGCTTTTCCATTTAGCGAAGAAGCCGCCACGTAGAGCAACCGGCTTTCTCGGTTCTGTTTGTTTGCCTGCCTCTAGCTGACAGGCATATGAAAATGTGGTCTAATTTTAGCTTTGCCGGTGTGTGACCAAACCATAACAACAACAACCTAGCCGAAGCTAGGAATTAGACGAGTGACTGATTGTTGACCGACGGAACAAACTGGGTTGTCTCTGTTGGCGTGACATCGTGCATGATTCGGATATTTCGTGGACGTGAGGAATGTTTTTTCCCGTCTCTCCGAGTATGGTTTATGTTGATGGAATTGAAGCATTCTACTGGTGCTGATGGATGAAAGCTGGCTACTGTAATCATCTAATGACTACGCAAGTTTCATCATTGTCATTGTACGATCGTTGAGTGGATAAAAGGTGGAAACGTTGGGATCTTTTCATTGGACAATGAAGGGAAAGTTTGTAAGTTATCCTCAAAGAGCATTGCGGTGATATTTAGGTTTAGGTACTTACTGAGCTCTTCAATTGAAAAAAAATAATAACTGCGAGAATTTTCGGCGCTGGGTAATTGCATTACCGTAATGCGGAAATGGACATCTGAGCTTATCACGAGATGAAAAGTATTAGCTTGTTTGTATGCATCTTTTGATTTGGTTGGTCTTAATTTGGATTTCAAATCAATGCATCTTTCGGTTTGCCATGAATCAGTGGTTTTTTTTTCTTCGGATAAATGTATTACAAAAAGTATTAGCTGGCCTATCTTGCGTTGCCTCATCCAACTTACTGAACAATGTTGCAAACCAAAAATGATTCTCAATTTTTGAAGTAACTAGAAAATTATGTCTTCGAATCCAGAATTCAGCTTGTTAAAAAATATAGTCTTAAATCGTTCACAATTTAATTTAAAATATGGGGTTGGTCTGGTTCTTTATCATTTTGCAAAAAAACACACTAGTGTTGCCAGATCATTGGTAATGCAGCCCACAAGTGCTTCTGAAGTTTCTCCAGTAGTTCTCATCGACGAACATTATAATTTGGAGATGGTTATCAATGGTCAAGTACAGTATTTGCAAATAGTTGAAATGTTGCATTTAATCATATAAACTCAGTTTAAAAAAGCTGTAATAGTTCATTATCACAAATCAGCATACTTTTGGACGGAATAACCACTTAGGGGAGCGTTTCCATTCATCTCATGATCCATTATTCAGACTAATAGAAAATATAGGTTTGATGTATGAATCAATTGATTCCTTTTGTCATTAAGTTTGCTTAGTGTCAACAACAAATAAAAATAAAGAAAATAACCAATAAATTAAAAGTAAGAAATCAGATGGTTATGCGTCAATCTTTTGTTTTAGAATAGCACGAATCGAAGGGTGATGAGATGAAAATGGGATTGATAACCCTAGATACTATACTTGTATCGAGATTTTTTTATGGTGCGGCGATTTTGATTATATAATTCTAGCAACAGAGTTTTAAATAAAAATGCAGTTTTAGAAGTACGCATCAGTAATAGAAGATGTAGCAGAATTGAAATTGGCACAAAGGCAAGGGAATAAAAGGGACAGAAGAAGGAAGAAATTAAACATAGGTGAGATCGTTCATTTTGTTTTCTTTTTATTATGATTAAATTAATTCTAGATACGTGACAGAATAAGAAAAATAAAAGTTCGATTTTTAATTCTGGAAGTGTGAATTCCCTTCATGTATCAAATTGATACATGGTAGTGTTCATGCGTGGGTTATTGTATATGAAGATGACCTCAGAATGTACGTGTATGAACAGGTATTCTTGAAATGGGTTGTTGGATGTATAATAGAGCTATCACCTTTCATATTCAGCGCCAAAAATGTCACCATCTATAAATAAATACAAAGTGATAAACACAGGCGCCAACAGGTTTGCAAACACTGACGGTCAGTGGAATATGGATCACACACACGCACACACACAAACACGCACGCAAACCAGACGAAAGGACTCAAAATTCACAAACGTGGCTCCTTCCGAGTCATTTGCACCAGCGTCTTCTTGGACGACATGTTCCGTGTATGGCTGGCAAAATGATTCGAAAGGACTTACGCAGCGATATCATCAAAGTCCTGGCGTAGAGGTTTCTACTCTATTCAGAGTCCCGCCAGTAAACCTTCATAAAAAAGTATGCGCATTTCTACGTTTTTACTGATGTTATTAATTGATACCAAGTTTTTTTTTCAAGTACTCTAGAAACATCGCTGGATCAGTTTCGCAATGTTTTTGTTTTTCTCGATTGGTTAGAATAGGGTAGAGAAGTAGATTGGCCTTATTGCTAATTGTTGGCAAATCGTGCCGGAAAAGTTGAATTTTTCTGTGACACAGATTCATTTGATGTTCCTTTGTTTCGAAAAACAAAAGACAGGCAGTACGCGGCTACCAGGCGGTTCAATGTTTTTTCGGCCAAATGAAATCAGCGGGCCATGTTTGCCAATCAAAAAGTGTGTAATAAAATCGTAAAAATTTTTACTCCATCCGAAACACAATGACAATAATCTTCCAATTCTTTCACTTATAACCATAATTTTGATATTAATAGTTGACACACAGTGTTTGGATATCTAGGAAAAAATTAAACTAACACTTTACTTGATGATTGTTAAGAAAAAATAAAAATAAATAAAAAACTGAAACAATTTTTCAAACTTTCACTAGCAAACGCGAGCAAATTCCATTAAATTCCACTATAAAAAGCTTATCCTTTGACATATAGGCCTAATTCGTCTGCGTCTGCTTTACACTGAAAAAGTCTGTAAGACGCAGACGGAATAGGCCTATCTGTTAAGTGTTAAGTGTTTATAGTGAAATTTTATCGCGTTTACTAGTTATAGTTTGGAAAAGTCTTTCAGATTCTTTTTTTTCTTTTTTAATAAGTGATCAAATGAAATGTTAGTTTAAATAGTCCCTACTTTACCAATTGCAATCGTTCTACCCCTTCTGGGAATTTTACGTGGTTTAGACAACTTTAGAAAGGATGCTTCAAAGGCAGCTGCGCCTGTTGGCTTACCACTTATATTTCTCAAATCTCTTTCCAATATCGATAATGCTCTTGAATCTCTGCAGAGCCATGGCTACTTCTATAGTCGAAGCAAGAGCTGTCTCAGTTCCAAAATGCGAGGTAAAGTTCAATTCAATTATAATAGACGACGATCTTCAGCATTTGATCCGTCTGAAAAATGTCCGTAGAAGACTGAATCAAAGAACACGCGATCATGCCATGAAAGTTATCTGGAGAGATTTGCAAAAACAAATTAAAGGGCTTCTCTGCCCTGAGGAACAAACAATTTGAAAATAATGTGTCAAAATTAGAGCCGAGTTCCAAACCTTTTTGGAAACTCTCCAAAATTTTGAAGAAACCTCAAAAGCCTATTCCAGCGCTCAAAGAAGGTGATAAAATATTGCTAACAAATGTGGAAAAAGCTCAAAAACTTGCTAAGCAGTTTGAGAGTTCCCATAATTTCAGTTTGGATCTTACTAGTCCTATTGAGAATCAGGTTGCTCGTGATTATCTGAATATTTCCTCCCGAGAAAATAATTTTGATGAATCCTGGGGCACTGATTTGGATGAAGTAAAAACTATAACTATAAAGTTCAAAAATATGAAAGCTCCAGGTGATGATGACATTTTCTATATACTCATAAAAAAACTCCCAGTGAGTACCTTGTCTTTCATAGTAAAATTATTTAATAAATGTTTTCATTTGGCATACTTTCCTGACAAATGGAAAAATGCCAAAGTTGTTCCAATTTTTAAGCCTGAGAAAGATCCAGCTGAAGCTTCTAGCTACAGGCCAATAAGTTTACTTCCTTCAATAAGTAAACTTTTTGAAAAGATAATTTTGAATTGAGTGATGCTTCACATCAAAACATACTCATTTTTTGCAGATGAGCAATTTGGATTTCGTCATGGCCATTCAACTACTCATCAACTCTTAAGAGTTACTAATTTAATTCGTTCAAACAAATCTGAAGGCTGTTCAACTGGTGTTGCTCTTCTAGACATAGAAAAAGCATTCGGCAGTGCTTGGCATGAAGGTTTGATTGCTAAACTGAAAAACTTTAATTTTCTGCTCTATATTATGAAATTAATTCAAAATTATTCAACTGACAGAGCTCTGCGGGTAAATTATCAGAGTTCCAAATCTGATCGACTACCTGTTAGAGCTGGAGTTCCTCAGGGTAGCATTCTTGGGCCAATATTATGTAACATTTTTACTTCCGACATACCTGATTTGCCTCAAGGTTGCCAGAAATGCTTGTTTGCCGATGACACAGGCATTTCCGCTAAAGGAAGAAGTCTTCGTGACATTTGCAGGAGACTGCAAACAAGTTTAGACATTTTCTCTTCTTATTTACAGAAATGGAAGATTTCTCCCAACGCTTCCAAAACTCAACTTATAATATTCCCACATAAACCTAGAGCTTCCTTTTTGAAACCTAGTAGTAGTCACATAGTTATTATGAACGGTGTTCCAATTTCTTGGTCAAGTCAAGTGAAATACCTTGGTCTATTACTTGATCAAAAACTAAATTTTAAAGATCACATTGCAGGCATTCAAGCCAAATGTAATAAATATATAAAATGTTTATATCCGCTTATAAACAGAAAATCCAAACTTTGTTTGAAGAACAAACTACTAATATTTAAACAAATATTTAGACCGGCAATGCTATATGCTGTTCCAATATGGTCTAGTTGTTGTGCTACCAGGAAAAAAAAACACTTAAAAGGATTCTTTTAAAATTCTGAAGATGATTTTGAAGCTGCCTTCTTGGTGCAGTACTAACGAAGTACATAGAATTTCGAATGTTAAGACTTTAAAACAAATGTCCAACAAAATAATTCACAATTTCAGACAAAAATCGTTGCAAGTTGCTTAGTTAAAATTAATTTTAGTTTGTTTTTAGTTTTAAGATTATTATTTTTACACTGACACGCAGGGATAAAAACCTGTTTAAAATACTGAACTGCTAAGGCATGCACAATGTTAACATAATTAGGTTCATATTTTAACAATAAAGGTTGATACGTTACGGTAGTAGTTGGAACACCTAGATTAACATGAAATGTAAATATTGATACATTTGGAACAAATAAAGAGTTAAAAAAAATCTCTTTCCAATGAGTTAGTTATACCGTTATTTTGACTGTTGAATTCATCATTGGACTCTTGTATTCTGCCTTCTACTTGGAAAGAATCCTTCTTCTTCGCGATTTTCAAAAGCGGTAAAAAATCTGATTCGATAATTAAAAATTATCGTGGTATTGCTCTATTATCTTGCGTTCCTAAGCTATTCGAGTCCATAATCAATGACAACATATTCTCGTAGGTTGACATCAATAATTAGCAAGCAACATTGTTCTGGTGTAGAAAGAGATGTCCGCTCATCACCATGAGGCACCAAGAGTGGACAGTAATGTTTGCTAGAATGAAGTATATGAAGAGAAAGTGTTGAAAGTTCCGTCAGTGTACGGTAGGTTGAAAATTGAGTAGAAGTATTGAATATGGACATACATTTTTCTGTTAAAGGACGATCAACAACTAAAAATTTAATACATTTTCGTTAAACGTAATGGATAAATTGAATTACGTACTACTGTTGCTTTTCAAATTATCCAAATTGGGCTGTAAGCCTAGATTACTGGGATTCATTGCAGTTATATGTATGTATGTATGTAGGAAGCCACCATCCTAGCGTGGGCCTTGCCCTGCATGCGGTTCCACTTAATAGAAAGATCATGCTTTGTTACCGTTCAACATATCGCTGTATGAAGGGCCAAAAAGGGTTGGGCAGGCCCGTAAGCAGAGACACTTACGCGAAACGGGCCTGCCCAACCCAAATAATCCTATAAAACGAATAACAAAATACGCAATTCAGTTAAGCTTTCCACTAGATGGTTTGTTTAAGAAAGGCGCGTCAAATTCATTACAACTGTTGGAGTGGAATGTACCAATCATAAATGATAGACACATCCCCTCCTAGACTCCGGTTGGCCGTCCACTCCATTGTCCAATTGCAACTTCAATGATGCCCTGATGCACCCTCCCATCCCAGTAGTGTTTTAAATCAATATGGTATTAGGTTTTGACAATATAAATCAAATATAGAATATAATAAAGAAATAAGTATATATAGAGTGCGTATGATTGTATATAGTGTACGGAAAAATGAGTAGCCTGGACTGGACATGTTTGCAGACTGCTGGCCTATTGCCCTTGTAGAAAAACCTGCAAAAAAAACCTGAAAATTTAGACAATGTATCGTAAGCATGAGAAAAAAAATGAATTTAAAATTATTTTACAAAACTTAGTAGTTCCATGTTCCATGGATGACCTGAAATAATTTTTATATAATAATATAACTTATATAATAGTATAACTTTAAATTGTTCCGTTTCCTTGCATCGCAATAATCATTTGTAGAGGATCTCATACGTACTACAGTGATTTATTTAAATAATTAAATTAATTTAAATGTAATAATATACTTGCAAATCAGAACATAAAATAATAGAATGACGTAACAAAATGATAACATGAGCACGACAGTTATCGATAATAGAATGTATATCTGTAACTAAGCTGTTCATCCTCTCGTCGATAGACTTCACCTTTTTCAGTTAGCATCAATGTCAAGTAAGATTAATATTTGTATCGACAATAATAATAATAATAAGAGAATATAATTTATTAATGTACAAAAGATATCTGACATCCAACGATCCAAGCACATCTAATCTGAACGTTATGCTGAAATAATGAAAAACAAATTGAGCCTTTTATGCTTGAAATGTTGCTCCATGCTCATAAGATAGTGATTTTAGAACGAAAAGATGATCTCAAAGCGTAGTGAATTTATAAATTTATTGTAGATGATCGCACCCCCTCACTTCGCTATTGTCAAATTGACAACATTGCCCAGGCTACGCCAACCAGCGTCTCCATGTTTCAGCTGGCAGTCTTGTGATCATATGACTCGTGGAGGCGTGAGGTAGGAACTTGTGAGGACGAGAGGTCGGCCGCACCCTCCTTCGAAGTTGTCAACTCACCATTTGAAGCCCTACTGGGATTCATTGCAGTTATACTTCACAAAAAGAACGAAACGAGTAAATCTTACTCGTTTCGTTCTTTTTGTCAAGTATAACTGCAATGAATCCCAGTAACCTAGGCTGATAGCCCTATCATTAGACAAATGTCCTTCAAATCTTGAAGGACATTTGTCTAATGATGTTAACATCACATCAGGGGTACCATACCATAAGGTTCACATCTGGGTCCACTACTGTTTATTTTTCTGTCACTCATGTGGGGCACATTTTGAAACTTTTTCATGTTTCTACATATGCAGATGATATGAAACATTTCATGGGAATAAGTAACGCAACCGATCTCGAAGTTTTTCAACATAAAACTGGCAACTTCCACACCATGGAGTGGAACAAAGTGTGACTCCATATCATTTGCACAAGAACAAACTACAAACAGAATGTTGTAGTGTAATACACGACTCTATGCTAACTTTCCTTGATCATTATAATAGCATGACACAGAAAAAAAAAAATATTAATTTTTACAGGAGTGTAAAATTTTCCCTTGTTTAATTTCAAGCCAAATCAAGCCACTATGGTACGAATAGCCAAATTTCACGACAAAAATCGATAACTCGAAAACCATTAACTTAAGACAAATAATGTCTTGGGAAGATTTACTCTTAAAAAAATCTTCTTTTGGTTTGGGTGGGGACTAGGGTGGTCCTTTTATGTTCATAATAAAAATTCTAACTTTTTATTCTTATGATTTAGAGGAATTGTTGGTCCTATAGAATTGTAGATAATTTAATTTAATGAAACTTTGCAAAATCGTTTGTCCCCTTCTGTCCCCTTGTGGGGCAAAACTCATTTTAAAATTGATCGTTTTGTATTTTTTCTGCATAACTTTCGATCAGCAGCATCAACAATTATCATCAAAGTGCCTAACAACGTGACATTTTTATGAAAATGTTTATATTTTTATGTTAACCCATCTCTATTTATTTATTAACCTTTATATCATAGACAAACAGACAAAACACATTGAAAATTTTGCACAACAAATCATCGTCACTAACACACCTGCGCCATCTGTTGAACACACTGTGATGGGTGATAAAGCTGAACAGATGGGGGTAGTGTGCTAACGTCAAACATAAGGGAATCCACTATGTGCACCATCTGTGGAGATACTTCCAACTAAGAAACATTTGAATTGACCGTTTAAGGTGTAAACAAGCGTAAACAGCGTAATTTTTTGAAGACTTTCATACAGTATACAACATCATTTGCAATTTTCCATACAACAGACCTGATTCCAGTGATATCTGGCTTAAATTTACATGAAAGATCCCATTAATTTATGTCAAATCTAGCATTCCCTTTATTTTGTTCCTTAAATAACGCAGAAAAATAAATGTTTCTTTCAAAATGTGTTATCTATAAATCAAGAAACATTTGTTTGAGTTTATCAAAAGCCCATGTCTTCAGCATTAAAATAGCTCATTAGGAAGTTACGAGAACTACGTTTGAACTATTTATTTGGAGCAAAATACTTCCAGGAAATGAAGGTTTATTATTTCTGGAGGATCCCGTCTTAGTTTGAACAACACTACTGGCCAAACACGATCACGGTTCACATTTTATCCATAGATTATGTGAGCTGAATCTTGTGATTTTTGAACATGAAATTAGATAAACATAAATTTCGGATTTTCCCGGATCTACTTCGAATCATCTCTTTATTATCATGCAACTAACTTATATTAGCTCAAAGAATCAACCTTCGAGCTATTCATAGCCATGCCATATGCTCACTTCATTCCAACCTACAAAAGTACAACAACTTCAAAGATAGAGAGAGTGAGAGAATATAAACTGAAATGAAAATATCCACCCTTTCTGGTAGGTGGAGAACAAGCCGCAGCAACGGATATGCAAAGATAGAAAATAAATCGAATCAATTTCTCTCCTGCCAATGGTCGTAGCCGCATATCGTCGTTGAAGTCGTCAATCATTCGCCAAGGCAACAACATCCTACCGGATTGCTCTGAATCGTCTCGATGTATACAAAGTGTACCTCGAACCGATGATGGTGCCACTACCAATGAGATCTTGATGGAAAATGAAATTTGATTATCCCTTAGGTTCGTTACTCACGGAGAGCGAAAAATTATACCGAAATAAAAAAAAGGTAAATCCCATCAAAATTGTTTGCCCTCTAGAAAAAAAAATCATCCGGAGCAGGGAAATTATTTCATTTCAGTCGGTAAACTCGTTTGGAAAATTTCGGTGATCTATTGAATTAGTCAAAAAGCTGCATTTCAAACCGACGACGGCAGTGACGTCCTTGAATCTGAGTTGTCGAAAAAATAGTTAGCACTAACTAAACGTTCACCAACTGAGCCATGAACTAGAAGATAACCGTTATCGGCGCCTAATGTTTTGCTAAATGGGACGTTTTGAGTTAACTCTGAACAATCTACAGCACAGTTCAAAACCGCACGACCCTCGGTTATGACAATATACCGTCTCAAACCAAGACTAAACGTGTAGTCTACTTAAACTTCTCATTTATGGCAGTGAAACACTACTTGGCGCTGTATACAGTGCTATGATCAGGTTTCGACGACCGTCAAAACTGTAAACTGGTCGTCGTTAAATGAAAACACCAGCCGCCGCCGTGTACAAGCAGGAGAGCGGGCGCCGTCAACAAGGTCGGCAACAAACACACAAAAAACATCATCATCATCATCATCATCGACAATCGAAAGCGCTCGATTGATGTTGACGGCGCTATGCGACTCTTTACTCCTGTGGATAGGCAAACGTCAAATTGGCAAATTAATCATTGCCACAAGAAAAGACAACAAAAAGATAATATTTTATTTAGTTAATGGAGGCAATTAAAATGCGCCACTATACGAGCTGTGATGTTGCGGGTGTTTTGAAATAACTGATTAGTTTATCGGGGCATTTTATATTGCAAAGGTCATTAAAATACTTTTTGAGGTTGATAAATAAAACGATTGAAGAATTAAATCAAAGGCTTATGTACGTTCTTGCGAAGTTCGCGTTGGATTTTTTTTTATCATGTTTCTCGATTCATTTTCATACAATTTTTTTTCTCGAGACCGGGAAAACCAGGATAGGACCACCTTCTTTAACACTCCCTCCTAGCTGATTGAAGTTATTTAATGTGTCGATTTATAAAGTCCAAATTCGAAACTGACCATTTCCCCTGAACTGAACAGCTCGCGATCGCAACCAATTGCGCTCAAATTTTAGGAGAAGCGTCTGGAACCGATTTGAAATCAATTCAGTGGGGTGGAAACTGAAACGGTATTTTGAACCACCCTAGTACACACTCCATATGTCCGGTAACATTGAAAACAGCTGAACAAGTCGGTAAAAATATAAAAAAAATCTTCAAAATTGTAGAAAATGAATATTGTCTCCAAATGTGTACTGATGCTCTATTGGAATATTATGTCTTGATAGAATATATCTGTACACACTTAGAAATTATTAATTTTACACGAGACGTAACTCATCGTTGTAAAAAGTCCTGGAATGTAAACAATGATTTCGTGTAAAATTATGTCTGACTGATAAATACGAAAAACGACAAAAGGTGCGTTTGATTGAATTTATTTTCTCATCTCTTTCAACTCATTCTTATGTGCTAAAGGACGCTAGCATGTGTCGGTCTCAGCGCACCGAAATTTACACGACATTTTGGTAGTGTGTACCTTCTGCTCAAATATGAACGAGACTGGTTAAATAAAACACAAACGGTTAATTATTCTTCAATATTTATTTTGTCTCCTTCAAAATTATCACCATCGGAGGCGATACACATACCTTGTGATCAAAAAGTTCCCGTAATTTTCAATTTAAAAAGGCCGCCTTTATTTTTTCGGTAAAATCTTTTTAGTGTAAGATGGCAACACTAGTTCTGATATTCTGTCAAAGTGTGAGAGCAAATTATCCATTAGTTTTGTTTTGACAACTGCTTTTGTTAGTCGAAAAATAGACGCTCGGCGATTTTTACCATGGATAAAAAAATTGGAACAACGCGTTTGTGTGAAATTTTGTGTTGCAAACGGATTTTCTGCAGCGGAAACGCTCAGAATGTTGCAAAAAGCCTTTGGTGAGGACTCTATGTCACAAAATCGTACATTTGTTTGGCACAAAGACTTTAAAGAAGGCCGTGAAAGCGTGAGTGACATGCCGCGTTCTGGACGACCATCGACCTCAACTACCGATGAAAACATCGCTTCCGTGAAGAATTTAGTTATGGAAAACCGCTCAATTAGCATTCGGGAGATAGCTGCACTCCTTGATATCTCATTTGGATCGACCGAACACATTTTGACGGAAATTCTGGGCATGAAACGCATTGAAGCACGACTTGTTCCAAAAGAGCTGAATTTTTTGCAAAAACAGCATCGAGTTGAGGTCGCTAAACAGATGATTGCGAACGCAGATAGCGATCCCACATTCATGGAACGCATCATAACTGGTGATGAAACGTGGGTATATGAATTTGATATGCTCACAAGTCAACAATCGTCCGAATGGCGCGCCGAAGATGAGCCGAAACCAAAAAAATCACGACAAAGTCGCTCCAAAATTAAAGTTTTACTGACCGTTTTCTTTGATTTTCGCGGTGTCGTCCATTCTGAATTCCTTCCAGAAGGTCGAACGGTTAACAAAGAGTATTATTTACAAGTTATGAGACGTTTGCGTGAGGCAATTCGAAAGAAGAGGCCAGAATTGTGGTGCAATAATTCGTGGATTTTACACCACGATAACGCTCCATCACACACCGCGCTCACTATTTGTGAATTTTTGGCCAAGAACTCCACCAATACCATCAAACAAGCACCATATTCACCAGACCTTGCCCCGTGCGACTTCTTTCTCTTCCCAAAACTGAAAATTCCGCTCAGAGGTAGGCGTTTTGAATCGATTGATGCGATAAAAAAGAATTCGCTGGAAGAACTGAAAGCCATACATTCATTGGCCTATAAAAAATGTATGGATGATTGGATAAAGCGCTGGCATATGTGTGTTGCCTCTAATGGCGAGTACTTTGAAGGCGATAATAAAGATATCAATTAAAAATTGAAATAAATGCGTTTTTTTTTCAAATTACCGGAACTTTTTGATCACAAGGTATGCCAACGTTTTTTTTTTTTTTCCAAAAACAACAAATATTCGCGAACTAAACGTGATTATCGTGATGCGTGCATTATCGTGATGCAAAAACCATGACTTGTTGTCTCACAATTCTTTCCTTTTGAGACGAATATTCTCACGCAAACGCTTCATAACGCCCAAATAATATTCAGCATTGACCGATTGATCTTCCGGAAGGAATTCCGAGTGCACCACACCTTGGCAATCGAAGAAAATCATTCAGCATAACCTTGATTTTCGATCGGCTTTGACGCGGTTTTTTGGGTTTCGGATCATTTTGGAAGCGCCATTCCGATGATTGCTGGGCTGTTTCGACGTCGTACTCGTAGACCCAAGTCTCGTCACCAGTTTATGATGTGCTGGATGTCCCTATCACTCATTGTGAGCATTTCCTTAGCGACAGTTTTGAAAATTCAACAATTTTGGAACAAGACGCGCGGACACACGTCTTATGCCCAAAACATCGTGTATAATGCTATGAGCGGATCCATTTTATATGTTGAGCTCATCAGCTTTTTCTCTCTCGGTCACACGACAATTTTGCAGCACAATTTTGTTCACTTTTTCGATGTTTTCTTCGTTTATTGATGTTGCTGGACGACGATCATGAGGCAGATTTTCAACTGATGTACGACCCTCTTTGAACGACTTATACCAATCAAACACACGTGCACGAGATAGAGCAGATTCCCCATAGGCTTTCTGCAACATTTTCAATGCACCCGACGCATTTATTCCGTTGGAATAACACAATTTCAAACTAATTCTTTGCGGTGGCGTGCTTGCTGTCAGTGGTTCTTTTAAACTTCTTGAAAGCATAAAAAAAAATCAGACCACACACTTAGAAAATGTCATGTAGAATTGGGTCTTTTTAGATGCAACCCACACGAATTAAATTCGTTTAACGTTCTCTCTCTCAAATTTACATGAATCAAACAGGAGCAAGAAGATGACCACACAGAATAAAATAATGAAAGCTTTTAAAAAATATTCCAATACCAAAAGAGAGTGTTGACAGCAGTGTTACTTTTCATCTAGTCCAAAATAAAATGCCTCTCGCGCTCACGATGCTCTTTCGTGTCGTAACCAGCTCTCGAGGCTACCAGATCGACTGGCACTAAAAGCGGATAGTCGTGTCTTGTTTATTCTGGTTCATTCAATTTTAATCTAGCATAGTGGAAAACTCAAACATTGGAAACGAATGGGATTGAACTGAAAAATGTTTTCTAAGAAATTGGAATGGTCTCACTAAGTTCTGCTATTAGATATATTTTTACTGTGAGATGTATATTCCCTATATACACATTTTGGTTCTAACATACGGAACTTCTTTGAGCTACACGATGAAACAGTTTTAATTTTCATACGAGTACACTCGATTTTCGGAATTTTCAGCTTAAAACACTCAAAGCAGCAACAACGAAGAAGTGGGTCAAAATGCGAAAATTTGATAAGCATGAGCATATTGACCACCCCGTGGTTTGTTACTTTGTGTTTGATCGAACCCAGCTGAAGTTTCGCAGAGAACTAACAGAATGTCACTTGGGAGTAGTAAATCATTTTCAATGTGCACCCCCTGGTGTCCTCATCTATAAGATCAGTAATGGCGCCAACCACGGCCACGTAGATCAATTAGGGAAGGGTATTCGTTCGATGCTCGTTGCAACTAGAGGACGTTTATACGACTGCACGGGTATCTCAGGAAAGGAAATTGCAAATGGCAGGTTATTTTTGTGGCAGATTGGTAGATGAGACAATAGTGAGCGAAACTGTTTATCTGTTTATATTATTTTCCATTCATAAGATCTCACGGAGATACACATTAGAGATTTTCAAATATAAGTACCGATTTAACAACAGTAAGAATGATATTTGGGCCACTCACAAAGTGTGATGGGGGTTTATCAGTGGAACAACAAGGTATGTTTAAAGTAACTTGGGGATGCTTGAGACCGGAATTGGTACCATTCAAACCTGGAGTAAGGATGTTGTTGACCCGAGTAAAGGTTTATACCAAAGTGATAACAAGTTCTATTATCTAATCATCACTGTTTGATAACTAAATATGTTATCATTCAGGCTGAATAAACAGCCAAAATAACAAAAGAGATAGCAAATTACTATTCGTTGAATATCACAACATTAACTCGTTTTGTTATGATTGAGTTCATTTTGGTAACAAATTTTGCGATGTGAACAAATTACTGAGATAATTTTGAATTATGTTATCAATATGATATCATATTCTTACACTAATAACTGAAGTAGTGCTTCTGGTGAATAGCTCATTTTCATATTCATGACATGCTGGTAATATTCAGCATTCGTCAGCATGCTTGTAGTATTGAGTAACGTTCGTTAAAAATCGTCTTTTAAAATTGATAACAGACAGTAACAAAATTAGTCAATGTTCATAACTTTATTTGTTTGCGATAACAGGTGAATTCAAAATGATATCTGAGATAACAAAACATGTTACTTATTTGATATCCGTTTGTTATTTTACTTTGCTAGGGGAGGCACTCACAAAGTGCGATAGTGGTTTTTATTTGGGAAATCAAGGTCAATTTTAAGAAACGTTTGACATTTTAAATCGATAGTAAATATGCTGTTGAGGCCACTAACAAAATGTGATGCTGGTTTATAATTGGGAAAACTTTAAGTAATGCTTGAGATTCGATTCGGCACCATTTAAACTTACAGTAGAAATGCTGTGGGGCCACTCACAAAGTCTGATGGTAGTTTTCCCTTGAGAAAACCGTGTAAATTTAAATTTGTAAATTTGATAGGACAAAAACGATGCCTTCTTATGACCATTCTCATTACTACTGCTTTCTTCCAGTACATTACAAATAATCGGCCAAGTGATATTGAATTATTATTGATAAATTTCAGAAAATGAACTAGCGGCTCTGGATAATAACTTCACATTTCTATGTTATCTTTGACTTTGTGCATTCGTTTTGCCCAACGTCAGCAAATATTGTATGGAATCGATTCAATTAATTGCGAGTTGTCAGAATGATCTTGTGATCTTTCCGGTCTCATAAAAACTCCATGGATATTATTCAAAATTCAATTTATCCTGCAGATCTATAAGGTCTTATCTTCAGAATACTGTAACACTTGGTACGGGTTAAATCCATTCAATCAAAGTTCACCTAAAACCAATAAAGACAGCATTTTGATTACTTTAATTCATAAATAACAAAGTAGGATTATTTTCCTGTGGGAATTTTCAACACATCGTCAATATATCGTCCTCAAACACAGTCAGACTAATTTATTTTGACGCAATTTCGAAGTGTTTAAGTATTTCCAGCACATTATTTTAAATTCCAGAAAGCTTTCGTCAGTTTGTAATGAACTGACGCGGAATTATTCGTAAATGTACTAAAGTAAACATTTTAAAAAGTGTATTAATGTAAGCATAAACCGTAACAGGTTTTTATGATCGCTGATGGAATCTCAGGTTAACTTCCAAAATAGTGGTCCTCTGATTGTAGTTCTTGAGTCATCATAAAGTCTAAGAGGTCCTAAAACTCCTAGATCTTCTTTTGTTCTCGTTGCCGTCTCGCAAGTTGCATAACAGCATGTTGACTGTTTTGTTATCATTATTTGTAAAATCGCATAAAGTATAAAGGGGCAACGTCGATGGTGCTGTGGTGAACGTGATTGCTACTTTGCGCCTCAGTGGGCCTGGGTTGAATCGCATCCGAGGTCGGTGGGATTTTTCTGAGGCGAAACATTATCTCGACAAGAATATCGATGGTCCCGACTCATTTGTTAATGTGTGCGATAAGTAGGATGGGGGACAAGTGTTTCAACTGAATTTAATTTAATTTCTAAGGACCAAGAATATAAATCAAAATAAATGTGCAAATGTCAGTGTTTATTGTTTTAATTACTGTCTTCAATCTTGTTATTTTGTAATCATGAAGCTGCTCCAGTTGGAAGTGAAAAATAAAACATGTTTATTCGTCTTGTTTTCTGATACTCTCTTAATTCTACTCGGAATCCGTCTGCATCTTAAACAGGAGCTCCAGCCACCGTGCCTTCCAATCGAGTCTGGTCTGGTGCGTGACGATTCCGACGACTGCCGCCGCTGCGCCATCACAAGTTCGTAATTAGCGTCAATTTTAGATGTTTTTCCCCCGGTTCGTGTTATAACGTTAATAGTATTATCATCTTCCACGGGTGCGTGTTTAGTTCGGTGTGCCGGGGCGCATAGCGGTGCCAAGGTTCTAATTGTACCGGCAACTTTATCGTCAAGCTCGCGACGCCGGAGACGGAATGAGCTGTGAATAACAATGGTGGAAATTTCTCCGAAAATCGATCCTGGAGCAAAAAGACATGGTATCATATTTTATTCAGTCGCTTCGATCGGACTTTTGTCATTAATTTTACTTCGACGTGGCGTAGGTTTCGTATTGTAATTTTTCTGTTGATTTTGTTTCAACTGCCATGCGGAGGAAATATAATTAATGAATATTTATCTGGAACGCAATAGGCATTCCGGATTAGGGGTATCTCTTGGAATGTTGAATTGGAGCTTCTTTTGACTATGACAACCGATGTACACGGAACTGCTGTGTACAGAATGATGAATTCAATTGCTAGCGGAATAAGAAGGGCACATTGCGGTACATCAAACATTGCTGCAGAGTTGCGGCTGGGAAATCCAAGAACCGTTTGTTTGTGTCGTGTTGATGGAACGGAAGGAAATTTCGACGAAATATATACCACCGCAGCGGTTCTTCCAGCGCTCGAATGTAAAAGATAATGAGATTTTTTCGGTGGAATTGATGCTTTTGGCTTAATTTATTTCATTGCATTGCTTGGCACTATGTGCTCTGAGACTACGCAATGGTTGTTTATTCTAGATGGTGGACCACCGCCGTAAAACAACAAGAGTCAGCGTGATTGCGCCTTGGAAAAGATATATGTTCATAAATATTCACAAAATTTACTGCATTTTCGATGTACGGGTTCTAAAAATAGTCAGCCGTCAAAACACGGACAGAATGTTGGTAATCGAATTCTATCTTTGTTTCCTATTTTTCATAACCGACGGAAGAGGTTCATCACAAATGGAAATTAAAACTACATCATTTCATTTCCACTTCATTTGCATATTGTTCCTTCTGCGAAGGTATTTTCACGTTGACATTGGACCATTTTCCTTGAAGTGGTATTTCCATAAGCACTTCGCTTAAGCATTTACGGTACGATTTGTGACATGGAGTTTTTGTGTGGCGTTCTAAAAATGAAGGCATTTCTGTCTGCTTTGATTCTTGTGGAAATGATTTTAAAAAACCGTAAGGTAGGATTACTAGTGGCAAGCAGTAAAATTACCATCCAATAAAAAAAAATCTGGATCAGAATTTCAAACCTCTCGATTTTAGTATTGATGATGTCATCATCATCATCAATACTAAAATCGAGAGGTTTGAAATTCTGATCCAGATTTTTTTTCAGTATAATGTAATACTACCATCTATTTATCATATAGGCCATAGGCTGCCCGCTAGCTACCAGTCTAACACTGCCTCCTCACCGCTTCTGTCAGCTCTAAGACAGCCAAGCGAATAAAGCATATGGCGAAGGTGCACCCCTTCATATATCATTCGCTGCTGCATGAAACCTCGGTTGCTCGAATTTGTAATCTGTGATAGAGAAACACTTTGCATTTGGTGAATATAGTATGGTCAACGTAAGACATGACCTCTGATTTGTGTTCTTTTCAATAGTTTACTATCAATAAGTATGTTAATTGCTTGATCCAAAAGTTTCATGGAAAGATTTCCCATCGATTGATTGAAAATATTGAACAAATCATCTGATACACGCTTAAGTTAGGGATATTTAAATCAAACGAATTCCTTAAGTGGAAAAATTGAATTGGTCTTCCTAAAAAGGACGATTTTTAAATGGTGACAATGATCCGCGATCGAATTTAGCTACTTGTCACTGCGCATTACCGACTGGATCCAGTTGTCAGGCCGCTATGACAGCCAGCGGCCTAGCTCATTGTAGATTACCTTTAAGTCTTTTCTGCGGTTAAAAATAGTTCAAACAGTCTAGTTTAAAATCTCTGAAGTATGATTTTAAAGCAGAAGCAGCATTTGTTATAAAGTTTCCATAGACTGCTGGATATTACTTGTCACGTTTTAGATTTTAAGTTTTATACCTTAGAAGATCTGTGCTATAGATGAGAGTGAGATTTTAACTTGTGACTTTGGCGTAAACAACCAACTTTCATTGTTATTTACTGTATTTAGAGATCACTAATAGTTCGTTGAGTACGCCTTTGTTTATGAGGCCTTTTACTGATGGGATTACTTGGACGATCCCTAGCATACTTTACACCTAATATTGTATTTAACTTAATTGTTATGTGGGCGGTTCTCTCAGTCACAATCGTTCAAACAGTTGTATTGTATCAGTTTCAACGGCCAAACCCCATCGAAACGTCTGGCAGATAGAATGCAATCGTTTGAATTTTAAAGATATGCAAAATTCCGTCAAAGCTGTTGCCAATTTGTACCAGTCGTTGACCATAATCAAAAAGTATTCAACTTTATTAGCCTAAAAAATATACGATCCCTATTCATGACCTAGCATATGCGGTTACTGTTGTAAAATTTAATATGATAAGCTACGGACGCTCTGGGATGACCTAGAACTATGAACTAGAAGTTTGAAGCGAATTTATAAACACTGAATAATTAGATGATTTGAAACAAAAGGTTTATTGGTATTTTAGCCTCATCAACTATTATTTTATTATTGGATTAGATGTTTGGACCTTAAGGAGTATGTTCTGTATTTATAAGCTGCTTGTAGATCGTTGATTATGCCTTAAATTTTGAGACTTTTACGGTAGAGAACCTCACAGAAAAAAATCTGAATTTTCATTGTGATGTAAATATCACAGCATGTAAAATTGAATTTCCTTATACGAGAATGCAAATAGTTGTAGTAAAGACGACCTTTACATACAACATTATCGGCAATGTATGTCCCAGAACTTTACACGTTTTATAATACATTTAACAAAGAATGTTGTTGTGTTGTTGCATGATGCGTAATCAATTATAATGTTTTTGGAAAAATGGAAATATCCTTCTTATCAACATGTAACCCTAGGAGTGGACAACAATTTCTGCTAGAACCAAAGATGTGAAGAGAAAGTTTTGGCACTCCCTGGTTCCCTTCTCCCTTGCCTACCAAGCATTGTGGTAGTTAGGCAAAAGATTGTCTGCTTGATCGGATACCGCCTTTCAAACATGCCCTCCGCTTTTCAACTACTTCTATTGAATTTCACAAGCTGCCGTGGTCTTCCAGACCTATCAATACTTTCTCTTCACATCTTTGGTTCTAGTAGAAATTGCTGTCCACTCCTAGGGTTACATGTTGATAAGAAGTATATTTCCAATTTTCCATAACGTTTTATAATACTAATTTCTATGTTTTGTGACCTTTAATGTGAATGATATTGTACAGAAATTCACACTACGTTTTCGTGCTGTGTAAAACAGTCATTAAATTCAATACTTTATTCACTTGTGCATTTTCTGGAACCTTCTGGAATATGAACCTTGTATTGATGATCCGATGATCTACTCAGGGGTTAAATTATATGAAATTGTATTGGCAACATATGTTAAAATATAGAAATTAGGAAAATGAAAAAGTAATCAATATATTAGATATAATGTGTTCATTATTTTATTTAAATTAATAAATAATTGTTGAGATAATTTAAGTTGAAGAAAAAAATTGAAAATAATTTGTGTTGTGGGGATAATTATATTAGGTTGTTGTTTGGGTTAAAAGAAAAAGTTTGGAAAATAAATGGAAAGAAAATTTGGGAAAGTAAAAATAAATTTTTTGAAAAGAAAAAAAGAAAAAGTAACTCAATATATTACGATATAATGCTGCTTCCAATTCTATTTTCTATTTAAATGAATAAATAAATATGTATAATATAATTTTAAAATTGGTTGGACACACGCAATTGTTCGTAACTTTTTAGCGTCAAGTGGAACGTAAAAATTATTTGTGAATCAAATTTTAACTGATCATGTATTTCATTGTGTTGTGTCAATTGTGTACAAATGAGTTTCGTGAAAAATCGGTCGAGTGATTTCTAAGTGATGGCTTCGAACCTATTTTTGAAGAAATAGTGCGCCAACAAATTTTGGGCACTCACTTCGAAAACCCAAACGCTTGTCATCGATGGAATTTGGACACACGATGCTCGGAACTTTTCGCGTATTCAACCGTATCTCATGTGATCAAAACGTTCGAGGACCGTAAGACAACCAAGCGGAAAAATGGTAGTGGCAAAAAACGTGGCACATCAAATCCGGAGAAGGCCAGGATGGTATTGAACCAATTCAAGCGTTATCCCAACATTTCGATCAGGGATGTTGCGAAAAAGGCGAAATTTTCAGTTTGTTTTGTGCAGAAAACAATGAAACGTTCTGGATTACATGTGTACACGGTCCAGAAGGCACCGAACTTGAGCGATAAACAGAACTCGGTGGCCAAAACTCGTGCAAGAAAACTGTACAGGGAGTGGCTCACAAAACCGTTCTGCATTGTGATGGACGATGAGACCTACATTAAAGTCGACACCAAACAAATGCCAGGACAGGAACACTACGTCACCACCTCTAAGTTGGCCGTTCCGGAGAGTGTACAGAAGAAGAAACTGTCGAAATTCGCCAAAAAATTCCTTGTCTGGCAAGCGATCTGCGGTTGTGGCAAAATGAGTCAGCCCTTCATCACCTCTGGGACCGTCAACGGACAAATCTACAAGGACGAATGCCTCCAAAAACTACTTCTACCCTTCTTGAGATCTCACGATGGCCCGACACTGTTTTGGCCGGATTTGGCATCTTGCCACTATGCCCGGCCCGTCTTAGACTGGTACAAAGATAATAATGTAGTTTTTGTACTAAAAGACGTCAACCCTCCAAACACTCCGGAACTTCGCCCAATTGAAAAATTGTGGGCAATCATGAAGGCAATGCTCGTTAAAACTCCAAAACTGATAGAAAATGAACTTGAACTAAAGAAAGTGTGGTTAAAAGTAAGTAAGCAAGTCGGTCCTATCATTGCCCAAAATTTGATGAAAGGGATCAAGGCAAAGGTGCGGGCATTTGGGTTGGGAGAGGATGTTTAATTAACCAATGATGTCAAAACTTAACCATTTAGTAGTACTTTATTTCCAGAAAGTTTGAAAAGAATCGGGCTCAAGGAAAAATTTTGGTGACCTATTTTGTGTGTCCAAATTTCATCGAATACAGTCTTTATCAAATCTGGCGATCGTTAAGTGAAAACAAATATTGATTTCCATTTGATGTTGACATCAAAATAAGTTTTCGAATTGCTATCCTTATGATTTTAAACTTAACTCGGAAACCTTTTATCTTTTTTCTTTTTTTATATCTATTCCCTTTTCCTTTTAAATTTTTTTTTTGGGGTTTTGGTTTTCTTTTTTTCTTTTGGGAAAGGGGGGAAGGGGGGAACCGCGGACCCCTCCCCCACAACTTTCTATAGTTTAATAATGTGATAATTTATATTTAACATTGGGAGCATAGATGCTAGAAAGATTAGTTTATGCTTTTGCCTGTAGGTGGACTTTTGGCATTTGAACAAAATTGCAATAATTTGCCAAGGTTATAGCGCCTTATCTTGCTCACTGAAATTGAGATTGAAATTTAAAATTTACAGAATAAGAGACCCACCTGGTACCTCATAGCAATATGCTTAGAGGCGGACCGGAAGATTTGATGAGCTACCTCCCACATTTGAGTTTTTAAGCATAACAAAGTGTATAGAAAGTGAAAATTTTGGGCAATTTTTGTTATGCTGCTTGCGAATGTTTAAAATTTTTTACGACACATTCGCATTCACCGAAATTTCAAGTTGTTTGACTACACGGTCAATGATTGAAATCAGTGTTCAAGTGCTGTTGAGCTTGCAGCAACATCTGAAGCATCGACATTTGCTGATAACACTCAAGTTACTGAAGGAACAACATATCATTAGGGCGATCCACATGATTTTGGGAGCTGTTTCAGGAATAAATATTATTAATTTTTCCGATCAAAGGATCGAAGTTAAGCGCGACGAGCATCAACATCGGATTGTTGAGAAAATAATTGCACCATTGTCGGATCACGGAGAGCGAAATCTTATGCAATTTTCATCGTCTATTCGTTAATAAATCTCCACGATTATTACGATCGTGTTTTTCGATTTCACTGTTCGAATAACATGTACCACACAGAAAAAAATAATGAATTTCAACGGGCGCGTAAAATTTCCCCTCATTTAATATCAAGCCAAAGGAAGCGAAAACAAAAAAATGTTTGTAATCTTTCATTTCACAATATTTGCATTCTTTTATACCACAGACTACATTCAGGCGTTATCTGGCTTAAATTTACATGAACTATTCCATTATATTATGCTAAAGAAAAAATCAAAATAAATAAATCCGTTATAAAATAGAATACACTAAGGTTTTTTTACACGGTTTTTTTTAGCACGGATTCCGGAATTAACGCGTTTTTTACACGGTACGTATCCCCCGTGTAAAAAAAAACCTTAATGTATTGTTTCGTCATTTATTTGTGCCAGAAAAAGGGTATTTAAGATACATAACCTTCATTTTGACTAAATATTGTTGATTTTCAATTATATGAAGTTGGGATTTTACAGCATAAGTAAAATTCAGATTTATCAATATGAAAATCGTGTAAATTTTAAACTGCATGTAAATTTTAGTTTTGCTTGATGCAGCACTCCCTTAGCTCAGTCAGTAAAGCCGCATCTACAATTTTCAATATTCTAAAAATATGTTGTGATATTTGTCGGTCATAAACTTTCAATGTTCGAAGTTTATCCATTCATTCGATTTTGATATTTTCCTTGAACTCACTTGGTTTTCGTCCAAACATTCTTTCGAAAAATTTCGTTGCCATGAAATGAAAACGACGATGAATATTCACCAGAAATAGACCTGTGTCTCAATAATCAGTTTTGGTTTCATCATGTTCATTCAAAATCCGGATATTCGGATTGTTTTCCCATATTCCAACCGCGAAAATTATGTCAGGAAACCAGCAAAACTTTGACTACTTTGACTACCTTGTTCCCGAAGATAAAAGATCAACCGGCGGTAGAAACAACAGCAGAGAGAAACAATCGTAAATAGTCAACGAACCCAAAGTAGATATGGACCGAAATACGCTTCTCATTATTTATCTCTATTGGGAAGAACTCACCAAATGCTGTTAATCGGTGAAATTGAACATCTTTCCTTTTCATTTGAAAATCTTGAACTTTTCTGGTAGAAAAGTCTCCGAGAGCCGAATTCCCTTAATATAGAGTATCCTTGTGCTAATATACAAATACATGCATTTAAATGATTAACTGTAGCAGTGGAATTGGGTGCGAAGAACAAGAAGAAGAAACCGATTTATGATCAGCGGAAACTAGTCATGCGATAATAATCTGCTTTAGATCGACCTCGATGAAGACATCACCTAAACCTTTCAAATGGATTTTGCTTTCCAATGTTGAATGTTGCAAACTTGATATGCTCGATTCAAGTTCTTGAATCAATCCCAATCTCAAACAGGAGGACATGTTTTGATTTTTTTGTTATCACTATAATTTTCGCTTATTTGTTTTAGGTGCACCGAATTTATTTCGTGCTAAGAAATACTAGCCATACACATTTGTTGAAAACCTTAAATTCAGGTTACTTTCTTCTTTTTTTATAAATTTTCCCTCCAGCAAAAATATTCATATACTCCTTTGAACTGAATAAAACGCTGATTGTTTTGCCTGATATTTAAGAAGGTTTATCCGGGAAGTTTGAGAAAATTTGGAACGGCCCCTGAACCACCTAAGAAATAAAGAAATTTCCGACGTTCATTCAATGGCCGTTCACTACTTAAGAGCTTTCATGTTCTGATAGAATGAAGTGGGAATTGCGATGGGTGGAAAAAGGAACAAATTACCAACACGGGTCAGGGGTTTTCACGCAACAGGCTGGAAAAGCGTTACATCATCGTTCTTTGTTTCCACAGTCGCATGTCCCGCCGAGCAATGCCCAAATGGTGTGTCCTTGTTTGCGCCGTTTTATTCTTTGATTTCCCCCAAACAGTTTCATATAATGAGGACGGGAAACGGGAGGTCAATGAATTCCGAAAGAGCTCAGTTATTTTTTTCCGAGTTGGAGCTAGGATGGAAAATCTGATATTCAAAAAGCAGCATGTTAGAGGAAGAAATGAAATGGGTAAAAAATAAATAAGTTGTCAAAAGTCGGTATTGGACTAGCACAGGGATTCGGGCCAAATTTTCGGCAACCGTTCTGTTGAATGGGAACAATGATCCGAGCCAATTTTCAAACTCTGCATGGCTCCGGTTTAACACAAAACGAATTCTCACGCTCCTCAACTCCTCGACGTGGAAAACTTTTGCATGGTACTAAATGTTGAAACTTCTTTTTCTCTCTGTCCTACTTACAGCTGAGTGCGACTGTGGTTGCGTCGAAAGTGCTACGGTCATTGTGACCACCCACACTTCCATCAGTAGCAGCAACACCGGTAGCAACAATAACAACAGCAAGGACTGCAACAGCGGCGGCAGGACCGTTGTAGTAGCTGCTGCTTCTTCGGGGGCTATGGGCGCCCCATCCAACGGCTCCAAGACGGCACATTCAAAGGTTGCAACCGGAGGAGGTCATGCCAACACGCAGACCTCCAGCAAGCGTTCGAGCAGCGGAGCCGATGGCGACTACCAGCTGGTGCAGCACGAGGTGCTCTACTCCCTGTCCGCGCAGTACGAGGTAAGTCGTCGTAAATTTTCCAACACTTCTTCACTCCCTTGAAAACATTCCTAGCTACGTCAATTTATTTCCGAGGGATAAACTCAAACAACCGACAGTAAAGAACGCCGGGAATGTTTGGCGTTCGTCGTTTGGGTTCCGATTCTAAATTGATCCTACTTTGGTTATCTTTCGCACCCCCAACCGATCCGAGACCGATGACCTTGAACAAATTTCTTTCTCTGCTTTCATGAAGAGACGTTGTCACATTGAAATACGATTTGTGTCTCGTCCTGTTGGTCCTTTTTCCATCGACCCATGTTGATTTGGTCATTTTTCTTCTTCTGGCGGAATTATTTTTCAAAGGGGTTGTGTAAGAATTATACCAGTACAAGAACGACACCGAAGAGCTACGCGCTTGGGTTGAGAATCGCGATAAAGTGACTCACCCAATTAACCTTTTTTTTCAAACTTCTGTTGGAAAGAGAAGATATCTCAGTCTGCCATAATATGATGGTTGACTGACTTCAAACGGCTTTATTAGAGTTTTTGATGGCAAATGAATTTGTCTCGATGCGTCCGTTTCTTATCTTGGCGTTGTGCGATGTCCTTTTTGGGCGTAAAGCGCCATCGTGTTGTCTTGAGACTATGTTGATTCAGTTGAGAAAATATATCTAGTACATCGAAATGTTAGTCACGTGTCAGTTTCTTTGAAGGGCTCAGTACTAGTAGTTATTATTTCTCCTGCATCATATGCTGAATCTTGTGCGATAGAACTGAAATCATATTTGCATTTCATTGTGAGGTATCTCAAGACAAACAGCACGCTCTTCTCAAGTCATACGAATGACGTTGAAGAGACTTATTTTTGGGACTGCTTGGTTGGCGTCAAACTTATCTTGATGTTCAGTAAGCTTTGTGCTAACCCCTTCGAGATCGGACCAAAGCGATATACCCTGATTTGGGACAATTGGACATTCATAAAGCTGAGAGGAGGTTATCTTCATGGCGAAGATACACTGTCGCCTTAGAAATTGTATTTTATGTGAAAAACTTGGATTTAGCCGTTAGAGGATTGCAGTAGTAATTTTTATTAATATTTACAAGGTACAGGTTTGTTAAACAGCTTTTATATTTGCATTTTTTTTTTATTGTATCAAATATATGACAAAACAAGAGGGATGGAGCCGGTTGGACGCCATACTAGCTGAGATTTGTGGCTTAAATGTTTCATCACCTTAACGGACTAATATTTAGCGCTTTTGTATTATTTGCATTGGAAAAGGTTGGGCCCTCTCGGCCACCAGTCGCGAAGTAGATATCAATTCCATAATCGCTAGCACAAGCGGTTGTTTGCTGGCATTCATCGTAAACACAAAGTGGAACTGAGATAGTAGGTAACAGCTGTCAATGCTGCTGCGTCGTGTAATTTCAATTGCAAAATGAGCGCGTTTGAATTTTAATGTTTGCCTTTTGTTGACTCCGGCGGATGATGGGGTGTTAAATCTGGCATTCACCAGAGTTGAACACGCTAAAAATTGCACCATTCTCCCAGGTCCTAGAACATAACTTATGAAATTCAAATCACATCGTAGCTACCGAAAAATACAGTGCCCATACAGTTGATCACTGACAGACATGCCGTGAGGGCGGTTACGAAAGTGCGCACCGACGCGACGCCTACCGTTTTGTTTTTCACCGGGTTAGGCCGTGGCCTATTGTTCTCCGAATTGATGCCATTTGAGGTGAGATTGCAACACCTCCGAACACGCATTTGAGGGGGAGGAGTATGAGGCATTGTTGTTCTCCACTAAACCCAGTCGTTATATTCGCCGTTCACAATTCGGACCAGAAGCTGACTGACTCCGTTATAATATGGACTGAGATATGAAAACCTGTTCTTGGCTAGGTGAATGCTGTGAGAGAAGCCGTGTGGCAGCAGACTACAATGGCAAGACACACGATGGTGAATCGTGGGGGAAGGGTTTCTTTCTTTTTCCGTGCTTTCAGATGATTGAATGAGTGCGGAATTGTGGTGCTTTAGATTGGGTTAACTAAGTAAAAGTTCGGAGAATAGATTTGGTTGATTTTTTAAGTTTCTATGACATGAAAAAATATAAGGTTCTCATATATAAAAAAAAATAGAATGAATAAAACGTTCAGTTTTTTGCCGTTGCAAATGAAATATTAACGCTTTTTTTTTTTTTTTTAGCAGGGCTAGTTAGAAAGTTACACACCATACCCAGAAAAAAATAATGAATTTTAACAGGCGCGTATGATTCCCCCTCGTTTAATTCCAAGCCAAAGGAGGCGTAAACAACGAAATTGTTTGCAATCTTGCATACGCCATACAACAATGTTTGTAATCATTCATACAACAGGCTAGATTCAGGCGTTATCTGGTTTATCTTTACATGAAATAATCCATTATTTTCTGCCAAATCCAGCATTATCTTTATGTGTATTAGATAACGCAGAAAATGCAATGTTTCTTTTTATCTTTTTATTTTTAACACAGGAAAGTTTCAAAGTTTTATCATCTTGTTAAGTAAAACTATCCCGGAAAAATTTCAAAGATATAGGGTACGGGACGGGTTTTAAGCAGTTCATGAACCACCTAGGACATTTGATGAAGCTGTATGTGAACTATAAATAGTACTGCACATATTCGGAAGTTAATCCCTTTGCTTATTTCTTATTTATCGGAACTTACCTTCAAAAACGAGCAATAGACTCTGAAAATTTCATAGCGATGGAATGAAGTTCCCAATTGCAGGGACTTATTAAAAGCATGCGGATTGCTTTGCGATCAAGAAAATGTTTTCTTCAGCACCACAATCCGTACATAACCTAACACTTTTGTATAAGTGCGATTCCGTGCATGTGTGAGAAGGCAAAATGAAATAGGCCAGTTCACAATTTGCTGCTAACGTCAATTTCTTCAACCAGCCTCTTCGTTTTACCCATCCGCTCCCGAAAACAATCAACCAAAACATTCCGATTGCTATGACCCCAAACTCAACTACTAGCAGGTTATGAGACAGACGTACACGACCAAACTTTGAGTCTGTCATTGATCCTCCGATTGGCAATGTGTATTTTTTATTTCATTTACTCTCACGGACAAAGACAAAGCGGCTATGACGACAAACATGATTCATAGTTTAAAAACGAGGAAGTGTAAGAGACAGCAAATCTCACGTTGTAATACCAGTGCGCTCTAGCCATGGTTAACAAAGAAGAGAAGAAAGAGAGCACACTCAAACGTAACTGTGGTGCCATATTTGCCGCTCAAAAGCGAAGGATTATTTATCGTTGTTGGACAGCTCTGAAACATATTTTTTCATTGCATATGATAGTGCCAGATGATGGATAAAATATTCATAAGCATAGATCAACTTCACATGACTGGAAAAACTTGAAATAAATAGTGATTTCAGATCATCTAAATATGAAATAAATTTTAACTCAATGTTCAACATCACATTCTGGCAACAAGCCTAGCTGTAAGAGAGAGCTGATGAAGGCATTCTCTCCGGTACACGCGATCAAATTCAAAATACGCAAAGACAAAATTTAAGCGAACTTCTTCAGCAGGTAGACAACTGATAGTTTTCTAGACGATGTACTTTAAATCTTCAAAATGACAGTAATTAAATGTAGGAGTTTTAGACCTATTTCTTAAAAATAATTTAAAATTTAATTTTTAAAAAAAAATTGATTTTTTGTACATAGCTTGAAAGAAACATTTAATTTTCTGCGTTATCTAATGCACACATGTGCAAGAAATACAAAATTTCCTATATATTTAAGCCATATGTCGTTCAAATCAAGTCTGTTGTATGGTAGATTGCAAAAAATTTCGCTGCGAAACTTTCTTTGACTTGCACTTGAACAAAAGGAAATTTTATGCGTCCAACAAAATCTATTATATTTTTCTTTGTACCGCAGTTAATTGCATTAGTATGGTTAATAGGTGATTTCAAAGACTACCTTCTATTTAAGTTTTTGGTGCAATGAGAAGTACACAAACAAATGCTCTGGATGCATGGCTTTAGATACATCAAGATATACACTAAGAAGCTGTGTGCTCTAATACAAGGGTTAGTGCTCATATCCATATGGATCATATAATGGATTGTGTGTTAATTTTTCTTGGCTTTGCCACTCCCCATAAATATTTTCAGTACTTTTTACTAAGCGGTTGGTATAGTGTGTCCCTGCTCTTTGATTTTTGCTCTCTAGTAGAGAAAATTTATATTATAAAGACTGTATTCGATGAAATTTGGACACACGCAATTGTTCGTAACTTTTAAGCGTGTGGGTAAAAAATATTGAAATTTTAACTGAATGTATTTGATTGTGTTGTGTCAATTGTGTAATGAGTTTCGTGAAAATCGGTCGAGTGATTTCAGTGATGGCTTCGAATGAAGAAATAGTGCGCCAACAAATTTTGGGCACTCACTTCGAAAACCCAAACGCTTCTCATCGATGGATCGGAAAACAGCTCGGAATCGCACATTCAACCGTATCTCATGTGATCAAAAAATTTTAGGACCGTAAGACAACCAAGCGGAAAAATGGTAGTGGCAAAAAACGTGGCACATCAAATCCGGAGAAGGCCAGGATGGTATTGAACCAATTCAAGCGTTATCCCAACATTTCGATCAGGGATGTTGCGAAAAAGGCGAAAGTTTCAGTTTGTTTTGTGCAGAAAACAATGAAACGTTCTGGATTACATGTGTACAAGGTCCAGAAGGCACCGAACCGGAGCGATAAACAGAACTCGGTGGCCAAAACTCGTGCAAGAAAACTGTACAGGGAGTGGCTCACAAAACCGTTCTGCATTGTGATGGACGATGAGACCTACATTAAAGCCGACACCAAACAAATGCCAGGACAGGAACAATACGTCGCCACCTCTAAGTTGGCCGTTCCGGAGAGTGTACGGAAGAAGAATCTGGCAAGCGATCTGCGGATGTGGCAAAATGAGTCAGCCCTTCATCACCTCTGGGACCGTCAACGGACAAATCTACAAGGACGAATGCCTCCAAAAACGACTTCTGCCCTTCTTGAGATCTCACGATGGCCCGACACTCTTTTGGCCGGATTCGGCATCTTGCCACTATGCTCGGCCCGTCTAAGACTGGTACAAAGATAATAATGTAGTTTTTGTACCAAAAGACGTCAACCCGCCAAATTAACCAGAGGTTCAATCGGTGGAAAGATTTTGGGCCATAATGAAGTTCGAAAATCGTCCAAAGTGTTTAATAAAGAATTGATGAAAGTGATCCAAAAGGTCGGCTCCACCATTGCACAAAATGTAATGAGGGGTCTTAAGGGAAAGGTGCGGGCTTTCAGCGATGGAAAGGAAATTGAATAAAGTAATTATGCCGAAACATAATCCATATGTATTAGTTCATTCCCTGAAAGTTTCAAGAAAATCCGACATAAAATAAATTTTTGGCGAACACTTTTGTCTGGTGCATTTTTTTCAAAACAGGCCTTAGTGCTGTTGTGGTGTAAAAGTTCTACATGATAAAATCAGCAAAACGTTCTGCCTCACAGGACATCTGCCACCTAGCCACCGCCTTCAAAACCTTGACTACTCAAGTCTAATTCACATCTAATACTTACACTGATAGGCAAAATAAAGTGCCCACCTCATCGTTTTTTCAATTTCTCTCATTTGATTCAGACGGGCCTTGAAGAGAAGTTCGTATTCCAGCAGGACAACGACCCGAAGCATACTGCCAAGAAGACCAAGTCTTTCTTCCGGTCTTGTCGAATCAAACCGCTGGAATGGCCTCCACAAAGCCCGGACCTCAATCCCATCGAGAATTTGTGGGCGATTCTCGATGCCAGGGTTGACAAAACTGATGTTACCAATAAAAATAACTATTTTGAAGCCCTGGAGCGCGCCTGGGAAGAGCTAGATCCACAGCACTTAAAGAACCTGGTCGAGAGCATGTCGAAGCGCCTGCAGGAGGTCCTGAAGGCCAAAGGAGGACACATCAATTATTGAAATGCTTTTATTTTACTTTAATTTATGTTTTCTGTAGCCTAAATGAAGTGGGCACTTTATTTTGTCACTGTTTTTTTTTTTCAACACAAATTGATTTTTTTTTCTTTAAGTAAAACTCCTTTTTTTCAATATTCCATAAGTGAAACTTGAAAGAATATAAAAAATAAGATTAAAAAAAATACAGTGTGTTTACTTTAATTTGAACCAAGTAAATGAGAGAAATTGAAAAAACGATGAGGTGGGCACTTTATTTTGCCTATCAGTGTATTAAGCTTTCTACAGGATGGCTTGTTAAGAAGGGCGCGTCACTCTTACTGAAACTGTTGGAGTAGAGTTCGTAGCATCACAATCGAATCGGTAGGATAAAGAGAATGATAATGCTCGTTCCCTCCTAGACTCAGTCAGTTAATCAAACCATCATCCAGTTTCAGCTTGAATGATGCCCTGATGCTCCCGCCCAATCCAGTATTTATTATATATAATGTAAATAATATGTCATAATATGCTCCCTATCCAAATCGTTTCACTTGGGTGCCCTGATGGTCCCCCCCTTTCCCGTTATATGTTTTTTTAAATATTTAGTTTATTTTAAAAACAACAAATTAAGATATCATTATAGACAAAAATGCTAATTTATTCAAATTTCAAACTTAAATGTATTGTTACTGAAAAATAAATAAAATGTTAGGTATGTATTAATTTCCTATTAGTCCTGGGAAAGCTGAAAACAGAATAGATCACTCCAAATATCAAAGATAAAATTTCAATAAAAGATATTATTTTACAAGACATGTTGTGCCGTTGATGCTTGTCATGTTGCTCCAGGCTCTCACATGGTTTTGGAATGCAAATATGATTCCAAAGCGTGCTGAAATAATTAATAAAATGAGAATGGAAAATATACAATATGATTTAAAGGTAAACGATCTTCAGTCGCTCCCCCTCACTTCGCTATTGTCAGATTGACAACATTGCCCATGCTACGCCAACCCGCGTCTCCATGTTTCAGCTGGCAGTCTTTTGTGATCATATGACTCGTGGAGGCGTGAGGTAGGAACTTGTGAGGACCAGAGGTCGGTCGCACCCTCCTTCGAAGTTGTCAACTCACCATTTGAAGCCCTGATAAAAAGTGTTCGATCAAAAATGCGAAAATTTGTGATGGAAGCATATCAATTTTATTCGGTTTACACAATTTTCAAGTTCAGTCTCGTACAATGAAGGATCAATTGATTGTATAAAACATAATTTTTAATGAATTAAAATAAATATATGTGGATAACTTATTTCGTTATATAAAAACGTCACATTTTTCGGCGAAAATGTCAATCATATGGAACTTTTGTTTGGAAATGTTTTTCGATAGCTTTACGAATGGGGGCTGCAAAGAGAGTAGATTATCATAGAAAATGTGCCGATTTAGAAGAGAATGCAGTTTTTAAGAAATTTTGAACTTAAAAACAAATGCTACACGGGACGACAGTGGATAGTGTTTTCTGAAATAAGTGACGTTTGAACTTTCAGGGAAATTTAATTATTCAAATTATCGTTTCCTCACAGTTTCCTAAAGTTGAAAGGGTGGCAAAAATTACGTTGCCCGAAAATTGTTATTTTTGCAATCATATCTTGAGAAAACTGCATGATACGTAAAATACAATTTAGCCCATGTTGATCCACGAGTTACACTCAAATTGGTTAAAAACATATTCATGACAACACATTGCACCACTTAACGCACGCATTGCATTTTGTCTCCAAGTGATGATTTATAGCGAAAAATGAAACAAAATCATGCGAAATCGCAATACAATCTTGCTATTTTATGTTGGGTGCAGTAGCTAGGACGGATTTTTTAAATTTCAAATGATTTGAATAGAAAACCAGTTTTCTTGAGCTATTGCTGCTGATCTATTCGCATGAGCGTTTGGAAATCCTTTTTTAAATTAAAAAATTCAAATGTTAAAAGGAAGCGTTCTTGAAACATTGGCATAGTAAAAAACAACAACTATATTTCTAACCATTTGTAATACAAAAGTTGTACATGTAGCTAACTGTAATTGTTCACTGAATATACGATTCGTTATATATTTCTATTTTGATTAATTTGATATTGGAAACGAAGACAATTAATTTTTCATTTTGAAGCGAGATTGATAATTAGGTATTCATGATGTTTTGTCATCAATGATCTGCGCTTTTGTATTAGCCTATCCAAAGGGAAAAGTTACCAGCTAACATTGTTCTACCACATACCATAGGTAGTGTGTGTGTGTTGTTTGCAGCAACCATGTTATGACTACAATCTATGATGTAGATAATCCTCCAATATGCAGGCCTCGGTGAGTTAACTGCATTCAACGGTTTTCCCTATTGTACCTCTCCAGGCACTGCTAATGGTTAATTTCTGAACCCCAGAACGGAATAGTGAAATTTTTTTTTAGTAACAGTCATAAATTCAAAAATCGTGATACCTGATACCTTCAAATGCTGCACGATGAACTGAAAATTAAAATACTGAAATGTAAAAATGGACAATGGTGGCGTTTACACCACTGTTCTGTCACAAATCAAAAAAAATACTAACCTCTTTTTTCGCTACACCTTCCGGAGATGACGTTGGGGTGGGTGGGAGGCAATACAATGTTCGCCGCCATTTATCCCATCGTGCGTTGCGCGCAATTGGGCACACTTTCAGCGTAGTGTAATGCACACCGGAGGGAGTTAAAATAGCTTCACTACCCAGAAGCACGGTATACATGACGAGTTACCTTGGAGAAATTTAATTAAATTTGCATTTCTGATGGTGGTTATGATGATGTGTTGCTGTGTTGATGGCGGCTTTCATTACTAGTTACTACGACGACGATGACGGTTGCAGCTATGATCTCTGGGGTACGGTTGATCAAGTTTACAGCTATCGCTGTGGAACGATGAGGGAAAGTTTCCTTTTTCGAAGGAAAGTTTATTGGGGTTAAAATAGAAAAGCAATTTCGGAAATATATTTTTCCACCTGTTAAAATTCTTATCGAAATCTATAGCTTGTATGGACGAGGGTGAGGTCAACCACCCGTTGATACGAATATGTCTAAATACAAATAACATGCTGTCAAATGACACCCTCATTCTCTTATCTTATGGGTTCCGTTCTTATCGCACTGTGGTCCGATCTCCGACGGCTCCAATTTCGAACGTAATAAACGCATCATAATAAAATCAATACATGAAATTGACTCCCACACAGTCTGAGAAAGGTGTTGCTGTAGACAAGCAGAAGCAGCAGTGCCGTTTTCATCGAATACCATACTGAACGAGCTAATTAAAATATGGAAATTTGTCTCCATAAAGTACGAAGCAATATTTCAGAATTCTATACTAAATGAATTAAATTTTGCTACCATCGGTGCTCGAGTTTCTTTGCCAACTTTTTCCATTGGAAATGCGAACAAAGGTATAAAATTTTGGCAATAAGCACACAGCATCAGTCAGAGGAATGCCATGTCCCTGTCGAATGGCAGGTCACAAATTTTCATCATTTTTCAACTTGCATTGTCATAGGTAGTTCGAGCGAATTAGAATTTATGAAATGCGTAAATTATGCCAAGTATTAACGGTGCTCCCTCTTTTAGGAACGTTTTAACGACGCGATCATCATAAACTCACGCTATTTTCCCATTAGTGCCAAAAATATTTGGTTCTAAAATAAAACTTTAATACCCATGCTAAAACCACTGGCCCCAAAGCAAGTAATACGCTTGTTCTATTTTTAGAGCGACAAATCGAAAGACGCCGACGACCAGAATTATTTCAATTCACAATTCCCCATCGAGAACTTTATTAATGACGGCTTACACACTGGGTGCCCTCAATACTCGGTGCTGGCACTTATTACTGTTCACTGCGTTAATCATGCAAACCATAAACCACAGAGTTGCGACAGTTAGATTTCAAGTGGTTCAAACAGATATCATCTTTCCCAACTAGCAAAGCCTTCAACGCCATCATAATTCCATTTCTGGTCTCTTGGAAATTCTGTGGCTTCTGACTATCTGCTTCGTTCGAATCGACACCGTCGTTTTCGATCGTCGCCAGATCTCAATCACCCCGGCGGTTCTTATCGTACGCACTCAACTTTATGGCGTTTTCGGTTTTTTGCGCTGGAGGACTTGCGGTTGCGTCTGCCAAGATTTCTTGCATGCTCACGTTCACGCATGTATGCATCAAAACTCTGCGATGAAGCAAGCACATTAAGGTCGATTGCCTTTCCCAATCAAGACACATAAACACAAACAGATTATTGGTGATTGCGGTTTGGGCCGACCGACCACCGAATGGACGACGACGACATTGCGACAGCGTCGATTGTTGATCTCAAGAAGAGAACCGACGAAAAGGTTGATACTGGAAGCGGCTGACCGTATGGTAGCTGCGGCAGTTCATCAAAAGGTATAAGGTCTCATTAGCATTCCGCTGCTGTTCAGCTCTGCTCGAAGTTGTGTAGCTTTGGGCCGATATGCACTGGATGGGAGTATGTTTTCGATAATCTTACAAATAGTGGTTGCTTTACTTGTGAGAGGGTAGGAACAACAGAACTAATTTAATCTGATTCCAGAGTACTTAAGAGCAAAATGTATTTCGAAAGATAGAATGTTAATTTAATAAAATTTAAAGCTTAAATGTACTGTAAATCACAAATACAGGTATACCTCGATTATATGTACACGACACAAAGCTCTTCTAATATCGTTTGCTCGATAATTAAAAAAAAAAACAATTGTGAGGATCAGCAACAGCATCAGACAGTGCTCTATATATTGATAATCTGCACGTTTGTTCAATTTGTTTGCCTTTTGCGAGTAAAGGATGTTCTGATCAAAATTTGGTCAAACAGTAATGTGTGTGAGTCGATCAAAGTTTTTATTAATAAGTCAAATTCTTTTCCTTTTTCAAGTTCAGTTAATACAGAATACAGGAGAAATATTTAGCTAAGCTTCCTTTTTACCGAATGCGAATTGCCGGGTCTTTCGTTTAACACCTGCCATAAGATTTTGTACAGTCTCCTTGTCCACTTTATTCGCCGCAGAACGCCAGTTTGCCTTGAACTGTTTCTCGCTCACAACAGCTTTTTGAGTCTTCTTAAGGTTCCGCTTGACGATGACCCAATATTGTTCGATTGGGCGGAGCTCTGGCGTGTTGGGAGGGTTCTTGTCCTTGGGCACCACTTGAACGTTGTTGGCAGCATACTACTCTGTGGCCTTTCTCTGCAATGGCAAGATGCCAAATCCGGCCAAAATAGAACGGAACAATGGTGTCGCTTCAGGAAAGGCAGTAGACGTTTTTGTAGGCACTCGCTTAAAAAAATTACCTGGTTGACGGATCCGGTCGCATTGCAAACGTGGCTCTTCAAGTCACAGGTACAGATGGCCTGCTACACCAGATATTTCTTCGCGAATTGTTTAACAGTTTAATGTGCTTGAAAATATCTGCCATCTCCCCCCTTCTGGTTCCCGTCTAAAATTCCTGTCCAGGAAGCTGTTTTAAGTCTGCCTTGACGTAAGTTTCATCGTCCTGTACCACGCAATCAAACTTCGTCAGCATCGCCGTGTACAACTTTCGCGATCGTGCATTGGCCGACGTGTTTTGTTTATCGTTTGGAGTCACCACTTTCTTGTAAGTCGACAGTCCAGCTCGTTTTTTAGCTCAATCCACGGTTGAAGGCGCCACTCCCAGCTTCTTTGCGACATCTCGGGCGGAGAGGTTGGGGTTCCGCTCGAAAAAGCGGGCAACTCTTTTTGTCGTCGCTGTGGCCTCCGGCTTTCGATTTCCCACCGATCCAGCTTTCCTGGCTATCGACAAACGTTCACCGAACACTTTTAATACGTTGGTAACAGTTGATTTAGCCACCTTCAACAATTTCGCCAACTTGGCGTGAGAGAAGTTTGGATTTTCGCCATGCACGTGTAAAATTTTGATGCATTGCTTCTCTTGCTTCGACGACATTTTGATAACTGAAGTGCTAATCTCAAAATCAAAATAGAGGCATGATGCTAAACGCACACGTCTTCAAAATGAGGGCTGTGCACATTTTTTTAATGCACGATGAAAGGAAATGCGTCAAGTTTAAGTCGACCAAATTTTGATCGAAACACCCTTTAATCATCATTTTAGCATCCATGTGCTAACATATAATCGAGGTATACCTGTATATGCATTATATTTTCATGTGGATTTGATCAAGATAGCTTGCAGACTAAACTATTTTCATTCTAAAACATTTTCCCTTATCTTAAACGGCATTATTGTGTCAAAGTTGCCTTTATAAAGTTGAATTAAGTTTTGTAAATCCAGCGCTGTTATAACAGCACTTCCACAACTGAAGATTTCGCAGATTTGTCGCGAATTTATAATTCATTCTATAGTGTTGTGAAAACCGTGAGTCCCTGTATGCACCTATAAAACATGATAACCTCTGAACAAAATAAATAGAAATGAAATTATAAAACAAAAAATTCAAATTAAGTTTTATGACAATCACAGCTATGTTGTTTTGAGAAAATGTTTACTTTTAAATTAATTTTTGTATTGAGCATTTCGTTAGTCGTATTTCAATTGTCGTTGAAGGGTGAATTCGGTGGATATGAGTGAAACCTGGGACATTTTTACGAGTGTTTATTTAGGCTGATTTAATTAAGCAGAGAGGAAAACTAAAAAAAAATATTCCAGGAAACCGAAGTAGTTGTTAATCAAAATAAGCAGAAACATGTTTTTCTGTAATTGAAACGGTCTCACCAAGTTCTACTATTTGATATCATTTAGTTGCATGAAGAAATAATTGTAGATGCTCAACTTTGTAGTTCGCCGAGCATTGTAGTGTCCGTCGGATTTCATAGTAGGCATGAATTCGAGCCATAATGCATCTTTGTGTTTCTCTGCTGGTGTCTTTATCGGCGGTCACCAATGAGCCCAGGTACACGAATTCGTCTACCGCCTCGATTTCATATTCAAACAGTTATGATTATTAAATGTGAAGCTTTGCCACTATATCATATATGCGTATAGAAGTCATAGAAATTTGGATTTCACTACAACTGAAATAGTGCCATCTGTTGTAATAGAACGTTTTAGATCAGGTCCCTTTGTCTTCTAAAGAGCTGAATGCTCTTGTAATATGCACGTTACCTGCCCAGAGTCAAATGAACCTTCCGGTAACTTACACACTGAGAGGGAAATCATGTAGCACTGAGATTTACATAAACGAGCGTTAATTTCGTCAAAAAGTTGAGAAATTACATGGGGGAAATTCATTTGCATCAAAACATTCAATTTTACATGCCTTTTTTGTTTATGCGTTTTTTATATGTCAAAGGTGGATTTCGTCACATGTAAAATAAGTTATTTCTTAGTCCGGCGGAAGAATTTTTGAAGGCATCGTTTAGGACCAAATTATTTATTCAATAATAAAAAAAATATAACAGCCCTGTCAATCTGTCTATGAGTTGAATCAAAGATTTGCTTAAATCCTCGAGAGTTTCTTCGATTTTCTTTGGATCGTTTCCATAAATACTGCTCAAATTTGAGGATCTAAGTTTTGATTTTTGATGTACAAGTCATTTTAACATCAGTAATTCAAATTTATCAACATTAAACTAAACTACTCAAATCAAAAAGTGGTCTTATTGTCTTGTCATAAGTGGTTTCTGTAACTTTTAAAGTGGTGAATGAAAAATTAATATTTGTAACAGCTAAAATTCAAGTTATTTCTAGGCTATAGCGAAAATTCCAGCTAAATTACTTCTCGGGAAAATGAAAGAGAAGCCTCCAAGCATGACCATTTTGTATGAAATTTGGGCTTTGGTTTTATTGTATTGTCCGTCATTGTATATATAATAGGTCATTTAATTAAACTCTTGAAGATTTCCTTAAGAATAGGAAAAGATTATTTTTGACATGCAACAACTAAACCGTGTTTACATTCGCAAAGAATCATCGAAGCAAAATTTCTAGCAATAATTCCTATAAGCCTATATTTACAGGAACGCTTGAAGATTTCACATAAGAGATTATGTCAATCTTAAATAAAGGATAGTAATCTTCTGTTCTTTTTGACGTAGGACTACGTCTTTGTTTTAAATACTGAGGTACAATTTATAAAAAAAAACCTATTGCGACCATCACGAAAAGCGGTCAGGTTTTGAACGTTAATACCTCAGTCGTTTCTCCAAACATTTTCAAAATGTTTGCCCCAATCGATCGGAAATATTTCTACGCGTCGATTCCATTATCGAAGACTATTGATTGAATAAACTATTGAAAATAACGCAAATATAAAGTGACGTCTTATAATTTCGTTTTCCAGAGTAAATTTTACTACATGCCAAGTATTTTCCTATCACAGACTTCAAATGTAGGTAAGGGAGATCTCATACGCAGCAGTGAACGATATAAAAGGGGTACACCTCCGCAAAATGCTTCATTCGCTCCGCAGCTTTGGAGCTGTTCAGAGTGGCAATGAGCCAGTATTGAATTGGCAGCTGGCCAATTACAAGTAGCCTGGAAGGTCTTCTAGCAAGTAACCATTGGCCAGGTAGCAGATGGCTCTATGTCCGTTGACTAGGCAACCGTTGTTAGGCAGCCATTGGTTATGCAGTCGGTTAACTAAGCTTCATTCTCGATAATTTTATAATATTAGATAGGAAATAGGCTTGATGAAGCTTTACTTTGCCACCGAAAAGTGAATCTTATAGCTGACCACGACTCCAATAATTATGGTTCGGCTGCACATGCATGTAAGACTTTGAAGCAATTAAACGATTTATAGGTTAGTATTAGACAAATAGAAAGGAGGCCATGATCCGACAAGTAACCGTAAACTTTTCTACAATGCCTATAGAATTTAACTGAATACCGCACAAGACAAGGCGGACTGACTAAGGCGGACAAAGTGATTGGCCAATCAAACGAAGTAAGACGAGGTATGCATTGATGATTTTTAGAGCACATAATTACTAGAAATCAATTAACTAAATTATAAACAACTGAGGAAGTTACGAAATGCCCTTTGATTCGTAACACTGACTGACTAATTAAACTACATAAAGAGACGCAATGACCTCCCAAACTCTTTTAAAGGAAACGTCTCTCTCACGAGTCCCATCAGTAAATCATATAAATTTTATTGTTGGTACAACTAAGACTTGTAGCATTAAACATTACTAAAACTGATAGAACTCAAATATCTCGACGATATAATGACAGCTTATTTTTATTTCGAGAAAACTGCTTCAGAAGAATCTCAGACTACGTAAACGACACACCAACGAACTAAACTACAAGACTGTGGTCGCCTTACTAAACTTGTAAAAGTAATACTGACTAACAAAACAAGAAAAAGTCAATTGAAGAAACAGGCGAACGAATTCAAAATTCTCAAACGTGGCTCCTTCCTATTCATTTGCAACAACGTCTTCTTGAACGACATGTTCTGTGTACGGCTAGCAAAGTGATTCGAACGGATTTACGCAACGATATCATCAAAAGCTTGGTGTAGAGGTTTCTACTCTTTTCAGAGTCCCGCGAGTAAACCTTAAAAAATCCTTTTCTAGGTTTTTATTTCTGTTCCAAGTTATTAACGCATTAACACCAAAGAGCAAGCGAGTGACGTGTGCTCAGCTCAAAATTCCTCCATATGCTTTTGGCTTAAGATTTTCAAAGAGCACATATTTCTTACACCAATCCAATTAAGAAAACCATATTCAATCCTAAAATACTTTGTTTTCGTTGTCCATTTATAATTTATTTTCTCTACTAAACGACGTTTTGTCCCAATGTTCATACATTTAGGCGAATTATTGTATTGGAAATTGAAGCAAACAGCGACTTAGCGTCTTGCTTTGATGGTTCATTTGCAGGTTTAAGATAATTTTATAAAGTGAATTTCAATGAACAGGTTGAATATTGGGACAAAATGCCACTGCTCAAATATATATCTCTTTTTTTTATCAATCACTAAGTAGTTCCATCCGGAAAAAGAATAAGCGAATTAGGTGAATTAATTAGTTCTAGATATGTGTGTTGTTTTTTGTTATGTCTATAGCAGCTATTTATAATATTTACCACATACAACCATTTGCACACGGAAAAAAATTCGTGCCCAGATCCGCAAAAATACACCGTGAACTAAATCACGTAATCCTGAACTAAGTCAAGTTTAAAAGTAAAAATCCTGAAAACGTTTTCGTTTTCTGGAACGCTTTTGTTTCTGTGTAATAATGGAAGGCGAAAAGAACATGCCCACAGTATATTAACCCCTTCCGTAACCAAACAAACTCCAGAAAAAAAAAAGTTCAAAAGCTACAGCGTTCAATGATTCTCCCGCTATCCATTGCCTACCAGTTGCTGATAAAGCAAACACACAATCACTAGACCAAACAAAACTGAAGAGTTGCCCATATCGATTAGTCGTTGTACACATTCTCCAGATTGGTGTCACGAGCAAACACTTCAGCCCGATCCCGTTGAGTGCAAATAAACACCCAGCTAACACCTTTCTCCGTTTTCTTCTTCTTCCAGGTGCTGGAGTTCCTCGGTCGGGGCACGTTCGGGCAGGTGGTAAAATGCTGGAAAAAGGGCACAAGCGACATCGTCGCCATCAAAATCCTCAAAAACCACCCGTCGTACGCGCGACAGGGCCAGATCGAGGTATCGATCCTGTCCCGGCTCAGCCAGGAGAATGCCGACGAGTTCAACTTTGTCCGGGCGCTGGAGTGCTTCCAGCACAAGAACCACACCTGTCTGGTGTTTGAGATGCTGGAGCAGAACCTGTACGATTTCCTGAAGCAGAACAAATTTTCACCGCTACCGCTCAAGTACATTCGACCAATCCTGCAGCAGGTAAGTGCTATTTTGTAATTCGGTACATCCGCGATCGGAAGAAAAGGTTTCACTCTACGTGCGGCTCTGCGCGATTTAATTCGCTCACATCTACCACCAATTTGAGCGAGATCAAAATGGAACACATTACAATTTACGGAAATACGCTGCGCGCGGTGCTGGTTACAAGGGAACCAGGAACACGAACAAATTGGTGGTAATTTTGAGGCTTTTGAGATCTTCTCTCAAGGCCTCACTCGTTCGCTCGCGATCGTCTGCCAAAATTAAGCTCAATTTCGCCTCTTTGATGCAGTGTCTTCTACCGACATTGCGTATTCCGGTTTGTGCGCGAAAACAGACTTACGCAAATTCGATGCATACATAGAGACGAGATGTTCGTTGCTGGCCGACCCTTTCCTCTCTACTTTGGTATGAAGGTGGTGTACTTTGGGATTCGCTCCCACATGAATCGAGGTCACCAGACGACGTGAAAGTAGCGTGAACGCTTGTCTCAGGGTAATTGAAAGGAGTCTTTCGACCATATTCGTCATACAACTGCGCTGATAGGTTTTGTGGAGCAACGAATCAGCAGCAAGATTGTTTGTTGGTAAAGAATGCCGGTGATTATTGCCTTAATTTCGGAAACCTTAAATGGCCGTGGCACAGTTTTCTGCTCAAACCTGTTTCCAACATTTTGCCATTTTTTTTGGACTTAAAGTGATATGGGTGTTGTCGCTATATAATCATTTGCTTCCATTCTCAGATGGCAAAATTTTGCGAGTGCGTAGGTGAGAGCAATTCAATTTGTGGCTGTATTGCTGCGGGGTTCCATAAAAAAACACGCTTGGTTAGCGGAATTTTGCGATCAAGATACGAAGGATCTGTGGATGTGCACAATTAGATTACGCTTGTTATCTCTTGTTATGTTCCAGAAGGATGGCAATAGGTACTCTAGACGACAGTGGATACAATTGGTGCGAGGTATTAGCTGTTTTGATTTTGCCTTACGTTGAAGGCGAAGTATTAGTTTAGATGCTTCGTTTTATCATGATGAGGTAAATTTTATTATAATTAAGGTTGTTTGTAATCCTGTTAAAAAAAATCCAGACATGTAATAAAAAAACGCTTTGGGTGTAATCATTATTCCTCCATTTGCTCCCACGAAAATCAATCGGTTAAATGTAGGTTTGTGGTTCTGTTTTCCAGGCTCTATGTTGCTTTTACACGGAGCAGAATAAAGAAAAAACCTGTTTTTTATAAACTTGTTTCCAATTTATCGACTGAGTTGTCATATCTGGGATGCAGAGAGGCATTCGACTGAATATACCATGTTGGCCTCAGTTTTGAATTTTTTTTTTAAATCAAGTTGAATTCTTAGAAAATCTTTCTTAAATCTTTCTCAAGCATCTTCCGCTTTTAGCGGTGAACTGACTCAATATTTTCCTAGAGACTTGCACAAAAAACACTTGCTATCTTTCTTCAAATCGCCCTGTGTAAATCAAACTTTTTATAGATTTGTTCATTTGTTTAACGTTCCTCTAGATCTTCCAAATGCTACCTGTTGTTCAGATGTCTCGTTATATTTGTAAATGTAAATGTTCTACATAATGAGTTTTCATGAGCTACTTCTACACTGTGGTCGATTTTTGTCTGTACTACGTTAGCATAACTCCGAATATGGAACACATTTCCTATTAAACAAGCTGAACATCACGGAATATCGGAAAATGTATGAGCATGAGAATATGCATGACTGACCGCCGGCGGTTGCTACTGAGTTATTGTCAGGTCAGCTGTAATTCCACAGAGAACCAACAGATGATGCTTGAGACTAACTTACATCCTAAATGTGTAATAACTGGTGATCCCAAACTAAGGCAATACCGGCACCGGCCCCACTCGAATGCAGGTCAAATAAGGAAAGGGTAGGAATGTGTCGACGTGATACTCGCTTTATTGGAAGCCGAGAACACCTCTGCACTTCCTCGAGAAATCACTAGGATGTTGGATATTCGTTTTGGTAAACGATAAGATGAATTCACGCGGCGTCTAGTAACACACTTAAATGTTAGTCCTGATTTCTGATTTGAACCGATTGATACCAACAGTAAGGATGCTATTGGGGCCACTCACAAAGTGTGATAGTAGTTTTTCATTGGGAAAACAAGGTGATTTTTTTATAATGTTGCTGATGTTATTAGGGCCACTCACAAAGTGTGATGGTGGTTTTTCGTTACGAAAACAATTTGATTTATATTAACGCTTGAAGACAATTTGGATCGATTAATACCAACAGTAAAGATGTAGTTGAAGCCATTAAAAAAAATCGAATAGTGGTTTACTCGTTCCAAGATATGGTATTACGGCGAGTATGGCAAACTAATAGCACCCCCACATGTCACTGGGAAGCAGCTTTGTTGTTTATTTCTGTGTTCACTCGATAACTCGCGCCATAACCGAAACAATAGACAACGCGCTATACCCGATAACAAAATAGTGCGCAACAAAGCATCGACACAACCGTTCACAGCCGATGCACGATGCAGACTCTTTTTTTTTTCGTAAACTTTCAATTTATACAACTACATTCTACAAACTACTTTACTACTGGAACTTATATCTGCATCAAGTAATTTGAACCTTCTAAAGAGAGTAATCTATGCTAATCCATTTAAAGACACACACTACTAAAATCTCATATAAATTTCTGCCCCCTGAGACCGACACATGCAAGCGTCCTTTAGCTCATAAGAATGAGTTGAAAGAAATGAGAAAATAAATTCAATCAAACACATCTTTCGTCGAATTGCGTATGTGTCAGTTTCAGGAGACATAATTTTACCCGAAATCTTTCTTTACTTTCCCCGACTTTTTACAGACATGAATTACGTCACGTGTAAAATTCAAAATTTCTAAGTGTACGATAGAAGGATTTTGCAAAATAAAAGCCTCTTAGTAGCATTTCGTGACTTCTGGCAACTTTATGTTTCTATTGATTTCCAAGCTAATTGTTTTAGCACGAGTCGGGGGAGACTTGGTCCTATACCCAATGATTTCATTATCTCCAATCCGCCAAATGTTTTGTGATGTAGTGGGCGTAATATTATAATTTGAGATAACTCAATGCAGACATCTTCCAAATTTGGCAGATCGACAGGCAATCGGTAGATAACCACCTGGTATCACATAGCAATATGCTAAGAGGAAGACGGGACCATTTGATGAGCTATCTCCCCAACGAAATATTGGAAATTTATGATCAAAAATTGACTCTGCGTCCTGAGACTGAACAGCCAAATTCAGAACCAATGGTCGGAAAATAATAATTTAAAATCACATTCACTGAGACTCTTTCCGTGAGTATACTCATATTTGAATTCGATAAGCAAATCTCCTGCTTGAAATTCTCATACATTTTCACTCACACATATTAAAAAAGCAAAACAAATCAAACATGCTTAAAACTACTCAATCTACGGCATGCTCATAAATGACGGGTTAGTGCAAAAACAGCAATAATTAAAATGAGCAACTCCCGAAGACGAAGCAATGAATTTTTAAACGTGAAAACTGATCGTCCGCGTCGTTGAATTCGACAGGGCAAAACTCATGGTCGCATATACAGGGTGTCTCACAATAGGTGTCACTAAAACAAAATGGCTTTACAGCAAAACAAATCAACCAAATCATAGAATTTATTTTTCATTTGTTATAGAATGTTATAGAAATAAACCATATTAATTCAATTCGCTTGCCCCTTTCCTTGATAACTTTACGCAAACGCTTTGTAAACCCATCGCAGCTGGCACGCACGATTTCCTGAGGAATTTGGTCCCAAATATCACCCAAATGTTTCTTGAATCGATCTAAAGTAAGCCCTTTCGTAGAGCCTATATGTTGAAACATATAACCCCAAACAAAGTAGTCAAGTGGGTTGAGATCCGGTGAAGATGCAGGCCATTCTTCGCTTGTGATGAAATCGGGCAAATTTTCCGCGCACCACGCTTGGGTTTTTTTTTGCCTTGTGAGCTAGAGCTGAGTCCGGAGCTGAGTTGGAAACAATATGGTGTATTCCCATACTGCGTTGAAGCATGAGGAAGCAGATGGTTCTTCAAAACCTGCTCGATGTAATATTCAGTGTTGATTTTTACGTTAGGTTCTAGGAAAAGTTTTCCTTTTCGTGAAACAGCGCCCCATACCATGATTTTCGATACATTCTGATAGCGTTCTACAGCTAGTTTATCTCTTGGAATATTGGCAAGACTTTTTTGCCATACACGATCATTTTGTTGATTAAGACTGTCCTGAAGGAGGAAGAGCTTTTCATCCGAAAATAGAATCTCGCAGTCACCGTGCCGAACCAAAAGATTTCTGCTTCTTTGGACCCTGGCTTGCTTTTGACGCTCCGTCAACCCGTAAACCCGCTGTTTCTTTTACGGCTTGCATTCCAGATCATGTCTGAAGAGCCTGTTCATTGAAGCAGGGGACATTTGAAATTGTTTGCTCAATTTTCGGCCAGATACGGCCGGATCACGTCTCATTCGCTTCCCCACATATTTGATCTTTTTCTTCGTTCTGGCAGTTCGTCTGGCACCTCCTTTGTGTTGAATATGGACATTTCCAGTTTCCTTGAACCGTTTCAAGGTACGAAAAACAAAACGCTTACTCACTCCGTACTGCTTAAGGCTATTGAATATCTGTTATAGCATCATATTATTTTATTCATCATCACATTCTGGTGGATAGAAACATGGACACTAGTCAACTAGTCGTTCTCAGTTTTTTTTCGTTCCTTGTCTTAGTTGTCATGCTCGTTTCGTCCATTTTAATCTTCGTCCATTTTTTATCTGGGTTGTATGAGAATGGAACATTCGTCACAGCTGCATACGTTCTGCTCATTCGTTGCTGTCAATTTTTCTGGTTTCTTTGGCTTTCTTAGTTTAAAGCAGTCGACTTTAAGACATTCCTTTTTTACCAGTTGGATGAGCAACATCCAACTGGTAAAAAAGAAATGTCTTCAAATCGAGTAAAACCTAAAATATATTTCACCGCCTGCTCCGTTTGACTCAATTCTAAATTGTTTTTGACTCACCTTCGTCAAAACTGGAGTCACCCAAATGAGAGTAAATCGTATTGAGTTTGACAGGCCGGCTAAACATCGGAGTCCTCTCTTAGCTCAGTCGGTGAAGACCAACCCCCCCACATCATGACAGATTAACTTAGTTTCGTGTAACCAGGGGTCGTCCCTGGCAGATGCACCGATTTTTCTATTCGGAGCAGCATGTTTCTGTTGCGTCATGAGTGGTTGCAAAACAAAAAGCAAGCGTACCATATCAAAAGAGTCTATTTTTATCTTCACGGTATAACATCAGTTATAAGTAATATAAATATACACGCAAAAAAAAACCGCAGTAGAAACTACCATTTCGAGGGTTAAATTAAGCGCAAACACCAACAATTTTCACCTGACTATAAATGCGTTTGATTTTACCATGCCTGCGATTAGATCGACCATGGTGCGGTTGATATCAATATGAGGTCTGTCAAATATACCACAAATGTTGAAGGTTTTACCATAAACGTAGTAAATTTGACTGAAATTTCATGGTAGTTTTAAAGATAGGCATAGTCGGGTAAAATGTTAGTTTTTACTACAATATTTTTTTCTGTGTAGAAATAAGAATTTCACTCGGCTTTCCTCCGAGCAAAGGTACAACCATGGTTGTTTGTTTCGAAAGTGTTACACCGCGTTGCATTTTGTGAACACTACGACAGTCGCGTGGTGTATTGTATCCAATGAATCTGAGAATAATTGTAGGTTATTGATTGGCCATAGAAACCGTTTAAACAATCATTTTTTTTCGCTTATTTTACTGAGTTACTTTATGAAAAAGATTCCCGCATAACGAAAAACAATTAGCTATACAGTCAAAACTATATTTCGAATGTAATATATTATCGCATTTTATTTTATTGTTATCAAATAGTTTAATCTCATTTTCACCATACAACTTCTACATTAACACGTTTTGTAAATGCATGCCATATTGTCATTGAAAGGTTTTTTATTGTCTGAACTCAGTCTGGATTATATACCCACTTTTTGGCATAGAGTACACCAAAATTTTGATCGTGAGAATTGTCATTTTTTATGGTAACCTAAATTAAGCACCTGTTCAGCATATTGTTATTTGGCCTTTTACCATCTGACATATTGTAAAAACTATATAGGAGAGTGTTAGTTTGTATTTGTCAACTATTAGGGTAAATGTTGTAACAATAACGGAAACGGTCGTCAACAATAAGGGATATCGTCCAGAAATGGTTTGTGATTATGAGGAATTACATTAAGGTTGGGAGGAAGCGGTTATCCAAATTCATATATGTATTTGCTATCTTGTTACCGCCGGAGAGAGGGAGATGAAAATTGCCAACAATTGCGTTACGTAATATTAGAACGAATCCTTGACACTCGTAGCTGCTTAGCTTCCGAATGCAAGATTCGTTTGTGGAGTGGCACAAAAAAAACGCTGCAGTTTGGAGAGGCCTTAAGTCTGGAAGCACGAGTCAAAGTGGCGAATTTAATACACGCGCTAGCGTGGTAAAAAGAGCTCGGCGTGCAGTGTAGTGTTTGGACATGGCTGCCTTGGGGGCGCAGGGACTTACCACACTTGCCACACAATCGTACTATTGCAAAAATGGCATCGAAAGTTCTCAATTATCAACTGTGCAGTGCGCTGTGGTTCAGTTTCCCGCTGTAGTCACTTAAATATCTTTTTTGGTAATTTTGTATTTTTTTTTTAAATTTGATTTCAACTTATGATTTTGGCGTGAGGTAAGGATACGAAACATTACGCCAGGGTTCTTTAAATTAGTTTTATCGGCTCCTATTCCCCTTTTTTTTCTTGTTTGCTCGATTAAGTAAACCACCATTGCACTTCGTGAGTGGTATCAACATAATACTTACTGTTGGTTTGAATCGTTTTATATCGGCCTCTCAAGAGTGACATTTTTTGGTGTTCTCATTAAAGTAAACCACCATTACACTTTGTAAGTGGCCCCAAAAGTATATTCACTTTTGTTTAAAATCTTTTTAAATCAGATTTCGGGCGTTATTCGACGGTTATTGGGCTCTAGGCCGATGGTTTTTACACAAATTAAAGTATTCCCTTCTTCATGTTTGGCCTGACACATAAATCTATGAAAAGGCTCCTCAGAGAATGTTAGTAAGGCATGATGATAGTTTTAAAATGTGAATGAAGCAAAATAAAATGATAGTTTAATAAATGAATGAACAGAACTGCTAATGATAGAACGAAGGAAATATCTCCATAAACAACCAATGGTTTCAGGCACCAAAGATTTAATGATATACTATGTATAATCTTCCAATCGTGTTTGCTGAACATGCACTAGCTCTGTCTACTCGCATTTGTGATATAGGTGCCATTTTTTAGAAAAATCATCGGGGTAAGTTATGATGAGAAAACTGATTTTAAGGGATCGTTCACAAAAAGGCACTTGTTTTTTTTTGGGGGGGGGAGGGGGTATGGGAATTTTTATTTTTTTTTTTTTTTTTTTTTTTTTTTAAAAGGTGGGGGGGGGAAAATATTTTTGTGGGAAAAAAAAAATTTTTTTTTTGGGGGGGGGGGAAGAAAAAAAAAACCGATGGAAGAATCCAGGTAACGCAAAAGTGAGGTTAAACGTCGTAGATAGCGCTCTTTCAAATGGGTTTTACGAGCTGTCTAAGCAAAATAATTGGTGATAAAAAGATAGGAAAATCGACGATAATGACGATACTGACCAATTCCATACAGATTGAAAAATAGCTAGAAAGTTATTATCAATTTCAGTTTCAGATACTGCGATGTTTAACCTCACTTTAGCTTTACTTGGATTTCTCAATATTCTAAAAAAAAATTCGAAGAAAATCTAATAAATCAACTGGGGGGGGTTTTTTTGGTTTTTATATTGGGCCGCCGGGAAATGGCGGGGGGGGGAAATATTTATTTTTGAGTGATTGAACGATTTCTTAAAGGTAGATTAAGATTTGATGAAATGCATTTTTGTTAGTTTTCCAAGTATGTTCGGCAAATTTTGAAAATATGCTTTTGTAAATATTTGTCAGAGATTTAAAGCCATCTTCTTTTTTTGAGTTATCACTCGTTAGTTGCCGATTATGTGTTTTTGGTCACAGTGTATTTTTACCGGTTTTTGAATTCTTGACAGGCCCCGTGGATTCCGTGAAATTGATTTTATCCAGTTATCGAGAAATAGGCAGCAACTTGAACTTTTTTGCTTAAATAACCGGCGAAATTAAAAATGTCTAAACTCAGCTAAATTACAGACCAAAATTGGGCGCATGAATATTGTTACGCCGAGTACATAAATGATAATAATGTTCTCATTTTCTAGAATTGCTTTCCTCCGGGCAGCTTCATTTTCATAACAACCGTAGAAGGCTCCATCTTGGTTCACCAAAGCTAAATTACAATTACTGTCTCTAAACGAAACAATTATAACGAACCGTTAGGCAGCCTTCCGAACATTAAACCACAGCAACTTTTAATAGTTTCAACAACCAGTACCATTAGCTTTCGTTTTTTTTTCATGCTCATTGTTGTACGTCTTCCGGAGTGTTGTTATTTTCGCTTTCGAGCCCGACAATACGATTTGTGTATTCCATGTTTGTACCATTTCACGGGTGAAATGTTATATCACTGCCCAACTTCAGTCACCGAACCAAATTTTAATTCGGTTAACCTCGCGACAAAGAGAAAGAAGTTGTTTCAAAAGAGCATACCGATATGTACCTCTTAAGTTACTCGTAGTCTATACTAGGCATACAAGGTACGGCTCAATCTTTCTATTGGTATTAGTGAAATGTGGAAATGTTACTGTTTCTGCGACGTGCAAAATTGATTCGTGTAAAATTTATCGCACACAATCTTCATTTTGCTCTGGACCTTATATGAGTATTTGAATCATTGCTGCTTTGTTAAATGAAGAGTAGAAAAGCACAGCAGCACTAAACCGGTCAACTGGTTCCCAGACAGCCTACAGACCCGTGGCCGAAAGCAAGCAAGCAATCGAAAATCGTGACCAATAAGTTCCAATTTTCTCAAGACGATAACGACGACCACCATCAGATTGCGGTTGAGTACATGATCAATTTGCAGATCACAAATAGGTTGAATGGCGAGCACCAGTCCAATAAGGTTGCTGATGGTTATAGTGGTAACCGTTGAATCACGATCTGTTTCTAGAGTACTTTCTATTTTGGAAAGGAGCTATGCAAAACCTCAATCAAAGACTGTTGCTGCTGCTGTCGGGGGATTGGATTAGTAAACCAGCTGCGGTAACTATTGCCATGGGAGCAACGAACCTCGCAGTTGGCCCAGGACAAGGACAACAAACCATAATTGCAGCAGAGGATAGTGTCATTTTTGTTTGGCTTGTTCTGGCTATGAATACGTTGTTGTGGGATTATGATATCAAGAGAGAAAAAACGGAATGCAGCATCACTAGCAATAACACCAGCCAAGTCCTGGCCATACGACAACAAGGACCGAACATGCGAGTGAATCCTCCTCCTCTCTGTTTGGCATTGGACCAATTTTTAAATTAAGGTAATTGCACGCCGACAGACAGGGTTGGGTAGTTTGTTCACTAGTATTGCTGCTTTGATGGGACAGTTCTGTGAATTGGAATTAGTGCTCAGATATTTTTCGCAGAATTTCAGAAACACTAGATGCATAAAGCGAAAGGGGAAATCGTTGTTGTCAGTTTCTATGAATTATAACATTGTTTTTCGTTTTGTTACTTTTGTGCACCCAACTGGGCAGTCGGCAACCTGGTTAGCAAAATGGGGCACTATATTTTACGATGACACACGAGGAAACTGCCAAACTTTTTAAGCGGACGGTTATAGTGAAGTTAGTGGACTAAACTTTACTTAGGAGAACATTTGAATGAAAAAAAAATTTAAACCTGTTCATGTATTAGCATCACCAACGCAAATAGAAACTCCCTCAACATACCAGAAAATAACAAACAAACAAATTGATTCCAACCACACTCTCGGTCTCTATCGCACTTAACAGATAAGCGTAATCATCATCAATCTAACGAAGAGTTCAGAAACAGAAACCAACCAATGCGAGTCGAAAATAAAAACAAAGTGGTACAATAAATAAATTACTTCCATCCAAACAGAGAGAATGCACACATACACACACCCATCGAGCAAGTTAAGCGTCGTTAGTTACTCTGGGGTGACCGACACACAATCCAAATCCAGAGACCAAGCCTGGGATAAATATATGGAGCCAACCAACATAGCAGCAATAAGTAGTTGTCATATTCCCTAGGGAGTGCAGCGGTCTACCGACTAAACCGCATCTTACTCCTTCCCGGACCCTCGTCCGTCACAGCTCCCAGCCGGCAGAACGGTTATCTTCGGGAAAACTGCATACTCGTAACAACGTACACTTTAAATTACACTCACAGGCATGAACGAGACTAGCTGGTATGGCATAGACTGGAGGCCTGCGGTTGTAGATTAAAGCTGAGTATGGTTTGTGACCCCCGAATGATAAAGCATGCCAAGCGGCGAACGAGAGGATTAATTTACAATTCCCACGAGGAATTGGCGATGCTTATCATCGCCGTCATCGCCGCTGTCGGGGTGCGCTATGATGTGGAAGGGGTTCATGTTTTTCATCAGCAATGCAGAGCGTGAGAATTGAAGCGCAAATTTCGCACGACGTTTGATACCGCTTCTAAATCAATGCGGCATTCTTAAAAAAACAGTGGACTTTTTTGTGTTAGTAGATAGGAGTAGGAAATCAGATTATATCGGTATTAAAAACAATGTTGTTGCAATAGCTCCAAAATGTTTCTCATTGATTTTCTGGTACAGGTTACGACAGAAAAAAAAATCGAAAATTTATGGTGTTTGCTTTCAATTCCCATTTTCAACTACAGGGTGAGTTGGAATTCCTGTAAAATTTGGAAAATTGTATTCACACCAAGCCTGTGTAGCTTTCATCTGGTTTCATGACTTTCGGACACCTGACTGTGCGTTTACCTGGGGCCTGGTCTGGGATGTATTTTCCAAGAATCGGTTTTTTTTGTAGCGTTCGATGGAGCGAAAGATGAATATGCGTTTATTTCAAGTGGTTTCAATTTCTTTAAAATGGTACACGGTCTAAAATGGTTCAAAAACAGACTTATCTTGAGCTCCTTTCTCGCGTCCATGATTACCACGAGTCTGAAACGAATAAAAATTTAAGACAAACTTGCTAGCCTAGTTGACATTTGAATACACTCTGAAAGAAAACTGTTAAAAAATGTCTGTGATTAACCCATCGAAAGCTACAAATGTTTAAAAAAAAAACACTGATAGGAATTACCACTCACCCTGTACTTAAAGCAATAATATCATCATTTTCGATTTTTGTTATCTTTACTAGCTCCTGTCAAACCAATCTACATTATTTGTCCTCAATTTTTAACAATGAAATTCTCGAGATGCCTTTCGATCGTAAGCATCCGACATCGGCTGCCAGTTAGGGTCTTCACACTAGGGTGATGTGTTTTGCAGGCTTGTGCTTCAACATACGCCCAAATCGAATAATCCAACGGGTTAAGGCCAAAACTTCATGTTTTCTATCAGCCATCATTGGGTCCGATCCTGTTGTAGGACAACGTTATGATCCTCAGAGAAGTCGGCCGAATTTTGCCCAGAGAAGCACTTGGTCCTTCAAAATACCGATACACACTTCGGTATTGATTTTGGATGCCACTTAGCCAAACATCATGACACCTGCCGGATGTTTGGTTTGGAACTTAAACTTCACTTCCTCCGGAACATCCTCACGTTTGTTAGGTGAAACGAACCGGTCTTAGGATGGTCACAACATCAATACTGAACAGCTTTTCGTCGGAGAACAGGATTATCAGTTCTTCCTTCTTCCACAAAGAAAGCAATCTCTTCAACCGAGTCAGTCGTAGTTCCTTCACTCGCTCCGTGATAATTTCACTCTAGCTCTGGAACATGCGTGCAAGTCCCTTTGATAATTCTTCGCATGGATTTTTCAGATATTTTGGCTTCCTTGGCAAGTTTCCTAATGGAACGTACCGGGTAGCGAACAATTTTTGCACGTGCCGATTTGATCACGGTTGGCGTACGTGCAAACCACGGACCTCCACTTCCCGGCTTCTAGGGAAGATGTACCTATATTAATCTCATCACTTTGCAATTCATCCTACTTGAAATAAAACGATATACACGTGACAGGATTAGTTAGTAATGTTTGTTGTAGTTATTTAACGTAAGCAAACATTATTAGAAAACGAAACCGATCCTTCAACTGCCCAATTGTTTGATTCATCGTAGGATGATAAACTTTTTGATGCGATAAACTGTGGCCAAATGACCTTCCCCCTTGGCAATCTCCTTCGGCGTCTTCTAGGCAGCATTTTCGTAATCCCTTCTGTGGCGTACATTTTCATAAATTTGCAATAAAGCAATACCGATGTTCTAATGCAGCACTTGAAAGTAAACATAAACAAATACACTGATTGGCAAAATAAAGTGCATTCCACATCATTTTTGGAATTTCTCACATTTATTTGGTTCAAATTAAAGTAAACACACTATACTCTTTTTTATATCTTATTTTTTATATTCTTTTCAAGTTTCACTTATGGAATAATAATAAAAAAGAGTTCGACTTAAATAACTAAATAATCAATTTGTATTGAAAAAAAAAAACAGTGACAAAAAAAAGTGCCCACTTCAAAAATCGATATGTTTTCGATAAGTTTCCGTCGAAAGACCCCTCGATTGTTTATGTTTTGATATTTTGACGTGTTTTGAAGCAAACACTTGACGTGTTTTGAAGCAATTGATTTCGAAAGCAATTCCCTTGTGAATCCGAAAATTGGTGATTCGTGATGTGCAAAACGATGAATCGCACCGGGCTGTCGCTAGGAAGTACAGTATTAGCAGGGCAGCGGTTGGCAAAATTCTACTGAAACAAGAAAACTTTCGGATCAGTGGTGGATCGTCCAGGCAGAGGCAGGAAGCGCAAAACAGATACACGAACGGACACCAAGATCATGTGCGAAGTCAAGAAGAACCCGAAGGTAACTGTCCGCGAGATCCAGGAAACCCTTCAGTTATCAGTTTCCGGTCGAACTGTTCGTCGCCGTCTTGTAGCACAGGGGCTGATTAACAAAGTTGCCCGGTAGCGCCCATTTATCAGCAAGGCAAACATAGCCAAACGGCTCAGGTTTGCTATTGAGCATGCTGATAAGCCCGTAGAGTTCTGGAAAACGGTTCTCTGGACGGGTGAATCAAAATTCGAGCTTTTTAATCGAAAGCGGCGGGTTCGTGTGTGGTGCAGATCAGGAGAGGAGCTTCAGGAGCGCCACATCCAAGGCACGGTGAAACATGGAGAAGTAAATGTGATGGTCTGGGGGTGTTTTTCGTGGAGTGGAGTTGGTAGCCTCGTGAAGATAATGACGAGATAATGACGGCAGATTCCTACATCAACATCCTGCGAGAAAATATGGAGGTTTCGCTGATCCAGACGGGTCTTGAAGAGAAGTTCGTATTTCAGCAGGACAACGACCCGAAGCATGCTGCCAAGAAGACCAAGTCTTTCTTCCGGTCTTGTCGGATCAAACCGCTGGAATGGCCTCCACAAAGCCCGGACCTCAACCCCATCGAGAATTTGTGGGCGATTCTTGATGCCAGGGTTGACAAACTGGTGTTACCAATAAATTCAACTATTTTGAAGCCCCGAAGCGCGCCTGGGAAGAGCTTGATCCACAGCACCTAAGGAACCTGGTGGAAAGCACGCCGAAGCGCCTGCAGCTGGTCCTGAAGGCCAAAAGAGGACACATAAATTATTAAAATGCTTTTCTTTTAGGGAAGATGTACCTATATTAATCTCATTACTTTGCAATTCGTCCTACTTGAAATAAAACGATATACACGTGACAGGATTAGTTAGTAATGTTTGTTGTAGTTATTTAACGTAAGCAAACATTATTAGAAAACGAAACCGATCCTTCAACTGCTCAATTGTTTGATTCATCGTAGGATGAATATAGGAACAATGAGATTAATATGGGGGCAGTTTCCCTACTTAAATTTATAAACCTGCGAGCCAAAATGAAGTGGGCACTGTTCTTTTTTCAACACGAATTGATTTGTTTTCTTCAAGTCGAACTCGATTCCATAAGTGAAACATGAAAAGAATATGAAAAATAAGATATCAAAAAAGACTACAGTGTGTTTACTTTAATTTGAACCGAATAAATGAGATAAATTCAAAAAATGATGAGGTGGGCACTTTATTTTGCCTATCAGTGTACGCCAAACTCCAATTAAAGCAGCCTCCCGGTCAAAACATTTACTTCACGACTGGACATGGGAATGTGCCGGGAAGATCCAAGTTCATGTTTGGAAGCTATTCATAAATCACGTTGACTTTTCTGGGGGGTGGGGGGGGGGGGGGGGGTTTCTGACCAAAGTCTACGCTCTATACAAAATTTCAAAAAAAATTGTAGAAAAAAAATTAAAAAAAGGGAGGGGGGGGGGGGGGGGGGGGGGTTTGTGAAAAATAGTAAGTGGTTTATGAGTTTCGAAGTGCGGGAGGAGGGGGATGGGTGGGGAAGGGTTGGAGGTGTGTGGTGATGACATCTCAAGTTTACATCGAAGAATACCTGAAAAAGCGTGTATTGCCGTTCATCCGCAAGCATAGGGGTAAAGTCATCTTTTGGCCTGATTTGGCCAGCTGCCACTACTCCAAGGTGGTTCTGGAGGGGTATGCTGCCAACAAGATCGATTTTGTCCCCAAGCTAATGGATCCTCCGAATTGCCCGGAATCTCGACCAATCGAAAAATACTGGGCAATTTCAAAGCAGCGACTTCGACGAAGCGGTGGGGCAGTAAAGGACACCCAGCAAATGCGGGAAAAATTGGAAGAAATGCACTGATTCCGTGTCCGTTTCCACTGTGCGGGCGCTGGTGGGCTCCATCAAGAGGAAGGTTTGAGATTTCGTTCGAACTGGAGAAATGTAACCATCTAATGCTGTAACTTTGAAGTTTTAGTAAAAGTACTGTAAAGCAACCATTAATGGACGTTTTAAACTTACTGAATCACGAATTACAGGTCTTTTTGTGCGTACCAATTTACTTATAGTCAGGGCATCTTCAGCGTCGTGATCGTGACCGCGATGTAGTAGTGCGAGTTGGTAAGGAATAATATTTAAATGTTATTCCTTACCAACTCGCACTACTACACTTTATACCTGATTTGCATCAGCGAAACTTGAATAGAACTAGCTAAAATAGACCAACTTTGCGTTCCCCGCACCGGTGTTGAATTTCTTGTTGTTAAACCTGCCAACACCTGTCATCCTGTCGATCATTCAACATCAGAGATCTAGTTTGGCATTGCCCGGGTAGCGATGCCTCCAGAGCACGACTATTAGATACCCTAGTGGCCCGAGGTAGCTAACCCTCCCGCGAGGTAATAGATGTTTTGGGAATGCGTGATCTCCCCTACATGCAAGCGATTTACGAATTCCTTTGTTTGTCTGATCTAAGAGTGTTATGTCCTCCCCCCCTCCCCCAGCCTCTTAAAATTCCCCGCCCTTTGGCCCCTTATACTATCCTTTTGTTTCCGTGCTACTTGTACCTGCCCAGCAAGCTGTGGTCACCTATCTGCGGCTTAGTTCCTGAAACGGACTACAGGGACCGTGGATTTGGTAGATGTCGCAACCATGAGCAGCAAATAATACCTTCAATAAGTTACCTGCCTAGCCCCTTCCAAACGATAATGTGACCCATTAACCTCGAGCTAGCCACGAGTAATTGGCACCCCATTTTACTAAAATTGAAAAATTATACATTGTAAATAACAATATTGAATATCGGCTCCGTAAAGTGTTACACACGCCTGAGTCTAACAAATAAACGAACTAATTAAAAAAAAAAAAAAAACATCAGAGATCAGAAGTTTTTTTTTCATAGATCGTAGACTTTTCACAAACACTTTGCCATTGATTGGTTTGCCCAAATAATTTCTAACGCCAGTAGTGCGGCGTTAGCTGACGGCAAGAAATACTTGTTCTTTCGTTTGGCTAAAGGTGAGTGTATGAATGCATGCATTTCATCAAAACGATATTAGATAATGCTGATTTGTAGTTTGGCAGTGGATAAACAAGAGTCGAAAAGGAGAGGGTCACGTCTTGGATGACGCCCCAACGTCGACCGTGATTTCCGTTCCGGTAATCAGAAGCTGTTTCAGGACTACTTTAGCGACACGCAAACCTACAACGAGAAGCACTTTCTGCGTTTCCGCATGCCAAGGGAGGTGTTCCTGGACATTATGCGACAACTAGAGTCAACTAGAGGCTTCTCCAAAATTTATCTGTATGAGCTATTTGCAAGTGCTTATCATGACCAATCTATCAATAAACAGATTGTTTAGTTTAAAGACTTAATTACTTTTCATTTCCGAGCAATCGAGATATTCTTCGGAATCTCGGAACCTCCGCCTTTCGATCTAGTCAGCGTTTTCCGGAAAATGCAGTGGCTGTAAAAAAAACTAAGACAATCATTCGTTATTTAGGAGTGAAACGAAAAGGTAATTCACTAGCACCGGGAGCAACTTGAGGTAATTATCAGCATCCGAGGCAAGCAACACAACTTTTGGTCCGCCGCCAGCATTACACGCAGCAAACACGGTTTCTTCTCGGTTCACAAATATACCTCAGAATATGCTCAATAAAATTGAGTTATTGTTTAGTAAAAGCTGAAATTTTACTCAATAATTAAGATTATAAAGTAGCGTGTAGTGTTTTGGAACGGTATTTTTCTTGTTCCAATTTGCTGCAAGAATAGATCAAAACATATCCCAGTTTTAAAATGATGCAAAATAGATCCAGTATAAAACAAAATTTACAACCCCGGTGCAGCGATGTTTTTGCGTTTGGTCTAAAAAAAATAAATCCAATCCACGATTTGGATCGCCGTTGAAGATGCCCTCAGCCTTTATACATTGTGGTTTATTGAATCATTTCTTACATTTCGAAATTCATATGGAAAATGATCCTGTTTACATAAATGAGTATCAAAGCGTTTTGAAGAGCAAGCGTTCATTCTTCTGGTTACCTTTGTTGTCAAGATTTATCATTAGATTTTCGCCTGGAACTTATAGGTAGTCAATGTTATGTTGCCTGAAAATCCACGCTTTTGAGCATAAGGGCACCTCCAATCCTGATGGGAAACTGGTATAGATCTAAATATTTAGATCTGAAGTGATCTAAATTCATGCACCGGGGCGTTCTATATTGGCTTTTATACCACAATTAGATTAAAATTTTTGCATCTACCAAGAAAACTGATCCAAATGATGCATGATTTGGATCACTTTTTTGCCTTGATCTATTTTCAGTAGTGGTGCTGGCAACAATGCTCTAAAAACAAAAAGAATCGCGTTGTCTGTCAAAGCCGTCCTGTTCTTTTCATTAAATTTTGTCCGGGAAAACATTTTCATTTGTCCGAGCTGCTCGCTTATTTGTAAACCCGAAAACTTCTCGGGTTATCTGACGGTAGACGAGAAGTTCAACTCAAATGGAAAGGAAACGACCATGCTCCGTCGAAGGAAAACTGCAGCTGCATCCCAGAAAGTACTCTTACCATCTGTATCATCATCTGATCTATTTCGACAACCCAGTAGGTACATGATTCAGCTTCACCAATCATTACGAAGGCTATAGCACCAGAGACGCAGATAAGAGACAACAAACGATGCACTGGTGCAAATCTTCCGCAGTTATTCCCAGAGCTTCAGAGGCAAGTTCTTCGTAACCGGCGAATCATATAGTGGAAAATATGTTCCAGCAGTGTCGCATGCTATCCACGGACACAACCGCAATGCAAAGGTCGAGTTCAATCTTAGGGCTGGCCATAGATGACTGTGTGATCCTTTCCATCAAGTTGTGTACGGTGACTACCTTTAACAGCTGGTACTAATCCACTATTCTAGCATTAATTGACCAATTCCACGAGTACAAAAAGAAAACTCGAAAATGTAAGTAAGGTCCGTCGGCATTCGAAGATATTTACTAAACTAAACAGTTCCGTACGGAGTTCTAATTAAAACAGATTTATTTCTTCTTTTTGATTATCACACTGTAGAACCTTAAATTAAACCTACCCTACACTATCTTTATACCTAGCAACTACCAATCTATTTGGCTGACTCCTGAATAATGTGTGTCCGACATTCTGTTATGCTGGTGTACAGTGTCTTGGTGGTAACTGCTCCTCCCCTGGTGTTGGACCTACTGGTTTTATATCCTCAACGATGGTGGCTGATAAAAATGTACCGGTGCCGGATCGGTTGGTTGACTATTCGCGGGTTTATGTGGTTTTGCATGGTTGATGTGTAATTTCTTTGAATGGTTAGTGAGACTAAAAATATTGCAATTGTAAATTCCAACCAAAATCACTCAAAACAGCTCCAATTACGTAGTCAGATGCGTCAGTAGTCAAACAGAATGGTTTGAAAAAATCTGGGTTTTTTTTTCAATTTTAGCAAAATCGTTAACAGACCTACGGTTCGGTTGATACATGCCTATCGCCATCCTCTCAGTTGTTTCAAATATTAAGGTTCGGGATACATTCTAATTGCTTAAATTTTTGTCTCGTTTGGTTTTATACCCTCGACAGTTTTTATATAACCCAGAAATTCTACTAAATTGTGTCGAAACTCTGATTTGTATATCTAGACTTTAAGATTAGCTTCATTTACAGTTTTTAAAATTTCGAGGTGTTTTTTTTTAGAGTTCTTCGTACAACAAGGAGTTTTTTCTGCTGTACGTAGATAACGTGTTGCTTATTGGTCCTTACTAAAGCTTGCTTCAGATAGAATTGGAACAAAAACAATTGCCTGTATTTCAGTTATTTATTATTGAATTCAAGATCTCTTTTTATACAAATGTAGCGTTTTCTTCATACTTTTAAGAAAAAATACGGACAAAATTGTTCGTCACGGTTCATTAGGCGGCGCACACCTTCTTCGTCCATCGTTTTAGCTATCTTATTCCACCAGGTCTTCATCTGATTGATGTCTTTGACAACCTTTCCCTTTGCCTTGAGTCTCCTCTTCATGATTGCCCAGTATTTCTCAATAGGGTGGAACTGGGGGCAGTTGGGTAGGTTAAGGTTTTTCGGAACAACCTGGACCCCTTTCTCTGCATACCATTCTTGAACGACTTTGCTGTAATGACAGCTTGCCAAATCTGGCCAAAACATTACGGGATGGTCGTGGGATCGAATGAACGGCAAAATTCGTTTTTGGAGACACTCTTTTTGTTATAGTTCCGACGTCATTGTCTTATTTGTAACGAAAACTTTCGCTTTTTTGCCACAGCTGCAAATGCCCTGCCAAATCATGAATTTTCGTGCAAATTTGTCGGCAAAAACAAATTTAAATTTGGCTGGAACATCCCCCCGAGCCGTTGCCAAGTAAAATTTTTGACCTGGGATTTGCCCGAAGTCAGCCTTGACATAGGTTTCATCGTCCATCAGAAGACACCCGTCGAACTTGGTCAGCACCTGGTCGTATAGCTTCCGAGCACGGATTTTGGTCACACTATTCTGTTTTATGGTCCGATTTGGCTGTTTGCTAGCTCGATACGACTTGATTCCTTCCCGGAGTCGAGTTCTCCTCACGGTACTATGGGCAGCACCGAATTTTTTGGCCAAATCACGGTCCGACAGATTGGGATTCCTCTTAATCGTCTTCAAAATCTTACCACGCAGTTTCCGGTCGACAGTTCCACTCCGACGATTGGCTTGAGGCTTCCGAATCGTCGTCAATGTTTCCTTATACCGTTTGATAACGCGCCATACGGTATTTCTGGGCAATTTCAGCTGTTTAGCTAGCCTAGATGCAGACCACAATGGATTTTCCAAACAACTGTGCACAATTTTTTCCCTACTTTCGGCTTCCATGTTGATTGTTTACAAAGTACAGTCGATTTGCGGAATGTCAAAAATACATACGTGAAGCTGACAAAATTCCCGACACATGGGCGCCAAGAACTTCCAAATCCGTCCACCAGGAGCACCACAATATGAGCAAAAGTTTGTTCCAATTCTAAATGAAGCAAGCCTTAGAAACTTCCCAGGTAACCAATAAGCAGTTCCGAAGCGTCTTTACGGCAGCCTATCAAGCAATTAAGTCACCTTAAATGCAACATAAATTCCGCTTTACATATCGGTTTATTCTCAAGTGGCTTTCTTTCATGATCAAATGATTGATATCTATTAAAAGTTGTTTAATTCGGTTAAATAACTTCGGTTGGGATTGGCACTGCTCGATTTGTCTTCATTCTGATGCTTGCGATTGCTCAGCATCGTTTTGTGCTTTTGGCCCTTAGCCTTTCCAACGACATCCTTGTTCTGAACACCACCACCACCACCACCTGGTGCCGGTAATCTGCCTCTGGCTTGATACTTACTCCGTCGTCTTTCCTCATTCCTCTGGCGAATCAGCTAGAGTTCATATTTTGTCTTATCTTCCACGCCATAGAAACCATCACATCTGGGTCATCTCCGCCGTCACAACACTCAACGCTCCGTCATCACAAAGAGTCATCTCGACCCACCCACACAGCGCGTGGAATAAGCACAATTTTAAGCCTTTAGCTTTCGGACAATTTAAAATATAAACTCAAGCCACCCATAAAATGTTATACGAATATGAATAATGTGAAAGGCGCTATCTGATGCTCAAATGTTACCTACGTTTACAAATATGCTTCATGTTCATGTTCATGTTCATGTAAAAAATGACCAAGCGTTGGGACGTACGGCTCGCTGTGAACCGCGTCAGCCAGACCCACAGGAAGATTCCCTTCAAGTACAGCTACAATTGCTCGTTCAACATCGTCAGCTGCTTCTCCGTAGCTTTCGTCCTATTCAGAAAGGTTCCCATCGCCGTGTCCATTTGTGAGCTCATTTTCCTCTTCGCCAGCCGTTCCGCCGCAGTAGGCATTCTGAACAAAGTTTAGCATGAAGCTGTCCAGTTGGCAAGCTTGTTTTAGAATATTCAGATCACGTTTCACCGGATGGTGGCGCTGGTGATCGCACGAAGATCGGATCCGAAAGAGTTTCGGGTAGAATGCAAGGGAACTTTTCGGCCGGTAGGCGACAAACTTCCGTTTTTTCTAGGATGGTTTCCAGCCAACAGCTACAGCCGAGCGGGGCTTAGGTATGCCAGGTAGGGCGATTTGATGTACAGGTCGAAGATGTTCTTGTACAGCAGTACGATGGTGTTGTCGTAGAAGTTGGAAATCGATTGCTCCAGCGAAATGTCAGATCGCAGATCGATCGGATGTCTAGAAAGAGGTCGATTAGAAGCGAAAGACAGCTACAGTAATCGAGGATGTAGATAGCCATATCGTTCTGGGCGCAGCAGCTGGCTAGGATGTTATCGATTCGGTCCGTTTCGATGCGCTGCTGGATGGTCTAGAAATGAATGGAAATATGCTTAGGGGGAATCGTAGGATGTTGAGAGATACTTACATTTTGCAAAAAACTGCAGCCCAAAGTCGAGGTCCTGCTGGTGCTTGGACTGTAACTTGAAGATCGTTTGCAGCATCAAACTGAGTATCTCTCGGTTGTCGTGACCGTAAATCGGTAGCAAGTCACACAGCAAAGGAATCGATACCAGATAGTTTTTCGCATCAAATTTGCAGCGCGGCTCAACAAAACACGCAGCTAAACAAAACGCCGAAATATTAACAAAACAAGATGGCGTATAACCATATCGAGTTACCATCTACATCGCTTTAAATACATCTATACAATTTAGATCAGCGGTGGGGAACTCCCTTTTTTGATCTAAAATTTAATGATCTAAATTTTTGAATCCGATTCATTTCCTCAAAAAATAGATCAGAATATCCATCAGGATTGGAGGTGCCCTAAAACGAGCAAAACTTTCAAGACTGGTATAAATGTACATTGATTATAAGCGAATTTTGCGAATCTAGTAGTGTGTGTATCTTATTGTGTTTTTCGAAAATTATTTGCTCAGCTTTGTAAATAAGTTTTCCTCAGTATTTTTGGTATTCGGACTGATTAAAGTTCAGAACACACAGGGAAACCAGATAAGGACAGTGAGCTGATTTAACTCGGTGTGTTTGGTTCAATAAGATAAGTTCTATCTAGACTATGTGCAACTTTTTTTTTCGTAAATTTCGCCGTGGCTTAAATCGAAAAATTTCATTCACAGGAGAAACCTGCCAGTGAACTCCATTTACAATAATCTATTTTAATCTTCAAATGTTCTTCCTTATCGGGATTCAGGCAATTAACATTGTCTCTTTGTCTTGTTCGGAAGCTTACTGTAAGTAATACTATTACAGATGGGTTTAAGCCCGTCGTCACTAGGTCGTACAGTTGAACGACGACGCAGCATTCGCACCGCGTTGCCTCAGTCACGAGCCATTTAATAAAAGGGAAACCCTTCAACGATATCGAAGCTCAATGCTACATGGGGTAAATACGGCTTAGACTGTTGAAACAAAGCTGCCAATGAAAAACGAGTTCACTGCCGAACAATGAGAGCGTGGCACATCTCTGCACTGACAACAGACTATGAGCTTCATCTTATTAAACAAAAGCATCGCGCATTAATTCATTCCGTTTTTGATATTCAAATTCATTGCTAAGTAGCTGGGATGGGTAGCCTGTTAATGCAGTCACAAATTAAAATCAAAGCGAAGTACGAATTTTCAGTTTGAAACTTTTCAACGCCACTCTCACAAAGCAAACGCATAGTTAGCAATCATTAGCCGTCTATTTTTTTTTTTTTTTTGGGGAATCAGAAAGGGGAGTGCAAATAAATTTAATTGGGTTCGCCGCCCACCATCCGCCCTATTTGGTCGTGAAACCTTTCTTTCAAGCACCGACGCCGTGCTATCTGCATTCAAAAAACACCAAACCCATTCTAAACCATTTTTCTCTGTTTTCGCTTCCTCTCTAATTGTAGGTTTTAACGGCGTTGTTAAAATTGAAACAACTTGGTTTAATTCACGCTGATCTGAAACCCGAAAACATTATGTTGGTCGACCCAGTTAGGCAACCGTACAGGTGAGTGTGTTGTGTTTATCGAGACTTCCGTGTTTAAATGAATGAAATACTATATCCGTTCTAATTTCTACTTTCTGCCTTCTTTTCACTTTTTGCATAAATTGATCATTTGGAAAAATGTAGGGTAAAGGTGATTGATTTCGGTTCGGCATCGCACGTGAGCAAAACGGTGTGCAATACGTACCTGCAGTCGCGCTACTATCGGGCGCCGGAGATCATTCTCGGGTTGCCATTCTGCGAGGCCATCGACATGTGGTCCCTTGGCTGTGTTGTGGCGGAGCTGTTCCTCGGATGGCCCCTGTATCCGGGATCCTCTGAATATGATCAAATCAGGTAAATTCGTCAATTCTTCTTCGGTTGCAAGTGCTTTTCTGATCGCATATATATTTTAGGTACATATCGCAGACACAGGGTCTCCCAACCGAGCACATGCTAAATAGTGCCAGTAAGACAGCCAAATTCTTCTACCGGGATGTCGATTCCACCTATCCCTTCTGGCGGTTGAAAACGCCGGAAGAGCACGAGGCGGAAACCAACAACAAAAGCAAGGAGGCTCGCAAGTACATCTTCAACTGCTTGGATGACATCGGTCAGGTGAATGTACCGACCGACATCGAGGGTGGCCAGCTGCTGGCGGAAAAGACTGACCGACGGGAATTCATCGATCTCCTCAAGCGGATGCTTACCATTGACCAGGAACGAAGGATAACACCGGGCGAAGCGCTGAACCATCCCTTCACCACGTTGGCCCATCTGGTGGATTATGCCCACTGCAACAACGTCAAAGCGTCCGTCCAGATGATGGAGGTGTGCCGAAGGACGGACTCAATGATTCACACGTACGTATTCTATTGCTGTTCTGAATCTAAATCATCTATTCTTTAACCGTGTCTCTATTTTCACTCTCCAAACTACAGTTACAATTTAAGCGTTCAACCAACAACGGCCACCTTGGTGACGAACTTTGTTCCGAACGCCACCGAGAACATGACCATCACGTTCAACAATCAGGTTCAGCGAATCGTTCGGGAGCGTGGCCCCACGTACGACAACCATCTTTATCAGATCTACCGCGGTCGAAACGTCGGCGGTCAGTATAGTAACGGCCGGCCGGATGCATTCCAGCACCAGCTGGTGTCCAGCATCCTCTGTCCACCCGGTTACCAGACGATGCCCAGCCCAACAAAGCACGTCGTAGTCGGGGGCACTTCAATGCAACCGCCGCTGCAAGTTCCACCGCAGCAGTACGTCAATGTTCCTGTTCCTGTTTCGATGGTCGAACCGTCATCGGGCCAGCGCATGCTACTGACCAATGCGGTTCAACCGAACGTTGCCTGGCCACAGAGTGGACGCCAGGTAGCGATTGTGCCATCGTGGTCACAGCAAACCGGACCGCACTCGTTAATCGTCGACTCGGCGCCGTTTCTCAACGTGGAGGAGATCTATCCCAAGCCACATCTCAACATCCAGACCCGGCACCCAGAACCGAAGAAGGAATCCCCCGTGCATCATTTGGTGTAAGTATTTCTATTAGTCGCATACTCCGATCATTCGAATGAATAAACTAATTTTACTCATCTTCTCTTCACAGCGTCTCCCGTCACGACAAGAAGGAGAACAACCAGTTATCGCCGGTGAAGAAGCGCGTCAAGGAGAACACTCCTCCCCATCAGCAGCGGTACAACAGCAATCGGAACACACACATGTGCCAGCAGTACCACGACGCGGGTGGATCGTCGTCTTCGTCGTCGTTTTATCACGGTGGCAATGGTGTCAATAACAGCAGTAGCAATAGCAATCAACTGCAGATCCCACAGCAACAGATCCAACAGCAGCCACCACACCACCACCATTCGTCGCAGCAGCAGCAGCAGCAGCAGCAGCAACAACAGCAGTCACAGTCTAGCCAGTTGCAACAGGCCAGTAGCAGTGGTAACCATCATCATCACCATCACTACCAGCAAATCGATTCCGGATCGATGGGCGGCGGTAGTAGCGGCAATGGAAATGGTGGCAGTGGCGGAGGTTTAGGTGGATCGAACAATGTACAAATTCACCATTCGTCTTCTTCTTACGGAGGCAATGGAAGCAGTAGCGGCATGATGATGGGCAGTGGAAGCATCCATCATGGATCAAACAGTGGTCATCATCACGGTAGCGGAGGTCACATACATCACAGTCACAGCAGCAACAATAGTAAACAACAAACAATCACGATCCACGATACTCCATCTCCGACGGCGGTGATCACCATTTCGGACAGCGAGGATGAAACAGCGGATGTGAAGCAGTCCAATAGCAGTTCTAAATCCCAGCTGCACCAGTCTTCTGGTATGTGTGTAGCAAGCCAGGCCAGTCAGCAGCATATACGAGGACATCCGTCGACGAATAGCAATTCCTCGTCCAACAATCAATGCCGTGCAAATATAAGCATGGGTGGTAATGGCAGCAGTGGAAACAGCAACTGTGGTATTAAACCTTCTTCTTCGTCATCTAATATCCACCACTCATCTTCGTCGTCGTCATTAGCAGCGCTGAATCAACAACCACCGCCGCCTAGTGGTAGCAGTTCCCACCATCATCCGCATTATCACTTGCAACAGGTACCGCAATCGCACATGCAGCCGCAACAACAACAACAACAACAGCAGCAGCAGCAACAGCCGCCGCCGCCGCCGCAGTCTCAACACCATACCAGTGTTATCAGCAGCGGTAGTCAGGCTGGAAGCAGTAGCATGTGCGGTGGTGGAAGCAACAGCCAATCGGGAACTATGCCCAGCAGACAACGCAAGAGTACTGCTGTGGCATCTACCTCGACGGCATGTGTCACTGTTGGTGATAGCGATGGGGAGAACGATCGACGCAACACGCCCAAGCATCAGAGTAAGTAGATTGGACTGAACAAAAACCACCGAGTTGAATGTTTATAATAACAATGGTTTTTATTGCAGCTATAAAATACGAGCATCATGCAGGTCAATCGCAGAAGAAGCGTCTGCTGGCGATGGCCCAGAATGAATGCCTTCTGTCGTCGTCCACCAACCAGTTGCACGTGCCGAAACAGGAACCAACGGAATTCGTTGCCTACGAGTACCCTCAAATGGATAAGCGCTCCTCATGGGCTCCGCCAGGCACTTCGTCGCATTATGGAGGGAACAACAATAACAGCAGCAGTGGCCACAAACGGGAATCGTCTGCCTACATGCCATCGTCGGCGTCGTCCTCTTCATCGATCAATCAGGGGGGCAGCAGCGGCATGGGTGGAGGACCCATGGGTGGTTCGGCACTGGTAACGGTTCCGCCACATGCCCATGCCAAGAACACCCCAACGGGCGGCAGTGGTTCCTCGTGGGGAGCTCCGGTCTACCGGCAGCATCAGCAAAGCTCCAACACACCGTTGGGCAGTTCACCAGGAGCGATCCTGCAACAACAGGACATTTACGCGCAGGGAGACATTTACCGGCGGTCGGCCGTGTTTGTGTCGCAGGCACCGTACCAGACGTACAATCGAGTGGTTCCGCCGCCGGTGCACAACGCTTCCAGCAGACAGGTGGGTAACGTTTAGTGGTGGTATCGTTATTGGAATATGTGATTTCGATTCGGTGAATTTTCGTTGACCGCACTAGCAACCCTGTCACTTAGATTTTTTTTATCTGAACCAGAAGATTTATGGAGTTACTACTGTGCACTGGTCTGCATGATGAAGTCCTTTTATTATTTGAAGAAATTGATTTACCTAGTGGAGGTTTCTTTCTTACTTACTTCAGGGTGGCCGCAGAACCGGGAAAACCGGGAAAAAGCCGGGAATTTGAAATCGACCGGAAAAATCGGGAAAAAACCGGGAATTTCTTTACAAAACCGGGAAAAATTAAATGCTCCAATCCATGTCTTCAACTTTATTCAGAAACTGCACTGGTCTCTTTTCCTGATCAAACGCCTGAAAAACCTTTGGCGAACAGTCGGTGATTTGACATTCTCCTTAGACGACGTTACTGCATATCGTTACTCCTATAACAACCAATAATTAAGCGAATGAGTTTTAAATCTATATTGCCCATCTAGTGATACTGCTACGAGTGATAGTGCTACGACTTTTTCCCATCTTTCTGGTAGAACGTGAATACCATTTCGATAGAACTGATCGTCTTTTGATGCTATCCAAGAATCAAGCTATTTTGAGATGTCATAATATGAGTGGAATTGCTGACCAGTGAGACCATGTGCCATTGAACGGAACAAGTAATAATCGGACGGTGCAATATCAGGAAAATATGGCGGGTGGGGTAGGACTTCCCATTTGAGCGTTTACAAGTAGGTTTTCACGGGTTTCGCAACGTGAGGTCGAGCGTTGTCATGCTGAAGAATCACTTTTTCGTGTCTGTGCTCGTATTGTGGCTGTTTTTCGTGCAGTGCTCGGCTCAATCGCATCAATTGAGTTCGATACCGTTCCCCGGTAATGGTTTCGTTTGGTTTCAACAGCTCATAATAAATAACACCAACTTGGTCCCACCAAATACACAGCATAACCTTCGCAGCGTGAATATTCGGCCTAGGCGACGATGTTGAAGCATGCCCGGGCAGTCCCCATGAATGTTTCCGTTTTGGGTTACTGTAACGAATCCATTTTTCGTCACCCGTCACGATGCGATGTAGAATACTCTTCCTTTTTTGCCGCTGGAGCAGTTGTTCACAGACGAAAAAACGACGCTCACATCTCTTGGCTTCAAATCGTAAGGAACCCAAGTTCCTTGCTTTTGAATCATTCCCAACGCATGCAATCGCTTAGAAACGGCTTTGCGGGAAACTCCTAATCCTGAACCAAGCTCTTCTTGCGTTTGACACGGATCCTCATCGAGCAATGCCTCCAATTCAGAGTCTTCGAAGTTTTTTGGCCTTCCTTCACGCGGACGATCATCAACACTGAAATCACCGTTTTTGAAGCGACGAAACCAATCACGACACGTTGTTTCACTCAGAGCAGCATCACCGTAAACTTTTTGGAGCTCTCGCAGCCGCCGTTTTCTTCGAATGAAAGAAGAAAATCAACACTTCCCGCAAATGACGATTATTTGGCACGAAATCAGACATCTTCAAACAACCAAAATATATAACACTAAACCAAAATCACTGATTTGGCAAAGCGGTTTGTTTACCATATGTCTGAGCTTGGTTTATGACGCTTGAGATGTACAACATTCGACCAGCACTTACTACTGGCGCCATCTATTGCTAAACAGCGGGAACTTAGTTGCGCACCTAATAAAAATTTACATTATTTCTTACCCTTCGCCTTAGCTTTAGACTGCTTCGATTCAGCGGGTTTTGACAGTGATGTGTAGCAGAAGCCACAAATATAAATGTTATTGTGCGTTACACTGGGATTACTAGCGAGACACTTCGCACAAGGTTTGATCTAATAGATCGAAGTAGACCGCGCTACTAAATTGACGTGTTTTGCAATTTTGCTCTTAATATTTTTCGCGACATTTTTTTTTACAATTGAAGTGATTTAGTGAGGAACTGTGAAACATTGGAGTAGTTTTACTGTGATTTTTGTGACGGTCATCAAAGTGGACCGGCGAGTCTTTCCATTTTGATCATTATTTTGACGATAGGTTCTTCACTGTATGTCCAGAAGATGTCTCAACCAACGGCACGGAAAATCAGCTAAGTTTATTTTTAAGAACTCAATTAATGCTTATTTAATATGCACCAATCCGGAAATGGGATGGTTTTCGGAACAACGAGTGGTTGTACTTGGGTATTCTTGTCGTCACTCTTGCGTGGCTTTTGACGGGTGCGACGGATGGACAGTTTCAGAATAAAGCAAAAAAATCATTTCTGGCGTGGGGGTGTGATGGTGTGATGGGAAAAAATAAGGTGTCAGCTCCGAATACATTATCGGCTTCATTTTGAGTCCCACAGTAGCTGAGCAGAGGTTCACGTGGGTCGGTGAGATAATGTTTGTATGGGATTTGCTATGTGAGAGCTTTCTTCCACATAGACGAATCTCCAGAGGACACCCAGTTAACTTTGAGTATAGATCACTGTTACTTTTCTATATGGGATTTAACCATATAGGAGAGATACCCTCGAAGCAATCGGACTTTTGTATGGAGGATTGTTGAGTTGTAGGCTTGATGGATGATTCACTTTCAGTTTTCCTAGAGACTCTGTGCTGCATAATTCAGATTATATGATCGTGGGTGGCAGCACTCTTACTGTTGACATACTGTGGTCCAAATTTAAAGGATTCAACTCTCAAACGTCAATGAAAAATAACTTGTTTTCCTAATGAAAAACCACTATCACACTTTGTGAGTGGCCCCAACAGCATAATCGCCATTTGTTTCAATTGGTATTAGTGTTGAAATATATATTTGTAAATCTCTTTAAAACCTCTTTTTACAGATGAATTTAATTTGTGGTTCAACTTTGAGGTGAACGCATTCCATCTAGCAATTTCTAGATTTTATAGTTTTTTTTTATTTTTGCAAACATATCCAGTACTATGGTAAGTTTACCAGCGGTTTTAAAAAATCATTGTGATATTTCAAACGTACAGTTAGCCATGGGTGCTCTAGAAGCGGCGAAGTTGATGTCATCATTGTCGAAGCATCAGAAGCGGGAGAAGAACTATGATGGAAGTATGGCCATTGGATCATCACTTATAGCTGCCACACATGGATCTTCTGACGGATCCTTCGTAGAAAGGCTACATCATTATGGTATCTAATGTACTGTTTCAATATTGTTTTAAACATCCGTAACGTGCAATATTCAAAGGAGTAGGCTGAAGGGTGAAAGAGCGCAGATTAACTGAAATAAATGTCACGCCACAATACAATGCTATATCATGTACAGCATGCTACACATAGCATATATCATATATCATACAGCCTATATGTTTATTAAAATAATTATTATTCATTGCGCGAAAGTTGCTTGAGTCTGCTGTGTGAAAACAATTGCAGAAGTGTGTCTTTACACTGAGTCATTTTGGTGTCTTCGGCGCACTTTTTGTAGAAGACAACAAAACGATCTAACGTCATCAGATATAGCTCGAATGGGCTTTAGCTTAATAAATGGCTAATATTATAGTCATTTATTCAATGGGATGTTCCCACTATTCTCATTCAATCCTCATTTCAGCCAATTGTGTTCAACACATAGTTACCACCAACCGTAGACAGCTTGCAACAACAACTCTTAGTATCTTTTCATAGAAATGGCTATGCTCCCCAGGTAACCAATAAACAGTTCCAAAGCGTCTTTACGGCAGCCTATCAAGCAATTAAGTCGCCTTAAATGCAACATAAATGCCACTTTTGGCCCAATATACGGCTGCTTTACTGCAATGCTATGATAATGCTTCATTAATGCTATTTTGCATTCGAAATGATTACTACAGGCTACAAGCATTTAAATAGCATTTGAAATGCAGCTTTACAACAGATAGCATTTAAGATGCTAATATAATGCTAATATAATGCTTGTAGTATCTAAAATGTAGATTTAGGGTTGACTTACTGCATATGCTAATGCTTATTGGTTACCTGGGCCTTCAAACATCCGGGGGACTACGAGGATTCTACTTATATCTTTGTTCTTAATTTTGATGAATGAATGTACCGGAAACTGGACGTGAACATACGGAGTTGGGTTACCCATTGTATCTATATTAATAAAATTTATTTTTAATAGGTTTGCGTCGACCTTCGGTTGAATCGGTTGAATCGGTTGTGTCAATACTTTGTTCCGCAATATTTTGTTACCGGGCGTAGCGTTTTGTCTATTGTTTCGGTTGCTTCTTGTTCGTTGCGCGAGTGATCGAGTGAGCATCAGAAGTCGTGGTTCGCCGGGTAAAATCATTCGGTGGTGAGGTACATAATTGATTGTGATCCAAATTATTCGTTCGCCATGCTCGTCGTGCCACCCTATTTTGGAACAAATAAACCACTGTCTCATTTTGTAAGGGATCCAGCGGCATCCGTACTGTTGGTGTCGGTCCAAGTTGGTTCTCAAGCGTTGAGATGAATTACCTTGTTTTCCTAATCAAATACCACTATCACACTCTGTGAGTGGCCCCAATAGCATCCTTACTGTTGGTTTAAATCGGTTCAAATCGGAAATCGGTACTAATTACACTTGACGGCTTATCGTTAACCAAAACGAACCCTGCTGCCACCCAATCCTGTTATCCAAAATCCCAGTGATTTCTCGTGGAAGTGCAGTGGATTCCGCGGCTTCCTATAAAGCGAGTATCACGTCAACATATTCCTACCCATTCCCTACTTGACCTGCATTCGGGCGAGGCCGGCGCCGGTATTGCCTTAGTTTGGGATCACCAGTTTTTACACATTGAAGATGTATGTTAGTCCCAAGCAACATCTGTTGGTTCTCTGTGTAATAACAGCTGATCTGGCAACAACGGAGTAGCAACCTCGGGCGGTCAATCATGCTCATGCTCATGCTCACAGAGTGACAATCATTTGAATTTGGTGGGTACCCGGGTCCCCTGTCAAATATTTAAGGGTTAACAAAGATCGAAGTCCCCCCCTTCGAGTCCCCTTGCTACTATGCAAAATTTGTTTATGCAAAAAGTTGCCTACAAACTTTTACTTAGATGTCACTGATTTTCAGCTTCCTGTTTTAAAGTAAACTATGAAATTTCGTACGGTAGAACCTGAAAAGGAACACATAAGAGTTAGACAATCGCATTCGTGATGAGTGTGCCAGTGCTTGTCACAGAAAGTTCAAGGAAACACTGTTCTCCATGGAGCGTGGGGATATCAAAATTTGGCGATGAACCAAAGCTTCAAAGAACACATGTAAATACAGTCCTCCTCTGCACTATGGTAATACACTTGACGCATCAGCTACCGAGAAAGCAAATTTGCTTGCTGATAAATTTGCGAAATCGCACAATAACCAAATGGCAGATGATCCACCTACCGCTGAAATTGTGAAGACAACAACCGACCAAATCGATCAGTGCCTCCTGCTGACTTTTCATGGCTGTTCAGCCCTAAGGAAGTTGACATGATCATCCGTAACCTGAAAGTTAAAAAAGCACCAGGACAACAATAAGAACTGTTTGCTGAAACGGCTTACACATAAAGGTAAAATATTTCTTGCCAACAATTTTTCTGCTTGCATCAAACTATGATATTTTACATCGGATTGGAAACACGCAATAGTCGTTGCCATCCCAAAGGCAACTAAAGATGCAACCATTCCTTCGAACTACCGACCAATCAGCCAATCAGTTAACTTTTTGAACGTGTTATCTTTACTCGTATCGAAAGACATCTGAAAACCCGCGTGAACAGTTCGGAAACTTGCCACAGCGTCAAGTATCTAGCGGTGGACTGGATATTCCATGGCTGCAGAATGTTACATATCTTGGAGTGACCCTTGATACGAAACTCAACTTCGAATTAAGTCCGGAAGTGTGACAAACTTACAAAATCACTCTACCCACTCGACGATCACGTTTAGATCCAGCTATTAAGGTTCTGCAGTACAAAACCGTATTTCGGCCTACGATTACATATGGTTTTCCTGCTTGGTATAATTGTGCTAGAAGCCACCGCAACAAAATACAGATCAAGCTAAATTGACTATTCAAGGTGATGCTGAATTTGGACCATACCCATCCTACGGACGATGCACATAGACTGGTGACATGAGGCATGAGGCTGATACCCAAATTCCGTATTAGCTGTTTGTCTTCAACAAATCCCCTTCTCCAAGAACTTGCCACATAACGAACACTGTGAAATTAAAGTTAAGCTATTTTTTCCTCTATCTCCAATTCTTATAGGCAAATTTTGAAGGTTTTTTGTTAATGTTTCATTCTTAGCTTTATAAGTAACTCGTTCGTAAGCGTACATGAAATCATAAATTAGTCTAATCAACTGTTGCGAGGTACACCCAAATCTACGGTACGAAGACCAACTCACAAATTGTTTTCGATAAATTTGAAATAACTAAATTATTTAAATTTAAATAACCATACTGAGCTATTTCTTTATCTCTTACCATTTTGTCATTATGTCATTGTTACCATTATTCAAAATAGCCATTATATCAAGTAGCTATTATGCTTATATTTTTCTGTGTGCATGTTATGCCAAAGATTCTTTATGCTAAACGTCAATTTGGAAAAATGCCAAATGACATTCTGCCAAACGACCCCTCGAATCAATGTCTAGTAGATGCTCCACGAACTATGTTCAATCGTAGCGTCCTTCGGAGTCCAAAGTCTTTGTGCCTCTCTGTTAGTGTCGCTGACGGCGGTGAACCTAGATTCACGAATTTGTCTATTACCTCATTTCAATTTCACCGTCGATCTGTATTCGAGATAGAAGGCTAACATTGTTCCTTTCATGACTGACAATGGATTACATTAGAAGATAGTGGAGCTGCATAGGTTTTTAATGAGAGCTAAAACTAAAACCCGGTCATGATTTGTTAAACGTAACGAGCTCGATTTATCGTTTGATTTGCAATGACCATGGAACAGTAATGACCGATAAACAGTATTCAAAAACTGTCAAGTCTATCGCATTATAACTAATCGCCTTCTCTTTTCCCTCGCAGGTTCTTCCGACGCATCCCCTTCCGGCGCACATCCAATTCCCAACGCAGTACAGCCAATTTGGTCCGCTTAGTCCGGCTCAGATTGCCAACAAGCACTACTGGTTCGGCGAATAGATTATGCAACAGCAGCAGCATCAGCAGTAACATTCTTCCCGAAGATAGCTTGGTATTTGGTGGCCCCTCGATGTGTGGCTCGTGGTGAATTTTTTGTATTTTTTTTTAGCATACAACAAAGGGGGGTTAGCCGCGGTTTAGTGGAAGATGTCGGTTTTTAATAGTCGCTCTATTTAGATCTGGAGGGTTAGATATGGCTTTGAAACTTTTCCCCCAAGACGAGACGAATCAAGTTTTTCTTTTTTAATTCTATTGCATTCTGTCTCAATTGCCTTATTGCAGATGTGTATGCAAAATGCTTTATCGTTGGGAGGATTTGTTTCTGTGGTCTTTTCTTTGTACAAAATGCATTCATAATCGAGGACTAGAGGAAATGAGAGATTTAGCAAGGAGTTATTGATGTTGAGTTTCCTAGAATTTGTTATCATACTGCAAATAACACGTTTTGTGCGTGTAATACTATTGTAATCCACCTCCATACACATACGTTCATGGTAATGCAAAGCTAGGGACTTGTAAATTTGCAAAGCGTGCTTGGGTATATTCTACTATTAAGAGTAATTGGTAGTGAAAGGAAGAAGGGAAATTATAGCTTAGAACGTCCGTCATCTAATTAACCTATACAACTCAGATAGCGTTTAGGATTTGGTCCCATCGAAATAAGTGACACGGAGAATGGCTTTTTAGGTTTCGCAAACAGCAAGGACGGCATAGGAGCGAGAAATAGATCGAGGGAGGGAAATTATTTACTGAATGTGATTATTTTATCTACTGCATAGGTAATAGTCGTTAGTGGTTTAACATTTATCTTTCTAATCTTTTTTTTTTTTCAATTATTTTGGTGAGCATGTGTCAGGGTAATCAAATGGAAATAACTAGACGAAACGATTAAAAACCCACAGCAAGCAAATCGCAAACACACACAAACAGAGTCGAAGTAAAATAATTAATAACAATACATTTAAAGATCTCACACATTTATCCTATTTGAGTGCGCCGCCCCAGAGTTATCAAACTTATTGCATCAATAGAGGTTTTTTTTTCAGTTTTGCGTGTGTAAATGTTTCCTGCTTTTTTTAATAATTGGATTCCCGTTACACAGAATTTGGCGACAGTCGAAGAAAGAAAAGGGCGAGCGGAGAAAAGCTCAAATACGAATTAATAGAGTGATCAGTTCTTGTTTGGTCTGTAAATAGTATTTGGTAGCATTGTCTAGGGGGCGGGGGGACTTGATAGGAAACGCGTTTAGTAAACCGATTCGGAAACACTGAAAACAATAATATATTTTTTGTGCATATTTTATATTTATATATATATCTGTAGTAAAAAGCGTAGGTGGTGAGGTGTGAGAAGCTGATGAGAGAAGGGAAGGGCAACATGAGGGCAAGATATAAATAAAAGTCGACATGATTGTACATACGCATCGGAATACAGCGAAGATGTTTGGAAGAAGATGATGGTTGTGGATTTTTCGGTTTTTGGATCTGTTTATGATCATTGGGAATCGCAGCTCGGATCAGGATAGAACGATCGGCGGAGAGTAGGCAGTTGTAGGATTGAGTGGAGTAGTCGGATCAATTGAGGTTCTCATGTTTCAGATGATGGAAATGATTCTGGTATGTTGAAAAGATACAATGGTTTGTGTATTTGTTCTATCAATTGAATTGAAATTTATTATTTTGAGACTGCTTAAAAGATGCGATGAAAAATACTCACTTTAGTCATAAGTAAAAGTAATCCAACGTAGCTACAGTGACGGACAATACAAAAAGACTAAAGCCCGATTTTCATACAAAATGGTCATTCATCAGCGAGAAGTACACCTGCTGACAATCTTTTTTTTTTTTGGTTGGGGGGGTTGGGGGTGGGTTGTTTGTTTTTTGTGGGGGGGGTGTTTTTTATTTATTCTTGGTTGTGTTGGGGTGGGTTTTTGTTTCTTTGCGAGTGGGTTCGGTGGGGGTTTTTTTTTTTTTTTTTCCTCCTTTTTCTTTTTATAGACTGTAAGAAAGTATAAGCACACTTTCAAAATAACAAAAAGTCATGTTTTTTTTAGTTTTATAATTTTATTTGGTAAATCATATTTGTATTTGTGTTTTATATGATATTTTACTCTCGTTTAATCAAAATATTGAATCATAGCCAAGACTCCTAACTTTTCCTCGAACATGACCCATTAGCTTCTGCACAGTGGTACTTCCCACCATTTTGACCACTTTTGGCCAATCTTTTTTAAATTTTTTTATGTCGTCCGCTGGTTTTATGAATTTTCCAAGCTTTGCTTTGGTTAAAGCCCAAAAAGTCTCGATTGGCCATGCCTCCGGGCAGTTCGGCGGATTCATGTCTTTCGGCACGAAACATACATTTTGACTTTTGTACCATTCTAAAGTGTCCTTTGCGTAATGGCATGACGCCAAATCAGGCCAAAACACTACTTGACCTTCGTGCTGCCTGATCATCGGAAATAATCGCTTCTGGAGACATGCCTTAACGTATTTCTGAGTGTTCATCGTCTCTGTTGTGATGTACGGACTAGATGTTTTACCACACTCGCATATTGCCTGCCAAACCATAACCTTCTTACCAAATTTTTCGGTAAAAATTGCCTTCTCCGTTTCGGGGATGTCTTTTTCTTCGCTTACAGTATAGAATTGAGGTCAGGGAAACGTTTTGTAATCTAGTTTCACATACTTTTCATCGTCCATTATTATACACCCAGAATTTCTACACAATAACGAATGGTAGAGTTTGCGGGCCCGTGGTTTCACGGACGCGGCCTGTTTTGGATTCCTTTTGGGTTTTTTTTTCTGCTTCCGGTATGTTTTTAGCCCGAGTCTTTCTTTGGCACGCATGACGTTAATCGACGAGGTCCCTAGTTTTTTTCGCAACATCCTGAACGGAAGTCTCTGGTTTTCGCTTGTAGGCATCCCTGATCTTTTTATCGATATCCGGACTAACAGGACCGGATTTCCGACCACTCTTCGGCGCATCTTCAAACGTCTATATTTTCGAATCGCAGATCGTACCGCTCCGGGTGTAAGCGTCCCTCTTCCTTGACTAATTTTCTCAAGGAGAGTCCGCTCACAGTGCACCATTTGTGCATGATACATTTTCGTTGTTCCGGAGTAAGACCGATTTTGATAAGTAACACAAAACTGAGCACTTTTTTGATGCTATGTCATTCAGAAATGTACAAACAAAAGGACGCAGCCAAAACATGTTTAAATATTTCATTATATTCAAAGTGACCGTTAAATTAAGGTGTGCTTATACTTTCTGGAACAGTCGTTAGCACCTCCTGAGAAAAGTAGGCATATTTCCAACTTCCTGGCGGCGTCTTATATTTCCGAGGCATACTTTCGGAAGTTCTGGATAGAAATATTGATCCTTAACCTCACTCTTAGACTCTTACTGTTGCAAATTACTCCATCTAAGTACATATTTTGTAAATATTGTGTTAAAAAAGTACCTAGTATTAACGAAAAAAATTAACGTTAGTCAATTATTTTGTTTTCTTATTGCTCACTATAAAACATGTATGGATGTTAGACTAGTCTTACCTGTACTGATTGAGAAGGAGGCAAATGTTTTCCAGGCGCAAGAATTACTTCGAAACTAGCAGCATGTTTGGATTTTTTTTTTCAAATACCCAGAATGACAAAAAAAAACAACATGAACATTGTTGCTTTCTTTGTGTTGTTGTCAAGGAGGGGGTGAATGAGGTGGGGGGGTGAAAAAAACATTAAAAAATTTTCGATCCGTCTACATTCGCCCGAATAATCAATTACCTTTCTGCTTCCATGTCGTTCATAGGCGAAAACAAAACAATTATTCTTAATTTTGTCTGCAATGTTCTAATACGGGAGATCAACGTTAATTCCTTTTCCTCGATTCCAACGCGTAGAGTGAGTGGTCTGAAATACAATTTTTCGAAAATTGCACATGCAGCGCTGTAGGTCCGGCCATTTGACAAGTCAAATGCTGGATTCAATCACATCGACATGGAGTTTTCATAAGGGCCAATGTCACAAACGTAAACAATGGCTTCTTCCGCAAATTTCTCGAGAATGCTAACATAATCATAGTGAATTACCACGATGATTGCACAGAAGAGGAGCTCTCCTTTACAGTAAAAGTGGTAGTTTACTTGAGCGAGTTTGCATTTCCAAGAAATTTGCGAAAGAAGCCATTGTCTACGTTTGCGACATTGGTCCTTATGAAAACTCCATGTCGACATGTTATTTCCAAGGATGCTTTCAAAAACTGGCTGAGATAGTGCGAGATTGATTGCCAAGCCTTGTTGTTTAATCCTTTCAGAATAAGTTCATAAGTGCACTGCTAACAATCTGACTTATATGGACAAAATTTGTTTAATTACAAATTCAGATAGCAACTAGTTGCTGGATTACTTCGATCGATCGATCGCTCATATTCTACACAGCGTGTGAGATGAATTGTCAATGAGTCGCCTCATTTGAGGTCGTAATTTTAACTTCACCAACACTTTACTCAGGCCTATTCTGCGTGACGACTACCTTGTCGAAGTGAACTGTCAATTGTCGAATCAAATGACATAACTCCCCATTTGCTTCTCAGAACAGGCCTGACAATCTGTCAACATCCGGTTCGTTTCCATCGATCAATTCCTACCAAGTTATTACAAAATTATTTCCAGACCATCAAACTGAATACCCAAACCATCCGGCATTTTCATATATAGCGCAATAGGAAACAAAAATGTCGCCCGGAACTTATTGGAAAATTTGGCATCTATCTAAACAATAACGACAAAATTTGTAGAGCACCGTTCCTAGGCTAATTGAAAAAAAAAAACAAAAACAAATACGCAAACAAAAGTGCATGACTAACACATTATTAGGTAAATCAGATATTCTACTTGTGATGTTTATAAATAGAAAGCCACCCGTTCGGAATTCTTTTCAAAATTGCCTCTACATATTACCACATTCACTCACACACAGGAGCAGCAAATTAGTGCGCGCTAGTGTCTGTAGTAGCAGTCACCGTCGACACTCCAAAGTGTGCGTTGTTGTGTCTTTGTTGTATCAAATTGGCATATTAGCCTCTGGAAGGCATAAGGGACATACTAATCACAAAACAATGAATATAGCAGTAGCAGAGGGTAACTTTGTGTTGTTTAATAACGAACATCTTTCTAACCGTGCTAAGCGTAAAGCATTGAGTATATGATCAAACACCTTAGCCCAAACAAACACACACACACACATGAAAATGAGAGAATAAAAATGCCTTATACAGATATAAATAAAAAGAAAGTATGGTATAAATTAATTACTAGTTATGGATCATATATTAAAAAGGAACATAGAGACAAAAAAGTACTATTAAATTGAGTGTAATTATTGAGATATAAAAAAATAATACCTAACAAAACAAACAACGGGAGGTTTTTCCTTTTCTTCAATTCACTTCGATAGTTTTCTAATAATAATTCACGTTTAATTTTCTTGTGATTCAATGGGGCTGAAACAATTACTACTACTTTTAAGTGTCATTAGGGTAGGAGTTTTTTTTTAAAATCAAACCAACTGCTAATACTTATACTAAACAAAATAACTTCAATGGGTGATTATAGTAATACACGCCAATATTTTTTAATTATTATTATTATTATTATATTATTATTACCTTTGTTTTCTTATCTCAGCTAGCTCAGTTGAACGTTATTCGATTTGTTCTTTTTAATCAAGTAATCCTAGTAGTTATCATTATGATGGATGACAGTCACCTACGTACGAATTGCGCATACACAAGTAAAAACGTATAAACACATACACAACAACACAAACTCACACATACTTTAACTAATTCAATCAATTTAGAGAGACTGGCAATTTATATGAATATATATTAACTAATTATTAGGTTTTATGTAAACTACTATTTTGTAAACGGTAAGCACTGATAAATGAACAAGAGTTATTGAAAAAAAAAACAATTTACAAACAAACAACTACACGAAGAAAAAAGAAATAATCAAATATCCATGCATAAGCTAAATTCGTATTAACATGTTTGAATAAGTCGAGTTTTTTTGTGTTTCTTTGATCAATCTAAACAAAAATATAAATGCAAATAATTACCCCAGCCAGAGATTAGTAGCGGTTTATGTCCACTCAACAGTCAGTAATTTTTATCATTCTGCTTAAGAAAGGTGTGTTTGTTTCTGTTTCTTGGAATTCAGTCAGAGTTTTGCTTTTTTCTTCTTCTTCGGATTCCGGGGAGCGTTAGGAACTAAGGCTAGCGAGACTGAGATGTGGATTTAGTAGACGGAGGGTTGTTCGACGTGCAGTGTGTTGTTATTGGTAGGTTCCGTTCGATTTGTTCTCTCCGTATTTAAGAAAGTTAATTTGTGTACAGATTTAAGCATTATTCTTCTTCCGCTGGTAGTTTTTTTTTTGTTTCGTCACTATTTACACATTTACACACATAAACACAAATCCACTCCCACAGGCTAGACTCCACACGGTCAGCTTTTTATTAACCTTAAAATATTCTCAGATATATTTTTTAGTTAGAGCTTCCCACACAAACACAAATTCAGTTAGGATAGAGCGTAAGTCTTGAACATGTTTTTTTATTGCTTCCACTTAACAAATACAGAATTATTGATAAATCATTTGCTGGACATTGTGTATGTGTTATTATATGTTTTTCCTACTATTTTCATTTTGGTATATATTTTTAAACTTCACTTCAAGTAACAATGCCTTATTATGAGTATATATATATCAAGCATATGAGTACATTTTATATGAAAACAAAAAGAATGGATGAAAAAATGCAAACAGAAAACAAACGCTGGACAAAAAACGTAATAAACCAGAAACATAAACATGAATGCTATGTCTTCTTACGTTGTCGTTTCGTTTAAGTTGTTATGACTTTCGTTATTGATTATCACATTCCTTGTTTGAGTCTTTTATGTTTTGGTATTTTGTATCTAGGTTTCGTATGTTTTTTTTTGTGGACTATACATTTGTTTATACGATTTATCGGTTATGAAATGTTCAGTTGGAGGAAAAACAAAAATTATGATACCATTACAGGAATCATACCTAGGCCAAGGCACACGTGACCGTTTTTAGCTTTCATCAAGACACTACCTGCCAAATATGCTTTGACAATGACTATGTAATTCAAGAGAAAATGATTCGGCGTTTTACTTTTAGTCGCATGATAAAGAAGGACCCGAATGTCCATAGGCAGTTTTCGTGGAAGGTCCGGAACAGCCGTAAAACAACCAATAATACACGGTATTAAATATACAGTCCCGCAGTTTTATGTTTCAAATTTTCTTGAATTAAGTTCTATGAATTTGGGAACCTTGCCGAAACATGATAAAGCATAGGAAGTGCTTGCTCATTAAATGAGTTATTAGAAGACAATTACAGCAGGAAGGACTGTTCATTAAAGAAAGTGGACACCTGTTTCTCAAAGGAAAATATTTATTTTCGAACAAATTCATAAGTTTGCTTTATATAAATGAAAATCAACATAAATATGACAGAATTCACGTGAGTTTGAATATTTACCTCTCATTGCTGAATAACGCTTGATACCTCCCTTTAGATTCTGCACAACTTTTGCCGTAGCTTTTCGTTGTGCTGCAGACTAAATTTTCTTGAAGCAGTCAACAGTGCTTCCAACTTTCTTAGGATGCCGCTTAACTATTGCCCAGTATCTTTCGATAGGACGCAGTTCAGGGCAGATTTTGGCATTTTTCGACAAAATCGACTCTCTCTATCTTGAGCATCTTCAATGTAGTGAGCAGATGCCAGATCCGGCCAAAACAATGGAGGATCCGTATGCTTTCGGTGGATGGGTAGAAGAAGTTTTGTGATGCATTCTTTTCTGTAATTTTCACCGTTGATTGTGCCCGTTGTGAAATATGAAGAACTCTTCAAGCCACAGGAGCAAATGGCTTGCCACACCAAAACCTTTTACCCGCATTTTTCGGTTCGGGTTTATCGCACATCCGTTACGCGATATTGTTACGCTTTTTGATATTCTGGACAGTTCCGACGCTAATGTTAACTTTTTTGGCAATTTCACGAACGGAACACGGCTTATGCGATTTCAAGAGAACACGTTTCTCCAAACTTCTTAACAATTTAGAACACTGTAGATTTAATGCACTTTACGCTTTTTGCCAATTCTTGAAACGACACCTTTTCGGACCCGACCCATCGTTGGAAATTTCTCACTTTTTTTTTTTTAGATCTTTCAAGTGTATTGCAAAAGTAAACAATGTTTTTACTCATGGAGCGAAAGTTCCAAATTTTTCGTTAAGTTTTAACACTAAACCATTGATAAACAGGTGTCCACTTTCTTTAATGAACAGTCCTTATTTGCAGGGCTGTTCGGACTATCGGACCTGAACTCATCAAGATAGACCAGGAGAAGCCTTCTGTCTGCATCGACTGATAGTTCAAATCTGGGAAACCGAGCAGCTACCGGAGGAGTGGAAGCAGTGTAGATGACCCATCTACAGCGACAAGTTGGAATGTGAGAACTATCGAACGATCACAATCCTAATTGCCGCGTACAAAGTGCTATCCCAGAACATCTTCCGCATTTATCCTCAACACTAAATGAGTTCGTAGGAAGTTAAAATGCGAAGAGCCGGGCTCAACAACCGAGGCACGTTTTTCACACGCTCCTGTCAATTTGTTTAGCGGATGATATGAATGTTGTCTTGTGGTGAATGCGGCAAAATCAAAATTCATGCTAGTAGGAGAAACAGAGCGCATCACGGCCCTAATAAAGGGTGATACGGTCAAAATTTGGTCAAAGGGAAAACGCGTGTAAATCGGCGAAATCGTTTATTTAAAAAATCAAATTAAATTTCTTTTTCAAGTTCAATTAGTATAAAATTCAGGAAAAATATTCAGTTAGGCTTCTGTTTTTCCAAATCCGAATTGCCGGGCCTTACGCTTGACCCCTGCCATCAGATTTTGTACAGCCACCTTGTCCACCTTCTTCGCCGCAGAAAGCCAGTTTGCGATGAACTGCTGCTCGTCCTTAGCAGTTTTTTTGGTCTTCTTTAGGTTCCGCTTGACAATAGCCCAGTATTTCTCAATTGGGCGGAGCTCTGGCGTGTTGGGAGGGTTCTTGTCCTTGGGAACCACCTGCACGTTGTTGGCGGCGTACCACTCCATGGCCTTTTTACCGTAACGGCAAGATGCCAAATCCGGCCAAAACAGTACGGAACAACCGTGTTTCTTCAGGAAAGGCAGCAGACGTTTATTCAAACACTCTTTCACGTAAATTTCTTGGTTGACAGTTCCGGAAGCTATGAAAATGCTGCTTTTCAAGCCACAGGTACAGATGGCTTGCCAAACCAGCTATTTCTTTGCGAACTTTGACAGTTTCGTGTGCTTGAACTTATCTGCTACCTTTCCCCTTCCTTTTGCCGTATAAAACTCCTGTCCCGGAAGCTGCTTGTAGTCGGCTTTGACGTAGGTTTCGTCGTCCATTACCACGCAGTCAAACTTCGTCAGCATCGTCGTGTACAGCCTCCGGGATCGCACTTTGGCCGTCGTATTTTGTTTATCATCGCGATTTGGAGTCACTACCTTCTTGTAAGTCGATAGTCCGGCTCGTTTTTTGGCTCGATGCACGGTTGTAGACGATACACCCAGCTTATTTGCGGCATCTCGGAGAGATAGGTTAGGGTTTCGCTTGAAACTACCGGCAACTCTCTTTGTCGTCTCAGCGGCTTCCGGTTTTCGATTTCCCCCCGATCCAGACTTCCTGGCTGTCGACAAACGTTCCCCAAACACTTTAATTACATTTGTAACGGTTGATTTGGCAACTTTTAGCGATTTTGCCAACTTTGCGTGCGAGTAGCTCGGATTTTCGCGATGCGCGAGCAAAATTTTGATACGCTGCTCTTCTTGCTTGGACGGCATTTTGACAACTGAAGAGTGAATTCCAAAATCAAAATAGGAGCAACATTCTACACACACACCTTCAAAATGAGGGGTGTTCAGGTTTTTTAAATGCAAAATTGAAAGAAATACGTCAAGTTGATATTGACCAAATTTTGACCGTATCGCCCTTTAGTAAGCAGCCTTATGGTAGACGAGGAGCTGTTGTGGAGGAATTCGTTTACGTCGGATCCTTGCTTACGGCTGACAACGACCGAAGACGCATAATGAGTGGAGGTCGTGTCAACTATGGGCTTCACAAGTCGTGGTCTAAAAAGATTCACTCCCGCACTAAATGTACCATGTACCGGTGGTTCTCTATGGGCATGGGACGTGGACAATGCTTAACCATATTTGGCAGCCCAACTCTACGGCGAACCCAGCATCCAGAAAGTGGCGAAAGCTGGAAGGATACGTTGGGCAGGGCATGTTGTAAGAATGCCGGACAACAGCTCAGCAAAGATGATGTTCGTCTTCAATACGACCGGTACAAGAAGACGTGGAGCGCAGCGCGCAATTTGGGCGGATCAGGTGCAGGAAGATCGAGCGAGTGTGGGTCGTCAACGAGGTTGAAGAGAAGTAGCCATGAACCGAGTACATAGGCGAAATGTTGTAGACGAGGTTTTGATATTGTAGTGTTGTTACACCTATAAAATGAAATGGAAATGAGGTACTCAAAGTCCAATGGTATGTCCTTTACCAACCGTACATTACAATTCAATTTTCATTGGCATTGGTACATTCCGCGGAAAATAATTGGGGAGGAGCATTTCGGCAGGGACCAATTTCCGACAATCATCGCTTTCACTCAGCCGTAATATAACCAAACAACTTTACTTTTCGAACAGTGCCACACAAACACTAATCGTGTACAAAAAATCAAGTCGTTTGGTTTGAACACGGCTGAGTAACAGTGATGATTGACGGAAATGGTTTGCTGCTCAAGTGGTGCTCTACCCTATCCTTGCCTGGAAGAATTCACACTTAGAAATTGTTTCACTTAGATGTTACTCAAAACATATATAGATTTTTTCCATCTGGTCTTTCAGTTAAATTTTACGTTTATCAGAAGTAGATCGATTCAAAAGTTTTAATTAAAATCCCCATACAACTCTAGTAGAAAGTATAGGCTTTTGAAGTAATTTTCACTAAATTTTCATATAACATCTAAGGGGCTATGCATAAACCACGTAGACTTTTTTTGGGGGAAGGGGGGCTTGACCAAAGTCTACGCTCCATACAAAGATTCAAAACATTGTATGGAGAAAACTCTACGAGGGGGCAAGGGGGGTCTGAGATTTTCAAAAATGGGTCTACGTGGTTTATGAACCGGCCCTAAGTGAAAATCACTCAAAGTGAAAAAACTTCGCCCAATCCACTGGAAGAAAATGCAGCTTTTACAGTACTTTCTCAGTCAGTTGTATTACATGTTCACTTAAATTTCAGTTTTTATTTTAGCCAATAAGTGATGATTTCTGAAATTAAAGAAAAATTAATAATATTGGAGCCACAATGTATGAAATACACTTTGCTACATACATTACGAGTTCTCCAGGCAGAAACCTGCTCGTAACTTTCCTGACAATTCCTTCCACCTCCAGCCTGCTGCACTGTTTCTGTCAAACTTTCGGGAGATATCGTCAACAAATCGAACTCGTCGATTCCACTTTCTATTAAAACATATAATTAATAATTTGCGCTTCTAGTTGAATATATGACAACTTACCTGTTAAAATATCCAACAAGTCAAATGGAATGTCCAGGTCCAGCAACAAATCCTCTCCTATGCACCGTTCAGTCGCCATGTTGGGTTTTGTTTATGGCATCATCACTCGAAAATTTTCACGCTATAAATTCATGTAGATTCTACGTGAATTTATGTTACATAAATTTCACTTGAATTTTATCTATAGTTCATGTAAGTTTCAGAGCTGATAACATTACTTTTAATATGTTTTGTAATGAATGTTATTAACGTCCAGTACCTCGCAAATTGTTTTTAATATCGGAAGGTTACGTGTTTTTTCCAGTGAAATCTATGTGACTTTTTTTTGAGTGCATGAAATGGGGTAGTAGTTTCCACCGTTAAAGCCGATAGGTGTCGCTTCGCTAGAGGTTACTAAACTAAATTGCATAGTATGGAGATTATCAGAAATGCGTTGGATTCGCTAAAAATACTGCTCATTTCACCAAACAAGCTTCATAACTGTAATAGAAATTTTATATAATATATTGAGCAAACATTGCTATTTACAAATTAAAATGAATTCCGCCTAACATACCCTAGTGGATTTTCCTCCATCTAACGCGATTGAAGGAGACTCGTCATCTATTGGTGAGTACTATTAGAAGCAACTTAAAATAACCCGGTGTAAAAAAGCAAATTTTTGGCAATTCGTGACCACCCTGCATATAACAGCAAATTCGAAGAGTTTTGTTACTTTATGGGAAAGTTGATACAGTACAAACAGAATCTATTGCTAGAAGGATCCGTAATGGTGTCGATATTTCGATTGTTTTGGTTATAATAAAATGGTAAATTGTACGAGTATTTTCACGATCACTGGCAAACAATTGGTGAAAGTCATTTGCATTTTTTAGGGCAGTTGATTCCAAACTATTTTCGCCAGCAATTCAACAGCCAATTTTTTTACTACTTTACACTTAATTTCGTACAGGAATGATTAATCTGGCATGTAAATGCACATTCGTTGTTAACGGGGATAAACCGATTTGTCGCTATTTACTCTGCAACTATGAACATGATTCAAGATGAACATGTACTGAATCCATAAATAGCTGGCCACTATGACCAATCGGCACTGTCACTTCTAATTTTAGCTATACGGCACTCATAAACTGGGGGAAGTTTTGGTTTGGTGTTTTTGTGTGGTGTTTATTCATCGATAGGCGGAATACACGAAGTTTAAAATTTTTGCAAGGGAATTTTTGCAGTACGGTATTTTGGGGGATAAGGAGTGTATCGAAAAGAAGTTATAAACATTCAAAAATTGTAATAAAACTATGGACAATTCACAAATTTTCAAGGAATCGTATTTTATTACAGCCTCACATGTTAACAATTAAACTAAAAACTAAATCAGATTGCTGGTTTCGGCAATATGACCGTATTTTAGCCTTAAGGACATACGGGATCAAGTCCCTATCACTTCGAAGTTTTTCAAACTCTCAAGAATCGTTTGCTCCACTGGAGTATCCATTGGTTAGCAATTTGGGCGTTGTTTGTTTTGTTTTGTCTGTAATTTATTATCTCAAAAATCATGAAGTGATAATTAACCTAACCTACAAATCATATGTAAAAAGGACTCCCTCCAGTTTCACCTTAATACCGTCAATCAAGTTCAATCAAATTGACTTGTGTGCACTTCCTGGACACTGCTGAGCAGTTTTTATTGAAGCCTGAAGAGTTGTGGGCCACTGCACCTGTCTTTTTGAGGCTCCGCTTGACGATTGCCTAGTAGCATTCGATCGGTCGCAGTTGGGAGCAGTTTGATATCTTTTTCAACAAAATCAGCGTTGTTATCACAAAACCACTATAGAGTTGACCTGGCATAATGGGTAGGTGCCAAAAGAGAGAAGGAATCTAATGCTTCCGATATAGTGGGAGCAACCTCTTTGGCAAGCATTCGTTTCGGTAGATTTCAGCATTTATTTTCGCAAACCACATGTGTAGATTGCTTGCCAAACGAGCACCATTACACCGATTTTTTCCGTCGCAACAATCGAATCTGCAATTGGGACACTCTGGGCCCCGGCAGTGTTCTAGAACCTTCTTTGACGAACGTTTCGTCGCCCATCGATATACACTGGGAGGGATTGTCCCACATACGGTTGTACAGCTTTTGGGCCCTCATTTTGGCACGACACTTTGGTACTTTCTGCTTCCGGTATGTCCTCAAATCATTTTTTTCTTAATCCGATGGATCATTCCTATGCTGATCCTGTATTTCTTGGCCAATTCACGAGTAGAGGCTGATTTGTTCTCCTGAATATGATCGGCGTCTTTTTGGTCCAATTCGGGATTGCTATTCGGCAGTTCTGCAGAGTGTACTGCTCACCACATATTTAACTGATTTTGCACTTTGACCTTTTTGGATATCTGATTGTGCGTTACATCCTTTTCAGTATACAAAATATGCAGAATTTTCTTTACGTCTTTAAGTTCAATCTACGACATTTTGCAAAAAGATGTGACAATGTAATGAAACGAACCGAAATAGGCTTTTTGACATGTAAACAAAACGAATTATGAATACACGCTAAAATAATATGCACTCGTTTATGCTCAATTAAACTCAATTAGTATCATAGGTTTATAACTCCTTTTCGATATACTCCGTACAGGTAAATGCTTTATTGAAATTTGGTTTTAGTTTTTTCAAATGCAATCGAAATTCATAATTGAATCAAATATTTTAAATTAAAGGATCAATCCTACTTCCTCTCTGTAAGGCTTTGCACGCGAACAAACTGTAAACTAGTAACTCAAGTGACATTTAGTGAAATTACTATTTTGCCTTAAAAATTTGTTTGAAAAAAAAAACGAAATTGAAGCTTATGAGGAAGAAAAAATATCATCATTCTCAGCAAACCCCGATATTTCTTTTTCAATCAAAATACCATATGGCTTGGATTCGTTCCATTGAAATGAGAAGTGGCAATGCAAAACAGTCACAACGGCAACCATTCATAGATTCAATAAACTGTCAACGGACTGTGAGAATTTTGAAAATTGTAATGCAGTTGCCTCACACAACTCATAAGGTTATGGTAAAAACCGAACGAATGGATGTCAGCATCAATGCCAGAATAAAATCGCGCCAGCCAACGGAAAAGAAAACAAAACATAATAGATAATAATAAATATAATAAAGAATCTTGGTACCTTTTCGTCGTTGTTACAGTTATGGTAACATCTCTGTGGTTAATAAATATATGTATATGTAGTTCAGTGAGGGTTAAGCAAAATCAGTAGCCTCTACCAACAATGGACAGACTTCGTAGTCATATTTGCAGCCATTTACTATGTATATCAAATGTCACCTTTCTCCATAGTTGAACAAATATCACTCCGTTTGTGCATATTACGATAATGAACTTATTATGAAGATATTTTACTAATGTGACATCTGTAATCGAAGGGTTAACCACTGGCAGTTAGGGGAAGATGTATAATGTAAAACCAAATCAATAAACGTAAACCAAAACAACAATTTTTAGTGAGGGCATATTTTATATTTATTGAATTCGTATTAGACTAGCGAGCATCTATTCTATATCGGTGTGTAATAAGGAGAAAAGAGACAAATATATCTCGATGTAAATAATCACGAAGAGAATTTTATGGCTGTTTTTAATGTTAAACAAACATAAATATAAAGAAAACCAAAAATAATAAGGTTTATATATGAACTAGTTCTTTCTGTGAAGACGATAACAATTAATGAAAAATTAGTAAACAAAAAAAAACAAAACAAAAAAGTGGAAACAAAACTTAATATGTGATTATATCTTAGATGAGAGGGAAATACAAACATCGTTCAAATGGCACAAATTAGTGAAAACATAAAACAAGTAAAACGTTTATCAAACATATATGAACAAAGCGCTGTCTAAATGTCTAAACGGAACACAACCTGTCCACACTTTAACATACGCATACAAACATACTTACAACAAATTAGTTTTTTTGTTCCGTTTGCCTCACACTTATACACAATACAAATGATATCCAAAAGTAAGCGGGAGTAAATTTAGCTTTCTACAACAACAAAATCTTCTCCTCAACTGCGTGTCTATCTAAGAAAGAAACCTACAATCACGTTCTTGTGTGGCTGAAATTGTTTTACGCAAACATATATAGGCATTGGAGTTCGATTTCTGATGATTTTGTTTTCACCTTCAAACTCCATTTGGAATATTCCTAGTTGCTAAAACCACACTTGAGAACACAGACGATTAATACAAAAGCAGAAGCATTTATAGTAATTACCTTACAACAAAGAAAGTAAACGTGAATATGCACACATTATATGAAAACGTGTTTGTGATAATACATTTAATACAAAATTTAGTAGTTATTTGCAGTACTTTGATAGAAGAGAGGCTAAAAGGAAAACATATGCAAATAGAGAAATAAAAAGGAAAACTAGTTTCCGAGATATAATCTCGCCGTTTCAACAAATGCAGATAGAGTTTATATACAAAGAAGAATAACACAAGTAATACGGTATAACAGATAAACAAATAATGGGAATAAAAGCTTTTATAATGCAAAGAATAAATCTGTATAAACAACCTTGGTAGTGTTTAGCGTACTTTTTGTATTTCAACCAGAATATGATATTATTAAGAGAAGAACTTCACTGGTCCAACTAATTGTGTAGCGAACTGTGAGTAAAAAACTGCGGCAGACAGTTAGCGAAGCGTCTCATCCCATCGAATAATAATGTAACTTGGAAACAAACTGTAATACACATGCAGAATGTAGAAGGAAAGCCCTTTTTAATAAAATAATATTATTAAGTAAACAAAAAACAAACGCAAGAAATCAAATTTATAATTTACGAAACAGATAGTCCCACTACTGAAGAAGGAATCCGAATGTTGTATTCGATGCTATGATGATTATGAAAACAAGATATAAAAACACAACAGGAAAGTCTGATTAATTTTAATGTAAAGTGCAACATTAGAATTATATTCAAATGCAAATACCGAACACAAACAACACACAAACCCACACAAAACTTACCGAACCAATACAAAAACTTCAGCAAGCAGAGTTAGGAAACAAAATTAATCTTACATACCATCAGAATCGAATAATGTTTGTAAACCAGTTAATTAATTAATTAATTAAATAAACGCTACAGCAAAGTAAGTAAATGTTTTGAGAAGTATCCCATTTTTCCTGTTGGATGCAAGTTCGACCGCGCAGCAGTAGACCATAATTGCTTGATGTTGTTGTTGTTGTTCATTTTCCAACTGAACCAACTGAACACAATTCGCTGGGAGCACTGAATTTTGACACGTCTTACTCGAAGGCATGTTGTTCAAACTACCATCTGTACCGTCAGTTGGCAACCATGTTGTTCCTGGTTGTACTACTGTGGCAACAACAACAACTTCAATAAAAATCACACAACTCACACATAACTATCACTGAACACAACTTCTTTACGATGTATCGCTGTTTTGACATACCTTCCATGGAGTACTAAACTCTCCTAGCCCCACACTGACTCATACAAACAAACCGAACAAAACTAAGCACACAGGGTTTACCACGTAACTTTTCGCCTATCATCTTTTATCGGATGCGTGTCGTTCTAGGTTTTTCGAGCATTAGATTAGAAAAGCCAAAACCCCTAAAACCAATCTCTATATCTACATGTATGGTTGTCATTTTGCACATCTGTAAAGAGCAGCTTTTTATACTGAAATCGCACCCACACAGCAGCATTGACTGAACGTCAAAGGTAGCCAACGAATTTCATAGTACTTTACGCTCCTACTTGTACATAGAAATAATGATTAAAAAAAACCTCTCAGTTATCAAATCATGGCATCGATCGGTGAAAACTTTTTATACGACAAAGAAAAATCAAGCGATGTTTACCTTAACTCTGTAGCGATCTGATCCTAAACACTAAGGTCACGGTAAGTGGATGAGTGTGTGCGCAATGCAACAATTTGATGAATTTGTAGTTACTATACACTTGCATACGGCTAAACTTGAGCAGCTACAGGAGTAAGATAGTCAAAATAACCAACCAACTGCATTAACACTCACACCCACCCACGAGTAAATTGCAAACCAACCTGTGTGTAGGAAAAGGCAGAACAAAACAGCAAATTGTAGCAAATAACAAACCAAAAACTCTATTAGAGGCAGATCCGTTTGTACCGATGTAAAAACCACTTTAAACTCGGTGTACGTTATTGCAAGGATTGTATATTTTTGAATGTAAAAAGAAACAATGAAAACAAAAGATGAAATAATGTAATACAACAACCACAAATCAATGCGGAAATGGAATACAAAAGGAGGAATGCAAAAAAAACATGTTTGATTTAACAGACAAAGATGAAAAGAAAGCAACAAAAAAGATATTAGAAAACAAAAATAAAGAAAACAATATTTCAGCAATGCATAAGTTGGGTGTTTTCAGTTCGATTGATGACATAAGGTTATAGCAGGGGCTGGATGGTCAAGAAGAAAATGTATATATTTTTTGGCTCAGGAATCCATTTTTTGACTCTGGAATAGATCATTGCACGATGGCGTCATCAAGGCAGTTTTGACAGTTCAAGGAGCTTGTTTACATGGATTAGAAAGGAGGGGGAGGGGAGAATCGGGGGAAAATGGCGGAAAAAAACCAGTGTATTTGAAAAAAAAAAAAAAAAGGGGGGATACCCATCACCTCGGTCTCAAGCTCGGTCCAAAACTAAATGAAAAACCCCTCAAAACATAACTTCCAACGAATAACCCCTCTAAATATACTAACTGTCAAAATAACACAGTAAATCAAAACAACAACAAAGATTCTATTACCTGTAACCTATCAAATAGCATCCAATAATTATTTTGTTCAGATCCACCACCACCACCATGTAATATATTTTGATTTTTTTTTATATATAATTAAATAAATGTTAATATTGCTGTTTGCAGTTAAAATTGGACTCCGACAAAAAAAAAAAAATGGTGATAAAAGTGCCGGTTTACGTCAAATCGTTTCCTGTTCAGTCTGAATTTATACCTTTCAGCATAAAGGATAAGTGCACCGAAGAAAACAAAACGATTTGACGTAAACGTGCACTTTTATACTTTGAAATGCGCAAAATTGAATTTCCTTTAACAACTGCAACCAGCAATATTAGTTACTGAATTTGCGGTCCTGTTCCACTCCCATTCTCTTGGTGTCAGATGCCCATTTTCCTCTATTTATATTTTTTAAATTTGAATTTGAACTCGCTATAATCCCATACCCCCTGACACCAACTGACGGCTAGCATCATCGATGAGCCTGCGCACGCTATAAAAAATTTGACTTTTACTGTGAGCCATGTTTTCAAGCGTCCTGTGCGAGTGAGTGAGACAACACCAAAACACGGCTCACAGTAAAATTCAAAAAGACAAAAAAATTATAGCAGCGTGCACAGGCTCATTGCGATGGCATCCGATATCCACGTCATCGCCTAGCCTGGACCCCGAAGCCAGTACTGGATCTGGAATAAAAGGGGGACGTACCCATGGATGAATCTCTTATTCGGTAACGAAATTCATAACATCAAACAGTGGAATGTTTAAGCCTAATCCAAGTTTTATGATTAGTGTCGAAATTGCGCCAACATTTGCAAAGTTACCGGTGGTGCTAACCAAGAAAGCAGTGCAGCTGTGCCTGCCGAAAACTGCCGTCGACTGAGCCGTTCAACTATGTAACTGTAGTGTGGATGGTACTGACACATCCGAGACGTCGATGGATACCTAGACACACCGAATCGAGTGCATCCAACCCGGTAACAACTTGACAGCTCCAGAGTAAAGTCAATGATCCTGTGTACGCTGCTATAAATCTTTTGTCTGTTTGACTTTTACTGTGAGCCGTGTTTTGATGTTGTCTCACTCAATCTCACAGGACGCTTGAAAACATGGCTCACAGTAAAAGTCAAATTTTTTATAGCGTGCACAGGCTCTTGTACCCCGATAATCTTGGCTCACTGGTTCTGTCAAATCGAATGAATCCTAGAACAAATTATCAATTGAACGTATTTACATCGACTGTTATTTTCAAAGCTGTGGAGCTCATATTCGTACTTGATGAATATAATGTTGATAATTTGTGGTAATTTTGCCTAAATGTTAAATGTTGGATTATTTACCCTTTTGACAGTGAATATATAAAAGCATAAACACACTCGAGACTTAGACTACTAGCAAAAGATTGATTGAGCATTCTTTATCTCCCCTTTCTCTCTCTCTCTCTCTCTCTCTCTCCTTCTCTCTCTCTCTCTCTCTTGATTATTATTTTATTTACATGGCATAACGTCACAATACTATGACATAGCCTGATACACAATATCCCTCCATAATGCCCAATTCGTGGCTGCTCCTCTTCAATCCCTTGAGCACCTTGTACCCCCTAGGTCTTGCTCCACCTGGTCTGACCATCTTGCTCGTTGCGCCCACGTCGTCTTGTACCAACCGGATTCCCGTCGAACACCATTTTTCCTGCCCAGCGTATCCTTCCAGCTTGTGCCACCTTATAAATACTGGGTTCGCCGGCGAGTTGCGTGAGCTCATGGTTCATCCTTCGCCTTCATAGTCCGTCCTCCTGCACGCCACCAAAGATGGTTGCTCAAAAACTCCGAGTGCTCGCAGGTCCTCTTCAAGCATTGTCCACGTCTCATGCCCGTAGAGAACAACCGGTCTTATTAGCGTTTTATACAGGATGCACTTCATACGGGAGCTAAGTCTGTTTGACCGTAGTTGCTTGTGGAGCCCATAGTAGGCACGACTTCCACTGATAATCCGCCTCCTTATATTTGATACGAAATCAAATTAATGGAAAGAGAGCCACATCAACATTACGCCTTACTAACAAAATGTTCATGCACTGTTTTCAACATCGACACATAAGAAAACGAAAACATGTATTCCAAAGCTATCGGTAGTATCGGGAATGGATGGCCCTTTTTGTTTATGCACGGTAGAGACATCTACAATTTATAGATGGGTACGTGAAACTAGGCTCATCTGTCACTATGCTCGGGGCTGCCGCTGGATAGTCAGGAATAAAATGTACATATATATTTTGGCTCAGGAAGTACTAGCACACCGGTCCCAAGCATAATGATTCGCCACTAATAACGTTACTCGCACCAACACACCCTCAAATATTCTGTCAAAATAACATAGCGAATCAAAACAAAGCCAAAGATACTAGAACCAACAATCAATATGCAACTAGCGATTTGAAATTGGTTCATTGTTGTAGAACCCCTTGGTAGGAAGTACACCTTGAAGTCAGCACCTAACTATACATATTTGCGCCTTTGTTTTGATTTGCTGTGTTATTTTGACAGAATATTTGAGAGTGTATTCGTGTGAGTTCATTATTAGGGGCGTATTATTAAGCTTGGGACCGAGCTTGGGACCGATGTGCTGGTACTGACTAAGCCAAGAAAAATATCGTATTTCTTCGGGACCTACTGGTCTTAGAGTTAGTCTATGCTAGTACCGAAAGGTACTGCAAAGCGCAAGAGTGTATAGCAAGGTGCTGACTGCAAGGTATACTTCGGACCTAGGGGTTCTACAACAGTGAACCAATTTCAAATCGCTAGTTACATATTGATTGTTGCTCGGGGGTTGAGTGCATTCGATCGAAATTGCGCCAACTTCGTCACCGAGCTCGGATGAGCGACGCCAAATTATCCCCTCAACCACGCTGAGCCGAACAATCAGGAAGGTGCTAACCCCGAGTAGAAACCTAGGCTTTCCAACATGGATCACTGAATGGCTCTACTCGTACCTGTCTAATCGAAATGCTTTCGTAACTGTGAATTCAGTGCGTTCCAGGACATTCAACATACCATCTGGAGTGCCCCAGGGCAGTGTTCTCGACCCTCTTATTTTCATTATTTATGTGAATGACTTGTGTGAACTGCTTTCATCGTCCAAACTTTCATTCGCCGATGATCTGAAATTTTTCCGCGTGATTATCTCTCCCGCCGATTGTGTCGAAGTTCAGGAGGATATAAACCGCTTGCTAGTCTGGTGCGGTGACAACGGCATGCGCGCAAACAATAAAAAGTGCAAAATAATAACTTACACCCGCTGCAACAACGTCATTCTGCACCAGTATTATATGGGATCGGATTCTCTGGAACGTGTAAGTTCTATCTGTGATCTGGGTGTTACGATTGATTCGAAGCTGAGGTTCAATGAGCACATGAGCATCGTTGTTGCCAAAGCATACACTGTGCTTGGTTTCATTCGTCGTCATGCTTCAGGCTTCAATGACGTTTATTGCCTTAAGACGCTTTTTTGCTCGCTAGTTCGCAGCATCTTAGAATACGCCTCACCGGTGTGGTCTCCATCTTACGTCACGCATACTCTTGCAATTGAGCGGGTTCAGAAAAGTTTCATGAGGTTTGCCTTGCGTCGGCTCCCATGGAATGATCCAGTCAACCTTCCCGCTTATCCCGACCGTTGCAAGCTGATTGATTTGGAAACCCTCTCAGCCAGGCGTATTAAACTGCAACGGCTGTTCATCTACGACCTTATAATGGGCCATGTGGATTGTCCCGAACTCCTAGAACTGATTCCGTGGAACAATCCTCCTCGTCGGTTCCGAAACTCCCCAATACTGGCAATTCCGTTTCACAGAACGAACTTCGGATTCAATCATTGTTTTAACTTGTGTTTGCGATCTTTTAATGATGTATGTGACGAGTTTGATTTTATTTTGTCTAAAATTGTGTTTAGTGCTAGAATTAGAGGTTTAGATTAAGTTATTCTAAGTAATCAGTCTGTACGACATAGTCGAAGATGGTGTACAATAAATAAATAAATAAATAAAAAGAGAAGGACGTAGTTGTGGCGAAGAAATTTAAAAAAAATTATGGATCACTATCGTACTAGAGAACTGGCTTCTAGTACTGTCAAAGTGCCATGTATACTAGGTTATTTTTGATATTACTTAGACGTGTTTTACTGTGCATGTCAGTTACAATGTCAGCTGATTTTATTAATTGCTTTGTAAATATCATTGCTGTTGCCTAGCTGGAGCCGATGTGCATTCAAAAATCGAGATCGCACTGGGTCCCAACGATTCAAAATACAGGTTTCAATGGGCCCATTTTATGGCCCGTCGATGGATACCGCACTTCGAATGCTACAGATAAATGCCAGCTTCTCTGAACGTTGAACATTGGTCGTGACACCGGCAAAACCATATCAAGACGAATTCGGGAGTGGTTCGTGATTTAGATATACCTTTGAAATAAACGTTGCCGATTTCTATAAAATAAATACACAATTTCATTTCTAACTGGTTGAAAAATGCATCCTCTGTAGTTTGGTGTATGTGTTTGCGATAGGTACTCAGGAAAGAACCTGCCCGGCAGCCTTTATCAAGGTATAATTCGTGAAGTATGAATTTTCGAGCATTATTAGTGTGACCATTTTGTTAAGTTTTTAATTAATCGAATTGTCTGCACCGGGGTAAGTTTTCGTTCGTAGTTTTATAATACTGTCTATGTTTCAATGAAATTTTTGCGGTGTTTGGCAGTTTAATCAAGAAAATTTGATAAAAGTTCAAATTTTACAATTGTATTAAACATGTTCAGCTTAGAAAATTAATATTTTTTTTGACAAGAAAATGGATTTTTGGATTTTTTCATCTCATTATTTATTACATAATTAAATAAAATTACATTTAGTATCATCTTTTGTGTTCATGCAAATAGAATTGCACCTTATATTTTCTGACACATAATTTAGTATGTTTAAATTGCTCTTACCTTAGAACTGTCTTGGAACTGTCAAGTTATAACTAGTTATTTCCAAATAACATGTTTCAAAACGGGGTCGGCCTTCTCGAAAGTGGTCCAAAAAGGCGGTTCATCAAGGTTCAGCACAGATCTGAAGTTTTATTTGACATTTGGTTCAGTTGTCAAATAGATTGCTGTCAATAAAACTGTGTCAATTTGTATTTGTTACTTGTTGTGTCTGTGGTTTTGCTTTTGCGGCAGGGTTATATAATTAAAGACAGGATGCAAGATGGAAAAAAGAATCCGAAAATGAAAAGATCAGGGAAAAAAAATCTGGTCGCCTATGCAAATCATTTACTAATCAAAATCTGGGCTGTCAAAATCGACCAGCTAAAAGGGACGCGCCGGAACAGCCACGTTTTCCAAAAAATAAAAGCGGAATTGATTATACCCGTTTTGAGTGTATTCTTTTGACTGAAGATAAATAAGCGATTTCGTTGGTTTATATTTATCAGCTACCATGGAAGCCATACAGGAGCAAGTTTTAAAATTACATTTGCAAAAGCTTTGACCGTGTCAGATATGCAATAGCCTTAAGCAGTTCGGAGTGAGTAAGCGTTTTGTTTTTCGTACCTTGAAACGGTACAAGGAAACTGGAAATGGCCATGTTCAACACAAAGGAGTTGCCAGACTACTAATACTACTTTGTACAGGAGGTGCCAGACGAACTGCCAGAAGGAAAAAACAGATCGAATATGTGAGGGAGCGCATAAGGCGTAATCCGGCCGTATCTGGCCGTAAATTGAGCAAACAATTTCAAATGTCCCCTGCTTCAATGAATAGGCTCCTCAGACATGATCTGGAATGCAAGCCGTACAAGAAACAACCGGTTCACGGGTTTTCGGAGCGTAAAAAGCAAGCCAGAGTCCAAATAAGCAGAAATCTTTTGGTTCCGCACGGTAACTGCGAGCTTTTATTTTCGGATGAAAAGCTCTTCCTCCTTTAGGATAGTCATACCCAGACAACCAAAATGCACGTATATTGAATGTTGTCTTTAGGATATACAAACACATATGTAAGTAAATAAATTCAAACGAGTTGATTTGATATCATACGCGATTGAATTTGTAATAACAAATTCGATTTAAAAAGCTTAGCGATGTATATCCGATTTAGTTTGTGACGCAGTACGATGAATAAATGACACATCGTATATAAGTCGAAAATGTGCACTCTTTACGATTTAACTTAAACTTAACACGGTAAATGCCACTATTAATTGCGATGTTGACTTAAAATATAGGAATATACGATACTATTTGAACACTGTTATACGACTTGTGGTTGTCTGGGTATTCAACAAAATGATCGTGTGTATGGCAAAAGTCTTGCCAAAATTCCAAGAGATAAACTCGCTGTAGAACGCTATCAGAATTTATCGAAAATCATAGTATGGGGCGCCGTTTCATGAAAAGGAAAACTTCCTCTTCTTTTCAGGTTTCAGGTTTTGAAGAAGCATTAGCTTCCTCATGCTTCAACGCTGTATGGGAATACACCATATTGTTTCCAACAGGACTCAACTCCAGCTCACAAGGCAAAAAAGACACAAGCGTGGTGCGCAGAAAATTGGCCCGATTTCATCACAAGCGAAGAATGGCCTGCATCTTCACTGGATCTCAACCCACTTGACTACTTTGTTTGGGGTTATATGCTTCAACATATAGGCCCTACGAAAGGGCTTGCTCTAGATCGATTCAAGAAACATTTGGTTAATATTTGGAACCAAATTCCTCAGGAAATCGTGCGTGCCAGCTGCGATGCGTTTACAAAGCGTTTGCGCAAAGTTATCAAGGAAAAGGGCGAGAGATTGGAATTGAATTAATATGGTTTATTTCTATAACATGTATCTTTCAAATGAAAAATCAATGCTATGATTTGGTTGATTTATTTTACTGTAATCCCATTTTGTTTTTGTTTTTGTGAGACACCCTGTTCATTTAGCAAGAGTTAGGCCGTTTACTCGTGGTTTTCCCGAGGATAAAGTAGATGAAATTTTTTGGGGATAGATCATCCTATGCATGGAAATTTAATTCTTCACTTTGTGCGATATGATCATGGCTTCCTTTTGGTGTTCGGCTGGTTGTGGTGATCATTAAGAGACAATGAGACTCCTCAAGATGTCGGAACAAAACGAACTAAACCTAATAAATATAGAAGAAGAAGAAAAACACAAACGTATTAAACTCTTATACTAGACAGGAACACATAAATCGACTGCATATAACAAAGGTCGCGAGATCTCAACACATCTCTAACAGAAACATAAGGTTGTATTCTTTGGGCCTTTAGGGTATTCAGAAGTCGTGTTCTGGCGGCATGATTATCCGTGCATTGCCGGATTGCGTGATCGATGTCATCATAACCGTTTCCACACCGGCAAAGATTGCTGTCCACGTGGTGATTTTGACAGAGATGTGGTTCTAATTGGTAATGGTTGGACATAAGTCTGCTCGTCACACGGATGAAGTCGCGACTTAGGTGTAGGTCCTTAAATCAAGCCCTCGATGGAACAATATTGATGGTGGAATGTAACAGTCGTCCTAGATTAACAGTGTCCCAATCGGTTCGCCAACTCGAAAGGGTGCTTTGACGTAAAATGGTAAAATTCCTCGTGTGAAATTTGTCATTCATACAAATCGCCATCCTGTGCACCCAACTTTGCCAGCGAGTCCGCTTTATCATTGCCTGGGATTGAGCATTTTGAAGGGACCCCTACAAAGGTGATCAAATATGATCTTTTGACCAACACATTCATCTGTTCTCTTTTTTTTGAAAGATGAGTGTCTACTAGGTTTCATCGACCGAAGAGCTTTAATCGAACTGAGGCTGTCCGAGAAGATGAAGTAATGATCTGAGCGCATGCTGGAAATCATCGCCAATGAGAAGTTGATAGCTGCCAGCTCAGCACATTCCTGTAGTTTGTGGAAGGCACTAGTTTTCATTGAAGACACCGAAGCTATTGAGGCGAGATCCATCAGTGAAAAAGTTATTTTTGAAATTGACGTGTTGGTACTTTTTAGTTAAAATACGTAGAATTTTAATAAGATCTACGCAGATCAGATGCTGATAAGATCTAATTTAATCATATTTTATTCTTGGGTTTTTGCGTATATTATATATATGCTATACTAACGTGACTTTCAGCCTCGTGAGCTGGTTCGTCACACCATGGAGATGATTTAGACCCCGTCGTTCGTTCCTGGATGTAATAAGAATCTTAGAATATGCCGCGTTGAGCCGAGGGATTGTGATATTTATCGACCGAAGAATTTGGAATCATCGTCTAATTTTTCCATTGTTTTTATTTATTCTTCATTTTAATTTTAAATTAATTAATAAATATCTTATATTTTTTCCTTTTTTGTATTGTTATTATTTTTTTGGTTTTTCTGTTATTTCATTTTTTTTACTTAATAATCAATAATCGTAATCATAATAATAATAGTTCTTTTTACCTTATTATGTTTTTTTTTTGGTTTCATTATCTTCCATTCACCTTTCCACTATTCGCCTTTACTTATTTGAATGCAAGACTTGTCATCCTTCGTTAAATGGTGAGTATTTTTTTTTCTTTCTTGCTCATAATTATCATAGTGTTTTTTTCCTTCAGTAATTGTAATGTTTTCATTGTTTAACTATATCTTATCATTCACTTTTTTATCTGCATGACTGTAGTTCATACCGCTCGACTCGACTATGTACATTTAGAATTATTTCCAACACTCCTCTCTTTTTCTTTTCTCACATTCTCGGCAGCGCTTGCTTGGTTGAGTGTCGATTGTTTATAATCCCTCCCCGTTGGTTGCCCCATTTTTGTTTCATCATTTACACATCGTATTTGCTCTCGTTAGCCATTTGAGTAGTGTTCCTCATTTGCCCTCTCGTGTACATCTGCCTGTCTGTTTGCGTGTTAAAGTGTTTGTGTGTGTGTTGGATGAGACTATGTTAGTGTTTGTTTTCCGTTTCGATTGATGAAAGCGCATAACTGGATTACTTTGCTATTTTTCGTAAAATTGTTAGCTCGCTCTGCTATTATTTTCCTTTGCATTGTTCGGAACAAATGAAGAAAAAATTGCTGATCGACTTTTCGACTAACTCGAGTGTGGGTTGTTGGTTTTCGATTTCGATTCTCTTCGTCAACTAATGATTAAAGTTATTCATAAATCTTTTTTTTTTTTTTGTTATGAATTGTACATTAATAATTTTTCTGAGTATTTTCTTAAAGTTTGTTTTGCTTATTACTCTCATTCTTGTTTTTTTTTTTTTTGTTGATTACTGACACTCGTATTGTTCGAACTCGTTTGAGTCTCTCGCCGATTATGGGGAGAAATCTCAATTTTTAATAACTCAACAGAATAAAAAAATATACATATTTGATTTGAACGTTTAGTATACTTAATTCAGTGCGCCAATTGATTCGGAAACTGCATTCTAATTTGGAATCGGAAGGGAATGGGATTTTGTTTTTTCTTGATGACGTCTCATTCACATGCTGGTAGTTGTATGTTGGATCCATCGCTTAGTGGCTCATGTCGTCCGATCAATAGTAGCAGTGCAAATGGCATCCGGCATTCGTCGTTCATTAGTTCGTTTCGTGGCAGTGGTGAGCAGATATGATGACGCCATCTGTGTTGATTTTGATTGGAATCGAACGTTTTCGTTATAAAAATGCAGTTTCCGGATTTGTGTGAATGTGAGAGGTGAGAAGAAAATAAAATTTCTAATATTTTTGTTTTGATAACCATAGCTTCCTTTTTCGGTTCTTAGTTTTGAAGGTTAAATGTTGTTAGTGGAAATACTTTCTCTGTCGTTATCTGTAATAAGACAACGTTTTTGCTTTGTTCTGTGTTTTTTTTTGTGTGTACGTGTGTTATTGATTTGCTGACATTGTTTCGAAATGGTTGCAAATTATATTCCGATACAGTTTATTGATTTTCGTTAGTCATCAATTTAATTTATCTCTATATGTTTTTGTATTTTTGTTTTAAAAACCATTTTGGCAGTGCATCAAAATTACAATATTATTTATAAGGGTTTTTGTTTTCATGCATAATCGCTATATATTGTTTCGTTTTAGTTTCTCGCATCGTCATCGCGTCATGAACTGGTTATGATTGATTTTCCAGAAGAACTTTCAAGAACTGCATTGCATTGGTTGGCAGGAATAGAAAAATTTATGATTGGTATTTTTATGACGATCAAACATTTTGTTTGTTATAAAATGTTAAAGTATGCTTGTAGTTGTTTCATATTATAAATTTAGTTGACCGTAAAACGCTGATCAAATATGATGTCGGTCATTTAAATTGTGAATTACAAATCAGGCTGATAAACCCTTACTGTGTTGCTGCCCCAGAGGATTGTATTCAACTTCCTATAAATTAGCAGACCAAGTTTTTGTTTACAAAAGCAGATTCGCCCTAATCAAATATTGGCGCTGAATTACAAGTGGGCAGTGGAAATAGATCATTACGCGGAATGTGTTAACCTCACTTTTTTGACAGTTCAGGTAGCTTGTTTACAAAGCGTTAGGATTCCAGCCGCACACACGAAATTTCTCATTGTCATTTTACGCAATCTACGATTACGATTCAGAAAATGATGTAAAAATAACCACTAATGTCTGTTTTCCGGCTATTTTACTTCAATCGTAGTAAGTTCAGAGCACACAATCTCAAACTAATCTTAACGACAATATTCTAAGTCTGCGTAGACAAGCTCCTTGATCTGTCAAAACTCCATTGATGACGCCATCGTGCAATGATCTATAGTCAAAGCAATGTTAGTTTCGTTGGAATTGAATAACAACTGGCAACAACAACAAGTCACAGATCTATACTTCATCGGCGCAGCTACTCTTCAAGCGAATCTATAACATTTAACTATATACACCAAACGAAATTTGATCGTACGAAAATCTCGTGTAGCTTGTAGGAGTAGGAGTTCTGAAAATTACACTGTCGTTCGTGAAAATTGGGAGAATCTAATTTCGATCGTTCCAAATAGATTTTACCACAGAACTTGGTCTAGTTTTTCTTTTCCATCATTTTGGAGTTATTTATTAACCTAACAGAAATTAAACTTGGTGCTGCAACAACGAACCCTCGTAAATTTTTTTAAAAAATCATCAAGAAAGTAAAATGAAGCAAACTAAGATCAGGCCCTTTTTTTTTATTATTCATACATAGAAAATCCATCGAAGTGCAAACAACGTGATTCAATCAATTACAATTTTATCGCTTGTTGACTAAACCTGGCTTTTCAATTCCGCTGTAAATCTCTGTCCAAGAGGTGATTAGCCCAGATGATCGCGGAAGGTGACGAGTTTTTTTTTGGTTCATCTAACCAAAACTAAAACTGAAATTTACGGAAAAGTAAATCGAGATTGAAAGTGTGCCACAAAAACAAAAACAAAATGACCGAATCGCACAACTTGGTTTTGAAGCTGAGTGATTATAACTACACAATTTGAAAGTTCAAAATGCAGCTTCGCGTGAAAAAGTGCTGAAAGATTAGCCGAAACCGAAACCGGCAGCCCCTGATTCTGCGTTGCTCGCAAATGACGAGAAGGCCAGGGTGCTGATTGGTCTGGCATTCGACAACAAACGTGATGCAGACTACAACGATGAAGAAAATGTGGGACGCTTCAACCCCTTCAGGCTCACAGGACTTAAGCCGCTGTCATCCACGAACAACAATCGTGAAGCCGAAAACTTGGTGCTGCGAGTGCTGCTAATTTGACAGCTCGCTTTTCTTGAAGCAAACACAATATTCGCGGCGGAAGTTGTCGTGTTTTGTCGTTAATTTGATTCGAGAGAAACATCTTCCGTGTTGTACTTAGTGCAGTGGTTATCACAACTATAGTATTTTTTCATTGTTTATCAGCCAGGTAGTATAATGTTTTATCTAAATTACTGATACTTGTAGTTTGGTAGAAGAAATATTGTAAAGAAATATAATCCGTTGTGAACCGAGCTTAAAATGTTAAAATCGCCACTAGCGCCACACCACAAGTGGCAGGCTTCAAGAACTAACGCTTTATTCAGTCCTCTATTCAGGCCCAAGGGGTCATATATGACCCCAAAAGGAAAATGGCTGTATAAAATCACAGACTGAATAAAAATGTACACAGTCTTGCGCAAATTTGTTCTACGTCAATTCTTCTATCTTGGAAAAATTAAAAAAAAATCATGAATGAACCTTTTGGAAGGGCAAAAGGTGAAAATTTTGTAATAATCTTGGTCATCCAAACTGTCCTTGAGGCCAGAACTTAAGATCTACTATAGCTAGTAGTAACTGTAGCTTTTTGGGCTATAGAAACTTACGCTACGTATTCAACCTGAATATTTTCTAAGGTAAAAAAAAAACACTATGAAATAAACTGGGACGATCTAGGTGATCCAAACTGTCTTTGAGTTCAGAACATAAGACTTCAGTTGTAACAGTAGGTTTTTGGAGTATGTAATATGTATTTAACAATATTCATAAAATAGTGTGGAAGGTCAACAGACACAATGCGATCATGGGATGTTCTAGGTCATCCAAACTGTCCTTAAGTTGAAAACATAAGATCTACAGTTGTAACTACTTGTAACTGTAACTGTTACAACAGTAGATCTGAGCTTCTGAACTCCAGGACAGTTTGGATGACATATTATAGATTATCTCATAATGGCTGTTGGTCTTCCAGGACATTCATTGAGTATGTTTGAACACCTTTAGTTACTTTGTTTTCTGGATAAAGTTTCTGTTACAACAGTAGATCTTAAGTTCTGAACTCCAGGATAGTTAGGATGACATAGAATATCTCATCATTATCTTATAATGTCTGTTGGTCTTCCAGGACATTCATTGAATATGTTTGAATACATTTCGTAACTTTGTATTGTGGATAAAGCTATTGTTACAACAGTAAATCTTCACTTCTGAACTCCAGGACAGTTTGGATGACATAGAATATCCCATGCTTATCTCATAATATCTGTTTATCTTCCAGGACATCCATAGAAAACGTTTGAATGAATTTCGCAACTTAGTATCGTGGATAAAGCTACTGTTACAACAGTAGATCTGAGGTTCTTAACTCCAGGACAGTTTGGACATTCATTAAATATGATTGAAGATATATCGTAGCTTTGTAAAGCGGATAAAGCCAATGTTACAACAATAGATCTTAAATTTTGAGCTACAGGACAGTTTGGATGACAGAATACCACAAGATTATCGCATAATGTCTGTTGGTCTTCCAAGAAATTCATTTAATTCATATGATTGAATTCATTTAGTAACTTTGCATTGCGGATAAAGCTACTATTACAACAGTAGATCTTCACTTCTGAACTCCAGGACAGTTTGGATGATATAGAATATCCCATGCTTATCTCATAATATCTATTGGTCTTCCAGAACATTCATTGAAAACGTTTGAATGAATTTGGTAACTTTGTTTTGTGAATAAAGCTACTGTTACAACAGTAGATCTTAAGTTCTGAACTCCAGGACTGTTTGGATGACATAGAACGTCCCATGACATAGAACGTCCCAGGACATTCATTAAATATTATTGAAGACATATCGTAGCTTTGTATAGCGGATAAAGCTAATGTTACAACAGTAAATCTTAAGTTCCGAACTACAGGACAGTTTGGATGACATAGAATAGCCCAAGATTATCTCATAATGTCTGTTGGCCTTCCAGGACATTCATTTAATATGATTGAATTATATCGTTACTTTGTATTGTGGATAAAGCAACTGTTACAACAGTAGATCTTAAGTTTTGAACTCCAGGACAGTTTGGATGACATAGAATATCCCATGCTTATCTCATAATATCTGTTTATACTCCAGAACATTCATAGAAAACGTTTGAATGAATTTCGCAACTTTGTATCGTGGATAAAGCTACTATTACAACAGTAGATCTGAGGTTCTTAACTCCAGGACAGTTTGGATGACATAGGATATCCCATGATTAATGTCTGTTGGTCTTCCAGGTCATTCATTAAATATGATTAAAGACATATCGTATCTTTGTACAGCGGATAAAGCTTATGTTACAACAATAGATCTTACGTTTTAAACTACAGGACAGTTTGGATGACATAGAACATCCCATGATTATCTAATAATGCCTGTTAGTCTTTCAGAACATTCATTGAATATGATTGAAGACATATCGTAGCTTTGTATAGCGGATAAAGCTAATGTTACAACAGTAGAACTTAAATTCTGAACTACAGGACAGTTTGGATGACATAGAAAAGCACAAGATTATCTCATAATGTCTGTTGGTCTTCCAGGAAATTCATTGAATATGATTGAACCCTCTTAGTAACTTTGTTTTGTGGATAAAGCTACTGTTACAACAGTGGATCTTCACTTCTGAACTCCAGGACAGTTTGGATGATATAGAATATCCCATGCTTATATCATAATATCTGTTGGTCTTCCAGAACATTCATTGAAAACGTTTGAATGAATTTCATAACTTTGTATTGTGGATAAAGCTACTGTTATGACAGTAGATCTTAAGATCTGAACTCCAGGACAGTTTGGACAACATAGAATATCCCATGATTATCTCATAATGTCTGTTGGTCTTCCAGGTCATTCATTAAATATGATTGAATTCGTATAGTAGCTTTGTATAGCGGATAAAGCTAATGTTACAACAGTAGAACTTAAATTCTGAACTACAGGACAGTTTGGATGACATAGAATAGCACAAGATTATCTCATAATGTCTGTTGGTCTTCCAGGATATTCATTGAGTATGATTGATCTCATATAGTAACTTTGTTTTGTGGATAAAGCTACTGTTACAACAGTAGATCTGAAGTTCTGAACTCCAGGACAATTTGGAGGACCTAGCCTACCACAAAAAATTTATTATCAAATCAATCAAAATAATAATAATAATTGTTAATAATAATCATAATAATTGAATAATAACGCTTGGAAAAATTTAGGCCTTTAGGGTTAAAGGGTTATCAAGAGCTCACGACGTTGTGGCTTCGCCTAATACCACTGGGTGAGGAACAGAAGGATCCGTCTTTCGTTGCTTTGATGCTGCCGAGCTTGCCAAAATCGCCTGACAGCCTGATAGTAGCAGAGAAGAACCGACCGGATGAAGATTTCACAGTTGACTTCGTGAAGGGGAAGCTGTTGGATGATGGCCAACGTCGAGCACAGGAAGGGGTGGAGTAAGAAAAAGCTATGGTGTCGAGTGGAGCTAGTGAACAAAATAGTTATAAAAGTGAAAGGAAATGTGACAAAAGAAAGAAAATCAATGCCACTATTGCAAGAAAGAAGGGGATTGCCGGAAGCTGACTGCTGGTAGGAAGGAGAAGGAATCTTCTGAAAAGGCAAACGTAGCCGTCGAAGATGGAGAATCCGTGGATATGTGTCTGTTTATTGGCAAGGCTGAAGAGGCCGGGTTGTGGTACTTCGATTCCCATGTGACAAACGACGCGTCGATCTTGAGAAATCTGGACAAAATGAAGCAATCTGGAATCTCGTTGACTGTATGCACACCATGCGCCATCGCTCACAACAAATTTGCTGTTGGTGAGTAAAATTACTGATTCAGGTTTTGATCTTATGTTCGATAGGAGCGGGTGCCGAGTCCTGGTGAAAATGTGATGTTAGTAGGGCAACGAGTAGGAGGCTTGTATCATCTGAAGTGTTTTTTGGAGCAAACCATGTTAGCGGATTCGAAGCATGGAGTCTTATGTCTACATCTATGGCTTGGGCAAGTCTGTTTATGGACATTGTTGTCAGGGAAAATTTGGCCGTGAATCATTCCCGAAGGTTTCATCGTCGAGAGTTGCTGTCGTTGGTGATTTGGTGAATACAGCCTTGGGAGGACCCTTGGAAGTGCCATTAGTGTTTGGTAGACGATTCTTCAGGTTATCTATCTGTTGCATAAGAAATCAGATGCCGAGAAAAAGATTCAGAAGTACTGCTCCTTGCTGAATACTCAGTTCGGTCACTACCGGGAAGTCATCAGATAGGATGGCGGAGGTGAGTATGCTGGTAACAATCTGCAGAAATTTTTTGCTAATCACGGGTAATCCACAAACAGACGGCACCGTACTCTTCATAACAAAATGCGGTGACCGAATGTAAAGGGTGTTCCACATTAAATTGCATCACGGAAAAAACGGTGATGAAAATTACCCATTGGGTATTTGCTCTCGAAAATTAAAGTAGAAGTAGTTTAGAGTGTTTTTTGTTGTTGTATTTTTATCGCTTTTAGTTTTTCGAAAATTGAAAAAATGGCGTCACCCGAAAAGCAACGTCGCGAATTGATTTTGCGCAAGCATCTGGAAAATTGAGATTAAACGTTACTACGAAACTCTGGGCATTAGTGATCAGGGTCACAAGCGTGTCGTGAAAGCGTTTAAGCGGAATCCCAATGCTTCGGCCAGGGATGTGGCCAAAAAGTTGAATCTGTCTTTCGTTCAGAGAGCTAAGAACCGGGAGGGACTGCATACGTACAAAGTGCAGAAGGCTCCAAATCGTGACGAACGGCAAAATACGTTGGGAAGTCATGGGCCCGAAAACTGTGCACCCAGATGCTGACGAAGCCTAATTGTCTCATCATGGATGATGAGACTTACGTCAAGGCGGACTTCCGGCAGCTTCCGGGGCTATTGTCCTTCACCGCACAGCACAAGTTTGATATTCCGGAGGAAGTAAGGAAGCAGAAACATTCAAAGTTTGCTAATAAATACATTATTTGGCAAGCGATCTACTCACGTGGTAAAGGGAGTGCGCCGTTCGTGACTACCGGGACCGTAAATGGGGAGATCTACCTCAAGGAGTGTCTACAGAAGCATAAGGTTCGAGCGTACGGTTATGGTTTTGAGGTTGAATAAAATAAATATGCCAAAAGCTTACAAATAGGTTATATTTGATTGTCTGGAAGTTTGAAAAGGATCGGTCAACTAGTTTATTTTTTACGGCCTTTTTTTCGTGATGCAATTTGATGTAGGAAACCCACTAAGAATAGGTACCTCGTTGAAATGATACGTGTTGGCGGATTCAAAAATGGAGAAGCTGTTTTGGGGTGAGGCGATTTCGACTGCAAGCTTTTTGCTGAATCGCTTGCCCTCGTTGTCAGTGTATTCTACACCTTACGAGGTGTGAAACTGGAAAAAGCCTGCGTAAAAATTACTTTAGATCCGAAGCCTTTGTTCACATTCCGAATGAGAAACGCACGAAGCTGGATAAGAAAGCCGAAAAGTTGGTGTTCGTTGGTTATCCGAAGGGGTAGAAGGCCATCGGTTCGTGAACCTGTAACCGAAATGAATCACCATTAGCAGGGACGCAAAGTTTATGGAACAGTGCGAAGCTCAAGTTGTTCAGCAGAAGCCTTCGTCTTCAAGAGGAGTAGTAGAAGTGTCTCTTACGCCTGAGCAGATCTTGGAACATCGCAGTACGACAGTACAACTGATAGCAAACATATTTTTGATGGAATCCACACGTTCAGACAAGGGTATTGCGCCAGTGCGGTTGATTGAGGAGACAAATGCAGTGGGTATTTCAAAGACGGCAGTTGAGCCTGAAAGAAGCTTTAACCTGCGAGGGAAGGGCAGAATGGAGAGCAGCTATGTTGAATGAGTTAAAATCCCATGCGCAAAACGGCACTTGGGGCCGGCGCCGGTGGTGTAGTGGTAAGCGTGACTGCTACTTGGCACCAAAGTGGGTCTGGTCACGTCTTCCTTCGGAAGTGAAGGAAAAACGGTTGGACCCGGCTCATGTGTTGATGAGTGCGATATGTAGGGTCTCGGTGGTGGAGTCTTTATCCTGGCGTCGGTGGTTGTCACCACGTTGTGAGGAAAGGGGCCGACGAAAAACTAACGGCACTTGGGATAAGAACCAATTACCTGTAGGAAGGAAGGTGGTTGGTTATCGCTGGATCTTCGAATTGAAGCGGAACGCAGCTGGGGCATAAGGCGCGTCTGGTGGTTCAAGGCGATTTACAGCGGTTCGGTGAGGATTACGATGACATTTTTGTCCCCGTCACGAGCAACACAATTCTAATTGCTCTGGTTTCGAAGAAGAAAACGTCACTCCATGCTTTCGACATTAAAACGGCCTACTAATACGGTGGTTTTAACTATGAATTGTTTTTGTGGCAACCGCTTGGATACAAAGAAAAAGGCAAGGAGCACTTGGTTTTCCGTTTGAGAAGAATCATTTGTATATTAAGATTGAGAACGCAAAGAGAGTGTTTATGCTAGTGTATGTGTACGTTTATTTGGTTGTGAAGAAAATTGACTTGGTGTATCAATCATTGAAGAGACATTTTGTGATTACTGAACTCGGAGACTTGAGATATTTCCTGGGAATGCGGACTAATCGAGGGAATGGGAAATATAGTATGAGCCTCGATGCCTATATTGATAAACTCATAGACAAGTTTTGTTTGAATGATGCAAAAGTTGCTAAGACGCCAATGGAAGAAGTTTTTTTTTTTGAAAGTGGAGGATACTTGCGTCACTTTGGCAGAGGAAACGAAGTAAAGGAGTCTTATGTACATTGCAGTGTGTGCCAGGCCTGATGTTGCTGTAACTGCTGTGATACTAGGTCGTAAAGTGAGTGCTCCTTCGGAAGCATGCATCGGTTGCAGCACAACAATGGCACGTATTCTGAAGGTTCAACATGGAGTTGGTGTAAACGGAGGTGGTCTGGTTGGCTGTGTGGAAGCTGACTGAGCTGGGGATGTAAGTGCAAGTAAATCATGAGTCGTAAACAGGCTTGTGTTTCTTCGTCATCTATGGAGTCAACGGCACGTATTCTGTTCAACAGATTGAGACCGCTGGAGGAGTCCTTCGTCGGCAAATACCAGGCTGGTTTTCAAGAGGGCCGATCAACGACGGAGCAAATTTTTACCCTGCGACAAATCCTTGATTAATTCCGGGAGTACAACTTGCAGACCCATCATCTGTTCATTGTGTGAAGTGAAGTGAAGTGAAAGGAGTTATGGCAGATAATGATCGAACTTGATTTTCTGACAAAATTAATTATACTGATTCGTGCTACGCTGGATGCATCTTAATCAATTGTACGGGTTGCGGATGTTCAACATTGCTCTCGAAGGAGCTATTAGGAGAGCTGGCGTGCAAAGGAGCGGCACCATCATCACGAAATCGCACATGCTCCTAGGTTTTGCGGACGACATCGATATCATCGGAATTGACCGTCGAGCCGTGGAAGAGGCAATCGTGCCTTTTAAAAGGGAGACATCGAGAATTGGTCTCACAATTAATACCAGCAAGACGAAGTACATGATCGCCGGTAGACAACGTGGGGCCAATAGGACAAATTTGAAGTAGTGGAAGAATGTGTGTATCTTGGAACTCTAGTGACACGTGATAATTGTGTTACTCGCGAGGTTAAAAGGCGTCTCGCAGCTGCGAAGAGATCCTTTTACGGTCTCCGGAGCCAACTGAAGTCCCGTAGTTTGCAGACGAAGACGAAATTCGCGTTGTATAAGACTCTGATCCTGCCGGTCACTTTGTAAGGCCATGAAATCTGCACGCTAAAGGAAGTCGACCGGGCAGCATTCGGGGTGTTTGAACGTAAGGTGCTGCGAACGATCCTCGGCGGTAAACAAGGAGATGGCATCTGGTGGCTTCGCATGAATCACGAGTTGTACCAAATATATAAAGATATGGATATTATCAAGCAGATAAAACGCGGCAGGCTGTGTTGGGCTGATTGCCGGAAGAACGACAAGCTAAAAGAATATTCAGTAGAGAACCAGAGAGCGGAGGTCGACTCCGTGGCAGACCACGAACACGATGGCTATTTGCATTTGATGAGGACCTAAGAGCCCTTAACGTCCAGGGTGCCTGGAGGCGAGGACCGGGTCCAGTGGAGGAGAATCATCCATTCAACGTAGATTCATCGTCATCGTCCAGCAAGTAAGTAAGGGTGAGCAGCACAATCAACCTGTAAAGATGATGGAAGATAACCACAACTGCATTTTGTGAACTCTGAGAAGATCAATCGTCAATCCAAACACATCGAAACACGACAGCATTTCGTTAAGATTAAGATTTGTGAGCAGGGTCTCTTGAAATTGGAGTATTGTTCAATGAAACACATGGCGGCTGACGTACTGACCAAACCGCTGGGGATCAAGCATCAAAAGTTTTCAAAACTGGTGAATTGTCGTCGAATTGTTTCATCAAGAGTGGCAATACGCGTTGCGGCGGAATGTTATGAGTACATTGTTCTACTTTAACTATATTTACTATTTTTTGCCAACACTGGAAGCATTTTTATTATTCATTCGTAGTAAATCCATCGAAGCATAAAAAACGTTAATTATTTAATGTACCTTTGTATTCTGCAGAAATAAACCACCCACATTTGTGAGTGGCCCCAACAGCATCCTTACTGGTGGTTTAAATCGGTCCTCAAACTCTATAAGAATCGAATATCCATCTCTTCTACAACAAATCGACGTGAACGTTCGACCCCGCGCACTCCATGACAATGTGATGCTGCCTCACCACCGTACACACTACAGTATGTATGGAGCTATGCGTGGATTATAAGGAAACTTCAGTCGGGTCGCGTCTTCATCGTGGTTCCGCTAAGGTCTGCCATGCATATTTCCATATAAGACGTAAACGAAGACGCGCTCAGACGTTAACTACGACCAGCCCTAGTCTTCATTTAACTTCCACTTAACTTGCGCCGGAGATTCAATGCAACGCTTTTAATAATCAGGACCTTTATGTGATCTTCCGTTTTCTGTAGGCATCTTTGTTATTTTTCACGTTTGGCCTTCTGAAATGTTTGTAGATCTAATTACCCATCGTCAGGCCCAGTTGCCTCATTGCCAACAAACAATGCAGTTCTTGAAGTGTTCTACAAAATTTCACCGAGATCGTTAATGAAATAACTCATACCGTTTCCAAAATCACCCAAACAAGAAACGTTGGCGATCACTTTTAGAATATTCACCATTTCTCCTTGCTTTGCTTCGATGAATTCTAAGACTATCCGGCTTGCTTACTTTTAGGTTTTGAATTTCGTATAAAATAACAATTCCTTCTGTTTGCTTCTCTGAGCACAATTTATCAAACATAAACAAGTTTTCGCCGCCATCTGGCGGTCTGTTTCTTCCTGCTGCTGCTACACTTAGATTAGTATCACAACCGAAATGGTGGAACCAAAGCATTGTTAAAATTTCCCATAACTTCCTGAACAGAATAAACTTTCTTCAAATAAGTCCCGAAACAAACTTGAACAGTGTTACACTCTACAGGCATAAAAAAGAAAATCACGGGATGTTGTTGCTATTTATAAACCTAGTTCTGCTTCGCATGCTCTGTCTTTTTTCTGTTTGCGTAGGTTTGATTCCCTATATAAATTCCTTCTGCACCTCTTCCTTCTTAAGGAGGCTTGTTTGATCGATCGAATATCTAGTAAACTGGCCTGGTGAGGTTATAATACTGTGTGGCGACGGTCCTCGCCGATTCCCTTCAGTGGTGTTTATATATATGTGTTTGTGTGTGTCTGTTTTTGAATGTGTGATCGTTTTTCTTTTAAAAAGAACTTTAACAAGGTTAGAGTATCGCTTTGATTTTTTTTTCCGGTTTGAATTCTCTGTGTAAGTAAGCCTTTAAAATTTTCTGATTTCTGTATTCGTTATTTTGCAGTTTTTTTTTTGTCTATACAGGTTTTTGTTTCGTTAAAAAAATGTTAATTCATTTTGTCTTCCTTCTTCATAGATATCTATTCTCTACATGATGCTATTTTTAAACCGCTTTATCACTTTTTACATACGATTTATTTTTCTGTTCAATTTTGTTCTTGTTTTGCTTAATATTTCAATATTGTGAGAGAGCAAGAGAGCCAGATCGATCCCGGCATGTCAGACTCTTGCTTTCTGCCTAAGTATTTAATTAATTTGTGCAAAGACAAAGCTACTTAGTTCATTATTCTTGTTTTTTTTTTTTTGTAAAATAAAATATCAAAAGGTGTACAAAAAACTTAATTTCGATTAATTACTTCTCTTATGTGTTGTATGTTTTGTTCATAGTAATTCATTTATATAGTTTATTGACTACTTAGTATAATACCTTTTTTTACGAATTGGCCTTAAACTCCCGATCTCTACCCGCCATCGGTAGATGTTCGCGTCGGGGTCAGCCTTTCTTAAGTGTTAAGTTGCGTTCCGCAGAATGTCTGGAAACGAGATCTCAATCCGTGCCATAACATTTGGTTATTTGATTAGACTAAATTAATTTCCTAGTGTTTTCATTTTTCTTTTATCTCTTAGCACTAGATATATACTACCAATAGCAAATGTGTTCCTAACTGTAACTATTTTGCTCTATTAATGTAGGCTTTGCTTAAGGTTACCGCTTTGTTTTGCTTCGGGTTATTTTGAGTGTGAATGTGCTTATTTATGTGTATGTGTTAGTGTGTCTGTGTGGTTTGATAGTCTTTCATACAAACCCGAAGTAAACAAACAAACGAGCTTGCATCACTTGATCGCCCTTGTTGGGAGGCGATTCATTTTTGACGAATGGTTAACGAAAAACCTATAAACAGTACACATTTATATCTAAACGAAAACAATTGCCACGCACACAACGCTGACGTCTAGTTTCGATCAGTCAGTCACTCATACACGTTCTTCTCTTCATTCGCTGCCTCGCCTATTTGCGCCGATGAAAACGATTGTTGGTTTGTTGCTCCTTCTGGCGGATGTAGTCGGCGCACTTCCGAGCTCTGGTCCGCACGACCCGAACCAAGCCGTGAATCCGGAGCGAGTGGCTAACGTTGCGCCGCCAGCGGGCCGATCCAGCTCGGGCACCACGTCGACCAGCTCCGGACCCAGTTAGACTGGCACTGCTGCTGGTGATGGCGCCATCGTTGAATGCACCCGTTCCGCCGGTGCTTTCTTCATTAGTTGAGTTGCCACTAAAGTACAGCGGGCAACCGTACAGTTCCTGACACTGGGCACAAGGCGGTGGCGGTTGCCCATTGGACTGATCCGATTGTTCCGGCGAGGTTGATTGATGTTGACACTGTTCTTGCTCCCGCACGAGATTCGAGTACGCATTGAAGTAGAGGCGATTTTGAGCAGTTAGATTGATGTGGTAGGATTTATTGTAGAACTGGGATGCTGCCGCCGCATTTGCCGACGAAGCGGTTATACTGAATGGGGCCAGCTGTTGTTGGTTGAGCGAAACCGAACTACCCAATCGCTGTCGGTTGTCGACATTGACGTCCAGAGTATTGTTGAAGTTGTTGTTGATGCTGGTTGTCGATCGGGTTGTGTTCAATCGAGACCTGGATGAAGTAGTGTTCAGCAACTTATCTTCGCTGGAATTTTGATTAATGTTGCGGTAGGTTTGATTGTAGTTGCCCAGGAAAATTGACGAAGATGATGTCGACGAAGGCGACGACAGGTTCTGACTGAGATTGACCGAGTTTCGCGTTAAGTTGGTTTGCTTTTCAAAACGTTTCAAATCCGGAGATATGATACTGTAGACGTTTGGTGGAGTAGTGCTCGTCGACAGCGTGGACGTGAAGATGTTTCTCTGTTTCAATTCAAGCTTGTTTCCGGTGGAGCAAGACAGTGCCACGGAATTGTTCAATCGCTCTTCGCTTTTGCTCATACTGCTTTTCCTACTGCTCCTGGGCGTGTCGCTGCTCTTTATTAGATAGTCACAGTTATCTACTGTACAAATGTCGTAATTACTGTGGTCTAAAAAATGATTAGTGCAGCAGTTCTCCACTATTTCACTCTCGTGGTGGAAGATGATGGCATTTGCTTCGTCATCGTTTTCCGCGCGCCAAATTGATACTGTTTTGAACTCAGCCGAAGCCGATGGCGATGATTTCTTCAGCAGTTCCTCGATCTTGCAGCTGGAAGAACTGCTCTGAACGGCTGCCGGAATTGGTGGAAGTGGTTGCTCTTGGATTAAGTTCGGACTGTAGTCGTTGTCACTGCTGTCGTCTCGGCGTCTTTCGCTAGCCGTTTCACTTACATCTGCTCCACCGGACTCAGTTCCGCTCCTTCCACGACCACTACTTCCCGCATCCACTAGACTCGAGATGGAGCTGATTCTCGACTTGTTTGACTTGTTTTCGTCTAGTCCAGCGAGAAAGTGCCATTTGATCTTCGATGGTGAAGGAAACACCTCCGGAATGTTGACATCGATATCGTCAAAATCGTAATCGTTGGCCGCAATTTCGGACAGTTGGCCAATATTTTCAATCGTTATTTTGGACGGTGTAAGAATCATCTGACTGCCCGAATTGCCGTTTTTTGCCCCTCGCTCGCCGACTTGCTGCAGCTGTCGCTGAGTAGTGGAAGTGGTTGTGCTTGTTGTCGTCGAATCGCCAGGTTGATCGCTGGAAGTGCTCTCGACGATCGACAGGATTGACTCGTTGGTGCTAGTTGCATCTTGCTGACTGTCGTTGTAGTCACTGCCATCGGCTGGCTGTAGCGGTGGCAACGGTAGTGGTTGTAGTCGGGACTTTGGTCCCATAACGTGACGCTTCTCGTCCTCTTTTTGCCGCATCTCCAACGCTGTTTGTATCTGCGTTTGGGCCTGTATCTGACGGATGTTCTCTCCACTTATGGAGCAGTAGGAGTTCTCGCTTTCGTCAGCAGTCGTGTAGTAACTGCACTGGAATCGAGAAGGATTGATGTTGAAGTTTGAAATGGTAGCGTTCGAGCCGCTGTCGTGTAGAAATGAAGGTGATTCGTGACCACCTCGACCCCGATAAGTCTGTTGTGAATGATGAGAATGGTGAGAGCAGCAGCTGACACCACTGAGTGGAGTGGCCCGCTTGGAACGACTTCCGCCACTTCTTGGAGTGCTTCGGTTGCTTCGGTGGCTAACGCGTGATGTACTGCTCACGTTCGACGGTCTACGGGATACACTTTTGTTCACGACGAAGAACTGCTGGATTTCCTCGTCGTCGTCCGTAGTGGTTAGGTTTCCTCGTGAACAGTGGCAATTTTCGATGTACAGCGTTGAAGCACTTTCCGGATGGCGTTCGTCTTCGGTGCAGGTGGCCGTGGTACCAGCGGCTTCCTCTTCCGCAGTTTCCTCATCATCGGTTCTCGTTTGCCGGGCGTGGCAGCTGGTGCTGCTAGCGCTGCTCGTTTGACGACGGTGACGGTGGTGATGGTGATGATGGCTATGACCCGAACTGCTGGCAGTTTCACTGCGCAGACTGGTTCGACTTCTGCTCAGGCTGTCGCACTTTCGGGTCGTGCCCGGAGTCGTGTTGCGGCTACTGCCGCTGAAGTGCGGATGGCGATGATGCTTCGATGATACGGATGTTCTACCGTCGTCGGCGGCTGGCTGCTCCTCTTCGTCGTCGTGCCCGATGCTGACGTATTGGGAGTTGGCAAACGAGCTAGGGGTCAAGGCGGTGCTCTTCAGTCAAGGCCCTGTGTTCTGGCAGACAGGTACTTGCTGATGATGGTGATGGGGCGCACAGGTAGCAGTTCGCATTTGAGTATTTCTTGCGTTTTCGGCACAACGCTCGGATGCAGCTGCAGTTCCGCAACGGGAGGGGAGGGGAGATAGATAGAAATTATTATTAGCAAATGAAAATCAAAAGTAATGTCAAGAATGTCAAGATCGGCAATGTTCTGCTGAGCCGCAGCAATGCGCTTTATTGCAGCGCAGGAAAGATGGTTCATTTAACTTCGCACATGGCTAAGGTTTGGCATGCAGATCATGAGGAAAATTTGCTAATTGAGAGAGTCTAGTTATGAGAGAGAGGTGGACGCACATCTCTGTCATCCTAGGGCCTCGTTAGTTGAAATATTCATGCGTACTACGATAAAAAATATAAATATTCGAGAAATTGATCAAACATAACCTCAATACTACGAGAGAAACAACAACTATAAAGGAACTTGAGTGTCTTAATGGATGATGGTCAGCCTTATGTGGATGTTGTGTGTGTTGTGAGTGTTTTTGTTAGTGTGGGGTAGAATTGATTTAAAATTTCATCAGTTTTATTCGTGTCATTCAACGTCCGATTGGAATATTTCGTCTTACCAGCTTACAACAAACCTGTTAGTGTTGATGTTTCTCGTACATTTAGACCTGGAATGCGACTCTGATCGTTACTGTTGAAGTGTAGCATAATTATGTTTATAATTCATCGAATTAGGCGGACGAACTTTTATTATCTTGATAGCAAAACTGTGATGGTTCATGTAATTCTCTTATGAAAATAATTGTTTGTTCAAGAAACTCATGGGCAAGTTTTAACGGTTTGAAAACAGAATTATAGAAATTCTCCAGGACCGTGGACGATTCTCCCTCTTCCACAAATTATTCGGCTTCTCTACAACCAATGGAGCTGAAAAATTGTGCAAACTTGTTGGAAGAAAGCGGAAAAATTGCGGTTAGGGGCGTTACCACTGATTGTCCGTATTCGGTTATTGATAAATTAATTGTAATCTCACAAACAGGATTCAAAATGTCGACAGGTTGATTGCAACCAAGCATCGTTGTGACAACGCAAAAGTAAAAACTTAATAATTTTACCCGACGAACTGATACGTTAACCAAAACCGTATTATTTTAAACATTGCATCTCACACGCTGTTTTGAATTGTTCCTGTATTATAAAGTGTTGTGTTGGAAGTGCGGTCAACCGCTTAACCTCAACGGCCTTACAGTTCTTGAATACGTTAAAGCAATAAATCGAACATAATTAAAACTGAAAACAGTACGCAACATTCTCTGTGCCTGGACCAGTCGCCTGTTGGATAGTCTCATTATTCTGCAGAATAATTAAATGTGGTAGAGCTCTTGATGCCCGTGTTCGGGTTGTGTGTGTGTGTCTGTATGCATCCCAGGTGTTGGTGGTCTGTGGCTTTGGTGGTATTTTTTGTAATGGATTTCGTTTAACAGCTGTTACATGTTGATTGATATTTTGTTTCTGTTCCCCACTGTTGATATAATGATATTGGTTTAATTACAACTGTGGTTATATAAATAGTAAAGCAGGAATATATGAGGATCGATCGGAACATTTTGAAAGAATATATGTTGTGTACAGGTTGGACTCAATTATCTGATGTTTGAAATTATCAATGTAAATTTATCATGTTGTTATTACACTCAGTGGCAACTAACAATATTTTGCTTCCAAGAAACGTCATGTTCAGTATTCTGTTCAATTGTCAATTATCAATATTTGTTGCTGACGATTTGAAGCTTTACAATCAAAAAATAAAAATAAAATCGCAGCAACCTTTGGCTGCGGACGGTCGTGTTTTCGTGAGTTGTGGCGTATTTTCTTCCCACGTTAGGATTTGTTAACTTAAAATTGAACAAAAATATTGTGGAATTCTGTTTATCTGCGTTTGATATACTGTAGTTGATCTATGTGCGTGTGATTTTGTTCTAGTAGTAACGTTATCGGAGCAATTGGTTTTTGAGATGGTTTGGTTGGAAGTGTCCTCCAAATGACGGAATGCTACTAATAACCGTAGTAACTAGAGGCACATATTGTGATGATAAAATGCGGATATTAGTTGACAATACTATAATGGCAAAGAAAAAAATGAAATCGCAATCCAATGTTTGCGGTGGTTGTAGGGGAATTGGGTAGGAATGGGGAATGTAGCACCTGCTTGATTCTGGCTGTGATTGTAATTTTTAGTCACAGCTTATAAGCTTTCTAGAAGTGATTAATCAAAATCCTATCGAATATATCCATCAGGCTCGTTTATTTGACATACTGTGCCTAAAATAAGCAATCAAAAGCAATAGTTATTTTGTGGGCAATAATGTACAACAGCTCATATGAGGGGGTAAAACGAACAATTTTTATAATCACAGGTTTTTTTGCAGATGCCTCGGGTTTACAAAAGAAAAACGCAAAGACATACAATGACAGGCACGGAAATGACTGCGGCAAAACATGCCGTTTGATGCGGAATGCCTGTAAGAGCGGCATCCATCATGTACCGGATCCTAAAAATCACGCTCAACATGGATAGGTTCAGAAGAAAAAAGACTTGGAATAAAAATATCGGTGTTCTCTACCGAACAAGAAGCGGAACAAACGGGGTATAGACTATGGCACAGAAAGAGCAAACCTTACTTTTCACTATGAGAGTAGAAAAAGATAGAAACAGCCGTCGTGTTCTCCGTCCTTTTTTCTCACACACAAATTTCGGAACACAAGGGCACCACCTGTCAAATCTGAGGTGTGACGTCACTTTGATTTGGACCATTACTAAAATATGAGAATGATTTTAACTCTCTTATACCAAACCACAATCGTGAGAAATTATGTGAATCAATGCTCTCTGTCTCTCCAACATAATCGCATGTTTTGTTTTGTTCCAACTTGTCCAGTTGTATTCAAAATGCTGTCGAAGCTAAAAGCATTAAGCGAGCGGATTGTACACACTTAGAAAATTTTACAGTATGCGGTAATTTTTTACCGAACTTTCAACAGCTGAACGTTCGGTAATCCGATTTAACGGATTTCGGTAAAATTTGACAAGTTCCGGTAATTTTTTTACCAGAATACTGTAAAATTTCACCAACATCCGGTAAACTGGATTACCGAACGTTCAGCTGTTGAAAGTTCGGTAAACAATTACCGAATACTGTAAAATTTTCGAAGTGTGTACAGTTCTATCAATCGAACATAAATTATAGGAAAAGTTCACTGTGAACCATTTTAAAACCGAGAATGTTCCAGTTTCAACCATCCATCGTATCCTGGCATCCTCAGGAACAGCTCGTAGGAGTGGTAGTGGGAGAGCGGCTAAAATAATGGACAAGAAAGGACTTACTTCCCTCTCTCAAAACCCACATCCCAGGAAGCGATCGATATTATTCTGATAACATTTCTACTGCATCTCCGATTGTGAAATATAAGTTTAAGCAAAAGTTTGAGCAGAAGGTGATGCTTTATATTGCCATATCTGAGAGAGGAATTTCCAAACCATGGTTCAAGCCCAGTGGTTTGGCTAGCAATCAAGAAGTGTACCAAAATCAATGTTTGAAGAAAATATTGATTCCATTTCTTCAAACATATCATGCAGATGGAAATTACGTATTTGGCCGGATAAAGCGTCGTCGCATTATGCGAGAAAAACACAAGCCATCTTGGAAAGCCAAAACATCCCGTATGTACCAACAAAAAAACGCAATCCAACAACTATGCCCCAGTGTAGCCCTATTGAAGATTTCTTTCGATATTTGAGTTCCCTGGTGTACAAAAGCAACTAGAGAGCCAAAGATTGTAAAAAAAAACTGATTAATAGAATCAAAAGATGCATTCGCCAAATCGATAAAGAAGCTGTAAAACGCTCCTGTTCAAGCATCAGGATAAAGCTTCGTCGAACAGGTGATGACGGACAGTATTCAAATGTTCATTAATTTTTTTTTAAATATTTTTTTTCAAAATAAATTAATCAGTTTTCCTTTCTATAAACAAGTTTTTTTGTTATGGCTCTTAAAGAAAAATCTCAATTTTAGTTATACCCCGTTAGTTGAACATTTGCTTGAATTGAAGTCCCGATTCTTTGGCATTAATTTGCGGGTTGTACAGTAGCTGACGTATGAGTTAGCTGAGCAGAAAAACATTTAGTCGCAAATTGAAGATGGCAGGAAGAATCCTGGCTAGAGAGTTTCCTTAAGCGGAACCAGAACCTTTCCTAAGGAATGTATAGAAAATAAGCTATACACGTACATTTGCGTTGTACGCGAGTATTTGTGATGGTTTTAATGTGTTCATCATAGCATGCTGAGCGTTTGACTGTCGTCTTTCCTTTATTAACTTGTTTGCACGGTTTTGGACCAGCGGTTTGGGAAGTGGCCGGAATGGTCGTGATCTCGGTCCTGCTTTTCGAAGAACACTCACTGCGCTTGATAAACACCAGAAAAACTGCCAACTAACTTCACAACAAACATTTTTGATTCGCGGCGATATTCACAATAACCGAACTGCATAACTTGGTGGATAGAGAACTAGTGAATTTATTTTCCAATGGATTTGATTTCAAGTCTAACAGCTGATGTTCCCTATTTGCATGTGTGCCAACAGTGCTAAAAAGCTTTTCTGATTTATCTTTTTTAATCCTGTCAGAGATGGATTCTGCAACTGACGTTATTGCTGTTACACACAACACGGTTTAAATTCTTCGTTTTCAAAACGTCATGCATTGAAAAAAAAATGGGAAAATTAAGGTTTTGGACACATGGCTACGTGAAAAGGGTGTAAATATGCGACAATTGGCGAAGAGCTTTGGAATTCATCACGCGAGTGTAAAATCCACATTAATCAAGTTTAGGGAACACTGTTCTTTGGATGAACTGGCAAGTCCTGCACTGGTGATGGCTTCCTATAACATCACATCATTAACATTAAAGTGGCTCCTAGCAGCAATAATTTCCTTCGATGGATACTCTTCCAAAAGAAGTCGGGGATTTGATCACTGTTCTGCAGTGGAATTGTCTCTTCCGATATAGATCTTCCGTTTCATGATTTCAATATTATTCGTCTTGATCGTGAGGATTCGCGTGGAGGAGGAGTACTTTTTTTTGGCAATCAAAAAGTGCTACTCCTTCTATAGAGTGAATTTTCCTCAAATTCCAGTAGACATGGAACACCTGAGCACTTCGACAAGTACACGAATTTCGAACGCGAACTTAAAAGCCTCATCAAGGCCAAGAAACGCGGTTACTGGCGACAATTCGATGAACACTCTTTGGAATATAGCGCGAAGATTGCGTAACCGAACTACGAACAACGAGAGCGAGGATTACTCGGAGCAATGGATCCTCAAGTTAGCGCGAAAATTTTGTCCAGATTCTGTGCCAGCACGAAGGATTCTTCGCGAAACCACGAATTCGATAGATGAGATTAGCTAACCCTTTTCAATGGTACTGCTTTCGTGGAGAGGCTCCAGGGGCTGATAGGATCAAGTTCAACTTGCTTAAGAACCTCCCAGACGTCGTTAAAAGGCGCAAGTTGCACCACTTGTTTAATCAGTTTCTGGAACTCAACATTGTACCGGATGATTGGAGACGGGTGAAAGTTATTGCCATTCAAAAGCCCTGTGAATCCGTCTTGGTCCATTACTCCTAACGGCGAATTGCGATGTTATCTTGTATTCGAAAGTTGTTGGAAAAATTGATCCTTTTCCATCTGTACTAATGGGTTGAGTTGAAAAACCTACTTTTAGATACTCAATATGGTCTCCGTAGGGGAAATGGAACGACCAACTGTCTCGCGTAGCTTTCCACGGATATTTAGTTAGCTTTTGCTGAAAAAGAGCAAATGGCTTCTGTTTTCTTCGATGTCAAGAGGGCTTTCTGTTCAGTATCTGTTGAAGTTTTTTTAGATAAATCCTCGTTTGTTGCTTTTTTTCATTAATGAATTATTTGTTGTAAGTGGAAGATGGATGTTTTTGGTTGATTTTTTGGTGTTGGGGGGGGGGTGGGTGGGTATGTATATTATATTTTTGGAGTGTAGGGGGGAGGGTGGAGGGGGGGGGGGGGGGGGGGGGGGGGGGGGGGGGGGGGGGGGGGGGGGGGGTTTACTCTTAGAAAATATCATGTAAATTTAAATCTTCTTGGATGCACATAAAAGGAGCGGCCCGTAAGACAGAAATTTGCGTCTGTTCTTAAATTTACAAGACACTAAAACTGAAATGATAGCTTACATGACATGACGTAAAAATAAGTTGAGGAACACAAAATTATATTTTACAAATGCCGCTACTCATAATGCAAAAACGAATGCTTCATGATGGCTATTTCGATCTCAAGGACCTAGTTCTAGTTCCCGTCAGAACAATTCGAAATTTGGTAATGAAATTTAATAATACAAAAAGTTCTTCAATGTAGTGGTAAAAAATAGCTCAATCTTATCCTGTAGGATTAATTTTGTTCCTTCATCTCCAAATGCGAGGTCTCCTCCTTCATTCATCTCCAAAATGAGAATATTTAAATTAAATTAGTGCTAAGCCCGGTCGTTGGCCATCGCCAAAAAATATTTTAAGGATGCTAGAAGTTGTCGCCATGTTTAGATTGATGAATGTCATAAGCAAATGAACTCGTGCTACGCTGCGTTTTTATTTTAACTTTAATTTGCAAGCATTACAATAACGTGCAATGAAATTCAATCTGTTAAATATTTTATTTAACGTGGAGCACTCGTTTTAAAATCAATCACGGAAGAGAACAAATTTTAACTTGTACCTTGTTGTGATGCGTGAAACCGACTGCGTTCAAAATAGGTCTGATGTTGTTATAAAAACCAAAGACAACGATCATGTAAATTTCAGGCTTTCAAATCTCAGTATTAAGTCTAGTGGCTTTTTTTTAACGCATTACGGACTTAGATTTGAGGTTATCAAATATATTCTAGAAGCTGTTGTAAATGTAGCATCCGGAACGTGATTTTGAGTGTGAAAGTATTTATTATTTTGGGATTCAAGTTAGGATTTAACAATACATCAAATAGAACATACAATTGAGTCATATTTATCATTGAGTCTTTAAGAATTTAAGTGCAACAAGGATTACATCAAACGTAATATTCATTATTTTTAAGAGTGGTTGCTGTCGTTTTGGTTTTTTTAAGGGTTAAAAGATCAAAATTGATAGCAAAAATTTATTCCTGTAACATCAAATTAAAAACTGATCCTGCTATCAATGAGAGCAAATTGAAAAGTCAATTTGCTGTGCTTTTTTCCTGTTGATAGCTAAATGAGTATTCCACTTGATGATATCCACTTGATCTGTCAAGACAATGTAAACAATACTATTTATCTCAAAGAATAGTGAACGCAAGATTACAGCAAACTAAACTGGTTATCAAATTTGACAATTGTGAAGTGAAATCAAATTTAGATATAAATTTGATGTTGATATCAAAATAAGTTTTCGAATTGATATCTTTATGTTATTACACTTCACTCGGGTAGCTGGCAGTATAAATGGAGTAAGGAAGTTTTGGAGCGATGGCTACGTTTTAGCAGTCCCAAAGTGTCGAAGAAATGTTGGTTCAGTGGGTTCAATGTGGGTCGAGACTTCATTCGTGAGATAACTCGCCACATGTCCAATCATTATTCTCTAAACGCTTATTTATACCATGTTGGGTTGAGCGACAGTGAATGTGGATAAGGTTACCAGGACGCATATAACATAATTTGGTTTTGTGCTGAGCGTTTTGGGGACAGATCAGCGCTTTATGATTCCCTTTGGGCTCGAGGAATTCAAGAAACTTATCTATATGTTTTTGACTAACATTAATCTTATTTTGTAATTTGATTAGCTTACATGTTTAGGTTAAATAAGTGAGGATGGTTTGAATGTGTGTGTGTGTTAGTGCGTTTTTTTGCATTTGAAAACCTACAAAATATAAATTGCAATTTATTGTTCTTTAAACTGTGTTCAAAATCCTCACCACAATTTCCCATCCATAAAATTTTAATTCCAATTAACCTTGAGATGACTGCGATTAATAGGTTTTATCCCTTTAACTATGTTTTAAGTTTTTTTTTTTATTAAATTTTTTATCTCAAACGAAAACTCCGTAAAGCCTAGTTTGAAACAAAATAAACCTGAATAAACTTAAAAAAAAAACTTAATTAGAAATTGTCATACGAAATCCTAGTGCTTTCAAGTTTCGTTCCTTCGAAAATTTGAAGTGCCATTTGTGGATTAAATTACCTGTCACTACAACGTGTTGCTTCCGTTTATTTGGCCATGTCAGTTCAGGAGATCTCTTTTCTGTATAAACTTATTCTGGTCTCTCTTCAATTGTCGAATAAAACTATCCTCTTGCTCTGTATAAACTTAAAACATGGCAGTCAGTTAAAGATTTTAAATTTCCGAAATGCAGATAATCGAGTCCAACCTGTAGTTTCAATATATAAAAAATGTAATGCTTCTCTTTAAAAAGGCATTCAGTACTCAATCAACTGTTGTTTTATTTTTTCTCCCATATAGGGAAGATGTAACTATATTAATCTCATCACTTTGCAATTGATCCTACTTGAAATAAAACGATATACACGTGACAGGATTAGTTAGTTATGTTTGTTGTAGTTATATAACGTAAGCAAACATTATTAGAAAACGAAACCGATCCTTCAACTGCCCAATTGTTTGATTCATCGTAGGATGAATATAGGAACAATGAGATTAATATGGGGGCAGTAACCCTAGATATACTTGTTATATTTGATAGTTAGAGTAGCAAGGGTTATGCCTGGGGCAGACATACAACGTACATCGATGTACTTCTTTAGTCTAGTAACTGTTTTTAAGTACTAGATTAAAGTATTTGACACTTCCAAAGCTGTACGTTGTATGTCTGTCCCAGGCATTAGAACTGCATGTCGATGCTGGAGCTCAGCACGACTGTCTCGGTGCCAAGAAGTATTCTTGCCCAAAATATCGACATACAGTGGTTTGCACAGGGGGTTAGTCACTCTGCCACGTTGTGTTTATGTTTCTGGGTGTAGGAAGGGGTTTCTGTGTTTCAATATATCTGTCAAAACCTCTATCGTAACTTTATGCTTATTGACAGCCATGTACCACTTTGACGTTTAAGGCCAGGCGCCTACTGATGTGGCGGAGGTGTGGCATCTGCTAGCATGTCAAAACAGCTTTTCGACGTTCGCCTCACACCACAAGACTTTTACTCGATGTATGGACATATTATGAGATACCACACCTCGATACCACATCAGTGGGCGCCTCGACTAATCCACGCATCTGAATCACATTCGTTTAAGTGGTGCCAGAAATGAATTTATCTTTCATGTGGTGGAGAGTAGTTTGAAATTCGTCGGAGTGTGTTAACACATGGTGGCCGAGTGACTTACCCCTGAATTTGCATCCTTGGTACTGTGGTACTACCTGGGTGTTAAAGCAGAAAGGAAAGACGAAACAAAATGTTTTGGACTCCATCGACTGTCATAGATTGCCGAAGGAGACAGTGGCACATCATAGTTTGGTTATTTTTTAGTTCAATCAAAACACTATTCAAATGGTTATATAATATGCTACATTGATAAGAATATTAGAGCCATTCTGAGGTTTAATCACATTGATTATTATTCACCGATTGTCGAGACATGCCGTATTATGGGAAATTTAGTCCAGGGATGTTTAAGTACTAAAGTTTAATTCCAAGTTCGAAAGTTCATTTCAAGATTATGTCCATGATTTTTGTAAATGCAGTATTCCCTCCATTTGAAACTCGAATAGATCAACATTTCGGTGTTTCATTCATGGCTGAACCGAAAAGAGTCTAATTCAAGTGACTAATGGAGAATATACTGTGAATTCCAATATTTCATGTTTTTTCTTCCTGAAAGCTTCTTATTGTCATCCATTAAACTTCACCATTATGCTCGAAAAATTGCCTGACAGTTCAATCAAGGCTTTCGTGTTATTTCCACTGATGGTTCGTCCGTTCGTTCGATTTTGAGATCCATCCACCATTTTTGTGTTTTCGGGGCGACTTTTGTTTATTCTGATCTGCAGTTCAGGTTCAGCTATTATTCATTTAACAGTTTAAGTGTGGTACCTGATCCAGCATCGACAGATCGCTATTTGTCTTTCTTTGGTCGGTACGTGCGACACGCGAGGCATCGAAAGTGGTCCGAAAATTAATCCATACAGTCGAAGTTACAGAATGGGGAGAGTTTGCTCTGATGATGAATTTTGTACTTTGTACCGGTTTTTGTTATTGGCAACCAAAAGTGGCCCTCAAGGTAGGTAGGTAGATTGGTGCATGTATGTTTTGTAAGTTATACGATTGATTGATTGATTGATGGCCTTTGCGAATAGCAGCACAGGTGTGCCCAATGGAGTGAAGTGGTAGCAGTAGCAGTAGTAGTAGTAGTAGTAGTAATTGTGGCAGAGGTGAAGGATCCTTAGGGACCAGCTGAAGGAAGCCAACCGCGGCGGAGTGTGACATGCGGGAGAAAGAAATAGAAGAAAGAAAATGTTTGCTCAGTCGAAGAAAACTAAGAATGATGTCTGGGATACTTTTTCATCCGAGTTTGTTTGTTTTTGTAAAAAAAAAGTTTGGAATGTCAATTCTAAATAAACAATTTAAAAGTTCCTATCTGAATTGAAACGTTTCTTCATAGATTTTTTAAAATGTTATTTCTGCAGCATAGTTGTATAGGAGCAATCGAGAAAGCAAATGTTTTATTCAATCGAAGTAGACAGAACCTTTTTTAAAATTTGCGTATGAGTGCAAAGATTTTTCCGAAATTTATTTTCAAATTTTTGTTCCTTTGGAAAAAGTATCCTTCGGTGTTGTCTTTCCAAATTTGAGGGACAGTGAGAGTGTGCGTTCATAATTTGGGCGTTGTGGATTAATTTTCGGTACTTTCAATTGATTTCTAAAATTTCTGCATTGGACGTTTGTTTTTGCATGTTATAATTCTCCTCCAAGAGACAAAAATCGAAAGACAGAAGATCAGAAGGACAATGTGTTGAAAGCTGTTGCTGTGTTTCGTAACGTAACTTTCAGCCTAAAGCTGGTTCATCACGCCAAGGAGACAACCTGGACCCTACATATATGCCACTTTTGGTGTGGTGCTAGTGACATTTAACATGTAACATTTTGAGCTCGGTTCACAATGGATTATATTTCTTTACAATATTTCTTCTAGCAAACTACTAGTATCAGTAATTTAGATAAAACATTATAATACCTGGCTGATAAAGAATGGAAAAATACTATCGTTGTGATAACCACTGCACTAAGTACAACACGGAAGATTTTTCTCTCAAATCAAATTTATGCGAATAAGCATATAGCCTTTAAGAAACCCGAGCTGTCAAATTAGCACCACACGCAACACCAAGTTTTCGGCTTCACGATTGTTGTTCGTGGATGATCAGAGATTTTTCGTCTCAGAAAATCCGAACTGCGCCGACTCGAGTTGATACCAGACCCACTGGGGTGACAGGCTACCACGCTCATCACTACACCACCGGCGCTGTCGGTGATGAAAGCGTATTAACATAACCGGAATATTATTATTCATGATTTCTCAGAAGTTAAAAGAAATAAGAAATACTGTCTTATTTGTTTTTTCTTCTAGTGCTTTAAAATATGCACTGCATACTCAGATGAGTGCGACCTTTTGCGTATCGTTAAACGAGATCCGGATAGCCGAAATCGGTATAAAAAATTAGGGTGTGGTTTGAAAAGGAAGTTGTGTTAAGATTATGTTTTCATCATCAATGATGCCTTTATAAGCTGCACCTCGAGACTCTAGCTATCTAAAATTTAGGAACATTGTTGTCTTCGAGATAGTTGCAGATACGAACGGTCGCTGTTCTGTCTTTAGGGAAAGATATGCAACTTAAAGATTTTGAAAGAATTGGTGGATAATCTTCTCAATATACACCGTGTCCAATATATTTGCATACATAAACCTCACTTGTTGAGAAATGCTCAGCGGCACGGAGAATTGTTGCCGATCTGAATGTTTCATAATAGCTCATGCTCAACATTCTGAAAGAAGATCTCGGACTCCAGACAATCAAAAAACTAAAACCTCATGGAGTTTCCAAATCTTCGAAGAAGGAAAAGCTCGAAATAGCGAGTCTTATTCTATTGAGGAACGATTTTCCAACGAAAAATGATTTGTTCTGCAGACTTTCAAAAATGTACCAAATAGCAACTTCACTTTCAAAAATGTACCAAATAGCAACAGGAACATTCCACGGTTCCAAAGTTTGGCATCGTTCATGGTTTGGGGTGGAATTTGCAAGTGTTACAAATTAGCACTCATTTTCATTTTTAAAAGGCATAAAGGTTAATTACAGGTTATTACGAAATGGATGTTTTGGAGAAAATTATTAAGCCAAGTGTCCGGTTAATATTTGAACATGACCATTACGCGTTCCAAAAAGATGGTGCACAATTCCAAACGGCCAAATGTTGTCCAAAGCTGGTGCAAAGGGAATTTTGCGGACTTTTTGGTCAAAGATGGTCAAGGCCTCCAAGTTCACCGGAACTTAATCCACTTGACTATTTTGTGTGGTCATACATGCTGGCTAAGGTGGCCGAGCACAAGGCACCAACTTTGGCACAATTCAAGTTCGTAATATTATGAATGTTATCCATAGGGGCCTATTCATAAACAACGTAGACTCATTTTTGAAAATCTCAGACCCCTCTCCCCCCTCGTAGACTTTTCTCCATAAAATTTTTTGAAATTTTGTATGGAGCGTAGACTTTGGTCAAACCACCCCCCCCCTCCCCCCAGAAAAGTCTACGTGGTTTATGAATAGCCCCTAATCAAATCAATTGCCAATCTATACAGGAATGTATGTACATAAAAATGAATTTCTGTCTGTCTGTCTGACCCCTATATACTCAGAAACTGCTGAACCGATCGGCGTGAAAATTTGTATGCAGGGGTTTTTGGGGTCGGGGATGGTTCTTATTATGATTCGAAACCCCTCCCCCTCTGGAAGGATGGACTCCCATACAAATAAAATACAAATTTCGGCATAAATCGAGCACTAATCAAGCAAATGGATCCAAATTTGGCATGTGGAGGTTTTTGAAGGCAAGAAATGTTTCTATTGTGGTTTGAGACAACTCCGCCCTTTTGAGGGGGGCTCTCATACAACTGAAACAGAAATTACTGCATAACTCGAGAAATAATAATGCAAATGGAATTTATTTGGCATGTGGAGGTTTTTGAAGGAAATAAATGTTTCTATGGTGGTTAGAGACCCCTCTCCCCTTTATAGAGGAGGGGGGATTTCATACAACTGAAACAGAAATTTCTGTATTACTCGAGAACTAATCAAGCAAATGGAACCAAATTTGCCATGTGGAGGTTTTTGAAGGCAAGAATGTTTCTATGGTGGTTCCGTCTTCTGGAAAGGGGGCTCTCATACAAATGAAACACAACTTTCAATCAAACTTGAGAATTATCCAGGCAACTAAAACACAAAGTATGTATTTCTCGGGTAAGAATCATGTTCTGATAGAAGCTTGAACCCCTTCTTAGTCAAGAAAGGGGGATGCTTGAGCTACTCTCAGTGCTACATTATGCACAAGAAGTTAAGGTTATGCAAGAGAAATTTACGTTCAAACTGACATGATACGACGTAGTTTGAAGATGAAACCATAAACAACTATAAACGCGCCAGTTCCATTCAATTTAAATTTATTTAGTTGAAAGCGTAGCAACGCTTGCACCGGGTTCAGCTAGTAAGAAATAAATGTAGTTTCAATTTGCATTAGAATATATTGGACGCGGTGTATAGGAAGAGGCTCAATAGATTGCTTCTAGAGGCGCCAAATTTGTAGAATAGGGAATAAGATTGATGACCACGCAATTTCATATACAACTAAATCATGTGTGTTGTATAAACGATTGCAAACAATTTCGTTGTTAACGTTTGAGTCAATTACAAATTGAACGAAGACAAATTTTTCGCGGTTGTTAATATTGATATTTTTTTTTTATTCCCTGTCGAGATGTGAATCTGAGAGGCTGTTTTTAGGTACATGACCCGGGATGTTTAGAAAACTCAGAAGTGTCTCCTGACCCGAGTAGGAACGAATAACTTGATAACTGGTCTTGGTATTTGAGAGCGCTGCATAAGAGGTAAAATATCTGAAGATAATACCATAAAAATGTTCTTACAATGTTATGCGAATCCAAATTGAGGTAAGACAATACCAAAATAGTACCTCTCAGGTATTTCGAGGTATCTCAACTAACAAGTTTTGCTAATCGAGAGATATTTTGCTTGCAATTATTAGGTATTTTACCTCTCATGTCTTAAATACCTAGGCCAATTTTCAAGATCAAAATTAGGTATTAATATGTTATTTTCTACTGCTCGGGGAGCTTGAAATTGAGTGTAAAACAATAACATTCAACATTGCTGCAAAACTGATTTTTTTTAAACATTCTTCACATAATACCTCCGCCGGTTCTGTTGCCCTGAATATAATTGAGCTCGATGGAGTTTTCAATTGTACCAGCTGCAGAAAGGATTTGGCAAAACAATGGATCGTCTGTCACAGCAATCATAAAATACAGGGTGGCAAAGGTTGGCTGTCAGTGTTTTTTGTCTTAGTTCATTTCCTATACAGTTTTGTTTTCCGATACTTGCATTTGACGGATGTGATTTGTTATGGAAGATTGGATGCAAAACAAGTGCTGGTAGACATTAAAAAAAAAAAAAAAATAGACCGTGTGAGATCCTGAGACGATTTGAACACATCGGTGTGAACGAGAGATTCATCTTCCACACCATAAAAAGATACAATGAGACGGGTTCGTTCAAAATCAACCAAAGGCATGGACCTCATTCAACTGTTAGGACGAAAATGATGGTAAAACGTCCCGTTTCACATCATCACAAGAATGGCCTGTCTCATCGTAAGATCTCAATCCTTTGGATTTATTTTTTGCATGGGAATAGATGCTCAGTAAAATAGGAAGCACAATAATTTCTGCTCTCATACAAGTGAAACACAAATTTAAACCAAACCAAAGAGGTTTTTCGGGCCTTAGAAGGTTCTTATAATGGTTCGAGACTCCTCTCCCATCTGAAACGGGGGGGTTCTGCCAATGGGGGCTCCCACAAATGAAACACAAATTTCTGCATAATTCGAGAACTAATCAAGCAAATAGAATAAAATTTGGCATGTGGGCGTTTTTGGAGACAAGAAATGTTTCTATGGTGGTTTGAGACCCCTCCCATATCAGGAAGGGATGGCTCTTATACAAATGAAACAGAATTTTTTTGCATAACTCGAGAACTAATCAAGCAAATGGAACCAAATTTGGCATGTGGAAGTTTTTGAAGGCGAGAAATAATTCTATGGTGGTTTGAGACCCTTCCTGCCTTTGGAAGGAGGGGCTCTCATACAAATGAAACACAAATTTCAACCAAACATGAGAATTACCCTTACTGACTCTGGGGCCGGAGAAGGTCCTTATGATGGTTCGAGACTCCTCCCCCGTATGAAAGGGGTCAGAAACACAAACTTCTGCATAACTCGAGAACTAATCAAGCAAATAGAATCAAATTTGGCATGTGGGGTTTTTTGGCGACAAGAAATGTTTCTATGGTGATTTGAAACACCTTTTCTATCTGGAAGGGATGTCTCTCATACAAATGAAACAGAAATTTCTGCATAACTCAAGCACTAATCAAGCAAATGGCACCAAATTTGGCATGTGGAGGTTTTTAAAGGCAAGAAATGTTTCTATGGTAGTTCGAGACGCCTCCCTCTTTGGAAGGAGGGGCTCCCATACAAATGAAACACAAATTTCTGCATAACTCAAGAACTAATCAAGCAAATGGAACCAAATTTAGCATCTAGGGGTTTTTGGAGGCAGGATTTTTTCTATGGTGATTCGAGACCCCTCCACTCTCTGAAAAGGGGGCTCCCATACAAATGAAACACAAATTTCTGCATAACTCGAGAACTAATCAAGCAAACGGAACCAAATTTGGCATGTGGGGTTCTTTGGAGGCTGGATTTTTTTCTATGGTGGTTCGAGACCCCTCCCCTCTCTAGAAGGGGGGTCTCATACAAATGAAACTGAAATTTCTGCATAACTCGAGAATTAATTAAGCAAATGGAACCAAATTTGGCATGTGGGGATTTTGGAGGCAAGAAATGTTTCTACGGTAGTTTGAGACCCCTCCTCTCTCTGGTAGGGGGGGGGGGCTCATACAAATGGAACACAAATTTAAACCAAACCATAGGGGTTTTTGGGGCCGGAGAAGGTTCTTATGATGGTTCGAGACTCCTCCCCCGTCTGGAAAGGGGGGGGGGCTCTCATACAAATGAAACAGAAATTTCAACCAAACATGAGAATTATCCAGGCAACTAAAACATAAAATGTGTATTTCTCGGGTAAGTAGCATGTTCTGATAGAAGTTTGAACCCCTTCTTAGTCAAGAATGGGGGATGCTTGAGTTACTCTCAGTGCTACATTATGCACAAGAAGTTAATCTAAGGTTATGCAAGAGAAAATTACGTTCAAACTGACAGGATACGGCGTAGTTTGAAGATAAATGTTTTGTCTATGAAATACTTCTACACAGAAAGAAAAACCATGGTAGAAACTAACGATCCGAGGGTTAAATTAAAAACACACACCTACGTTTTATTTTGCAGAAATTACACACATTAGCAAACGAAAATATTTTAACAAAACTCCTTAAAATTCTTTAAAAAAACCATAAAAGCGCCAATTCTATTAAATTTTTATTCATTTAGTTGCAAGTGTAGCAAGGCTCGCACCTGGTTCAGCTAGTAGTATATAAAAATTACAGTACAATTTTCTTGTTGGCTTTGTTTTTTTCCGTTCTTAAAAAATTTTTGGGGGAAGTTTTATATATAGAAAAAAAAAAAAAAAAAAAAAAAATTTAAAGGGGGGAGGGGGGAAAAAAAAAAAAATTTTTTTTGGTGGGGGGGGAGGGAGGTGGGAGAAAAGAGGGGGGGAAAAGGGAGGTTTGGGTGGTTATTTTTTTTTTTTTTTTTACTGGGAGCGAACCTAGAGCAAGTGATGTTCGGATGGATTCAAATGTTTGCATGGAACACGCATTTATAATTTTGTTCGAAATTGTCTACTTGCCTCGAATATTCCGCACACCAAGAGTCACGATTCTCGTCGTAACTACTGCTGCAGCTATCCTTTGGATTTCACGGTGGTGTTGTAAACACGATTTGCGCTGTTCTGATTTTTTCCCCTGTTTTACTCGGAGCTGAAGACATCTTGAAATTTAATGCGGATTGATCGTTTCTTTATATTTTATATTTCTATCCTTATGCTCTACAACATTGTTTTAACACAAAAAATCCTTCTAAAATACCTAACACATTGAATATGAGCCGGGTCATATCACTCGCCTATGGCAAATTCTAGACCGTTACCTTCTCAACCACTCAACTTTTTGTCATCTATGAGGATGTCGGTGAGTCGCTGGCCTCACGTTAGGTACACACTTAGAATTATATGCAGCGTCTCGGCTTTCTGAAACCGAGATCCGCACAGCCGACCTCTCGGTTTCGATCTTGGCTTTTTTATGTTAACCGAAAATTTGGGTCAACATGAAAACTCATATAGTTAGCTGGGAATCTCGGCATGAGCAAACTGATAAAACGGTTGAAATTCGAAACAAACAGAAATGAGGTTAACCGAGATTTCGGTTAAATTGTCTGTAAATATTCGAAATTTTTTTTGAATTAGATTTTCATGGAAATATTGAATATTGCATGCAATATCCCGCAAAGATGGTGTTTGCGTCAAATCCGGCTGGTACAAGGTAAACCAAGACTTGGAGAGCGTGGGGCGCAACCGAGGATGGAGAGAAGCAGCCCTGAATATGGCACATCGGCCTAGAATTGTTGACGAGGTTTTATCAATGTAATTGAGCAATTCGGCTTATAACATGCTAAACCGTTGTTTCGCCGTTCCACAAACAACATAGGCAGCAGAGGTTGGTTGAAGTTTGGTTAACGTTTGTGCTCGGTTCCTAGTGTTGCCGAGAATCGGTTTAGTAATGAAGTTACCCGATATTTCAGTTTCAAGTGATGCTGAGACTCGGCATCGTTCGTTTTTTGCCGAGCTATCAGTTAAATATGAAAATGCCGACTGAATTCAGCTAAATGTTTAACCGAGCCCGTGAATAAATTTTAAGTATGTAGATGACATATCATCAGTATCCTTCTCATTTACTCGTTATGGCGATACTGGCAGTGATAGCAATGAGAACTTTCATTATTATCTACTCTGACCTCGTTTGATTCCCAGATAGCTTTTGGAACGAACATGAGCTCGATTGACTGCCTTAATTTCTATTATATTCAACTTGACATAATTCGGAGCATTAGTACGGTATGTCAACGCATCCTTCCTCCCCTGTAGGTTCACAAAATACGTTGTGGTTCAAATCTATTCATTTGAATCCAACTTATTTTATAGAATCACCTTGCGGTTAATGCAACACAGTATGCCCCTGGTCGCTTGTATTATGTCTGTGATATGCTGCAAGCTTCAATATTGACAAAAAAAATTGGACTTGTTACCCAATTATTCCCATAATCCTTTCTCGTACCAGCAGCATTCGTTTGTGATAACTTTTGGAAGAAAGATCCTTACGGTCTTAAGATTCATGACTTTTGCTTCATAGAGAAAATGATCATTTTTAGATTCATTTTTTTTTTCGTATGGTCCACACAAAGTTGAGAGCAAGCAATAAGCTTGAAAAGCTTAGAAAGTAGAAGAAGACAATTTTAAAACCGTATCTGCAATGACTCAGTAACTTGAACAATTTCCCACAGACTGCAACTTCCTTTGAAATTAAAAAATACTACACGTAAAAACATATTTTTGACATTTTAAAAATGCATGTCTTGAGTTTTGATACCGTCTGAGACCAGGTGTTAATAGTTTGTAAAGAATCGTCCAGTTCATTTCGATTTTAAGACTAGCGTAAAATTCAATTTGATTCTTTGCATTTTTGTCCTTCTAATCTTTTGTTCTTTTTTTAAATTTTGTCATCATTCTGTATCGTTCATTTCAATGCGGTGGGTAACAGTGATTGACATTTGAATAAGAGCACTAAGAACTCGGTACTTTCGAATTCAATCAACATATTTTTTTAATGTTTGTATCCTCGAAGTTCGAAAACTATAAAGTAGAAAATTAAAAACTACATACTATTAATAAAACACCACATCAGATTATGTTCATTAAATGCGTCACAAAGAAATTGCTTATTGTCCAGCTTCCTATCTCCATAGTTATGTATTTTGTATGAATATGAAATAATTTTTGCATGGATCGTAAAAAAAAACATCCCGGTACGAACGTGACGTACTTAATGGACGTTCCCTGAGAGAAAGTTGTTGGTTGAGCGGCATCTTTCTTAAATGTCAATCTTCAACGGTTTCGTTTTTTTTTCATCTGATTATAGTTTTTAATTTTTTCATAGTCGTTTAGATTTAAAAGCAAACCCCTCTTTATGGCTGGTAAATTCCATGAGTCAATTTACAATTTTTATTCAAGCAAGTTCATTTAAAAATATCACTAGAGACTCCATTATGAAAACACATATTAATCATTCAACCAAAATAAAGTACTGTTATAACTCAAGATCTCAAAGGAAGCGCATTTACACAAATGTCAACCACTGTCTAAAGGGTTTATACAGTTTTTCATTCCATTCATCTCACTTCCCGTTCAATAAGGGCAATACCAAAAATCAAACAAAATAGTCATATACCTGAGCTCACTATCCGTCCGTGGGCCGAGTGTCGGCGGAAGCTGTCCCGACTGGCTACCCCACTGCCGCCAGAACCTCCTGCACCTTCGTCGTTGTGGCCCCCGTGGCCGCCACCGCCACCACCCACGGGAGCCCTCCGGCCAACGCCGGGCGTTCGTCTCTTTGGCATCGGTGAGCAAGTTGTACTAACGGTTGGTCCCGTCGATCCGTAGTTGTACCGGCCGGAGCCGATTGTCAGGGCTTCGTTGCCGTATCCGGTCAGTGCCGACGTACCGAAGTACTGCGTTCCGAGCAACGTGGTACTATCGCCCACTGGGTAGGGACCCATTTCACCGTCCAGCGTACCCGTCGTTCCGAACACTCTGGATGATGGCCCTAGCAGATTTCCATCTCCCACCGGATACGGACCCATCTCGCCGTCCAGCGTACCGGACGTTCCAACTGGATAGGGACCCATCTCACCGTCCAGCGTTCCCGTCGTTCCGAACACTTGGGATGGGAAAGTATGTGATTGGATTGGATTTGCTTGGCAACGAACACGCAAGTGAGGGTGTAGATATTATTTGCAGTCACTCACACTTCTAATTGTTATTTTCGTGAAGAACAAACACAATACTTGACTACCGATAGCTAGGGCGGTCTGCACTTTAGTTGATATAGGTAGGACATTGATATTAAGTGGCAGAGCAGCATCAGTTAGCAACGAAACGAAGTCGTGTTTGATACAGAGCGCACGTGGGCTTGTCCTGTGAACTGTGTGTGCACGGCTTCTGAACTCGGAACTGGTGCTGAGGCAGTTTTGTGGGACAGTCAGTAAACCTCTGTACAAAAGCTTTTTTTGGTGGTTGGTCATTTCAACTTTTGTGCAACTGGCACAGCGGCTTTTTATTCGTTTTTTTTTTTGGGAGGAATTTACAAAACGCTTCATACACTTTCGGTTGGTCGATCAGTGCACAAGCGAACGAATGCGTTTCACTCCTACAGCATAGAAGATATCTTACAGGGTGTGGTTTGCCACAGAAACAACAAATAATAATTTGAAAAATAAACCAGATTCACAAAATGATTAGAAAGTTTGAAGTGCTCAAGCTATTTGGCGCATAGTGTCTACTGATACAAACTAGTGAGGTTGATATTTGCTGGCTTTTTGGCTATTGTTTCTAGGATGACTGTTATTCGCTTTACCACTCAAATAGTAGAGGTTTTCAGAGTGCGGCAAAAAAATGCTAGAACTGTTTAGGTATTCAAAGTGTGTCACTACTAGAGCTATGGAAACATATGTGTATTGCGGGATGGTTCTTTGGGCGGTGTCCGGGTTCAGTGGGTGTCATGTGAGAGGGAAGATGAGAGGCGAATATGTGAGGTTTTAAGTTTTGCTGATGATGCAATGCAGATTTCGGTCTGCGCCAAAATAGCCTCTAGCGAAAGAAGAGACCGTTGTTACATGGAGCGGGGTTTTCTGCAGTTTGTTTTTCCTTTTTGGGAGATGAAAATGGCCGTAATGGGTGGTGCATGATAACGAGTTTCATATGACTTTGACTAGAGGGTGACGGTTTTGCCAGTTGACTGGTTCAATATGCTAGGAATATGTCTGAATGATACCTTGATTGCATAACTTTCAATTTTTATCTCAAGTATGTTAGAATTTCTTTAAATTTAAGATGTTTTTATTGCCAGTGATTGTCGCCCACGACTTGTTGGTCTTATCAGAAATCTTTGCAAAACTACGGAAGCACACACTCTACCGTTGATTTATAACCAGCTACATCTTTTTGCCAGCAGAATGACCATTTACAGACTTTTCTATGGCAGTTTTAAGGTTTGGAATATAAAAAACCTAACGTTTTTCCCAGCAGTAGTTATTCATGTGGATGAAATTATCGTAAGGAGTTTATTTTGTCGTTATCTTGTACAAAAATCATCATTGGAAGCTTGTTCGATTTTTGGTGGAATTCTTATTCATTTTAATGTTCTCTGATTTTTTTTAAATCTCATCGTAGTAAGCGATGATGATAAACGCGTCTCGATAAAATTCGCCGAAGAAGTGTTGATTTTCATTCTGTTGGAATTTGTCAACAACTGCCATTATTTCTCGACAATTTTTTCAAACAGACGTATCTGATTTTGTAAACAAAGAGGGAAAGAAAGATTCAAACGTTAAATTCATGAAATTCTTAGCATTTTCATGCAAACTAGGAGCCTCAACACAAGGAATAACATTTCCCTAACATGGTGGTAATGCTACTTTCTATGGGGGTGCTGACAGTTTTGAGAAATTTACGTTTGAATCGTACTTCCCCTCTTTGTTAACAAAATCAGGCATTTTATATCCGAGAATAGACCGGAAAACTTGATTCCCGGACTGGAAAATTTACTATGGATTCAAAAACTTTAGTTTTATTTCCAGTAAAAAGCGCAGACTTACTTTAAAAAAAATCCTGTTACTACAAATTAGACAACCCAATGTGATGCTTGATTTTTTCTTCTCCAAAAAAACCCTAAAATAATCACTGAAGACATTTCTTTTTAATTTTGGATTTTTTACAGAACAGTTGAAATTACTATTCAAAATGTAAATTTGCACATTGAATCATCGACGGAAATATGAACTATAAGAGCATATTAAGATTGATTTGATTTTCTTAAATTATAAGTGAATGCATTCAATTCGCCCACAAAGTTACTGTGGGTTCAATAGATCCCTCAGATTGATTCAATATACACACACACACACTTTTGAGTATAATGAAATTAACTCGGCAAAAAATAAGGCAATTATTGTCTACAGTAAACGTTTAAACAGGTCAAAACTGATGCTTTCTCATATACAAATTTTAATGCAATTATTTAACGTTGTCTTACCATTAGACTAAGAAGCTAATCAATCTAAAACTTTCATCAACTTCAAAAATTCATTCCCAACATTCCCAAGAATGCACGATAATATTCCTGAAGTGTATCCGCAATTTTTCAATAACTTGCCTTAACTTCTAGATTAATTTGTTGTGTTTCTTTACTGTCGGGATTATCAGCCCCGAGCAGGGTTTTTTTTTAATTGTCCGAGAGTGAGATGTTAACTCATGACATTGACGTGATGTCGAGGTCACCCCTTCTACAAGAATTTCCTTGGTCTTCCCAAAGATATTTCTTGAACTTCTCTTCTCAAGGCTTATGCAGTTAATCCCAGAATGTAATTAGAAACTCTTACATTCTGTTTTATGATGCACCGAGTTTTTTTTTATATGTTTCTACTTTATCGCTTGTTCTTTGAACTTCTCCAAAAAGATTTCGGAATTTCTCTGAACTTCTCCAATAATTTCTCTAAACTTTCGTAAGATGTTCTCTGAACCTCTTCAATAAGTTCTCTGAACGTCTCCAAGTAATTATCTTAACCTCCCCCAAAAGTTCTGTGAACTTCTCCAAGATGTTCTATGAACTTCTCCAAGAAGTTCTGGAAACTTTACCAAGAAGGTCCTGAACTTTACCAATGAGTTCTCTGATCTTCTCTAGAATTTTCCTGAATTACTCAAAGAAGTTGTCTGAGCTTCTTCAAGAAGTTCTCTGAACATTTCCAATAAGTTGTCTGAAGTTCTCCAAGATGTTCTCTGTACTTCCTTAAGATATTTTCTGCACTTCCTCCAAGAAGTTTTCTAAACTTCTTACTGTCTCCAATAAATTCATTTAGTTACTTCAATAAGTTCCTTAAGAAATTCTCTGCACTTCCTCAAAGAAGTTTTCTTAACTTCTAAATGTCTCCAAAAATTTTTTTGATCTACTCCAATATATTCTTTGAACTTCTCCAATAATTGATCTGAACTTCCGTAAGATGTTCTTTAAACTTCTCGAAGAACTTAGCTGAACTTTCGTAAGATGTTCTCTGAACTTTTCCTAGAAGTTGTCTGAACGTTTACAAGAAGTTCTATGAACTTCTCCAAGAAGTTATTGAAACTCCTCCAAAGAGATCTCTGATCTTCTCTAGCAATTTTCCTGAAGTTTTCCAAGATGATCTTTGGACTTCCCCATGAAATTCTCTGCACTTCCACGAAGAAGTTCTCTGAACTTTAACTTTCAACTAAGTAGTTTTATGAACTTCTCCAAAAAGTTTTCTGCACTTCTACCAATAAGTTGTCTGAACTTCTACGAAAGCGATATAGAAGGAGATGTCCGCTCATCACCATGAGGCACCAAGAGTAGACAGTAATGTTTGCTAGAATGAAAGATATGAAGAGAAAGTGTTGAAAGTTCCGTCAGTGTACGGTAGGTTGAAAATTGAATAGAAGTATTGAAAATTGAGCGAAAGGGAATGGGTAAAGTAGTACTCGAACCAAGGACGTTACTTTTGCCTAACATCCCACTGCGGGGTAGGTCAAGGCACGAACTTATCCGTCACCTCAACAGGCAAAAGTAACGTGTTGGATCGCGCTCATGTACCACTGATAGCTTGTGATAGTTTCTAGCGGTCGTTTGTAGACACTCCGTTTTGTTGCATACATGGGAAAAGATGAATGTTTTTAAGAAGTTCTTTGAGTTTTCGAAAATGTTCTCTGAACTGCTACAAGAAGTGATTTGAACTTCTTCAAGAAGCTCTGAACTGCTCCAAGATGTTCTTTGTACTTCTTCAAGAAGTTCTTTGAGCTTCTCGAAGAAGTTTTCTGAATTTCTCCAAGAAGTTCTCTGAACTTCTCCAAGAAGTTTTCTGAACTCCTGCAAAAAGTTCGCTGAACTTCTCCAACAAGTTATCTGAACTTCTACATGTAGTTCTCTGAACTTTTCCAAGAAGTTCTCTGAGCTTCTTCAAGAAGTATTCTGAACTTCTTTAAACGTCTCTCTGAATTACCGCATGAAGTTCTGTGAACTGCCCCATGAAGTACTGTGAACTTCTCCATGAAGTTCTCTGAAGTTTTCCAAGAAGTTCTCTAAACTTATCCAAGAAGTTCTCTGGAAATATTCAAGAAGCTCTCTGAACTTGTCCAGAAAATTCTCTGATCATCGCTAGCATGTTCTCTGAACATCTTCAAGAAATTCTTGGAGCTTTTCCAAGATGTTATCTATACATCTTCAAGAAGTTCACTGTACTTCTGTAAGAAGTTCGCTGAGCATCTTCAAGAAGTTTTCTGGATTTCACCAAGAAGTTCGCTGAACTTCTGCAAAAAGTTCTCTGAACTTTTCCAAAAAGTTTTCTGAGCTTCTGCAAGAAGTATTCTGAACATCTTTAACAGACTCTCTGAACTGCCTCATGAAGTTCTGTGAACTGTTTTATGAAGTTCTCTGAAGTTTTTCAAGAAATTCACTGAACTTCTCCAAGAAGTCCTCTGAAAATCTTCAAGAGGTTCTCTGAACTTCTCCAAAAAATTCTCTGAACTCTCCAACAAGTTCTCTGAACGTTTTCAAGTAGTTCTTTGAGCTTTTCCAAGATATTCTCTGAACTTCTTCATGAAGTTATTTGAACTTCTTCAAAAAGTTATATAAGATTCTCCAAGTAGCTCTGATCTTCTCCAAATTGTTCTCTGTACTTCTCCAAAATGTTCTCTGTACTTCTCCAAGAAGTTCTCTGAACTTCTCCAAGAAGTTTTCTGAACTCTTGCAAGAAGATCATGCAAGAGCTTTTTGAACTTCTTCAAGAAGTTCTTTGATCATCTACAAGAAGTTCTTTGATAATCTCCAAGAAGATCTCTGAACTTCTCTCAGAAGTTTTCTAAACTTCTCCAAGAAGTTCTCTAAAGAGTTTTTTGACCTCCGTTGAAGAGCTTTTGGACCTCTTCAAGAAGTTCTCTGAACTTCTCCACGAAGTTCGCTGACTTTTTTCAAAGAGTAAAACTCTTTTTGGCATATTTTGAAGAGTTGTATGAACTTATTTAAGAAGTTCCCTGATCATCTCCAAAAAGTTCTCTGAACACTTCCCTAAGAAGTGCTCTGAACACTTTCAAGTTGTTCTCTGACCTTTCTTAGAAAAATCGGTAAAAAACCCTGGGGTAAGAAATTCTCTGAATTTTTTCAGGAAGTTTTCGGAACTTCCCTTGGAAGCTTTTCGAACTTTTCTTATCTTCTCCAAGGTGTTATATGAACATTCACAAGAAGTTCTTTGAACTTTTATAAATTCGCTGAACTTCTTTAAGAAGTTTTCGAAACGTCTCCAAGAAGTTTTCTGAATATTCCCAAGAAGTGCTCTGAATTTTCTCAAAAGTTCTCCCATCTTTTTCAAGATGGTCTTTTTTTAAGAAGTTCTCTGATCATCTCCAAGAAGTTCTCTGAACACTTCCCCAAGAAGTTCTCTGAACACTTTCAAGTTGTTCTCTGAACTTTCCCAGAAAGATCACTGAAAAACCCTGGGGTAAGAAACTCTCTGAATTTTTTCAGAAAGTTTTCGGAACTTCCCTCGGAAGCTTTCTGAACTTCTCTTATCTTCTCCAAGGAGTTATCTGAAGTTTCACAAGAAGTTCTGTGAGCTTCTGTCAGAAACGTCTCTAAGAAGTTCTCTTAATATTCCTAAGAAGTTCTCTGAATTTTCCCAAGAAGTGCTCTGCATTTTCCCAAAGGTTCTCCCATCTTTTACAAGATGGTCTTCTCTAAAAAGTTCCATGATCATCTCCAAGAAGTTCTCTGAACACTTCACCAAGAAGTTCTCTGAACACTTTCAAGTTGTCCTCTGACCTTTCTCAGAAAGATCTCTGAAAACCCCTGGGGTAATAAATTCTCTGATTTTTTTCAGAAAGTTTTCGGAACTTCCCTCGAAAGCTTTCTGAACTTCCCTTATCTTCTCCAAGGAGTTATATGAACATTCACAAGATGTTCTTTGAACTTTTATACGAAGTTCTCTGAACTTCCTTAAGAAGTTTTCGAAATGTCTCCAAAAAGTTTTCTGAATATTCCCAAGCAGTTCTCTGAATTTTCCCAAGAAGTGCTCTGAATGTTCTCAAAAGTTCTCCCATCTTTTACAAGATGGTCTTTTTTAAGAAGTTCCCTGATCATCTCCAAGAAGTTCTCTGAACAATTCCCCAAGAAGTTCTCTGAACACTTTCAAGTTGTTCTCTGAACTTTCCCAGAAAGATCACTGAAAAACCCTGGGGTAAGAAACTCTCTGAATTTTTTCAGAAAGTTTTCGGAACTTCCCTCGGAAGCTTTCTGAACTTCTCCAAGGAGTTATATGAACTTTCACAAGAAGTTCTTTGAACTTTTTTAAGATGTTCTCTGAAATTCTTTAAGAAGCTTTTGAAACGTCTCCATGAAGTTCTGTGAATATTCCTAAGAAGTGCTCTTTATCCAAACGTTCTCCAATCTTTTACAAGATGGTCCCTGAATATCAATTAGATGTTGCCGAGACTTCATCAGGAACATGAAGTGAACATATTAATTTATGAACTTGTCAAAGGAGGTTTTCTGAATTTCCTCCTCAAGAAGTTCTTTGAAATCCTGCACGAAGGTTCAAAAACTTTACAAAATGTTCTTTGAACTTCCCAACGAAATTCTCGGATCATCCCCAAGATGTTTCTCAAGAGCATGTATTAAAAAAATGATTGATTTTAGCTATTTTTATTGCGATTATCCTTTCACCTGGTGGTGAATCTATCTTTGCATTGCCAGTCGTAGCAACATTTTTGTGTACAGATAAAATTTGACAGCGTTATCAAATGATTTGCAGCATCTATGGCGAAATCGGTCAAACAACTACACTCGACGGTTTGCTCGTTATGCCAGCTGCACCCTGAAGCGAAGAAGCTGGACATCGGGGAGCAGTTCGTGACCGCTGGATATACTATAGCCGATCTGTCATTTACAATATCTTCCGTACAGTGCTGCAGAAGAGGAAGGCCGAGCGCAAGGTGTCCTCATCGTTCCGCGCCTAGGGCCGAGACCCAAGTAGCACCGAAAACATAAATTGAAAGGTAATAATTTCCATGTTGTAGATCTGTAAAAGGGCAATTTGACTAGTTTAGTCATGAAGATGTACGTTTCATGCAATTCGAGTCTAGATTTAATTATGTGACAAATTGGTTTGTCATATATGTGTTTAATGTTTTTGAAATAGGACTTGTTTGTTTACGTCTGCCATCTTGTTTAAAAATTATGTTGTATATATGTAGCAACACAAGTCTTCCGTGTTTCAAGAAACAAACATATTGAAGAAATGTCAAATGCCCACAGAACTAGTCATGTATGTTTTTTTTCGTGTCGTATTGGACTCGAATGACCGTTCCTGTACTTTTAAGTAAGACTAATAACTATCAAATATGTATTTATATCTTATATATTTTTACCGCTGAAACATTCAAAGTCCTCATTCCATGCCGGTATGATGCCTTATTCCATGTCAGAACCAAGTCAGTATGATGAAAAATTAAATATTGCTGTTGCCGATTCCTTGTACGATCGAAGATTATTTGCAGCAGTACAGTTGCTAGAATAAGTATTAGCTTAAGCGTAATCGAATATTCATCAGAATATAGCAAAACTTTTCGAATTAAACCCATTATTTTTGCTTGAATTGTTTTATGTTGAAATGAGTAACTATGTCCTCTATCACGTTGGTGATAGTTAAAATAACGATGGTAAGGTTTAAGAGGAGTCTAGTGATTCCATTTTTCACATGTTGAAATAGTCGAGTGGTAAGGAGACCGATCTTGTAAGCTTAGCGTTCTTGGTTCAATCCTGATCCATGAATGCCTTTTTGAAAACTGACGAAAATTTGTTTTTCTGTAGCCTTAGATTTTTTTGTTTATGATCATTGTAAAACTTAAATTTTCTTTCCCAGGCTCCACCTTCTGCGCTATTTCAGTTCTTTAGTATTACCCTATAAGGTTTTCAATGACTGGAATGTTGCATAATTATTTGTCACATTAAAGCACAAATGCATACAATGAAACATTTCGTGTTACTTGGGGAGATTGGCGGAAACGTCCAAACGGTGAAGAAGTACCTGGGCAAGATGGATATTGTTATGCGGAAGCACCAGTCGAGGCTGACCGTGTCTGAGCAGCAGGCAATCACCTAGAAAGAGCGGCTGAAGTTGTTGGTGAAAAACATCTTTCCAGCGAAGCGCGACATCGTGGTCATAATGGTTGACCAGACGTACTTGACGCTGAATGGCAGGGGGGCGGGTACTTTTCGTCCCTCACCAGGGAGGCAAGCGTTGACGCCAAATATATATCCCACACCAAGTTCACGAAAAAGATCCTTCTGTGGCTGACGATCAGCGAGAAGGGAATGTCCAAGCCGCTGTCTTATCCTTCGGGGCTTGCGGTGAACGGCGAGATATACAGTACGAAGTGTCTACCGGAAGTCATCGCCTTCATCAAGCAGTATCACATGAAGGATGTGGTCTTTTGGCTGGCCCTAGATTTGGCCCATGATGCCAAGAGATCCCTGGAGGAATTGGACCAGCTGAAGATAATGTACTGAAGATCGCTAACCTTCCGATTGTCCCCCAGCTGCGACAGATGAAAAATTGGTGGGTGAACCTCAAACGCAAGATCTACTCTGATAATTTCGTGGAAAAAATAGTGGAGCCATGAAAGAGCTGAAGAATATGCCGACATCCGTCTATTCATCAGTCATGGTTAAGGTTTCGGATAACTGTTGTATCAGCGTCTTCCTAAAGATGCCCTAAACAGGTGGCAAGCCAAGTAATTTCTTAGCCAAATTATGGATAAAAACCGAAAAGAATCAATCGGCTGGAAAACGTTAAAATGACAGAACGAGATTTGTTCGACTTTTTAATTCGCGTTCTATTGTAACATTTAATTAGTAACTGGATAAGATCATGTCGGTTTTCAACAGCAAATATACTTCGGTTAGTTAATGTTCGTTAAGATCCAGAAATCGATCAAGCAAACAGTCATCACTATTGGAAAAGCTATATTCTCAGGGGCAGCGCGCAATGCCACGCCCTTTTCTTCTGCATTGTGTTTGGTCTGCAATGTCTTGGCATCGGCGAAACCAAACCATAAACTCGATCAAAAGTCAACATCAATAAAATTTTAAGGCTAAAAGCATCGTAGGCCATGATTTTTGCTCGATGATGTCGAATTAGAATGCATAAGACGTCAGTTTTAGCACAAATGTTTGCAAGAAAAGAAAAACGGACGTAACATAACAATATGTTGAATTTTCCGACCCTTATCCCGTGATCATCTCATACTTTCTACTTCCTGTAGTGTTCTTTTTTCCCCCGGATAGCTTCTCCTGTCCGCGCTCATTTGCAAAAGCCTTGTAACATGGTTCGGTGTACGTGTTTTGAATTTTATCTCCAACGGCAGAGTAGTTCTTCCTTTACCTCAGACCATACCTTATTCGAAACGAGATACGCACGCTTTTTACGTGTTCTGGTCATGGCCTTCTGCAGTCGTCGTCGTCGTCGTCGCTGGTGGTCGTAATGTGACAGAGCTGCTGCAGTTTTCTTCTTTCTCCCAGCAATCACGTTGAAGGGAAAGCGGAAGGATAATGAGGAAAATCCGCTCGTAAAAGTAAAACGCAAAGACGAAACAATTAAGATAAAACCGGAACCGGCGATAGCCAAAGGGCAAGAAATGATTGTGCTATCTTCGTGCTCAGCCGCGTGCTCAGACGGCGATGAACGGAGGCGCAAGGAAATGAAATGAAATTGATACGCTCGAGTTAGTGTGCAAGTGGGCGCCCAGCAGCAGGGGTGAAACGTGAGAATTATGCTTACTTTCTGCGATTTTCTTGACTTTTCTTTTCTTTCGGCGAAACCACGGCCCGTCAGACCGCGAAGGAATGTCGAGTGGAAAAAAAAACTGACTGACATTATGTCCGGGGCAAGAAAGGTGCTGTCAATCAGGGTGGCGACAGTTCAGGGAGTACGCTGCCTGTTGAGGGGTCAACCGGAAGAAATCTACCCAGGATGGGTGGATATAATAAGCATTAAATTTAATGAAAACTACACTATCATGAACAGGGAAATGGTCGCAGGATCTCCACTCCTGAGGCCGATATGGTTTCCGTTGGACGAATGCATCGATTGATGAGGAAGGATGGGAGTGGATTTAACGTTAAGCGGTCGCTTAATGGAAATGGTCACTAAGGTGGCGGCGGCACGCGTTGAGAGGCGCTTTCGGCTGATGTGTGATAAGCTGGTGAGATTTGGCTTTTTTTTATTGGTCAGCATATTGGCTTACTGTTGATTCCGGTTGATGAAGCTGGTTGTGGTGGTGATTGACCTCTAGTGATAAAATGTATGCATTTATAGTGGGTGTGGTGTTTCGTCGGTTGACACAACTTTAAAACAATAAGCATGCTAAAGGCTAACAAAGTGAACGAAATTCTGGTTGCAAAAAGGAATCCTAGCAATCAAAGTTAAGATTTTTTAATGAAAAGTTTTTTTTTTCATTTTTCGTTTCTATTGTTGGTAGAATTCCTTTCCCCAACACAATCTGAAATAAATAAAATATCAAAATGTAGTTGATTATGAACAAACAATGAACAATTTAGGAGAAATCAACGTCTTTGTAGTTGAAAACGCATAATTATCTATTACTGAAGGATCATCAATTTTTATCAAAATACATCGAAACACATTAAACAGCAGCTGTAATGACAACATCGAATGCACACGAATAAAACGGTATATACATCGTCGAAATTTTTTACGTTAACGCAATAAATTAAAAGCAAACAGAATGTGAAAATACTTCATCGATTAAATTTTTTCTTTTGTATTTGTATTTTTGATAGTACAAATCACGAGTAATTGATGATTAGGGTCTAGAAGCCAATTGTTAACAATGCATTTAATCGTTGATTTTCTCGAATATCAAAACCCAAATTGAAAACAGCATCTGGTAGAGGAATAAAGGCTGACTAAAAGTAAATTGGTACGCCCCTCGCGTGCCATTAGCACGCCTTTACACATTCAGAAAATATGAATTTTACACGAGACGTAATTCATGTTTGTAAAAAATCGCCGAACGCATACAAAGATTTCTTGTAAAATTATGTCTCCTGAAACTGACTCATACGCAAGTCGAAAAAAGATCTGTTTGATGGAATTTATTTTCTCATCTCTTTCAACTTATTCTTATGTGCTAAGGGAACGCCCATTAATTATGTCACGCAAAAAGTGACTTTTTATTAACGTCACGTTTTTTGTATGGACCTTCAAAATTTTATGTATGGATTGTCACATTTTCCCAAACTCCCCCTCCCCCCTTACTGCGTGACATAATTAATGGACCTTCCCTAAAGGACGCTTGCATGTGTCGGTCTCAGGGCACCGACAATTACATGAAATTTTGGTAGTGTGTAGTGTTGGGAATCCAAAAATTTTGACAGTGATTTGTTTACATTTATATAGCGAACAACTGGTGCAAGTTTAATCAAAGTAGTCGATTGCGTTCAGAAATAACGTCAAAACTCGAAAGCAGAAAAAATATTGTGGACAAAACCCTGGAAAATCCAGAGAGGTCCGATTCCAAACTGGCTAAAGTGCTGAAGATGCCGAAAACAACAGTTTATCGAGTGCTCAAAACCTACAAGGAAACCCTGAGTGTGGAATGGAATCAGTGGATCTAAGAAAAAACAGGAACCAGGGATGGTCAGCTGCGCAGCAAGGTGTTGTGGTGCGTTGAAGCCAACCCCGGTCTTTCGCCGGCCAGAAAGTTCAACGCCAACTTTCAAACGGTGCGGAACATCCTTGCCAGGGAAAGATACAAGTCGTACAAAGCCAGTAAGCATCAGTAAACAAGGCTCTTGTAAGACCGTGTTTTGATGAAACACAAGGGCTGCATTTGATCAATGACAAAACATACATCAAACTTGATTTTAAGCAGCTTCCCGGTCAAAAGTTTTACATCGTGACTGGACGTGAGGATGTACCGGGAAGATTCAAGTTCCTGTTTGCTGACAAATTCGCGAAAAAGGCTATGATTTGACAAGCGATTTGTAGTTGTGGCCTGAAAACGGAACCATGTGTCACATCTTCGACGATGACATCGAAGAATGCCTGAAAAAGCATGTATTGCCGTTCATCCGCAAGCATAGGGGCAAAGTTATCTTTTGGTCCGATTTGGCCAGCTGTCACTACTCCAAGGTGATTCTGGAGTGGTATGCTGCCAACAAGATCGATTTTGACTGGAGAAATGTACACACTTAAATTTGGTTTTGCTGTTAGGTAAAAAAATTGCCGTAATATTTAGGTAAACATAAAATATTACCGATTTTTCGGTAAAAATAAATAATTTTACCGTAATTTTGTAACACTTTACCGAACGATCTGTAATGTTGTATTTTATTTACCGTATTCGGTAGAAAAAAAAACAATTCATAAGGTAAACACAAACAATCACTGAATGAGGTAAGCACTTTACCGAACAAAACGTAAAACGAACTCTGAGCTACCGAAGCCTGGTAAAGTATTATTAACTGTTAAACGGTCAGCCATTTTCTATGAAGTCTCATGGTTCCAGTGATCGGTTGTGTTCCAGAAGGTGGCTAGGAAAGTTTAAACTAAAAAGTTTTCAACTCGTGGCCGAAACCCAGGGACCTGACTGACAGCCACTTTCCTGTAGCCAACATCTCTAACGTCCAAACATCAAAAGATTCATTTTGCCGAAGCGTTTTTCCCACAGTTTGTAAACAAAGCAGGTGTTCGTACCCGCAGTAACCAACGTCAGACGGTCCTTATTCAAATAAGTCCCGTGATATGTTGCATACTGTCAAACACTAGTAACTAGGATAGGGTTGCCAGGCCCCTGCCGAAACCTGAAATCAACGGTGATGGAGCAGGTATACCAGCAGCTGCAGGAGCAGAATCCTCGACTCATCGAGATTTTCCGTAAGATTTCATCTTACTATTGACGAATTTTTTTTAAAAAAAATTGCACAAATTGTTAAATCGATTTTTACACGCTAAAAAAATATATTTTAAAATTTAAAGTCGATTTGCGAAAAATGGATTTCTTAGAATTGGACGAAATTTTTTTCTAAACGAGGCAATATAATTGCCTAAAAGTTCGCTAAACATTGCAAGATGGGCACTTTTAAGGAGAAAAAAGTTTTTCTAACAACAAATTTTTCATGTCAACATAACTCAAAGAGGAAAAGACTTACAAAAAAGTGATGTATGGGTGACTTTTGGAAAATTGTCTTAGCTTTTATGAAAAAAATTGTAAACATTATAAAATCGATTACACGCTAAAATTTCAAATTTAAAGTCAATTTGCAAAATATGGCTATCTTAGAATTGGACGATTTTTTTTTTTAAATATAGGCGATATAATTGTCTAAAAGTTCGCCATACATCGCGAGATGGGCACTTTTAAGGACAATTTTTTTTCTAACAAAAAAATTTTCATGTCCAATTTTTACCGTGTATCGCGCGTACTCGTCTTATAATTTGGTCCTAAAACCTCACAGATGCCAAATAAATTTAATTTTAATGACAATTTGGATTTTTTAAGGGTCTTTGAATGTTTGAAAAATCAAGGCTACTATTTGGAAAGGGCTTATTTTTAAATTATTGATAATTTTAAATTTTAGTGATAATACAATTAAATCAGGTGGTTGATCCTGTTTATTACCAAACCTTTGAAGTATATTACAAGAAGGACAATAATTTGGTAAAAAAAGCTTTATCATAATATCTGAAGTATTGACCCATAACTCAATAGCAGTTCAGTTGTTTATATCAAAATTGCTAGATTTCATTAAACAAGATTCAATATATTGCTCAAAAATTATTTTCATGTCAGATGGGGTAGCGGTCCATTATAAGAGCAAAAAGAACTTTGCCAGCGTGTGTAATTTTAAGTCCATGTATGGATTGGAACGCCTCATGGGAAAGGTCCATGTAATGCGTTTGGTGGTAATCTCAAGCGAATGGCAAATAGAGCAAGCCGTGCTAAAGATTATGGAAACACAATCAAAACTCCTCGAGAACTATATGTCTGTGCAGTTGAAGAGTCAAATAAAAGTATTACAAAACTGAATTTCTGCTTCATATCAGCTGAACAGTATGTAGAAATGTCAGAAGAACTTGAGGAGTTCTATAGCCAAGTAAAGACAATACCTGTTACACAGGTTCATTGCTTTGTACCTATTTCAGAAAATCAAATAACAGCTAAAAGGTTTTCCGATTCAAAGGATAATCCAAAGAAAATCACTCTGTATGTGAAAGATTTATAAATTTAATATATTAAGCAATGTTAATTACTAATACGTGAAGATGTACATATAAAAACTAAATAAAATAAAAGGACCTTGCCAATAAACCTATGAGTTTTCATTGACATAAACAGTATTGACATAAACAGTATAAATGGATATGCATCAACCAGCTGACTCAAATATGCAATTTTTTTAGATTTTTCCGCCCCCCTCTATCACAATTTTTCCCATACCTTTTACACATTCTGTAACAAATCTTGACGTTCCTTCTGCCCCTCCCCCTCCCCCCCCCAAGATATACGAAGTCATATTTGAATCACCCCTAAAAATAGGAATATCCGAACAAGCAGTTATGAATTACTTGTACTTAAACGTACAGTTTTGGTTCTGTTTTGCCGATGTAAAGGGAAATTTAATGTTGTTGACCCTTTTCAAATGTTAGTCTAGATGAATATTGTTTTTTTTTACCAAATATTCAATACATTCAATTCTTTATGACTGCTAAATTCTATTTGAACCTATGGGGGTGTTTAGGACCATAACGAGACGAGTTTGCGGTTAGAATTAGACATGAAAAAGTTGTTGTGAGAAAAAAAAATTCCTCTAACTGCCCATCTTGCAATGTATGGCGAACTTTTAGACGATTATATTGCCTTTATTAAAAAAAAACGTCCAATTCTAAGATAGCCATATTTTGCAAATTGACTTTAAATTTTAAAATTTCTTTTTTTTTGTGTGTAGGAAACGATTTTACAATTTTTAAAATACTTTTCATAGAAGTCAAGACAGTTTTCAAAAAGTCACCCATACATCACTTTTTTGTAAGTCTTTTCCTTTTTGAGTTATGTTGATTTAAAAACATCGATCAAAAAACTTAAGCCCTTTTCAAATGGTAGTCTAGATAAATTTTGATAAAACAAAGTATGCAAAGTTGCTTGAAAAGACATAGTCCACACACCCACAAAGTTTCATTGGATTCTGAGAGAGTGCTGCCAAACACTGGATGAGTTGGCGTGAAATTCGTCTATTCTTACCCCTAATGGTCAACAGGTTTCTCCAGTGTTGATATGTTTTTACTGCCGGGAACATGTCTCCGGATCTGTTTCCGGAAAACACCGCCATATCAACCATCATTTTAAAAAAGGACACTTTTCTGTGTCGAACACATTTTTCGATTGCACATTTGGCACCAGCAACACCCTGCTGCACTGTGTCCGCCGCAATCCATTCAAAATTCACGAAATTTTTGCACGCACTGCCTTGATTTTTTTTGTAAATACTTTGTTATACCGGTACGTAATTTGAATTTTATTTCATATTCCCGAACATGAATAAATAAGAAAATAAACAAATAACAACAAATAAAGTATTGTTTAATAAAACAATAACATCCAAATATTTTGATGTTTAACGATAAAAACAAAAAAAAATAACCGAAACGGTTTGGTACCACACACTTAGAAAATTTTACAGTATTCGGTAATTTTTTACAGAACTTTCAGCTGGACGGTCGGGTATCCGGTTTAGCGGAGGGCGGGAAAATTCGGCCAATTCCGGTAGTTTTTTCCGGCCCGGAATAAAATAAATCTGCAAAACGGGGTAACGGGCAGCCCAGCGCGCGCGGGTGGGGGGGGCCCTTAAAAAATTACCGAATACTGTAAAATTTTCTAAGTTTGAAGACTACACAAATTACCGAACTGTACGGTAGTTTTTGATAGATCATCAAATCTCCCGTTACCGAACTGTGCGGTATTTTTTGACAGTTCATCAAAAAATTCGAGTACCGAACGTTCGGTAATTGATTTTATTACCGAATACTGTAAAACTTTCTAAGTGTGTAATCATCTAATGCTATAATTTTGAATTTGTTTTTAAAGTACTGTAAAGCAACCATTCATGAACTTTTTAAACTTATTGAATCACGAATTACAGGTCTTTTTGTGCGTACCAATTTACTTTTAGTCAGCCTTTATTTGTTCTAACATATGATGTAGTTGAATATCGTAGGAGTTTTTTCTTTCGTTTAAATTGATTGTTTACAATTGGCTTTTAGGCTCTAATCATGAATTACTCGAGAAATCAAGAGCAATATGTGAAAAGGCCTCATACACTTTTGTAAACAAATATTTGTATGCCCGATTATCGCCAACTGAAGGTCATTCAGACGGTTCGAAAACGTCAACATGTAGGAGAAAATTACCTCTTCTTCACGATGGCGTTCGTTTATGTAAGCTTCTTACGGTTCGTGAAAAACGGGCCAATAAAAGTATGTTTACAAAAAAAAAATTGGCCTTTTAACATGTTATTCTTGAAATATTACTCAAAACAAAACAAAAAACAACTCGTCCACATAGACCGTTGTGATTACAAAATAATAAAATACCCTTAAGTTAGTTAAGAATCTACAAATCAAAGCAACATCTATAAATGCACGAGCTTCCAAAACTGTATTTTCCATTGCTAATTTTTTGTTTCACACGAGCAAGGAAGAAATAAATTCGAAAAGTTCGAACATTTGCCCTAAACGAGTATAAACATATAGAGAGATAGAGTGTACAATAGTGAGAGATAGAGAGACGCGCAAACACACACTGAACAAAACGTGTACTAGTTTTTTTTTATTTGAGTTATTATTTGAAGGCAGTAGAAGTGATAGAGTCGAAAGAAATAGTGGGTGACAACGGTGGACATATTCAGTGTAAGCTAACGTCACAGAAACTGGTCTCTTACGTGAGTCGTGCTGGGTCTTTTCCTCGGAGATCATCAGCGCGGCACGTTCGATGCCCGAGTTCATACTCTGCGGCTCCAGGTTATTTACGCAGTTTAGCATACTCCTGAAATTCGCACACTCTACGATTATGTAATAAGTGAATATTATCAGATTACGGATAGGTTGGTTTGGAGGGTTTTGGGTTTTTTTTTCTTTTGGTTGACTTTCGTTTTTTTTTCTTAACTGATTGCTTACGTTCGATATACGTCTTCGATTTTGGTTTTGGTTGGTTGAAATTTGGTTGAATTTAAAGCAGTTCGTTTGGATTGGTTTTAGGAGGTGTTTAGCAGATTTTTACAGCGCAATGTCTTTAAACAGATCGGAAACGGTGGTGCTATTTGCTTTTTCTTCTTCTCCAGTGTGTGCGTGTAGTAAGGTATGTTAGGAGAGAAAGAGGCGTTCGGTTGGGTGCGAAGTTTCGAGCCCGTGAACTTGACAGGTGTACGAAGAAGTTGATTGATTAAATTCTTTTTACAGTAAGCTGGTACAAGGGAGCCAAAACGTTGGCGTGACAGTTTCGTGTGTCAGTTGGTTGATTTTAGCAGCACTGTCGTGCTTAGTTTTGTCCAAAACTATTAATTTCAATGTAATAAGGAATAGTTGTGTTTTCTTTGTTGTGTATGATGTGTGCGTTCGTGTTTGAAGGTGATACGAAGTCCTAGGCTGTGAGAGTGAGGAAGTAAACTTTCTAGTAATTGGCTGTGCGTGATGCGAGGGGGGTTATGTCGGCTTACGGGGCGTAATTTGGGAGAATCATGTTTCACAGCTATTAAACGGTGGGTGATATTTATTCGAATATTTACAATAACTAAGTAAGCGTGAGCAATTGAGGGGAAAGAGGACAAGGATGATGTTTGCCTTTCGGTCATGTTGAATGGTTATCAAACATTGCGTTGTTGTGCGATGTTTAAAATTAATTAGAATAATACAATAATAATCTACTGAGGGGAATGGTTCGATAAATTGATAATTTCGGCGCTCAAAGATGGTCTGTCGAAAGCAAATAACAAATTGATGTAAATACATGAATTTATACGGTACCTGGTCGTAAAATGCACCACTCATGAAATTGATTGATTTTCTCGACTAAATGACCAAACATATTCACTTTATATTCACTCATTAGTCCAAACTGTCGTCTGTATGTTCCAAGGAAAATCTTACTGAAATATATATTTTGCCGAAACAAATATTTCACAAAAATTGATGTCTAACAATGCGTTTGGCGTGTAAAATTAGCCACTGCAGGGGTCAGAGGTGGTAAATGTTCATTTTTTTTTTGCAAAACAGTTACCTGCTGCGAAATTTGAGGCCCGCACACCAACAGTTTATGTGAATAGTTCTAGCGAACGCGGGGGATTGAAAACAGAAAGCGAAAAATTTCTCCCTATTTCTGCCGACAGTTTCAAACAGTTTGAAAATGGGTTGGGGTGTTTTTAGATAGGTTTATTTAAAACGCATTTATTTAATTTTGGGTGTGTTTTATTTTGGTGTAAAGAAAAATGTAAAATGTAAAAATATAAGTATAAAAAAAGGTACCCCCGGGGGGGGGCAATGACGTCTATATAAGGTCTGGCACAGTAGCCACAACAATATTAGTGAAATGAGCAAAATTCGCTCATGACACTAATACCACCGCACTCCTTGCGCACGCTACACAAGGGCTCTGAAAGTGCTACGTCATACTATTTTTTTTTATTCGTTCGTTCCGTGATTGTTTATTGTGTGCGCGTATAACATAATTTTTCAACCGATTCTAGTCTATCGATGATGGAAAATTGGCTCTATATCGCAACTCGATTGTCAAGTCCCAGCGTTTGAAGGTTAATTTGGCAAAAATTCAATTACCTCAGTTAACTTCACTATAAATGACCCATGTTATCGGGAGGAAATGCTTCTGCTCAATAAATGGCATTTGTATCATGATTATTTCCACAATTCAGCATTTATAATAAACGTTTGATCCGATTTTTTTTTGTCTTAACCTATGCACGCCAAGAGAAAGTTGAATAGTGTTACGTCATCACTCGTCGGCTCAGCAATGTTCACATTATTTTTGCTTCCAATACAAGCAAGCAGTGCGTTGCTCCAGACCTTATATATACGTCATTGGGGGTACGACACATCATCCATAACGATGCTATGATTGATCACAAGGTAATGTTGTTTGCATACCTGCAGGCGCTGACTGGGAGCTATTAATTCAGGAAGTATAATTAGGGGATGCACTCAAACTATCTTTGCATAGTCAATAACTCCTGATTTTCGTGACTCATAAGAACACTTTAAGTTTCAAGGGCCGTTTAGTAGTTACCGAAGAATACGGCGCATTTCACCCAAAAGTTCACAATTTTAGGCAATAAAAAACAAAACAAAAATGATAAAAGATCATTCTTAGGAGTGTATCGAAATTGATACGTAATTAAACTTGAACTAGTGGATATTATTTTAGTGTGTATTTATACAACGTTTTGGTGTCAAAATGTTAAAAAATCCTATTTTGGTTCGTTTCTTTTCATTATCACAGTATTTTTGCGAAATGTCGTGGATTGAAGTTGAAGTACGAAAGAAAATTCTGCACACTTGGTCTACTGAAATGGATGTAACGTACAATCAGATTGTCAGAAAAGGTCAAAGTGCATCCAACAGGTGTAATTTTTCATTAACACGTATGTCCCCAACCCCTTGGAGAAAGAAAATTCAAAATTTAACATTGATATTCTCCATCGTTAGCCATCGGATTTTGATGCGGTTTTTTGCAATAGATCACAAAATTATCCTAGTTTATAGATCTGCACTGGTTATTCCCAAAATTTCCGTAAATTCCAAGGTGGAAGTATTGGGGTAAGTACCTGTCCAGGAATGGTTGACAAAATATTTTTAGATGCGAAGCTTGGCATGCGGCATATTATACTTCATGATTTAGCAAGCCATCAGAAGACATTTTGGGGAGTTTTAACTATACTGGCCTCTTGAGGAGGCCCTGTGGGATCCGAGTTCTTCCGGAAAAGTGGTTATATTCAAATATTTTCCAAAATCAGGCTTGCGACCTATAAACCCTTATGATTTTGCAAAAATAGATCTTCGAAAAACATTCTGAGGTTATCTGACCATACTGGCTACATAGGGTGACCCTCCGGAGTCCAAATTCCACCGAAAAAGTTGCCAAACGATTATCGAAACGTTGCCAAACGACACATGAAACTTCATGATTTTGCCAAACTAGGTTATGAAAAGACGTTTTGACGATTTCGGACCATACTGGCCACTTTGGGAAACCCTGCGGGATCTGAGTTCCTTTGGAAATGGCTTTTTAAATCGCCAGTATGGTCAGACACCCTCAGCATGTCTTCCGAAGACCTATTTTTGCAAAATCTTGAAGTTTGATATGTCGCAAACCAGGGTTTGGAAAAGATTTGAATATTGCCTCTTTCCTGGAGGAACTTGGATTCCGCCGGGCCTCCCTAAGTGACCAGTATGGTCAGACACCCTCAGAATGACCTCCAAAAACCAAGTTTTGTAAAATCCTTAAGTTTGATGTGTCGCAAGCCAGGTTTTGGAAAAGATTTGAATATTGCCACTTCTCCGGAGGAATCCGCAGGGCCTCCCTAAGTGCCTAGTATGGTCAGGAATCCTCAGAATGTCCTCCGAAGACCTATTTTTGGAAAATCATGAAGTTCGATAAGTCGCAAGCCAGGGTTTGGAAAAGATTTGAATATGGCCACCTTCCCGAAGGAACTCGGATTCCGTAAGGCTTCCCTATGTAGCCAGTATGGTCAGACATCCTCAGAATGTCCTTCGAAGACCAAGGTTTGCAAAATCCTCAAGTTTTATATGGTTTTGGACAGGTTTTGGAAAATATTTGGATATGGCCACTTTTCGGGAGGAACTCGGATCCCGCAGGGCTTCTTTTAGTGGCCAGTATGGCCAGAAATCCTCAAAATATCTTTTGATGACCTAGTTTTGCTAAATTATGAATTTTGATATGCCGCATGCCATGTTTCGCATCTAAAAATGTTTTGTCCACCTTCCCTGGACAGGTACTTACCCCAGTACTCCCACCTTGGAATCCGAAACTACGGACATTTTCAAAATAATCAGTGCAGATCTATAAATTAGGATAATTTTTGTGATCTTAAGTTCTGTCCAGTTAGAATCCGGAATCACTTATTGTGTTGCAGCGGCACGGAAAGTGACCGCTGCAAGAATTCTTTTACAGCGGTTTGTTAACCTAAGCGCTTGCTTTTTGTGGTATAAATTTCACGGTGTTTCGTGCAGTGAGTCAAAAGTTATTCCAGATGGAAGTCGAGAGGAGAGAAAAAATTCTGCACACCCACGTTGATAATCCAACGTGGTCCGCCATAAAAATCGCAAAAACCTTGAAAATCGCCAAATCAACCGTGTATGATGTGCTCAAACGTTTCAAGGAGCAAAGTGCCTTAAGGTAAGCGTCGTAGTGGAACATATGACCGCAAGCTGAACCTGAAGGTGTTGAGAACCGTCAGAGCAAACCCTGGACTATCAGATAATGAAATCGCACAAAAATACGCTGCTGCTTGCAGTACCGTTCGAAGAATTCGTTTGCGAGCAGGATATCGTTCTTATCGAGCCAGCAAGCAACAAAACAGAACTTTGAAGCAAAGTTTCGTCACCAAAACTCGAGCTCGGAAATTATACCAGCAGGTTTTGACGAAGTACCAAGGATGCCTGCTCATCGACGATGAAACCTACGTCAAAATGGATTTCGGACAGCTTCCTGGCCAAAAATTCTACATGGCGACGGTACGAGGAGATGTTCCTGCGAAGTTTAAGTTTGCTTTTATGGACAAATTTGCCAAAAAACTGTTGATTTGGCAAGGGATATGCAGTTGCGGGGCAAAGACCAAAGTGTTCGTGACGAATAAGACGATGGACTCGAAGCTGTACAAGAAAGAATGCCTCAAAACCGCGTACTACCTTTCATTAAAGCCCATAAAGGTCCCGTGAAATTTTGTCCAGATTTGGCGAGTTTCCACTACAGCCGGGAAGTCATTCAGTGGTACCGCGATAATAACGTAGATTTCATCGATAAAAATATAAATCCACCCAACTGCCCGCAGTTCCGGCCCATCGAGAGATTTTGGGCAATAATGAAGCGGAAGCTTAAGAAAAGTGGAAAAACGGCTCGGGACGCGACTCAGATGACCAAAATGTGGAACAAATGTGCCAAGGAAGTTGACTCCGGAAGTGTGCAGCGTTTGATGGGAGGAATAAAGAAGAAAGTGTGAATTTTCATTAGAAACGAAGAGAAATGATTTGTATTAATATTTTATCCTTAAGCAGTGAATTGCCTTTGTTTTGATGTTCTCAACTTATTTGTACGTCAATCCATTACCGAGATACAGATGCTTTTATTATTCCGGATTCTAAATGGACATAGCTTTATTGCAAAAAACCGCATCAAAATCTGATGGCCAACGATGGAGTATCATCAATTTGAAATTTGAAACGTACGTTGGGGTTGGGTTGGGGACGTACGTGTTAAGGAAAATTACTCGACTCCCTGGGCATAGGGTCTGATTGTTCTTGCCACACATGCATTTAGAGCACTAAGTTGAGATCGAGCAATAAGCTGATTGTGAAAGCAAGGAACTTGAAATGATAAGAAATAAGAAGAAGAATTTAAATACCTTTTCTAATTCCACAGAAAAAAAAGATATTTATACATTTGTGGTGTGAACCAGGCACTTCGGCTCCGAAGCGAGTTCGTGTGCAGAAATCGGCCAAAAAGATGTTAGCGTCAGTTTTTTTTGGGATGCCAAAGGAATTTTAGTAATAGATTATCTCCAAACTGGTACCCCAATCAACTCTGATTATTATTGTGACCTTTTGGAGCAGTTGGATGAAAAAAAAAATGCGAAAGAGACCCGGTTTGCAGAAGAAAAAAATCATTTTTCATCAAGACAATGCACCTGATCACACAGCTCAAAAAAACCATGGCGATAATCAGTGAATTGGGGTACGAATTGTTGCAGCATCCACCTTATTCGCCTGATTCAGCTCCCTCTGACTTCTGGATATTCTAACACCTAAAAAAATTCCTTCGTGGAAAGCATGTTTATCAATCGAAGAGGTTATAGCCGTCGCAGAGGAGTATTTTGCAGGCCTTCTGGAAAGTCACTTCCGTGATGGGACAAGAAAGTTGGAAGATCGTTGGACTAAGTGTATCGATCTTGTGGGAGACTATACTGAGGAATAAAAGTGATTTCGAAAATGTATTTTCATTTACGCTTTCAAAAATTTTTGACTAACCTAGTATGTCATCATGTTTGCCTTTACTGAAGGCAAAATTTTCCGAAATTGCTGTTATTTATTATTAAAATAAGCTTATCGTTTATGCTAAAGTTCAAACATTTGATTAGAAGCGCAGCATTACTATTGCATTATAAAAATTAGAAAATTAAACAATCATCTATCGAACCCATTCCCCCCATACCATTTCCAACGCCACAATCACACCATTCGAAACGCCTCACGAGGTGTTGAAAATGGCTATAATTTCTCGAGCGAGAAGCGTGACCTCGGCACCTTCCCATACATCACGTACGGATTTACAGCGGGATTGGAAGTCGGGTTCGGTTGAAGCGTGAAATATGAGTAATACTTGTTCCTCCCTCCCACATCACGGTTCTTGCATTAGCATGTACGATTAGAACCCACTGAATGCCGGGAGTCGTGGCAGCAGGTCTATATTTACACAGCAGTTCTAGTGGACTAAGTTAGCTCAAGCATTAGACTAAATACGAGGAAAAAGGGCAAGTGCGGAGAAAAAGTTTTACTTAAATATTGGCAAAGTTTTCGCCACCTGGGTCGGTCTGCTGGCTAGGTCTACCAATACTTCTAGCGAGCGTAAGCTTTCTAAGCGCAGAGACGCTGCCATCGGCATGGGAGGGACTTGCTCCACCCCTGTTGCTCATTGTGTTTCCATAATAGGGTGAGGGGGTCGAGGTGAAGTTGGTGCGGTTTACGCGTGGGTGATTATTTGGGAAATTATTTTTGAGAAAGCGAAAATAAATTATAATGAGTTGTGTACTTTTTGCCGGTGGAGGGGACTCAGAAAGGTATGGAAAATTAGGGGTTGTTTTGTTGTTCTGGTCAGAAAAGTTTTAGACAGTTGGACTAATTTTCGTATTGATCTACGGGGGATTTTAATTGGTTTTAAAGCCGACGGGATGCAAATTTACAAATGAAACTGAGGGTGATATTTAGTGAGATTTAAACGAGAAGTAAATCAAACATTTATTTAAGGCAAACATATGGTTAATAACGTTCAATGCAACTTAAGTTCAAAATTTAAAGAGGACAATAACATATAACCAAGCTGAAATAAAAAGTGAAACTATAATCTCTGATCATATTTTTCCGGACTGGATTGCTTGTTGTTTGGGTGGGTGTCCGGAGTGGAGTTGTTTGAGTTGTTCATTGGTATTGTACTTGTGTCGACTGTGTCGCGACTTTCTGTGTCATCACTGAAATATAACATATGGTGAATAAACAATAAGAAAAAATTAAAATAAAATTAAAAAATAGTAACTCGAATGACACGAATGGTTGAAGTGCGGAAACGATTATTTAGTGCAGGTGAAAAACCCAAAGCAATGATCCAAAGCATTAACTTCATACTTCCTTAACTGTATGATTAAACGTGTTCTGTTCAACTCGAGCAAAAGCAAATGGTGAATTTTAATTGAGAGAGAGAAAGAACGCGCACTCGCTGGGCTGGGCGCAATCAGGAGCAAAGGCAATTGTGGGGGGGGGGGGGGGGGCGGCTCTAGCTAGTGTTTAATCAACGGGTTACCTTTACCAAAACATTGTGCTAGAAGTTTGCTAGGGGCAGTAAGCAATGCTCGGAAGAATGTCCTCAATTGAGTAGTACATGGTGGTATAGATTGAGTTTCGCTTGTTTTATTGTCACAGTTTTGATAAGTAGATAGGGAGAAGAGAAATTTTTCATTGTGTTAGGACTCAGGTGTTTAAAAGTGTACGATTGTTGCGGGGTGTTTAAAATGTGTAATGAAGCAATCATGCCCATTCATGCCACTCAATCATTCTTTCTCAGGCAATTCGATATTCACGATGAACGAGGGTATTCCAGGGTCTTGATTTTTTTGTAAGTTTCATCTTGGTTAATGAGACAATAGTGAGTGAAACTGTTTATAAGTGTTTTTTTTAAATATTATTTTCCATTAAAAATATTTAATGAAGGTACTTAAACATAAGTACCGATTTAAACCAATAGTACGCATGCTATTGAGACCACTCACAAAGTGTGATCGTGGATTTGCATTGGAAAACATAGTAAATTTTGAGCATTTCTCTGCCAAATGAGCAAATGACTGAACTCGACCCTCTCCGATTTGGATGAAACTTTGCACATGTCTTCGGAATTGGTGACGATGGATTTTCCGCGGGTTAAGGGAATTTTTTGACTCAAGACAAATTTTTCAAAAGGGCGTATGTGTTTTGTCATGCGTATTTTTCAAAAAATCATAACTCGAAAACCGTTGGTTGTAATAAAATTGCGTCTGAGAAGAAGTTGTAGTTAATTAATTTGACTTTATGAAAAAAATATGTACACTGTAAAAAAAAATTTTTTTCTTCAAAAAAAATCAAAAATTAAACTTAAAAATCAATTAGCAAATCTGTCCAACGTACGATTTTTATAATTTTTTTTTTCAAAAAGGCTTTGAGTCATAAGAAGAAGAATAGAAGTTGTTTTACGATGGAGCAACTTAAGATAAAAAAGTTCTTAGAAGTAAGAAAAATTCAATTTTTTTCTAATTTGTTGTTTTTGCATAAATAACCATATTTTAATAATATAATACGATTTTTCTAGTAATTTTAAACAAAAATGCTTTTGGTGAGCAACATTCTAAATGTATCCGTTTTCGAGATAATTTGAAATTAATGTCGAAAAAATGGCTTTTTCCATGAAAATATCCCTTTTTCAAATGTTAGTCGTGATTGTCCATCTGCAAAAGTATTCTTTTCAAATTGTACATAAAATTTTCTACAATATACCTTTTATTACCGAGAATACTAGACAAACTGATTCCTGATATTTACTGTAGGTAACACGACAAAATTTGCTGCTTTTACTTACAGTATATTATGAAAACCTAACCCGAAACAAAAATAATTAGTATTCATGTTAGTGTACAAGCGTATTTTGTTCAGGTAGAAACATAATGTATTTAATTAGTTAAACTGTTTATACCAGTAAGAATACAATTGTTACGCCCATTTATACCTATTCATGCATTCCCTTTGGTGTTGACAGAAAATATAATTTACATGCATACCCCTGCACATACCAATATTTCAAAAAAGTACCTAAAGTGCGTACCTAGTACGTATAAAAAGGATTACATTACAAAGTCATGACATCAGTTTAACAGTGTCTTTCATAAGTAGCGTAAAGTGTAAAACGATTTGAAATGGAACTCGAAACAAAGCATTGTTGTAAACCTTTTCGTGAAATCGGGAGACGGTGTTCGCCTAAACTTAGAAATTTAACTGACAAGTTAATTGAAAAACTTTTATCCATGCAGTGTACGGTCCATTTGGACACGTCATTAAGAATTTGTGATTCATGTCGGTTATATTCGTATCGTCGTAATCCTGTCGAAAGAGTGGAGCAACCAGAAAACGGTGGACATGACGAAGCACCAACCACATCACGGAACGATTTGGAGGAAATACCATCGGCAGCTTCAATTACCTCGGCATCTTCTCAGGACAGTGACCTACCGGATTATTCCAGGATACACAACATTGAGTTATTCAATAATGGAATTGCAGGAATAAATGTGTCTCCGATATCCATTAGAGAATTTAAAAACGATAAATACCGTCGGCAAAAATTTGCCGAAATTGTAGCAGGTATTAGAAAATATCTATTCAGCTTACCACCACAAGAAGAAGTCGAAGAGTTAGCTACATTGAAAACAAAGGTTGTGGAATATGATGAAATTATTTCCAAATTGAAAGAAAAATTCATAGAACCAGATTGTTCGAGAATAGATAAAATACGTATATTAACAGTTTTGCCTAATTCGTGGACGATTCAGCAGATAACGAGCAAATTTGAAACAAACAAATACCTTGCATTACAAGCAAAAGAATTGGCAGCCGAAAATGGAGTATTGGCTACCCCCAACGACAGATCGGGGAATCGTTTGAATCCGGATATAAAGAATCAAGTGATACAATTTTTTGACGAGGACGACATCAGCAGAGCCATGCCAGGACAAAGAGATTATGTCTCTGTAAACACTAATGGTAAGCGTCAACAAATTCAAAAACGGTTATTACTTTCATCACTTAGAGAAACTTTCACTCGATTTAAAGAAGTCAGTGAACATAAAATTGGATTTAGTACTTTTGCAGCATTACGACCAAAACATTGTAAATTGCTAAATGCTTCAGGTTCTCACAACGTTTGTGTTTGCGCAATTCACGAAAATATTGATTTAATGCTTCACAGTTTAAAAAATATTCATTCAACACTGATTGTTATCAACATTTTGAGAAGTTATTGTGTAATTCATCATCAAGATCAAAATATTGTTACCTCCGTGAATGCGAAAATTGTCCCACGCTGTCAGAATTTGAGATAAGATTTTTAAAAGAACTTGAGAAACATAACTTGTCTGAGATATCGTTCGAACAATGGATTACAACTGATAGATGTAATTTAGAAACGCTATTAAAACCTGTCGATGAATTTGTTGAATATTTTAGCGAGAAATTAGAAAAACTATTAACTCATGATTATATAAAAACAAAGCAATCTAAATTTTTAAAAGATACAAAGTCTTCATTAAAAGAAGGAGAAGTAGTTATTATTTGCGATTTTGCAGAGAATTATTCATTTGTACTTCAGGATGCTGTTCAAAGTCATCATTGGAACAATGATCAGGCTACAATTCATCCGTTTGTTATTTATTATATGGAGTCAGGAATGCTTAAAAATCTAAGTTTTTTTGTAATATCAGAAGTTCTAAGACATGATACAATTGCGGTACAAGTATTTATTTCTAAATTACTAACGTATTTAAATCAACTAATGAATATAAAAAAGGCCATTTTTATGTCTGATGGGGCTGCTTCCCAATACAAAAATAGAAAAAAATTTGCAAGCCTCTGCAAGTTTAAAGAGAAATACAACATTGATTCTGAGTGGCATTTTTTCGCAACTTCACATGGTAAGGGACCATGTGATGCAATTGGCGGCACATTAAAACGAATGGCAACAAGAGCAAGCTTGGCCAAACAACATGAACATCCAATAACAAGTGCGAAAACTTTGTATGATTGGGCTATTAAGAGAAATCAAGAAAATTTCACAAAAATATCATTTTGCTATGTTTCACAAGAAGAATATGAAGAGGGAGCTGCAGAATGGGGTGGTGGTTATCAGAAAAAAAAAATATTTCCTGGTAAAAAAAAATATCCCTCTTTCTTTTTGGTGGAGAAATAAAAAAGGCGGAAAAATTTTTTTTAACAAAAAAAATTTTGTTTTTTTTTTATATTTATGGAAGGTTGGGAAATATTTGTGTGAAAAAAATAAATATATTTTTTTTTTTTATAAAAAAAAAAAAAAAAAAAATATAAAAACAGTCTGCATTGTGCTCTCATGCCGTGCGGTTCTATTTTCTATTTGCTGAAGGAAGTGCTATTGCTACCTAACGCTACACCAAATCTTAAACAGCACTTTTCAGTGCTAAATAATACCTACAATTTTTAGATTTCCTCTTATTCCTTTTCGATCCTTGTTAGGCCCTTCGGGTAACCCGGCTTGGATATCGCATTGGAAAATTCCTCTTCGGTCCCTCGGATTCTTATAGTTATCTGCTTGGACGTCGATTTGGAGCAAATTACTCTGCCACTATGGCAAATAAGCGCAAACGAAAAGGGCAATCTATTGATTCGCCTGCAAATCAAATTAATGTGAGTAATCAATTTGATATGCTCACAGATGATGAGAGTGATCCATCATCTAATCAAAATTTGAAAAAACTTTCTCGATTGAGAAAGGAAAAAGTTCCCCCTATTGTGGTGACAATTTCGGATTTCCATGCTTTTCGCAAGGAAATCTTAACATTTGTTGAAGGTGTGAAATATTCCCTTCAAATTTCCAGACGAGGTGAATGCCGTTTGCATGCAGAAACCTTGGACGGATTCAAACGTCTTCTTGAGTATCTTACTCAGAAGAACCACAATTTCTTCACCTATGACACCAAAGCTGAGCGTCTTTTCAAGGTTGTCTTGAAAGGACTGCCCAGTGGTGAATCTCTCGATGAAATAAAAAACGAGTTAACAAAATTACTTGGATTTAGCCCAGTCCAAGTAATTAAGATGAAAATGAAATCCCGGCCTGGCGATGCTCGCAAAGGGATTTCAAACGATTTCTACTTAGTTCACTTCAAGTCAAGTGAACTTAATAACCTTAAGGCTTTAGAAAAAGCAAGCCTTTTGCTCCATGTCCGTGTGAAGTGGGAACATTTCAGGAAGACTGGAGCCAATTTCCAAAGCCTCACCCAATGCCGTAAGTGCCAGGGATGGGGTCACGGAACAAAGCATTGCCATATGGTTGGTAAATGCATGAATTGTGGTGATTCCTCACACACTAAGGACGACTGTCCTGTGAAGGAAGATCCTCAAAAATTCAAATGTTCAAATTGTGGTGAAAACCATAAATCAAATTTTTGGGAGTGCAAGACTCGCAAAGCAATTTTGCAGTCGCGCACTAAGCGCCAGGTAGGAAACGAAAAACGTTCCCGACCAGCTACTACCCATTCTGCAGCTGTTAACAACGATCAGCAAAGAACTAATTCCTACCAAACCGTCGGTAGAAACAGCGGACAGGTTTTTCCATCCGCAACTGTAACTTCAAACGCTCAACGAGGAGTAAATACTATTTCGATACCTGCAGGTACCAACAGGGTTCAATCTTCAAACCCTACATTCTTACCCAACCGTGTTGTTAACAATGTTCAACATGTAAATGGACCTACCTACGCTGCCGTTGCAGCGGGTAGAAACCAAAACCAAAATTCCCACGGGACTTCTGATGAATTTGATTTAGGTAACATATCCGCTCCTAAATTAGAATTTTTACAGCAATCGTTAATCGATATGATAACCGATATGCTAAAAACTAATTCCATGTTTGAAGCTATCCAAACTGGTATTAAATTTGCCAATAATATTGTCATGACATTGAAGTTCAGTAATGGATTTTAAGTCATTAAATATTTTGAATTGGAATGCTCGATCCATCAGAGATAACGAGGATGAGCTATTTAATTTCTTAAGAGTTCATAACGTGCATATTGCTGTTATAACTGAGACTTATCTCAAACCTGCCCATAAGGTCAAAAGAGATCCAAATTATTTTGTCTACCGAAATGATCGCATTAATGGAGCTGGTGGTGGCGTTGCCATCATTGTCCATAGGCGTATCAAACATCACATTCTTTCTTCATTTGAAACCAAAGTTTTTGAAACTTTGGGGGTTTCAGTTGAAACAAAATTTGGCCAATTTACTTTTATAGCTGCCTATTTGCCTTTCCAATGCACTGGTCAGCAAAAGAACTGGCTCAAGGGTGACCTCCAGAAACTTACCCGTCATAGGTCTAAATTCTTTGTTATTGGTGATTTCAATGCAAAACACCGCTCATGGAATAATTCGCAAAGCAATGCCAATGGTAATATACTTTTTGATCATTGTTCTGCAGGCTACTACACTATTCAATACCCAAACAGTCCAACTTGCTTTTCTTCAGCCAGAAATCCCTCAACTATTGATTTGGTCCTAACTGATTCATGTCAACTTTGTAGTCAATTGATTACCCATGCTGACTTTGGTTCTGATCACCTTCCAGTTACATTTGAAATATCTCAAGAAATCATTTCTAATTCCATCAGTTCTACTTTCAACTACCATAGAGCTAATTGGGATCAATATCGAACATTTATGGAATACAACTTTGATCCCAATGTTCCATTGCAAACAAAAAATGAAATTAATAATGCTCTTGAATCTCTGGCTTTCTCAATAAATAGAGCAAGAGCTGCTTCAGTGCCAAAATGCGAGGTTAAATTCGATCCAGTTATAATTGATGACGATCTTCAGCTCTTGATTCGTCTGAAAAATGTACGTAGGCGTCAATATCAAAGAACACGTGATCCCGCTATGAAAGTCATATGGCGAGATTTACAAAAACAAATTAAAAAACGCTTCTCTGCCCTGAGGAACAAAAATTTTGAAAATAATGTGTCAAAATTAGATCCGAGTTCCAAACCTTTCTGGAAACTCTCTAAAATATTGAAAAAACCTCAAAAGCCTATACCAGCGCTTAAGGAAGGTGATAAAATTTTGCTCACAAATGCGGAAAAAGCTCAAAAACTTGTTAAGCAGTTTGAGAGCTCCCATAATTTCAGTTTGGGTCTTACAAGTCCTATTGAGGATCAAGTTTCCAGGGAGTATCTGAATATTTTCTCACAAGAAAATATTTTTGATGATTCTTGGGGAACTGATTTGGATGAAGTAAAAACTATAACTAAAAAATTTCAAAATATGAAAGCACCAGGTGATGATGGAATTTTCTATATCCTAATCAAAAAACTCCCCGAGAGTACTTTGTCTTTCTTGGTGAAACTATTTAACAGATGTTTTCATCTGGCATACTTTCCAGATAAATGGAAAAATGCAAAAGTCGTACCTATCTTGAAGCCAGACAAAAATCCGGCTGAAGCTTCTAGCTACCGACCAATCAGTTTGCTTTCTTCAATAAGTAAGCTTTTTGAAAAAATAATTTTGAATAGAATGATGCTTCACATCAATACAAACTCAATTTTTGCTGATGAACAGTTTGGATTCCGCCATGGGCATTCAACTACGCATCAACTTTTGAGAGTTACAAATTTAATTCGTTCAAACAAAGCTGAAGGCTGCTCCACTGGAGTTGCTCTTCTAGACATAGAAAAAGCATTCGACAGTGTTTGGCATGAAGGTTTGATTGCGAAACTGAAAAAGTTCAATTTTCCGCTTTATATCATGAAATTAATTCAAAACTACTTAACTGATAGAACTTTGCAAGTAAATTATCAGAATTCTAAATCTGATCAATTGCCTGTCAGAGCTGGTGTTCCTCAAGGTAGCATTCTTGGGCCAATACTTTATAACATTTTCACTTCAGATCTCCCTGATTTACCTCAGGGCTGTCAAAAATCTTGCTTTGCTGATGACACAGGCATTTCCGCTAAAGGAAAAAGTCTTCGTGTTATATCCAGGAGGCTACAAAAAAGCTTGGACATTTTTACAGATTATTTTCAAAAATGGAAGATTTCTCCTAATGCTTCCAAAACTCAACTTATAATATTCCCACACAAGCCTAGAGCTGCATTTTTGAAACCAAGTAATAGTCATATGGTCACTATGAACGGAGTTCCAATTTCTTGGTCAAATCAAGTAAAATATCTAGGACTGATACTTGATCAAAATTTAACTTTTAAAGATCACATTGAGGGCATTCAAGCCAAATGTAATAAATATATAAAATGTTTATATCCTCTTATAAACAGAAAATCCAAACTTTGTTTGAAGAACAAACTTCTAATATTTAAACAAATCTTTAGACCGGCCATGCTTTATGCTGTGCCAATATGGTCTAGTTGTTGTGCTACTAGGAAAAAAGCACTTCAAAGGATTCAGAACAAAGTTCTGAAAATGATTTTGAAGCTGCCACCCTGGTTCAGTACTATTGAATTACATAGAATTTCAAACGTTGAGACTCTAGAAGAAATGTCCAACAAAATAATTCATAATTTTAGACAAAAATCATTGCAGTCTTCAATTGCAATGATCAATTCTCTCTATAGATAAGAACTAGTTTTAAGAAATCAATAATTATTCTTACACGCAGGCAAAAGGAACCCTGTTAAAAATACTGAATAGACAAAGTAAAAATAATATTAACAAAATTAGATATAAATGATAGCATATAAGGTTGAAATGTTAATTACTTAGCAGGATCACCTAGGTTAATATATTAATATATGAATGTAAAATAATGTAAAATTTGGAATAAATAAAGAGTTAAAAAAAAAAAAAAAAAAAAAAAAAAAAAAAAAAAAAAAAAAAAAAAAAAAAAAAAAAAAAAAAAAAAATTTTTTTTTTTTATTTTTTTTTTTTTTTTTAGTTAAATAATATAATTTTTATTTTTGTTGTGGTGGGAAAAGTATAGATTATAATTTTTATATATTTAAAAAAAATAAAAAAAAAAAAAAAAAAAAAAACTAATAAAAAAAAAATATATATAATAATTTATTTTTTTTTATTTTTTTTTTTTTTTTTTTTTTTATTAAAAAAAGATATAGAATGTTGCTCACCAATTTTTGTAAAAAATCACTAGAAGAATCGTATTATATTATTAAAATATGGTTATTTATGCAAAAACAACAAATTGGAAAAAAAAATTTCTTACTTCTAAGAACTTTTTTATCTTAAGTTGCTCCATCGTAGAACAACTTCTATTCTTCTTCTAATGACTTAAAGTCTTTTTGGAAAAAAAAATATAAAAATCGTACGTTGGACAGATTTGCTAATTGATTTTTAGTTAAATTTTTGATTTTTTGAAGAAATTTTTTTTTTTTTTTTTTACAGTGTACATATTTTTTTCATAAAGTCAAATTAATCAACTACAACTTGTTCTCAGACGCAATTTTATTACAACCAACGGTTTTCGAGTTATGATTTTTTGAAAAATACGTATGACAAAACACATACGCCCTTTTGAAAAAAATGTCTTGAGTCAAAAAATTCCCTTAACCCGCGAAAAATCCATCATCACCAATTCCGAAGACATGTGCAAAGTTTCATCCAAATCGGAGAGGGTCGTGCAAGATTTTGACTTTTTCCGGCTGATTTCATCTGGAAACGCTCTTTACTAACAACCGCATGCAACGCTGTTACCGATGATTTACCTTCCTGATAAGCAAATCGATGTTAACTCAGAGGAGTTTTAAGTAAATATGTTGACTTTATGTATTCATCAATATTTTTTTCCATTGTTTTAAGTATAATTGACGATGAGCTTATGGGCCTATAGGATTTAGGTGAACTTTTTTCCTTTTTATTAGCCTTAGGAATAAACGTCACACGCACTTGTCGCCACGCTGTCGGAAGGTAGCTTAATGTTAAACTTGTCCGAAATAGTTTTGTTAGAATGGGTAATAGAGTTGACTTTCCCTTCTGCAGTAGTACAGGATAGATTCCATCCCTACCAGGTGATTTGAAGGGTTCAAAAGAGTCAATCGCCCATTCGACTTTTCTTTCGGTAAAAATTGTATCGGCCAAAGAACAAGCATCAACCCTGGCTCTATCTACTCCAGTCGTTCCATTCATTGTTAAATGAACATGCGTCCTGGTTTCATCAAGGCCAACTTTTGGTGCAAGTATACTTTGGTCTTCACTTGAACTAATGATAGAACATGGAAAGTGTGTTTTCATCATCAATTCCAAAGTTTCACTTGCTGATGAAGTAAAAGAACCATCCTCGTTTTTAAGAGTGCCCAGCCCATTGGAGTGATCTTTAGAGAGGATTTTCTGCAATCTGGCAGTTGCTGGAGTACTTTCAATGTTTTCACATGTATGCCTCCAGTGTATCCTTTTAGATCTCCGTATTTCCTTATTATAACTAGTGAGGGATCCTCTATATTGTTCCCACTGTTGTGTTCGTTTAGCCCAGTTAAAAAGCTTCCGGGTTTTCTTACGAAGTTTCTGAAGCTTGTTTTTCCACCATGGTACATTCCTATTTGTGGAACGTGTCTTAGCGATACAACTTTGATTAAAAGCATGTTGAATTAAGTTTGAAAGTTGCTTTGCATTTTCCTCAAGTTCTTCACAAGAGTTCGAGTCATTTGTTAAGGAGTCTTTGCTCACTTCTAGCCTTGAGTTATAAAGCTCCCAGTTTGTTTTTCTGGGATCTTTTATAGTTTGTATGAGTTGTTGATCAGCCTCATAGTCAAATAATATTTGCAAGTGATCTGACAACGATACTTCTTGCGATACATGCCAATTTTTAATTTTGGAAGAGATTTTCGCACTACACAGCGTCAGATCAAGGACTTCCTGTCTAATTGCATTTATAAAAGTGGGAGCGTCTCCTCTGTTACATAAATCTATTTCATTTTTCGATATATAATTTAAAAGATGCTCACCTCTGTTGTTGATGTCCGTGCTGGCCCATATGGAGTGATGAGCATTGGCATCACAGCCAATTATAAACGCCTTATTTTGTTTCTTGCAGTATGAAACAAACGCTGCAACTTCTGGTGGAGGTACATCGTCAAGGTCCCCTGGAAAGTATGCTGAAGCAACATATATTTCTGTTATCCCGTGAGTTGTTGGCACCTCCATCATGACAACAGCGATGTCTCTTTTTATATACTCTGTAATTGGAACTATTTTTATTTCTCTATTTACTAATATTGCAGCTCTCGGTGATGGCTGCCCTTCATTGTAAATTAACTTACCAGCAGTTGTAGGGATTCCCAATATCCTACTGTTATTTGTCCATGGCTCCTGGATAAAGGCGATATCCAGTATGCTCTCCGTGAATCTTTTGCAGAGTACAGCTGTTGCTCCCTTTGCGTGATAGAGATTCACTTGGACGAATTTGATTTTTTTAATCATTGTTGCAGTTTTTGCCGCTTTTTTGGGGATTTAGGTTCTCACCAGGTTTGGTTTCGCGGTTACCCACAATTGAGTTTTTTCCACCAATCTTAATATCTCGATATTTTGGCTTCGATTCGCCAGTTTTGTGTTTAGTGTGACCAGTAGATGTAATGTTTTGTTTTGCGTTCTCAACTCCACTTGGTCCTGGGATTTCTTCGACCTGGTCTACTACCATCTTGTCATTCCCAGTGCCTGCGTGGGTTAAATTAGAGCCACAAACATCCTTTTTCCCTGTTCTTTCACCACCGACACTTTGATCCTTCCTTTGGATTTTTTTTCCGAAGATTTGCACTTCCGAATTTAAAATCAAGAGTGTATTCGCTCTTCTTGATGGTGTTTAATGAGGTTCCATCCACAGTGAACCCTAGTTCAATATGTTTCTGGTTTATGACGTTACGCTGTAGTATTCTCCATGCGTCAACAGTCAGCCCAGCATTTTGGCTTTCTATTAGTTCAACAATCTCTCCATTACTGTCTTCTGCACTCCACGGGAAAAAGCCAATAAGTATTTCGGATTTCGGGATTTCTTTTTCATCAACCGCCGTAAGTTCTGCTCCCAACCAGGGAGTTATTGAGGATATGATGCCTTTTAACCAGTCTGCAGTTTCCTGGTTCTTACTGACAATGACCAAATAACCTGACTTGAACACACAGTCGCCAAACTTTGGTTTCAGTGGATCTTTCCTTTGTCCAGCTACTTTTGCCAGAATTGCTTTTTGTGTAGCAGTCAACTGCTCAGTTGTGAGTTCAGTGTTTGGGTATCCTTTAGGAAGAATACCCAGCTTCACATAGTTGGCTACATCTTTGTAGGATGGGTTGACCTGACCCCCAGTTCTAGCAGATCCTGGGTGTCTTGGTCGAGCCCCATCAGTGCGATGTTGCACTGAACTAACTGGATGTGGTATTTGAGCTCCCCCGTTATTACGAGCAATTTTAGCCGGGGTTGGATTACCACTATTATTTGAATCGTTCGAGTCCGCATTTCTAGGACGCTTGGAATGATCGGATTGCTGAAGTGGTATTTGTGCCAAGCGATAAGATTCTTCTCGGCTATGCCCACTTTTAAGTAGCTTTTTGAAGCGTCTTTGTCCCGCTCCACTTAGTCTTTTCCCGGTTGTTCCCTTTCTCTCCTTTAATGTATCATTGAACTGTCCATCAGTTTTACCGGGAACTGTTTTTGATGGTGGAGATGACAATAGTGTTACATTGATGCCATCTTCAAAGTGGTCATCATTATCGAAGTTATCATTTTTCCCTACGCCATCATTATCCGTGTTGAGGATGGACGAAGAACAGGAAAGTACATCGTCTACAGATTTGCTTTCAAGCTGAAAGTCTTCTGTTTCCCTTTCTCTGTTTATTTCCATCTTTGATCCACTCATGGTGTCGTTGATTGCTGTTGTTGGAACATAAAAGGAATTGCATTTTTACGAGAACTACATCAAAATATATGCATCAATAGATATTACGTTTTCACATATAAGCATTTAGATAAAAAGGTTGATATGTTCTTTTATTGTGCTAATGGTGGATAAAACACTAAAGGAGTGTAAAGCAGTACTAGGGGATGCAGCAGTCCGTCTTCGCGAACCAAACCCCATCCTTCCCCGAATTAAAGGCCTCCCAAAAGTCCACAAACCCGGAAACGAAATGAGGGAGATTGTTTCATCTGTAGGATCTCCAGCCCATAAGCTAGCAAAATGGCTAGTGAAAGAATTTCAAGGTATCTCCGAGCAATTCCCAACAAGCTCAGTTCGTAACTCTCAGGAATTCGTACAACATCTTCTTTCATCAGGTCATATAAATGAAAATGAAGTAATGGTATCTTTCGACGTCACCGCCCTTTTCCCTAGCGTACCAATCAAGGACGCGATTAACCTTCTAGAAGATTGGCTTTTAAAACAAGGAGATGATACAGCATGGAAGCAAAAGGTGCGAATGTACCTTAAGCTCACCCGACTTTGCATGGAAGAGAACTACTTCACTTTCAGAGGTTCTTTCTATAAAAAACTAAAAGGAGCCCCCATGGGAAACCCTCTATCCCCATTCCTCTGTGAACTGTTTATGGCAAATCTAGAAACCATTCTTAAAACGGAAGGATTACTTCCAACTCGCTGGTGGAGATACGTCGACGACATCTTTGCCGTAGTTAAACAAGATGATCTCCCCTTAATTCTTCAAGCAATCAACAATCTCCATAAAGACATCAAGTTCACTTATGAAATAGAAAAGGATGGGAAACTTGCATTCCTCGACCTTCTGGTAGTTAGAGAATCATTGTCATCATCGTCTTTAGAGTTTGAAATTTTCAGAAAACCCACAAACACCCAAAGAGTTATCCCTTACACTTCAAACCACTCTTTTCAACATAAAATGGCCACTTTCCACCACATGATCCACCGAATGTTGACCCTTCCCCTCAATAAAACCGGAAAAGCCAAAGAATTAGCATATATCTTCGAAACTGCTAGACTCAATGGTTACGAAAAGAGGACAATTCAAGCTATCATCCAAAAAAAGGAAAAACTTCTTCATAGGAAATCACAAACAACCCTTTCCGATTCACCTGAACCCCTGAAACGTGTGTCTGTCCCCTTCGATAAAGATATTACACAAAAGCTAAAAACTCAACTTAGGGAATTTGGCTTGGACTTAGTTTTCTCTAGCAGGAACAACCAATTGGCATCGGCGTTAGGCTCCACCAAAGATTCAATAGATGTATTAGGCAGAGCAGGGGTATACAAAATTAAGTGTAAACACTGCAGCAAAATGTATGTAGGTCAAACAAAGAGAACCTTGGCAACAAGGTTCAAAGAGCATCTAGCGTAGGTGACTAAGGCTGTCAAACAGACTGACAAAGGAATTTCACATAACTTCAAATCGACAGTTGCAGAACACATCTTTACGGAAAATCACGACATAACGACGAATGACATCACAATCTTACGGACTACCTCTACACCCTGGAAATTAGACGTCGCAGAAAGCTTAGAAATTAACAAACAACAAAACACAAATCTACTAAACAAAGACCAAGGTAACGGGTACACATGGCTCTTTAACTTAATACCCAAACGACATCAAAACCGACGCAGTGGAACACCCGCTGCTACGGAATAATCAGGTTGGGTATAAAGAAAAGGCGAGGTAGATATCAAGCATAATATTTGTTTTGGACTCAGGATAGGTTAGGTACAAGAAATGTTAGCTGTAGGTACAAGTGTTTGTATTTAGAAAATAGGATAAATACGGCAGGTGGTGAAGGTTTTCTTTCAGTCGAGTATTAGTACACGACACTGAAGAAGTCTGCACATTGTAGACGAAATACGCGTATCTGTCAAGATAAGCAATAAAGGTAGTTGGAATTAAATGGAAATTACTAATCATTCTTCGTATTTTCTAGTTACAGGTATTCCACTAAACAGCTCACACTCTCCATAATTCACCATATGAAGTCGTGTGACTCACGTATGGCTTTAACATTAACCGGCATCGATAGATCAAATTCGCTTATGTCTCAAAAAATTAACAGTTTCCTGGGGAAAGGGCTCACTACCCTAAAAAACAACAGGGCTTTTAAGGAAAAAGGGGGAAATTTTTAAATACATCACTTCCCCCCTTCGGCCAAGAGACTTCATGAAATCCTCGATGAAGTTAAATTTGTGGCTGCGGCTATTACAGCCCCTAAGTCAAATTCATCTCTTGTCACCGCACCCCAACAGAAAAATCGAAAACAATACCGTATCTGAACAGTCACATCATCAACAGCAGCAGCAGCAGCAGCAACAGCAAGAGCAACATCAACAGCAACAGCAACAACAACAACAACAACAACAACAACAGCTCATACAGACCACTACGAGTGACGTCATCGCTGACCTGTTTGCTGAACGTCGAGCCAAATTGTCTAAACTACGTGCCGAAGCTTCACCAAAAAATGACCCTCCTGTCTCTGGATGGCGTACTTTAGGGAATAAACGGTGCTGGAGGAAGGACTGGTCAGGATACGACATGAAGCTTAACAATCGGCAGCTTCAAGAAACAGCTGCTGATAAGGCCAGAGAAAGGAGGAAAAGAAGAAAACGACAACTCAAAAGAAGAAAACAACAACTCTTCCCCATCATCAGTCATCAACCCGTAGAAAATGCTCAAAACAACACTCTACAAGAAGGCAATCGAACTTTGGGTACAGACAAAGAGCTACTGGCCTCAGCTAAAACTCAATTTGCCGGTCCACCTTCTACCACCGACCACCCAATTGCAGCACTCTCGGCTTCAAAGTTTAGCTTCATACAGGGTGAAACAATAAACCCAAACCAACCAGAAAAGCAGAGCCAGCATTCACCAAATATCGTGCAAATAGTGGCTGAAAGTACTGCACTACTACTGCCTTCTAACAACCAACAACAGCAACAACAACAACAACCACAGCCAGCAAACCAACAACCACAGCCAGCAAACCAACGACAGCAACAACAACAACCACAGCCAGCGAACCAACAACATCCAGCAAATCAGCAACAACAGCAACAACAAAATCAAGATATCGAACTGCAGCAAAGCCAAAACATGCTGCCTCCAATTAGGAACACAGATAGGCAATTTGAACTTGACCCGATGCGGCCACCTATTGTACGCCATACTGAACAATCGGCGGAAGGGGACGGACGTTTTTGGCGGGCCAGACTACGCGACCCAAGAATAATGAAAATCGTCCGCCTATACCTTGCCTATATGAAGGACCAGCCTGCTACAGTCTGCGTAGAAGGAATGACGTCAACAAGCATCAAAATACTGCTTGCATCCGAAGGCCTTCCAACGGCCCCAGACCATCTGCAACGCATCTTCGCAGAAGTTCATCAGGAGTATGGAATGAATGCAAATGAAGCAGCAGCCGATCTGGAAACTTATTAGCGATTCCTGTCCAGCGAACGGACGCACCGCCTGCAGCAACTGCGCGAGAGCACAACCAAATTTCACTCCTCTTCACATTTTCGGAAGTAATGACGCCTTCTTTGGAAGCAGATATGAATGAAGAGGTATATAGTGATAATAATAATATTTTTTCAACCGACACACTTTCAACAATTTCTTCATGTAAACAGAATGCGACTGAAATTCTTATTTACTGTCAAAATTTTAATCGCATGAAAAGCCCAGCCAAAATGAAGGAAATTTATAATAATTTATTAAGTTCGTCCTTTTCGGTTATTCTGGCAACTGAAACTAGCTGGGACGAAAGCGTGCGTAGTGAAGAAATATTTGGAAGTGTGTATAATGTATTTAGAAACGATAGGAACCTTCATGAGTCTGAGAAGAAATCAGGTGGTGGAGTCCTCATAGCTGTTTCTGCCAATTTTAATTCAGAAATTATTACAACTACAAAATTTAATGAATTTGAGCATGTATGGGTGAAATCTTTCATAGCAGGTGAAACACACGTGTTAGCCTATGTGTATTTTCCACCACTTAATGCTAATAAAATTACATATGAAAAGTTTTTCAAATGCGCAGAAAAAATATTATCTGAACTCCCTCCTGAAGTAAAAGTTCACATCTATGGGGACTTTAATCAAAACAACGCCGACTTCATTTTAGACTCTGAAAATGAAAACATCCTTCTCCCAGTCGTTGGAGATAATATCACTTTACATTTCATGTTTGATGAAATTGCTAAATTAGGTCTGAATCAAATTAACCATGTAAAAAACCAAGGAAATTGCTATCTAGACCTCCTTTTAACGAATATTCATGAAGATTTCTGTGTGACCGAATCATTGAACCCATTATGGAAAAACGAAAAGTTTCACAAAGCAATTGAATATTCCCTATTCATACATGAATATCAAAGACCCAACGACTACGAATATGAAGAAGTTTTTGAATACAAGCTCGCGAACTATGAGAATATAAAAAACAAATTAAACTGTATCAACTGGCAACAAATTTTTAGGGACGAAGGAAATGTCGAATCATCTGTTGGCGTCTTCTACTAAATCCTATCCAACATCATCTCACAAGAGATTCCATTAAAGAAAAAACGACGTCACGGAAACACTAAACATCCAGTCTGGTTTAACAGAGAAATCAAAAGTATAAAGAATCGCAAACAAAAAGCCCACAAAATTTACAAAAAACACAAAAGCAGTGAACATTTAGCAACTTACTTGGAAATATGCGATCAATTGAACTTGGCAATCAGTAATGCATTTGAAGTATTTAATGCAAAAACTGAGCTTGAAATTAAGTCCTGTCCAAAGAACTTCTTTAATTACGTCAAAACAAAATTAAAATTAGACAATTTTCCATCAACAATGCATCTTGACGAACAGGTTGGCGATAACTTGGAAAAAATCTGCAAACTTTTTTCAAATTTTTTTCAAGAAATCTACACGACTTATTCGGAAGAAGATCGCGACCGCGATTACTTTGCATTTTATCCAGAATATCCAAGGAATATTGGTGTCAACCAACTTTAGGTTCAGGATATTTTGCAGGGTTTAAAAAATTTAGACCCCTCAAAAGGCCCTGGACCTGATGGAATTCCTCCAGTATTTATGAGGAATCTTGCGAAGGAATTTACATCTCCTTTGTTTTGGCTTTTCAATATGTCACTGGAATCAGGAATTTTCCCAACAATATGGAAAAGTTCATTCTTAGTGCCTATTTCCAAATCTGGCCGAAAATCTGACATACGTAATTATCGTGGAATCGCTATTATCTCTTGCATTCCCAAACTTTTCGAGGCAATTGTCAATAAAACATTATTTCTTCAAATAAAAAATCGAATAACAGACAAACAACACGGTTTTTTAAAGGCCGCTCAACATCCACGAACTTACTAGAATTTGTAAATTATTCACTGAATGCAATGGATAATGGGAACCATGTTGAAGCTCTTTACACAGACTTTAGCAAGGCATTTGATCGTGTTGACATACCGATGTTACTTTTTAAACTGCAAAAAATTGGAATTGAGTCTGGACTCTTGAAGTGGCTTGAATCATATTTAACTAACCGGCAACAAATAATAAAATTCAATGAAAAGAAATCAAATCCCATTCAAGTTACCTCAGGAGTCCCCCAAGGCTCCCATTTAGGACCACTTCTTTTTATTTTATACGTCAACGACATTTCCTTCGTCCTCAAAAATCTGAAAGTGCTAATTTATGCCGACGACATGAAGCTGTACTTGGAAATCAAAAATAAAGAAGACATCAATATATTCCAGTATGAAATTCATACATTCTACATCTGGTGTAAGAAAAGCTTATTGGAACTGAATGTAAAAAAATGCAATTTAATATCTTTTAGCAGAAAATTAACAACAACCAACATTGTAATTGCATTAGGAAATCAGAATGTAGAAAAGTGTGAAAAAGTGAGGGATTTAGGAATTATCTTAGACTCTAAACTTAATTTTATAGACCACTACAACACAATCATACACAAGGCAAATAGCATGTTAGGGTTTATTAAACGCTTCTTCTACAACTTTCAAGACCCGTACACTATTAAAACTCTATATATTGCCTATGTGAGGTCTATACTGGAATATTGCAGCATTGTGTGGTCTCCTCGTCCAGGTATACATGAAGAAAGAATATAATCAGTACAAAAGCAATTTCTATTATATGCTCTTCGTAAGCTGGGCTGGGCCTCATATCGTCTTCCATCATATGAAGCTCGCTGCATGTTGATTGACATCCAAACATTGAAAGAACGACGAGAATATGCGATGGTTTCATTTGTAAACGATATCGTTTCGCAGCGTGTTGAATCAGCCGAACTACTTTCTAAATTAAATTTTTATGCACCAATTAGACGACTTCGAAATCGTAATTTATTTGCTCTAAACCATCATCGCACGGAATATGCTAAAAATGGATCAATAAATAGCATGATGGATTCCTATAATCAACACTGTGAAGCCATTGACTTTACAATGTCTCGGTATAAATTGAAACAGTATTTTAAGTCCCTATAATTAAGGATACAAAACCAATTAATTTTTATATTTATGTATAGTTAAGAAAAAAGCTAATTGTATATGTACTAGTCTACAAATGGTTGACGAAATAAATAAAAAAAAAATGAACAATCATCATATCAATAGTAAATATATATATGCTTCGTAGCAATGATTTTTATTAGAATTATTTTATTACTATCATTGCTTCTGTAGTTATTATTTTTGTTTTTGTTATTATTATCATTATTCTAATTATTGTCATTATTTTTTATATAAATTTTAATTATTAATTCTATTAGAAGGTTTTATGTGAGGATTATTATGATGATTAAGATTATTACCTAAACAGCTTTAATTAATCTCCCTGTCCTCTAAAACCAGTGTTGCTCTGAATTCCGATTTTGCTTCGAACTGTTCATCAAAAGAAGCTGATTCGCTCCCGACGGCTTCTTGATGCGCCTCAAAATCCTCATCATATACTTCCGTCTTCAGGTGGCATTATTTTGGGCCCCACTGCAACACTGCAAGCGCCGGTGAAGAGTAGAGAGGACGAGATTTATAGAAATCCAACATTCTATCGCTTTATAGCGGCTAGCTGTCGGAAGGCAACAACAATGCATCAATTGATAAAACATCATTTTTTATTTGCATGATTACGCTAGCGGAAACAAGCCCTTTCAAAATAAACTTACAGAACTTTAATTAAAAGCAGATTATAGCACTGTTATTACAATCAAATACCTATAAAAACACTAATATTTTCAACTAACGCGACCGACTCGCGAACTTGGTTGATTTTCGGTTGCCTCAGAGCCCAGCCGACAGAATTCTATCCATTTGGATCTTGTAATATTATTACTGGGAAAACGCAAAAAAACTTAATTCCGGATAGTTCCTGCTATTTCGGCCACGTATTTAACTAAACACTTCATGTTGAACAACTTTGAAACGCCTGCGACAGCTTGCGACCAACTGCAAAAAGCGAAACGAGCTAAACCTAACTGATTTGTGAACGAATATTTCCCGACAGCATGAAGTCATGCGACGGTAACACATAAACATCAGAGACACGCCAAACAAAAACTACTGATTTACACAACAGCTTTCTTGATTATTTTAGTGTGTTGAAAATTTTCATGCTCAATATCGATACTCATTCAATACATTGTATACGGTAAATCTGAAGTATGCAATTATGACTTCAAAGTAGGCACTTTGCTAGAAGACTGTAATTATGCATAAAATGCCTAAAACGGTTATATTGAAAAATGCCTAAAGAGGTTATACGTCAAAAAGTGTATACATTTTAGGCATTTTGCTGCATGTGAAAGAGATTAGAAACTATGCATTTTAAGAATATGATTGTGTGTAGAAACTAGTCACTTTTTGAAATGAAGATGAGATAAGTAATTCAGCGCCAATATTTCAAAATTGCAGATCTGCTTTTTTTGTAATCAATGACATTCTCTATCGATTTATCTCAAAATCCAAGACAGGCAAATGAAATACAACATAAGGTAGGAAAATGTGTCGTCTTGCAGTTGGTACTGGTAATTTGCAAGAGAAAGTTTTCACTTCCGAAAAAGCGACCGCTTACAGCAGATCCGCCATTTTGAAATGTTGGCACTGAACTGGTCCTAGAAAATGGCTCTATAGATACAAATTTGAATTTATTTAAAAATTAAAAATACATTTCATGAAATATAACAAAATGGCACCACCCTTAGCTTAGCTTAGCTTGACTGACTGCTCGTATCAATGGCTGCTACTCCGTGATTGACCAGAGTCAGTGAAATTGCACAATGAATAAACTGAATGAGGCTGGGAGTAACCGACCATTCTCACTGTACACGTTTCAAATAATATAACAAAATGGAACCACGATCTTTAAACTTGTATTAAGTTTGTGCCACGGTTTGTGCTTACTTTTGACGTGGAGTTTGAGCTCCTGCACATAATAATCACTTTGGGCACCGCAGCTACTGATAGTACACTGGATAGTTATTATAATCTTTATATTTTATTAAAATATAACAATAATCAATTTAAGATTACTTGCCTCGTAGCTTGTCGCAAGTTTTGCTTGCAAGAACTCCATTTGTTTTATTTTCATTTTATCTATCAGGCAAAGCCAGTTAACCAGCACAAATCGATTTTTCACTTTGTTGATAGCGTTATTTTTATGCATTTGATCCATCTGCACTTGATTAAAAAAAAGTTTTAAAACTATTCATTTTTTGGAATTAAAAAGTAGGCATTTTTTGACGCATAGAGGATCTTCATAAAAATGCATGGAATTTAGTCAACAAATGACTACTTCAAAATAACCGTGTATGTGTAGTATTTGTTTCTCCCTCCCAGGTTTGGACCATCAGTGATGTTTAACATAGTCTTTAATGGCGCTTCATACATTCAAACGTTTGGTTCATCCAAACCACATGAATTGTTTTAAAACCTTTGTCTCACAAATTGAAGAAGAGTTTTTATATTATAATTCGGTGAAGCAATATGCACTGTCTCATAAATTTTCCTGTACTTTTTTCATATCGCATAATTTGGTATTTCTCAGTTCTTTACAAATTGCAAATTTCTGGGATTTCAAAACGTATCCCTGCTCTAAATCTCTATTTATTTTTAAAATGTAGGCCATATTTACAAGCATCAAGATTGTTCCTCTCACCCCTGGTGAAATGAAACCTCTATAAGTTTCATATTGAATTTTTTTAACAAGCGGTGCACTAAAGCTTATTAATATTTCTAGATTATTGGTAATTTTAAACTCATATTCTATAACATAGAATATTTCGGGTAATATTTTCCCGTTACTTCGTCTAGGAAAACCAATATCGCTAGAAAGATTAACTTCGAACTTTTCCAGTTGAATTAAGAACTGTTTCGGCTCGATAAGGTCCAGTAGAACGTAAACATTCAATTTATTTCTAATTAAAACATTTAAAAATTTCTTTTGACTGTGTTTAATGGTGTCAGTCAAACGAATTATCCATAATCCAAGGTCAAATAATTCTTCAAGGTTGATTCAAGGTAAATCATTGTTTTTATATCGTTTGTAAATTTTAATCCCTGTTTTATTTTATTTCGCATTCCGTCAAAATTCCTAGTAATCCATTTCATCTTCTTATCTTATCAACCTTATCTGAAGCATTTTTTAGAAGATCATAAATTGAATCAACCACATAATTTTGATGTTCCATGGTATTTTTTACATTCTACTCATTTTTCCTTAATATGTCTAAATTGGTGTCAATTCTAGACCTATCGTCAGAATCCATTGTCCCAAGTGAGGTCCAAAATCCTCTACTTACTCTACGGGGAAAAATGCTCTAATGAAACCTTATTTTTTAATATTTTTTTCTGATTCTATTTCTAGGTTTGTCGTGAGGTGATCACATTCATTATTTGTCACCCGAACGGACAACATTTTGCATGATTCATTATATAATTTTAATGATTTTACGAGATAATTAACTCTGTCGTTCAGCATGTTGAAGTCCAATTTAACTTTCACACCGAACGTTCCTGGCAAAATGTGGGTATTACCCAATTTTTCCATGTATAATTTTGGACTTTTGTCCGCTCCCAACAGTGAACCGGCAATGAAAAGCCTGTGAAGAATGAGACAAAATATTTCTTTTTAAAATAAGTGACTAGTTTTGATGATTGCACTACCATAAAGATTATCGTCCGTTCCAAAGATTTTTTCGATTTTGACTTTTCTTTAGAGTCTCTAAAGATCAATCAGCTTTCTTCTGTTTTCCAGAACCGTTGGTGCGAAGTTTATCGATGTGCGAAAGAATCAGCCGCTTTCGTCGTGATGGTGCATCGAGAAGTACATTGTAGTAAACGTTCCCAACCGCCTCGATGATGACTCCGGCCGGATTTGTGTACCTTCGCGAATACCGGTGACCCTGCTGCAATTTTTCGTGCTTGGTAAGGCTTGGCTGCTACTGGTGAGTGTTGCAGTACATTTGAAGTCTTCAGCAGATACAATGTTGTCCGCATTTTTCTTCCATTCAACACTTCAGAAGGGGACTGGCCATCAAGCAGGTTAGATGAAGTGGCTCGATACACATGCAGAAAAGTTCGAAATGCAGCAGATGCTGGTAATCCTTTTCCCTCTTGGATTTTTCGGAGTGACCTCTTGAGTGCGTATCCGTATCGTATCCGGTAGACTGGGTTCCATTATAGGAGACAATTACTTTCGGTTCACCGAATCTTGCAAAGCTATCGAACCCGATCATCGTCGAAGCAGTAGTTGATTTTGTCTAGAAAATCTCTGGAAAACGAATTTACAATTACCAAATAGCTGAATCCGTTGGTCGGTCCGGCGTAGTCAATAAGAATGCGCCCCCAACGACCTTCTGCGGTCTGCCACGGATATTGCTCTGCTTGTGGTGGAGATTTGTAGCACAACTGGAACAGCGTCGAATGTACCGATCTTGTCGTTGATCTACGGATAGCAGACGACACTCCGAACGATGGCATTGATTCGCTCGATGCCGGGATGACCTCAATGTAGCTGCTTCAACAGCTTTTTTCCGGAAACACTCTAGAATCACCAGCCGCTCGATCATCACGCATCCTTTTACTACGGATAATGCCATCGGAAATGGAAAAAAAAATGGAAAAACGCCTGCAACGCTGGATCATGAATTGATTTTCCGTTCTTCGGCCAACCGGAGTTGATGTACTGGACAAGTCGCAAAATGATGTACAACACTCTGCCGAATATTCCGATTTTCAGCTGGAGTGTCAGTAGTAAGGGTGTCGGAGGAAGAATAACTGAATGCAGATCCTCAGGCATGACAGTTTTCCACCACTCGCGTTTTGCACAATCAAAATGCAAGGCATTAAGTAGATAAAGTCTACTTAACTTAGCTTACGATCTTCATGATATGTAAAAATAATTAAACGACAGTTCGAACGATCTAAGACTTTTGCAACTGTTAGGATTGCCTATATTCAGCTAACATAATGATAAATATATACATATAAATGTTTCACCACCCCTGACCTTTTGTCTGATTTTCACCAGATCAGGATGAAGGATGAAGATATACAAAAGACGTCTTTATTTCTGAATTTTGGCTAATACAATTTTTTTCGTATGCTATTCGGCTTGCGAAATTCCAAGGCCATCTTTCAGAGTTCTATAGACGACGTGTTAAGACGACCTATAGGAAAACGCTGTTACGATTATATCAACGAAGTAATCGTTGTACGTGGACCACTCAAAGAACACCTCGATAATTTCGCATCTGTTTTGAAAACTCTAAGTGTTGGGATTTTCTTGTAGGATTGAAGCCAATTAAGTAACGTTTTTAGCGAACAGGGGATTATGAAAAGTGTAGTAAAGCAATACTAAATAATAAAACTAAAATGCGTGTCAAGGGAGAAGGGAGGTTTTTCAGCATTTCCTAAAGTTGTTGTGATGTGATGTGCTATTGAATTATGAGACTATTCTACAATGATCAAAAAATGATTTATCTAATTGGATGAATTGATGTATCATCCACTTGTATCTATTTTACTATACATATTACTGTAGCATATTTTGACCATCTTTAGTGCCATCGTGCGGCGAATAAGGGAGAGATGTAAGGAATATGAGACAAATCACCATACATAATATCATGATACAGAGTGCGGCAGAACGATAGTATGTCCTGTCCTAGTAATAAATCAAAAATCGCGAGTACAGGACGGTTGAAAAATTTCTCGATCGGTGATATTTCCGCAGCTTACAGTACAATAATTTTAAAATGAACACATATTGGTTGTAGGCAGAAAGACACCTGACAAACATTTAGTCATTAACAAATAATGTACTACAAGTTTGAAGTACCATCAATGCCCATAAATACGCAACAGTCCCATTATCATAGGGAATAACGCAATTTTGTTAGTTTATGCTTTTGTGGGTAGTTAAGGATACATTTCGATGAGCTTTCTTATTTTTTTAGAAGCGTAGAAGTGTATGCTTTTTTGTTGCGTATTCAGTAAAATCCTATATTAGTTTTGAATAGACTTAAGTACATTAAATACAATAGTCGAATTACCATTTGGATGAGAAAATCTTCAACAGTAATTCAGTGGAGTTTATTAGTTACTTGTTTTATTTACTTTTACGCGGTTCAACTAACGGACTGCTTTAGTGAAGTCTCAAAATAGATAAATAAACATCTATAACAACCATAGTCAGCCTGACATAAGAAAAGGCCTTAACAAGTTCTATGAAGACGTTGCTGAGGAGGATTTGCGGTAATTAATAATATCGTTCTTCACAGGCAAGTTCGCCTTTCCATTATGCCTCAATTTTTTTCATTCTTTTTCATATATACTGGAAAATCAAAAACAGATTCAATGGGTCAAAATAATTTTTAATCAACTTGTTGACTATATAACATATCTGATTACCAACTTTAATTTTTGTTGCAATGCATACCAAACGAAATTTTATAGAATGCAAATTGTTGTTTAAATTTTTACATAGATTACATTAAATTAATCAATCACATCCAATAATATCAGTATCGTACAAATTTTACTTCCAGTAGTAATTAAAATACGTTTAGGTACTTTTAAGTTCTTTATATACTCTTCAAATAATATCTAATACTTTGAGCACAAACTTAATACGTCTGAGTACAGAAAGTTTTTCTAAAATATTATTGAGTGCTTTGAATAATCTCAGAATTACATTTGAGTACTAGGAATATTTTACTAGTTCTTCTAAATCTTTGTTTAGTACCAAGAAGTCCAAACATAGTTCGAGTACAACGCTCTACATACAGTGCTCTGCATGCTCCTCGCATTTCTCCGCACTTTGAAACAAGTTTTTCTTTCAAATTGAGGACTTCAATTTCAATATCCCACAAATGATGCTCTTACGACGGCCACGAAAATTGTGAGAATCGTAAAATCTAACACACAAAATCTGTTCGGTAAAATTTCAAACTGCTGAAAAGTTAACTTAGACTTAAAAATAAATTAAAATCAAACTTAAAAATAATTCTTAAATTAATTAACATTAACATAAGGTCTTCCAAAATGTACACTGAATGCTTCATTCCAACATAATAGATAGAAAAATCTAACATTTTAAAATCTTCCTTACATTTCATGTGCTGATGATTCAAAGTTTACTGACTTTTTCAGCTGTTTGAAAGCTCAGTACAAATTACCGACCTCGGTAAAAAAAACTAGTGTGTACAGAGAACTGAATTCAAAGATGCATTAAGCTAAGCCAACAAAAGTATCCCCAGTACCGAATGCTACAGATGGAGTCCTTGCAGCTATCTGGATTTCCCTGCAAACAATTTTTCGGTTGTATGTAACATTATTTTTATAATCTAAATTTTAATATTAAAGAGTGTAGTGAAAGGAATAAAAAGACAAAGTAGCGAAATATATAGATGGGCCGTAATTACGAAAAACAGGATCGCCCTTAGGTCGTGTGCCTTTAATTTCCCTATCGTTCCAAAAACGGACGGTCTTGCCGTCGTGGTCGATTAAGTTGACTCTAATGCGGTCATCCAATCTGTGTCGACTAGCTCGCCAACCAACTGTAGCACCAGAATACTGACTTCGACGACAGGAGTGTTAAAGCCAACTCTAGTTAAATAATTTGAATTTTTTAGCGTTACCTAGAATCCACGTAACCCAAATAAGTCAAATATTTTAATTCTCATATAAACCATATACTGCTGTTAAATAAGTTACCTGCCTAGCCCCTTCCAAACGATGATGTGACCTATTAACCTCGGGTTAACACTAGTATCTGCCCCCACTTTTACTAAAATCAATTATAAAACATTGTTAATAACAATCTTGAATATCGCCGCCAATTCCCGCCCAGCTGTCAAATAAACAACTGATTAAAAAAACATTTGCTTATGCTCAAAAAAAATAAATTATTTTCACGCACATTTTTTCATAATCTGCACTAAACTGTTTTTTATCATGAGTTATATTCTCCGGCTGTAACAACTGGTGAACCATCATATTCAGAATCCAGCAACTGCACAGAATTGAATGATCAGTTTTTGTATCCAAATGAACTAGTGGGCCTCTACTCATGCATAATCGTTGTGTACCTAGCCATACTTTTATCGTCTCCTTTTGTGTCATGATCCGATCGTTCTGTGAAGCGCATTTGCCAGTGTAGTAAATGACGCCTGTATGTTCGCAAGGCAAACCATCATTGATATTCAGTGACACCCAAAATCGGAAAGCCCTGCTCTGAAGTACCCCAAAAGGTGATTAGCCGCTTAAGGATCAGCGTGTGTGAGGATACCAAAAACGAACAGGATGGATGGGTTGGTTGTGTACCGGGTTGTTCTTTTTTTTGGTTTATTTCGTTGTTGGGGGGGCTATTACGGTGCTTTATTGGGTGCGTCCGTTGGCGCGGCGGATCGGTGGCTGGGGCTTTTTCCTTTCTTTTTTGTTGCTGGTTCGCTTCTGGGGTTGGGAAAAGGTCAGCATCAGGGTTCGCTGAAAGTATGTAACTAGCACTATCCGCCAAAAGCATGGGACCGCTCCTTCAAGCAACAGTACGTCGAACGCCAGTTGCACCGCACCCCGAATAGTCCGGCATGACCTAATCACCGTAAACTGGTGATCGCCTTTTCTGTCTGTGCAGGTAATAGTTAGGCATGAGCAGCGGCATGCCCGCTTTTCTGTGGATATCCTGCAAATAGAGATAAGACAAGTAGGGCCGCTCCTCCGATTGGTGGCCCATCATAGTATTAGTAACTGATATTGATTCTATTGATTCCAACTTGGTCCTATACCCAATGCTTTCCTTATCTCCAATCCGTTCAACTACTCGCAATAATATGTTATATAGTGGGCGGAATATTACAATTTGAGATAATTCTAAGCAGTCGATTTACGAAAATATGGCATATCGACAGGTAATCGGTGGGTGACTGACCACCAGGTACTTCATAGCAAGATACTAGGAATCGGACTGGAAGTGTAAATGAGCAAACTCCCCTGGAACTTGCTGGAACGTCCGCTTTAAATGCAGTAACTACCCAAGTAACCATGAAGCTCTATATAGATACATCAATTTTGCATTATATTACGATATAAGTTTATAGTATAAAGCAGTCTAATCTTACTAATCCTTAAAGTAGAACTAAAGTCGAAAAGGGCCCCACTCCTGTCAAATTAATGCTAGCGCACATGCTTTATTGAAGCCCGAGAACAAGTATATTTAGTATATTTAGGGCATAGTTACTTTTTCAGCAGCTGAATTACTGCTTCTACTGAAATGTTTTATTGCATTTTAAAAAGCATTTATATAGAGCTTGGGATACTTAGGGGGAAAAAATATCAAAAATGTATTTAATTTTCTTCAATTTGAATTCATTTCCTCTATTGCGTTTTATTTAGGGATATAATCTCATATTATTTTATGGCATCTTCGCGTAACATTGATGGGATTAATTTTTTATAAGCACATGTGTTTCCTACATCGAGATTCGAACCCAGGCTTCTCACGACTGATCGACACAATTTTGATACCCGGTGCAGGTTGAAGCTGGATCATAAAAGAAAATTATATATCATATATATGAGAATGAAGATTCCTGGTTGAAAACACAGCTCAGTCCTCTGAATATTAACAACCAGAAAAACATGCGGCTCCCCATAATGCAGCCCTATTGTTTGCTCAAATTTTAGAAACCAAACATTCTGCTGCTAAGTCCAAGGTTAAGGAGAACGAAGATGACGATTCTGGATCTGACAGGCAGCTCAGCTCGATCATATGTTTCTCATTTCTAAAATCAAATTGGAAAATGTCATCCAGTGCACCAATGCTACATTTTAGCTAGCAATGAAGCATTTATTGAGATAATGCAATAATGCATCATTTAATGCGTATTTAACGTTAAGTTGTTTGTAGAAATATAGTAAAGCATCATAACATTTTTAATGTAAAGTTAATGCAACATAGCATGGGAGTTGTTGAAAAAATGTGATATGGCATTACTGTTGCTGATAGTCAGTCGAATTTGTGTTATGATATAATGCTTGTGGTTACTTGGGGAGACCTTGTAATTTGAGGCGAAGTCTTGTCAATGTTGATGATGTCTCTTTTAATCTCCAGATCAAAACCAATGGTCTATGATCTGTGTAAATAATAAAACGTTGGTTGAAAATATAATGTCAGAAATATTCCATAGACCATACGATCGCAAGTAGTTCTTTTTCGATTGTATGATAACGGATTTCTGCATCGATAAGAGCTCTGCTCGCACCGATAAGTGCTCTTCTACACAAATAATCAGTTTTGAAAAAATATAAATTTAATACTTTGAAAACTCACCATATATATAACTGCCGTCCTCATTGTTGTTCCTGATGCTTTTGTTGTTGTTTTTTTTGACTGGACCACTTCCAATGTCCTTCCACGCATGATTTTGACGCACTATTCAATAAACACAATCTTCTGTCCTTACTGTAACGTTCACTAGGCACCAGTCAGAAATGTTTTTCTTAGCGCACCGGGCTCCTCTCGGGCCGTTTGCGCTGTCACCAAATGAAGCACTACGCGGAGTGAATTACGCACTGGTTTTTATTCTCTTTTACCCGAGACTGTGATATCTCCTTTCGGTATGACACAATTCCACAATTTAATTTCACAGTTCAGTTTAATTGCTCAAAACTTTTACAAATCACTTAAACTATACAGCGAAAATGGGCAGCGTGACGTTGCTGCATCAAAAAACTTAAAAACCGACTAATCCTCAAAACTTTTACAAACCACTTAAACTATACCGCGAAAACGGGCAGCGTGACGTAACCACTAATTCTCAAAACTTTTACAAATTACTTAAACTATACCGCGAAAACGGGCATCATGACGTTGCTGCATCAAAAAAACTTCAAAACCGACTAATTGCGTGATAATTCCCCAACCTGGGCTTAAATATGGGCCCTCTCTGGCCATGTTCTTAAAAAAACCCTCTCGCCAGAACGCGGGTTCTGGCCACTCATTCTCACTGTGACCTATGGACTTATCATCCGATGCCCGCGCGGTTTTTGCATTTTTTGCAGAGTCAAACTAAAGTTTCACTGCAACGTGATACAATTACTACGAAAAATATAACGCAACAAGAAGAAATAAGATAATACTGTGCCTTGATAGTTTACGGTAAGGAAAAGGTTTGGTTAAATTGTGTGTAAATTTCTGCTCGGGATGGTTTTATTATTGCAGAATGTCATGACATTTTCAATTGTAGTATTTTTTTTACTTCTTGCGTTCCCTTTGGTCATTATGAAAAGTGTCAAATGTTACCAAAAACATGTTAAAATCCAGTCCCCTTGCCACCACTGAATGCAACATCGAAACACGTTTATTTTGGCAAATAGTTGAGATTTTAAAAATGCTTTAAAAGTTGACCATCGAGGCACTTTTTTCACATCAGATCTCTCCACCCTGGAGTTTTCTCCAAAACTGACGTTAGAGCTTCAAGTTTTTACACACAATGTATAAAGTATACAATAAGAAGCAAAATAGGCAAATGTTAAACGAAAATTTCAAAAATACTGTTTGAACCATTTTACCCCATATCTTTTGAACCATTCATCCATTCGTCTTGCTATCAAAGAAAGAGTTGTAGGAAACTTAACAAACATTTCAAAAAACGTTTTGTGGTTACTGAAAAAACGGGAATAACGGGTGTCCACTAAAAAATGAGAATGATTTCATTACTTTTCCATCAGAACAAAAACGGCCGCATAGAAATGTCACTTTAGATGAATGAATCGTTGCACTCTCCAGAAAATTTTCATACACTCTTATTTCACTCTAACATGTTCAGTCGTGTTCAGCATGCCGTCGAAACAGGAAGAACTGCGCGCGCGCGTTGTACAATTCTTTCAAGCGAACGAAGATCGTGGAAAAAAATACACGGTGGACCATTTTTGTCGTGAAAAAGTTCCGGTATCCACCGTATACCGTATCCTGGCATGCATGAGAGTAACCCGGAAGGAAGGTTGCGGCCGTTCAGCGAAAATAATGAATGAGAAAACGCTCCGCTCGCTGCGCAGCATGTTCAACAACAAGGATTCGGTAAGTCAACGGGAAGCAGCCCGAAAGTTCCATTGTTCGAAGTCACTCATCTGCAAGACGCTAAAGAAAGAAGGAATAGTGTGTAGAAAGAAAACCAGATCCCCAGAGTACACAGATGAGCAGATTCAAACCGTGAAATCCCAATGCCGCTGGATGACTCGGAATTACGGCGGAAAATCTTTCGTTCTGGACGACGAAAGCTACTTTCCTCTTTCGAAGTCTCAGATACCGGGAAACGACCGATTCTACACTAAGGACAAATCTACTACTCCTCCAAAAGTAATGTATAAGTTCAAGCACAAATTTGAATCGAAGGTTATGTTATACATCGTAATATCCGATAAGGGTATTTCGAAGCCGTGGTTCAAACCAAGCGGTTTGGCCATCAACCAGGAGGTGTACCAAAGAGAGTGTTTGCAGAAAATACTCATCCCATTTCTTAAACAACATCACTCGGATGGCAAATACGTGTTTTGGCCGGACAAGGCATCATCGCACTACGCAAAAAAAACGCTAGCGTTTTTGGAGAGCCAAAATATACCATATGTCCCAAAAGACCGGAATCCGACAAATTTGCCACAGTGCCGTCCTATCGAGGATTTCTTCGGTCTTTTGAGCTCCATGGTATACAAGGATAATTGGAAGGCCAAGAACACCAAGCAACTTACCAACAGGATCAAAAGCTGCATCCGAAAAATCGATGTGGCTGCCGTCCAACGGTCATGTTCCAGCATAACGACTAAGCTGCGCCGCACGGCGGACCACGGACCATATGACAATATTCACTAAACACCAAAAGTTGATGTTTTAAAAACTTTTTTTCCTGACATTTCTTCATCCTCAAATTTTTGTTCAAATTTGCATAATAACTTAAAATTTTTACAATCAGAAACTTAAAAAAATCAAATAATATTTTTTGGAAATATTCAAATGGTTATGTTAATTTTAGATTTTTTTTCCGAAGATAATTTTTTTATCAGTGTTTATTTTTATCACAACCTTCACACATAGGGCCACAACTTGTTTTTAGACAGTTTTTTTTGAACAACTAAAGGTTTTTGAGCTACAAATTATTAATTGAAGTGCTATTCAAAATGCTTACGCCTCTTTTAAAACTGACTCTTGAATCCAACATTTGTTTGCATCAGTGGAAAAAACTTACTTTTATGGTTTAAACGTGTGTAGAAATTTTCAAATAAAATCGGAGACACTCGAAATTGGTCGGTAGGTCATTTCGCCTGGAAACGCTCTTATATGAGTAACGATCTAGAACCCTTTAAGTTTGTTTTGGAGCAAGACTTGCGAATATAGGAATTGGATAGAATACCGAGAATTTGTATGAAAGAGGTTCAGGAAAAGAATAATGAAATAATGCGTGATATGTAGAAAAGAATAGCAACAAACTGTACCTTGGAATAAAAACGAAGTAATTTTTAGAAATATTGGGGGAATTTGGGGGAAAAATTGTTTTTGGAGGGGGGAAAAGGGACCAAAAAAACACAACCCAAAAGGTTGGGGTAAAAAAAAAAAAAGAAAAAGAAAATAAGGGGAAGAAGGTAAAAATAAAAATGGGAAAAAAAAAAATAAATTTAGGGGCCCCCAAAGAGGACAAAAAAAAGAAGAGGGGGAGGACAAAACAAAAAAAACGGGGCCATAGGCAGGAGGAGGGGGGGGGGGGGGGGGCCCCCCCCTAAGTTTTGATTTTATTTTTAGAATTTTATTATTTGTTTCAATATATTATTATTTATTTTTTATCTCTAGAAGGTTGCAAGGTAACTTGTTGCAATACAGTTGATGTTACTCCAATACTACTCAATTAAGTCACAATCAAGTCACTGTAACCAAATATGACGATTTTGTGTTGCTTGGAATGTTTGTCAGATTGCTCCTTTGCCTAAATAAAAAAGCCAAATTACGCGAAGTTGCCTCGATTTTGTAACAAGTTGTAGCAAAAAAGCGTAAAAAATTGACATCCATGAGAAAAAAGTTGTAATTATATAATAGTTTTTAAATAGTAACGAGTAACAATTTTATTACAATATTTTTCTTTTAACCTAGAACCCAACCTATGTAGCCTAAAGTATCTAAAAACCCCAAGCAGCACACAACAGTCAAAACTGGTTTCAGCAGCTCTATTGTGACTTAATTGAGTCACAGAGCAGTCACCTTTACTGGGTTGAAACAAATGTGCTACTAGGGAAATATCTCTTAATCTGTAATGTTAGCTATTAGATAAGCATTGATTGATTTTTTTCCCCGCTAGCTGAAAGTTGAAGAAGCTATGCTCAATAAAATGTTCAGTTCTTGGTTAATCAAAAAACTGAATATTCAAACCTATGCTATAGCTTTCAGAAGCCAAATAATACTAGATTAAGAAACACAGTTGATAGTTAGAAAAAGTATCAACGAAAAATATTTATTTGAACTATTCATGGCATGGGTCAAACCGCCCCGTTACCCCGCTTTCCCCGTTTTAGGGTACTGTAGTTTCGTATTATTGAGAATATATGTTGATCATATCTTACAGTTTGAGTCAGCGTGTGAGAAGCAGAACAGCAAGCTAGTCAGGGCGAGAAGTTGCAGTTGTCTTATCCTATTCAAATAATTTATCCATTTTTATGAGCATGAGCAGGATAATGAGCATGATTGACCGCCCGAAGTTGTTATTCCGTTACTGCCAGTTCAGCTGTTATTACTCAGAAGATCAACAGATGATGCAAACATGCTCAATGTGTAAAACTGGTGATCCCAAACTAAGGCAATACCGGCGCTGGCCTCGCCCGAATGCAGGTCAAATAAGGAAAGGGTAGGAATGCGTTAACGTTTATTTGGACGTTTTATTGGAAGCCGAGACCACCGCCGCACTTCCACGAGAAATCACTGGGATTTTGGATGACAAGATTGGGTGGCAGCAGGGTTCGTTTTGGTAAACAATAAGCTGAATTCACGCTTCGTTTAGTAAAATATTTAAATACTAGTACCGATTTCTGATTCGAACCGATTACAACAGTAAGGATGCTATTGGGGCCACACACAAAGTGTAATGGTGTTTTTTCATCGGAAAAACAAGGTTATTTTTTATAATGTTGGAAATCCGATTTGATCTGAGTTAAACCAATAATAAGGATGCTATTGGAGCCACTCACAAAGTGTGATGGTGGTTTTCCGTTAGGAAAACAAGGATAATTTTATGAACGCTTGAGAGACGCTTTGTTGTTCTCTTACTGTGCTCACTCGATCACTCGTTACACCGAATTATAGATAACCGAAACAACACGAAACGCGCCATGCTCGATAGGAAAATAGTGCGTAATAAAGCATCGACACAACCTTTCACAGCCGATGCTCGAACCAAACTCTTTTTTCGTAACTTACAATTTTTACTACTGTATTCTACAATCTATTGCACTGTTGTAACTAATAACTGTATCAATCAAGTTGAAGTGTCTGATGAACAATCTATGCTAATCCATTAAAAATTGAAATTGAGGGATTTCGTAAAAATAAGAGTCCGTAGATGCATTTGGTGCCTTCTGGTAACTTTATGTTTCTATTGATATCCATGCTCATCGGTTTAATACCAACCGGGAGAGACTTGGCCTTATACAAATGGATTTCATTATCTCCAGTCCGCTCAACCAATCGCAACGTTTTGTGATAGATTGGACGGATTATTATAATTTGAGATAACTCCATGTAGATGTCTTCCAAGTTTGGCAGATCGCCAAGCAATCGGTGGAGAGTTTAGAGGAAGACCGGAAGAATAAGCGATGGTTCTGCGCGTGTTTATAAACAGAAGAACCTTCATAACAAAACGAATCATCGGGTAAAATACATACGGTTTTTTTTTAATTATAAGCAGTCTAAAGCAGTTATTTGATTCATTTTATCCAGAAGTACCATACATGGACATTCGAAAGTTTTTCAAAAGTAAGTATAATATTTTCAGCATGTAATTAAAAAAAAACAAGCAAACAAAACAAAACGAATGTTTTTTCATGCAGCTGAAATAACCACGAATAGAAAAATATGCAAAATGGTTGTATTTCTCGAATTTGAACAACAATTTTAATGTAATTCAATGATACACCGTTTTGGTTTCATACTACTCAGATACACATGATTGCTACATATACCGTGTTTCGACAGAACGTGTTTCAGTTGGATCATATCAGATAAATCGGTTCAAATTTCAAAACGCAGATGCAGATGTGTATATAAATTATTTTTAAAATATTGTGGAATAGCGTTGGAACGCATATGAATTTCTTTTCGTCATTGATGAATAAAATTTCTTAAATTATTTACTAACCACTCGTGTGTTGAGAATGCAAGTAGCAACAGTTCAGCACAAAAAACACAGCTTGCTTACATTTGTTACTTACGTCGTTTTAAAAGGTTATGTTTGATGTTCCTGTTTAGAAAATATCAGATAAAATAATTATACTAAAGGTATAATAAGCTATAAATCACCAAAACTCAAAATGTATGTTTGTTAAAAGCTAATCACTTATTATTTGAACAACCATTAAAAAAAAAAATCTATTCAAACGGTGTGAGCATGGTAAGTAAAAAACGGTGTTTCTTCTGTGTTGCTTTGGGTGAGAGGGTCGCGGATGAAAAGTACATTTTCAGTACAAACTGCAAACAATTTCGGTGGTTATTCTATACAAAAATCCAACATGACCTGTTAAATGTTTGGCATTCAATGTGGTTTGATTTAAAAACATGGGAAAAATCGAAAGTTTTTAAAATCGTTTTTTTTATTCCAGAACAAGCCTAGAATTGTTTAATCTTGTTGCAAGAAACGGACGGGTATTGTGAAATACTTTGGGTGAGAGTAGAGAAGATAATCCACCCGCATTCAGGCGTAATGTCACATAAATGGGGCTCCATTCCCGCTCCATCTGTCGGAACATGAAAATGACCCTACTCTACTGGTCCACCGGGCGTTGTATTGTCCGTTAAGTGTCCGTTAATGTTAATTGTTCAGTATGTGCAACCACTGGTTGGAGACGATGTAATTCTCTCTCTCTCTCTCTCTCTCTCTCTCTCTCTCTCTCTCTCTCTCTCTCTCTCTCTCTCTCTCTTTAAAAAAAAACTCGCCCCCCCCTATTTGAAATCCTGGCTACGCCTATGCACGTGGCCATGGACCAAACAGCAGGATACGACTACACAGTAGGTATACATGTCTAGAGAGACAGGAATGCAAGGAATACATTTACATTTTCTTGCATTGCTGTGTCCTCTTCATTTTGATAAAGATAGACTGTGATTTTGAAACACAACTGTTTTATCTATGATGACAATTGCGGAACACTCATTTTTGTAATAAATTCGTCATCTTACAGTTTACATAGAAATGAAATACACTTAGTAAATACTACGCAAAGGGCAAGAAAAAGTGTATGTAACAGTTAATGAATAAATCAATGTAAACAAAAAACAAACGAATCAAAAGTCCAATATATGTTATAAACAAAACAAAAAAATTGAAAAAAAAATAAAAAAAAAGAATTTTGGTGATAAAAAAAATAAGAAGAACGGGTGGGGGTAAAAAAAAAAAAAAAAAAAAATGATTTATTTTTTTTAAAATGTAGAAAGAGAAAAAAAAAATAAATAAAAAAAAGAAGGAAAAACCGGGGGGTGAAAAAAAAAAAAAAAAAAAAAAAAAAAAAAATTAAAATAAAAAAAAAAACAGGAAAAAAAAAAAAACTTCTGCCCCTGTGGTGAGGGGGAGGAGAAAGTAGAGGTATGAGGAGAAAAAAAAAAAAAAAGAAAAAAGTGGTGAAAGAAGAGGGGGGGGGGGGGGGGGGCGGAAGGGGGGGGAGAGAAAAAAAAAAACAAAAAGGGACAGAAAGAAAGCACCGACCAACGCAAGTCAATCGGCAGGATTTGAAGACTGAGAGTGTGGTGGCACCCAAAAGGATCAAGGCGAAAGGGAGTGAACGGCTCTCATGAACGATTATCAAACGGTAACCAAACGCTCAGCCAACGTTCAAAAAGCGGCAGGGATAAGCAAAAAAACCTTTTGGCTGGAAATAGTGCTGGAGAACCTGTCACTGTGTACGAGCTACTAGCCAGAGATACGTCAACTTCTCTTGGTTAACAATTACATCAATGTGGATTGGTACGGGGTACGCTAAACACCTCTGAACCATTCAAAATCAACAGATCGATGACAAACATCAGACGAAGGACCACTTGTTTATGTAAGTCAGGGACACATCAAACGTCTCCTTGACTATATGTATGTGGGGGGTCGGCTCCGGTAAGGCTTCAGAAGCGGATGCCGCCCGCGTGGATTATCGATTTTTACGACCCATTGCCACGGAAAAAGGTTGAGCGGGGAGACTTGCAAACCTTTGCAGCGTTTCCTTCGGGTTGGTAGATCAGCTTGCGCAGGCGATTATTTGCTAGCCAGACGCGCATGAAGTCGCGAGAAAACGGATGAGATAAAAAAAAAACCGAGAAAAAAATCTTCGTAAATAGAGAGTGAAAAACAACCGTACGTGCTCAATCGAATTTGAATATCCCAATGATATTATTTTGATTCAAAATGTGTGCTTTATACTTGTGTTGATAGCATTGCCTACAAAGAAGAGAGACACGAGAATGCAATACGAAGCAAGTTTTATATAAGGGGACGGGATTCAGTTATAAAACCAAAAATCAGCAACGAAGCAAAATAATTTGGCAGCTGAGGAGTGTGGCTATTGCTGTTTTAACATAGAATGAAACGAAATGAAATAAAGAGAAGAAGACAATTGGAACCATTTTTACCCGTTTTTGGGACACGAAGAGGGAAACCCATATTTTCAACCTGTGAAGATTTATGCAGATATGCAGATTTGTATGGGAGCAAAAATAGGTCATTTTTAAGTAAACTATTGAACTACTTATACAAATAGCACTTAATTAAAATTTTAACCCAAAATTGTAAGTTTTACTGATCAAATGGTTTATAAATGAAGTCATTCTGTTCAGTCAAACGAGAGTTCTCAGCGTTCAAAAACCTTTCGCTTTTACTTAACGCTCTCATTTTCAAAACTTTGAAATGACACCCAGCATAGAAAAGAGAAACGTAGTCCTACGTTAAAACTGGATGCAGGGGTCGAAGCTGTAGATAGCCGACCACAAAACGGAGGTGCTGATAGTCAACAACTGCAAAGCGGTACAGCAAGCAGATATCGTCATCAGAGGGCTTGCCATAGCCTCGAACCGCATGCTGAAGTATCTGGGTGTGATGATTGACGACCGGCTAAATTTCAACAGTCACGTAGATTATGCCTGTGAGAAGGCGGCGAAGGCCATCAATGTGGCAGCCAGAATCATACCAAATAGCTACGGACCTAGCAGTAGGTTCACTTCGCAATTTGAGAGCCATTTTCTGTTTGAAATAGAACCAAGACAAATCAACTACCGAAGCAGAAATACTTAAATAGTTGAAACATCAGACCAAGCCTTCTCTTTCTTTCTCTCTTCTCTCATTTTCCCTAATTCTCATGTCCTCACTGCTTTTGTATAGGCGGAACGATATTCTTGCGGTTGATGCAACGATACTGCCGAGGACAGTTTAAGTTTGTTGGCGTAAGTCCAAATTTGCGTTGATTGTTGAGGCTTATATCTCAATAGTGTTAAGATATATCGCAAAACCGACAAAATTTTCGCCCTTCAGGATGACAAAATCAAGTTTTCACAAATGGATGCACATGTTTTGATCGATATTTGCTACCGTTCGACATTTTGTACTCACACCCATTCGGCACCTCTAAACCTCAACGGGAAAATCTGAAATGTATGTCATCTAATGGACCCTAAAGATCATTTTCCACATGGAAAAACATGTACCCGATTATTTTTTTTTTAAATAAGCCCCACCCTAACCTAGCAGTAGTAGGCGGCGTCTACTGGCTAGTGTATCATCATCGATACTGATACCCAGCCTGGATCCCAGCGCTGGAAACCAAGTGAAACCGGGCGAAGTTGAGCAGTACGTTCAGGCTTATGGGCATGAGAGTCGTGAGTGCGTACCGAACTATTTCATCGGAAGCAGTATGCGTCATTGCCGGAATGATTCCGATTGGCATCACTCTCACGGAGGACAGTGAATGTTATCAGAGGAGTTTGAAAGCTGGTGAAAGCGGAGTCGATGACTAAACTGCAACGAGAATGGGACACGGGGGTGAACAGTCGATAGACGCACAAGCTCATACCGGATTTGTCGATCTGGATGAAAAGGAAGCACGGAGAGGTAAACTTCTACCTTACGCAGTTTCTGTGTGGCCATGTTTGCTTCAGGCAATATTTGCATCGATTCGGACACGCAGCGTCACCCTTTTGTCCGGAGTGCGCAGATGTCCAAGAGACACTGGACTACGTGGTCTTTGACTGCCCACGATTTGGACTATTATTTATTTGGGAGGTTTTGCAAGCGAGTCCGTTTTCCGAACAATATAACAACAATAACGTTATTTATAAAATGGTAATCAAATATGATCTTTCGATCAACACACTCATCTGTATCTTTACTTTTGAAAGTTTATACGATGTGGGTCTACTAGGATTCGTTTATCAAAGAGCCTCTATCGAATTGATGCTGTCCGAGAAGATCAAGTAATGGTCTGCGGACATGTTGGAAATCATTCCTAATGCGATGTTGATTGCTGCCAGCTCAGCAACATAAATAGAACAAGGTGCGTGAAGTATGGGAAGGCGTTAGAGTTTTCATTGAAGACACCGAAACCAGTGGATTCATTGAGGCGGGACCCATCAGTGAAACCCTCTCTTTTGGAATGGATTTGTTGATACTTTTCAGTAAAAATTCGTGAAATTACAATTCCACGATCCGGAATCCCATGAGATTTTTGCTTCATGGACAGATCAACATCAATTGATCAAATGCTATGGTTCAAGTGAGCATTTTTTGGAGTATAAGGGCATCTCCAGGAGTCTATGGTTGTTACAAAATAGAACTGGATTTATAACAAAGATATCTTCAGCAAGGCGTTCTAGTTGGATAATTTCGAACAGTTTCATGTTAAAATTTAAATCTGGAATACTACGTTGTTCTATTTTTGTTCAAATTTGAAACGCGTTTCATCCAAGTTATTTTTTTTTGTCATTGTGGTAGTGTCTATGGAATCAAGTCAAACGTCAAACGTTGAATCAACGTCCGGTCGTGCATCTGTTTGAATCTTGTATACGTTCTACTTTTTCGTTAATAATTTCAAGTTGCAGCAACAAGTCTGAACTCGCTGACCATCATATCCCTATTTCTTTGTTATTACCATCATTTCCCTATTTCTTTGTTTTTAAAATGTTTTCGAGAATTTCTCCATATTGTGGAATATTTAAATTAGGTATAGAACCGAAAATGATTTAGACGAATATTAAGGGGAATTCCAGAGAAGTTCTGAGAGGAATCCCAAAGGAATTATGAGGGAAAATTCCAGAGGAATACTGGAGAAATTCCAGCGGAATTTTGAGAGGAATTCCAGAAGAATTCGGATGAGAATTTAAGAAGAATCCTGAGGAGAATACTAGAGAAATTCTAGTAAGAATTCCTGAGAAATTCTGAGAAGAATTCTTTGAGTGGAATTTTGAGAATTTCAGTGTAATTCCAAGATTAATTCCACAGGAATTCTGATGAGAATTGCAGAAGAACACTGAGGAGAACTCCAGAGGAATTCTTAGAAAAACTGCGAATAAAATAAAGGGAGAATTCCAGAAAAAAATCCTATGAAGAATTGCAACTGAATTCTGAGGAGAATTCTAGGAGAATTCTAAAAAAAAATCTATGAGAATTCTGAGGAAAATTCCAGACAATTTCTGAGATTTCTAGAGAAATTCGAAGGGGATAGTAATTCTGAAGGAAATTCCAAAGGAGTTCTGACAGGAATTACAGCGGAAATTTGAGGAGAATTCCTAAGGAATACTGAAAATATGCCCACAGAAGTTTTGAGAATCAATTATACACACACATTCAAGTCTTAAGGTCGTCCAAGTGAATCTCCATCACGCAAAGGGAGCAACAGCTGTACTCTGCAAAAGATTCACGGAGAGCATACTGGATATCGCCTTTATCCAGGAGCCATGGACAAATAACAGTAGGATATTGGGAATCCCTACAACTGCTGGTAAGTTAATTTACAATGAAGGGCAGCCATCACCGAGAGCTGCAATATTAGTAAATAGAGAAATAAAAATAGTTCCAATTACAGAGTATATAAAAAGAGACATCGCTGCTGTCATGATGGAGGTGCCAACAACTCACGGGACAACAGAAATATATGTTGCTTCAGCATACTTTCCAGGGGACCTTGACGATGTACCTCCACCAGAAGTTGCAGCGTTTGTTTCATACTGCAAGAAACAAATAAGGCGTTTATAATTGGCTGTGATGCCAATGCTCATCACTCCATATGGGCCAGCACGGACATCAACAACAGAGGTGAGCATCTTTTAGATTATATATCGAAAAATGAAATAGATTTATGTAACAGAGGAGACGCTCCCACTTTTATAAATGCAATTAGGCAGGAAGTCCTTGATCTGACGCTGTGTAGTGCGAAAATCTCTTCCAAAATTAAAAATTGGCATGTATCGCAAGAAGTATCGTTGTCAGATCACTTGCAAATATTATTTGACTATGAGGCTGATCAACAACTCATACAAACTATAAAAGATCCCAGAAAAACAAACTGGGAGCTTTATAACTCAAGGCTAGAAGTGAGCAAAGACTCCTTAACAAATGACTCGAACTCTTGTGAAGAACTTGAGGAAAATGCAAAGCAACTTTCAAACTTAATTCAACATGCTTTTAATCAAAGTTGTATCGCTAAGAAACGTTCCACAAATAGGAATGTACCATGGTGGAAAAACAAGCTTCAGAAACTTCGTAAGAAAACCCGGAAGCTTTTTAACTGGGCTAAACGAACACAACAGTGGGAACAATATAGAGGATCCCTCACTAGTTATAATAAGGAAATACGGAGATCTAAAAGGATACACTGGAGGCATACATGTGAAAACATTGAAAGTACTCCAGCAACTGCCAGATTGCAGAAAATCCTCTCTAAAGATCACTCCAATGGGCTGGGCACTCTTAAAAACGAGGATGGTTCTTTTACTTCATCAGCAAGTGAAACTTTGGAATTGATGATGAAAACACACTTTCCATGTTCTATCATTAGTTCAAGTGAAGACCAAAGTATACTTGCACCAAAAGTTGGCCTTGATGCAACCAGGACGCATGTTGATTTAACAATGAATGGAACGACTGGAGTAGATAGAGCCAGGGTTGATGCTTGTTCTTTGGCCGATACAATTTTTACCGAAAGAAAAGTCGAATGGGCGATTGACTCTTTTGAACCCTTCAAATCACCTGGTAGGGATGGAATCTATCCTGTACTACTGCAGAAGGGAAAGTCAACTCTATTACCCATTCTAACAAAACTATTTCGGACAAGTTTAACATTAAGCTACCTTCCGACAGCGTGGCGACAAGTGCGTGTGACGTTTATTCCTAAGGCTAATAAAAAGGAAAAAAGTTCACCTAAATCCTATAGGCCCATAAGCTCATCGTCAATTATACTTAAAACAATGGAAAAAATTATTGATAAATACATAAAGTCAACATATTTACTTAAAACTCCTCTGAGTAAACATCAATTTGCTTATCAGGAAGGTAAATCATCGGTAACAGCGTTGCATGCGGTTGTTACTAAACTAGAAAAATCTTTTCAAGCTAAGGAAATCTCACTAGCTGCGTTCCAAGACATTGAAGGAGCATTTGATAATTCATCTCATAGTTCAATGGTTAAAGCAATGATGAAACTTGGTTTCGACAAATGTATTGTCGATTGGATTAACGAGATGTTATCAAATAGACAAATATCAGCAAACCTCGGAAGCTCATCCATCAGTATTAGAGCTGTAAAAGGGTGTCCACAAGGAGGCGCATTATCACCTTTATTGTGGTCTATAATAGTTGATGATCTCCTTAAAAATCTGAAAACCCTAGGGTTTGAAGTAGTTTGCTTCGCAGATGATATAGTCTTAATAGTACGCGGTAAATACGACTGTATCATTGCAAACAGAATGCAAAGTGCTTTAAATTATGTCTCTTTGTGGTGTGATAAGGAAGGCTTGAACATAAACCCTTCCAAAACTACTATTGTGCCATTTACAAAGAAGAGAAAATACTGTATTGAGAACATAAGGTTGAAAGGCACACATTTGGTACTTTCAAATACAGTCAAATACCTTGGAGTATTTCTTGACAGCAAACTAAATTGGAACTTTCATTTAGAGCAGACAATCAACAGATCGACAAATGCTCTATGGATAGCCAAAAGAACATTTGGTAAGCAATGGGGACTAAGGCCAAAAATGATCCATTGGATTTATTCGGCAATTGTGAGACCCAAGATTACCTATGCTTCATTGGTCTGGTGGCCAAAAACAAAAGAAACTGTTGCACAAAGAAGGTTAGAAAAACTTCAAAGACTAGCAACTTGTTCAATTAGCGGTGCAATGAGAAGTACACCAACGAAGGCACTGGATGCACTACTTTTTATGTTGCTATTGCATCAATTCATACAGCTAGAAGCTGAAAAGAGCGCTCTAAGGATCAGAAGGTTTGCGAACCTTTTAGAAGGTGATCTAATAGGACATCTTAGCATTCTAAAAATTGTAAAATTTAATCCTTTAGTTATGAACAACGAAGATTGGATGAAAAAAAAATACAACTTTGATTGTTCATATCAAGTTATTGATCCTAGGCGTGATTCGTGGGCAAGAGGTGGCCCAAACCTCCGCCAAGGATCGATTGTTTTCTATACAGACGGTTCGAAAATGAACAATCAAGTGGGAGCTGGGGTAACTGGCCCAGGGATTAACCTTTTAATCCCAATGGGAAAGTGGCCAACTGTATTCCAAGCTGAAATTCAAGCAATTCTGGAATGTTTTGCAGAAACTATAGATATTCAAATGTATGCATTTTTTCGGATAGTCAAGCAGCTCTGAATGCTTTAAAGTCAGCAATATGCACGTCCAAACATGTTTGGGAATGTGTTCAATCACTTCGGAAATTGTCTTGTATAATCAAATCAATTTGTACTGGGTTCCTGGTCATTCTGGAATTGATGGAAACGAGAAAGCCGATGAACTAGCAAGACTCGGATCGTCTCATCAGTTTGTAGGACCTGAACCCTTTTGTGGTGTATCTGCTTCTTCTCTTAGAATGGAGATGAAAGCCTGGGAATGCTTGAAAGTGGAGACAAACTGGAACAACACTTTCAAAGCTAGGCAATCAAAGCGGTTCATTACTCCAAACATTTCAATGACTCGCAAGTTACTAGATCTTACCAAAAAAGATCTAACAATATATACAGGCCTTATAACCGGTCACTGTCCGAGCCATTATCACTTGAAGCTGATAGGAAAACTTCAAGATGATTCATGTCGATTCTGTAACATGGATAGAGAAAACTCGGAACACTTGTTATGCCACTGCCCGGCAATTTTCAATAATAGGCTGAATTTCTTTAACAAAGGGCTACTAGAACCCCTTCAGATTTGGAGAACAAATCCCAGTACGGTAGTACACTTTATTCGGAGCGTTATACCGTCCTGGGACAATGCTTTAGGTCAGACTTTGACGATCACTTCTATCAATAGTGATGCGTCATGCTGAAAATAACTAAAGCAACAACAAAAAGGGGATATGTCACAATAGATCTAAAAATTGGTCGCAGTGACGAAAATACCCGACACGGAATAGAAAAAAGTCTTAAGGTTTAGAACAACATTTGGAACTGCTGCTGTTTGTTATATATTTTCCCAAGAGAAAAATTTATAACTGACAGATAAAATGAATCCAGAACTACAACACTTCTGGAGATGCTCTGATGGAGTATAAATTAGTGGTAAATTCCTATAAATCTATATTTTGGGTTTTGACTTCGAATTTCTTCTAAATTTTCTATTGCATATGCGTTTTTCATCGATATTCTGAGCGAGAGCCCAGCTCTGGGGAGGATTTGCTCCTGCCAGAACGTCAAGATTCATGTTATGCGCTTAGTGCATATTTAAAGTAAAGAACAATATGCAGACAACGATAATGAATTCTTGCCAATTGTATAAGGTAACTTTTTCTTGAACAGATGCTGCAATCATTGATGGTGATCCAGACGAGTTATGTTAATGTCGCTGACGTCTATATCGGGTACTGCATGCATACTCGTCCCGATGAGGAAATGAGCAGGTGTGATGACATTGCAGTCCGCTGGATCCTCAGTCATCGGTACGAATGGGCGGGAATTCATGGTTGCCTCTATTTCAGCAAGCACTGTTGACATGTCTTCAAATGAGAGACGTGACTTTCCTAGTTGGCGATATAACTTAGACTTTGCTACCTTCACGGCAGCTTCCCAGAGCCCACCGAAGTGTGGTGCTTTTGGCGGGTTCAGGTGCCAGGTAATTTGTTCTTCCGCGCAGAATCTCTGGACTTTATCGACTTCCTTCTCATCGGCCAATCTGCGATACAACAGATGCAGCTCGTTTTTCGCACCGATGAAGTTTTTGCCGTTGTCCGAATGTATGTGGGTTGGACGGCCACGGCATGCGACGAATCGCTGGAGAGCGGTGAGGAAAGCTGGTGCCGAAAGGTCACTCACCAGCTCCAGATGAACTGCTTTCGTGGTAAAGCACACAAACACACATATGTATGCGTTTGTTGGCGATGCTCGTTTGTGCACCGCTTTATGATACACAGGTCCTGCGTAGTCTACCCCAGTCACCGCGATGGGTCTGCCCGGGTTGACTCTGGCTGCTGGAAGTTGGCCGATCTGCTGACGAACCGGGACGGGATTCGCTCGGGATGCAGTTGCGAAGGACGTTGCGTACCAATCGTCGTCCGTTGTCTGGCCAATACTCTACGTGCATTGCGGCCAGTGTTAAACGGCCACCACCGTGGATTATTTTTATATGGAAGTTGGTTGCAATGAGCTTTGGAAACTAGGTAGCAAAGCTGGGTGTTTGGATTCGTAAGACCGTTCTGCCAATCTAAGTCGTCCTCCCACCTTGTTGATCCAGAAACGGATTAAGAAGTCGTACCGAAGATTGCCTTTTCAATGGATGATTTTGCTCAAGATCCCTTAGCTCGTCTTGGAAACAGTCTGCTTGTGCGAGGCGAACTAGTTTGGTTCTGGTGTGTGAAAGTTACTCAACGGATAGCGACAAGCTTGGATTAGGACCAGTAAAAGCGGAAGGACGTGTTCTAGTTTTCGACCGGGCGTTGTCTGCGAATCGTTTGCAGTATGCCGTTATACGGATTAAGCGGGAAAGCTGGGACTATTGGGAGAATATAGCGTTATACTTTGGCTCAGCTCGGGTAACGGCAGCAATCACTAGTTTGCGTTCACTATCTGGTTTGGATGACACGATCTGTTTCGAGATTATCCATTCACCTTCAGGACGGGATAGCCAATCAGGTCCTGTTTTCCAGAGTGCACTGACTGCACAGAGTGCAGAGTCCAGGAAATCTGCAACTTTCATCCCACGAGACAACAAATCAGCGGGGTTTTGGAAGCCCGCTACATGGTTCCATTGTGCACCATGTGTAGCTGTCTGAATTTCTGACACTCTGTTGGCAACAAATGTCTTCCACGTACTAGGAGGGGGTTTCAGCCATTGCAGCGTCACCGTGGAATCAGACCAAAGAAAGTATCCAGCGATTTTCATGTCCAAGGCTTCGATGATTCGACAATGCAGCTGAGCTGCGAGCACGGCTGCGTACAGTTCAAGTTTTGGAATTGACAACTTCTTAAGCGGTGCCACACGGGTTTTTGCAACCAACTGCAGGGTTCTAATGTTTCCTTCTGAGTCCACGGATTGTGCGTAGGTGCAAGGTCCGTACGCAGCTTCTGATGCATCTGCAAAAGTATAGAGTTGAACTTCGGCATTGGATTGGAAAGCGTAGCGATCAATCCGAAAGATGGACACATTCGGAAGTTCATGGTAGAACAATTCTCATTTCTTTTTCAAAGAATCTGGGATTTCATAATCCCAGGAACAAGCTGTCAACCAGAGGTCCTGCATTAACATTTTGCCTCGTATGACGATGGGTGCTACTAAACCTAATGGGTCAAATAGCTGAGCTATGGCTGAAAGCATGGATCGTTTGGTTGTGTGAGGAACTTTTCGGGCAACGTGATAGGTGAATCGGAATTGGTCTCGTTCCGGCTCGCAGCAGATGCCTAGGGTCTTAACAGTCACGCCTGAGTTGAACCGAACACTCGATTGAATTCCTATGTGATCAGCTTCTAAACCTTCAAGAACCTCCAGTTTGTTTGATGTCCATTTACGAATGGGAAATCCTCCTTTTGCCAGAAGTTCTGTCAACTCGTCGCGCAATTGGATGGCTTTTGGAACGGAATCGGCTCCTCCTATCAAGTCGTCGACGTAGAACGATTTTAACAGTGCGGGTCCACCAAGTGAATAGGAATTCCCTTCATCGGTCGCGAGTTGCTGCAGGGTGCGCGTTGCCAAAAACGAAGACGAAGCGAGGCCGTACGCGACAGTCAAGAGTTCATATACTGATAGAGGGCCGGAAGAATTGGATTGCCAGATGATTCTTTGGAGCAGGGCATCGTCGAGGATGAGTATCTGGCGGTACATCTTTGCAATGTCCGGTACATCTTTGCAATGTGCACCATTGGATTAGTATCTGGCAGTACATCTTTGCAATGTCCGCTATGACCGCTACGAGAAATTTGCGGAACCTGATCATTAGGGTTAGAAGATCATCCTGTATGACTGATTCCACGTACAGTGAATCATTCAAAGAGAACCCAGAAGCTGTCTTGCTGGAACCGTCGAACACGAAGCGGGTTTTGTTTGTCATGCTAGCTTCTTTTATGACTGGATGGTGTGGCAGGTAGAACACCGGCATATAAGAAGGTTCATCACCTTGGGCATGACCCATGGATGCATATTCTTCCATGAAGTCCACGTAATCCACTTACAATTCAGGTTTGCTGGCAAACCGTCCTTCTAACATAGTGAACCGCCGCAGAGCAGTCTGTTTGGATTCTCCGATCATGGTAGCGAAGTTTTCACGCTTTGGGTAGCGCACCACATAACGTTCTATTTTGGTACGGGAAACGGTCGATACGTAGTAGTCCTCACAACATTTTTCTTCCATGGAAACTGCAGGTAGTGATCTCCTCAGTCTTCCAAAATCTTTCCATGCTTTCCTCCAGTGTAAACATGGAAACAGTTACAGTCTTGCACGACACGGAATTCTTGGATAAGGGAACTAGGTGATCTCCACCTGCGACGATCCATCCAAACTCGCTATCTACAAGAACCGGAAGAGAATTTGATAGCTGGATTCTGGCGGATGTGGGAAAGAAGTCAAAGAAATGCTGCGACCCCAGGATCAGGTTCACGTACTGGAACGGTTGAAGCCAGGATCAGCTAAGAACATGTCTTTGGGGAGCTTCGAATGATCTACTGACATAGTACTGGCAGAAAGACTGGATGTCATCTTCCGTAGGATCAGAAATGACACGTTGCGTGTGAAGTCTCCTTTTCGTGAACGTATTTCGGTATTTACGGACTCAGTGGCGTATTCCGGTTTTTCTCCAATACCTTGCACCTCAACGCTGGATTTTTGGCGTTTCAGTCGCAGTAATTGAGCCGAACGATCTGTCATCAAATTTGGCTCGGATACACTGTCAAGCAGAGCATGTGCATAATGCTCCTTGCCATACACATCCACGATTCAAAGGACAACAGTTAGCATAAAAACTGTAGGAACAGGATCTCGAGCAACATTGGCGCACTGTGCATCGTCCGGTTTGGTGATCGCAGAAGCGGATTGAACTCTGCGCTGATCGTTGGATGAGGAGTTGCTTGACGACGGCACTGGGTTGAAATTTCGTTGGCTTGCTGTGGAACTGGAATGTTGGCTGGATGAATTGGAAGCACTACATAATCCAGAGTGAAGAAGAGAATGATGTCGCTTTCTACACACTCGACATGTGTAATTCGAGAAACAATCACGGGCGAAATGATCTTGCCGGAAGCAAAGGCGCTTGGAGTTTACTAGATGCAACCTCTCAGGAACAGCCCTAGCCATGAAACGAGGACATTTCACTAGAGATGATGGCTGTCACACACATAGCACTTGGGGAAAAAAAATTCTGTTACTGTTTCTGTTACTGGTAAAGAAGATCACAGCAAGCCGTGCTTTGAAACTGACGTGTTTTGTTTTTGCTCCATCGTTTTCGCGAAAAAAAAATCAAACTATAATTCGTAATTTAACTTAAACTAACAGTGAAATCATGTATTATCCGCGTGCTTTGTGTAAGAAATAGTGAATACAATCGATTCCCTTCCGAAATGTGTGATTGTCGGTAGTACTTACCCGTTTTATTTTTATGTTTGTGCTTCACTCCCGCATCCGGAAGAGTTGCATCAGCTTAGTTTTGTTAATTAGTGGTAGTATTGTGACTCCCAGACATAAATGATTAAGTTAAAGAGTTTTTCCGCTTTGTCGCCAATGAATCGATGACCATTAGCAGTTTGGAAGTTTGATTTAGAGTCGCCTCATAGCGGGGATTGTTTTTATTGGCAGAATGTGGAGTAAAAAAAAGAAGACCAGTGCAATGTAGAAAACGGCCATCTGCTGGTCAGAAGCAACAAACGAAGACAACGCGCATGGGCGGGTGAAAAGCTTGCACATAATTTTAGGTGCATTCACCACGGGGTGTACAGAGTTTTGTTATGCAGGTTGCATATCTAACGGGCGGTTTAGCAATAATAATATTTGCGCTTATTTTGTCGCGAGTGCATGAAATAAATTACGCATCAACGAAGATTTTTTTTATTTTTACGAATGAACCTCAGAATGGGCGTGACTCTCCAGACATTCTGAAATGGGTTGCTGGATCTGCAGTAGAGCTATCACTTTCTAGCTCCCGGATTAAAGCTGCTTCCAATGGTCATTTTAATGATTGTTGTAAACAGATTTCTTCCATAATACCATTGCCGGCCACACACTCAATTTACCTCGGCAAAATCTCCAACAGCCGATCAACTCGGCAGTTACGTTTGCTGATATTTCTGTCAAATAATTGTTTGTTAGCTGATTTGCGGTAAAATTTTCATTTGTTAGCTGATTGTCGGTAATGTATTAGCTGACTCTCAGTAAACTAAAATGCCACACTAAAACACACACACACACACACACACACACACACACACACACACACACACACACACACACACACACACACACACACACACACACACACACACACACACACACACACACACACACTGTTTCTGTTACTGTTAAAAGAGTCTACGACCGATCGTACTCTTATACTACTTATTGGTTTGTTCTGGTTCTAGCGATCTGTTTATTTTCCTCTCCCAATGCCTAACATGGGTGTGAAATGATCTCTTGCTGTTGGGTATATTTTTGGCATGCATATTTCACACATATTATTCCTCTCGTTATACTACTACTTGTACACCTCGGAGAGCACCGACGGTGAGTGGTGCAAATACTAGTCCCAACCAGTATGAGTTAATGGATTCCCCCATTAAGGGCTTTCTGCACTTTGCTTGTTGTTTTTGTTGTATTCGCCCAAGTTCGCGGAGTAACGATAACTAATGATGAAATTTTTCAGAAGCAGATAATTTCCCATCAACATGAGAGGCTCTAGGAGTGGACAGTAATTTATTGCTAGAACTTAGAGAATTGAAGAGAAAGCATTGATAGTTCCGTTTAGAGTAACGGCAGAAAAAAAATGCAGCGACCGAGGAATCAATTTCATCGGCGCTAGCCGATAGCTGAAAAAGCTAAACGAAGCAATCCACCACGAACAGGCACTATACAAACTAGTTTGTATATCTAAGCTATTATCTCATAGTTAGAGAGAAACTGGGAACACTGTAAAGTGCGGACTCGAATTTTTCTGACGGAGCCTGGAAGTAGTGTTTTTTTTTATGAATTTGTAGCTCTGCTGGAAGCAAAATATCGTGATGTGATTTGCGTTTTTTTTATTATGTAAAAAATAAAATTAATTAGAAGGCTTTTGCGTAATGAGGTTTCGGAGCTTGCTGGTGCATTTTTGGTGTTGGAAGCTGTTTATTTTCTCTCCACGGTGGAGGCTAGAAAGACGTTGTAAGCAGAACGACCAGCCGGTGCCGGGAAGACAAGTTGCAAATCGCTCCAGACAACGATATCGTCAGGAATGGTAGGGATAAAATATCCTATAGTGGATTATTTGCTTCAATCATCAATTCGGTAAGTCCAGCGTCCTTTTTCCTTATGGGGATCCATGGATGCGCATAATATCATCGTCTCGGTAAGTTATATCATAATAGTTTGTTAATGCCACTAACAGAACTCAAAATTAAAGTGAAAAGGAATACTAGTAGCACTTCACTCTTAATTGATGGCACACACGCTCATCCGGTTTCACTCGGGTTAGAGTAGCTTTAGCTCAAATCGTTTAATCCGGACGTACTCTAAACTCATTGCCACAACTCAATTTTGAGTAAGCTTGAAATTTATGTAGTTTGAGCTCAACATACTCATAAAAATTTAAAAAATTAAAATTATGCAAATGACTATTTTTTAACTCGCCTCCACAAAAATGCTATAAAAATCAATTGAAGCCCAGAAGATGCAGAACATTTTGTAATTTTAGTGACCTTGGTTTGTCTCAGTACTATCTCCTTCGGAACTGGCACTCGAAATTCTGCTGCTCCTGATAAATATGGCAAACTGTTTCAGATGTTCGAATCTTGTACATTCAGAGCAAATAAACGGAATTTGTTTCGTATGGCTTGTATTCAAATTATGTTTCTCTCGAAAGTGCCTTTTCAAATAGTCGACATCACCAGGAATGAATTATCTGTAATAAATAAAATAAGTGGCTGTGGAAACCTATTTACAATTAATTAAAGGCTTATAATTAAAGCCATTTTGATCATAGATCATAGAAAATTAAACGGCATAGCTTTTTATTTATGATACGTTTCCGCATCTACAGCGGTTGCCATCTGCTTAGATTTTAAAACTTCCGGAGCATAAATTCACAATGACGATATTCGTTATCCGACGCTGTTTAATAATTTTGATAAAATAAAGAGATTGGGTAAGCTCGGATGAGCGTGCACAGCAGATTCATAGTAAATTTTAATATCAATTTTCTATAGAGGAATCCAATTTGAAAAAAGAAGAAGAAGACACCGAGTGGTGATAAATCTGACAGCTCCCATGTTAAAGTATAGGACGAACATTTTAAAATACTTCTAGAAAATTCAAATGAAATTTTAATTAAAAGTGGTTTGTGGTATGATGTAAGAAAAATCCAAAACTGCACAGTAAGTGCATTATTTTAATTTTATTTTTTTTTTCTGAAAATGTCTTTATTGAGTAGTTTTGGATTTTTCTTATATCATACAACAAACCGATTTTAATTAGAATTTCGTTTGAATTTTCTAGAAGCATTTTAAAAGTTTCGTCCTGTACTTTAACATGGGAGCTGTCAGATCTATCACCACTCGGTGTCTTCTTCTTTTTTCAAGTTGGATTCGTCCATACCAATGAGTGAGTGTAGGATGGAATAATTACACAGAAAAAAAATCTTGTAGTAAAAACTATCATTTTACCCGAATATGCCTATCGTTAAAACTACCATGAAGTTTCAGTCAAATTTACTACGTTTATGGTAAAATCTTCACATTTGTGGTATATTTGACAGAGCTCATATTGATGTCAACCGCACCATGGTCGATCTAATCGCAGGCATGGTAAAACGCATTTATAGTCAGGTGAAAATTGTTGGTGTTTGCGCTTAATTTGACCCTCGAAATAGTAGTTTCTACTGCTGTTTTTTTTTGCGTGTTGGCTTAGTGACGTTTAACGCACACACAGAGTAGCGCCATTTAGATCAAAGGAGTGCAAGTAAGAAGAAAAATCTTTTGGAGGAAAACAAACCATCATTCCTGTGCATGTGCAAGAAAGGGAAAGGTGATTAAACGTCAAAAATTCTAATGAACGATCGTGTTGCTGTCCCGCTCATTCCTACGGGATGATTTGCGGGAGCATGCATGGTTGGGCCAGCTGTTGGAGACGAGTCCATTGTCGTCGCATCCTTTATTTTCATTCAACGGACGGAGTTCGTTTTTGATTCAGTTCCAACCTGAGTCGGGTATCAGGATTGGGTCGGCTTGTGTGTTGGAAGTCACTGTGTATGGTTTTATTTGGGACTCTTATCAGGTTGAGGTTTTCACTGACAATAGGTTCGGGTATCGCAGGTTGGAACTACCTTAGGTTTCAACCTAGGTTTAAAAACGAATTCAACGGTGAGTAGCGGCGGTTTCCCTTCTTCAGCTGCCTATGTGATTACATGTGCACATTCATGTAGGTGTGTGGAACACAAGTTGACTCTTTTATATTGGGAACATAGCTGCGGGTCATGGGTGTGAGGTTCTTTGAAGACGAATTACCTATGTATGATTTTATACTTACATCGTGTGTGTTATTGGACGTGTTTGGCTGTGTATGGATGTCGGACCAGACAGGGTAGCTAGTTTCTTCTTGTTTCTTATTAGAATGGGAAACGTAAAATGAATGGAAACAGCACTCCTTGCTATAAAAATTAGCACAAAGGTGATAAGTATCTACCACAATGCTTACAAAACATAATTATTTTTTGATCCCTCTCGCTGGGCAAATTTCATCTCGGTCATGCCCGGAGTAGATTATGAACGGAAAAATGCAGATAACAATAGAATGCCTATTAAATTCTGAGTGAAATACAGATAGATGGATGCATAAAAACTCACGAGTGCTTATGAATTACAGCTGTTAAAAGAAACTTTCTCGCAATACGTAATTAATGAATAGATACACACATAATATATACCTGTTTAGTCAAAGGCCCCGATGCCTGGTTAATCATCGATAAATTTCGTGAATAAAGCCGCATCTGTCAAGTGTGCAGTGTCAAGGGCTAAGTTCTATCCGATTGTGATTGTGGATAAATATAACGAGGTTCAGAGGATGTCCAACGGGTCGCGCCCAGTGTGGATAACGATGGCAATCGTCTATGCACTCAAAGGTAAATATTAGGTGCGGAACAAAGTTCCCGCTGTTTAGCAATAGATGGCGCCAGTAGTAAGTGCTGGTCGAATGTTGTACATCTCAAGCGTCATAAACCAAGCTCAGACATACGGTAAACAAACCGCTTTGCCAGTGATTTTGGTTTCGGGGCTATTCATAAACCACGTAGACTTTTTTGGGGGGAGGGGGGTTTGACCAAAGTCTACGCTCCATAAAAAAAATCAAAAAATTGAATGGAGAAAAGTCTACGAGGGGGGAGGGGAGGGGGGTCTGAGATTTTCAAAAATGAGTCTAAGTGGTTTATGAACTGGCCCTTTAGTGTTATATATTTTGGGAAGATGTCTGATTTCGTGCCAAATAATCGTCATTTGCGGGAAATGTTGATTTTCTTCTTTCATTCGAAGAAAACGGCGGCTGAAGCACATCGAGAGCTCCAAAAAGTTTACGGTGATGCTGCTCTGAGTGAAACAACGTGTCGTGATTGGTTTCGTCGCTTCAAAAACGGTGATTTCAGTGTTGATGATCGTCCGCGTGAAGGAAGGCCAAAAAACTTCGAAGACTCTGAATTGGAGGCATTGCTAGATGAGGATCCGTGTCAAACGCAAGAAGAGCTAGATTCAGGATTAGGAGTTTCCCGCCAAGCCGTTTCTAAGCGATTGCATGCGTTGGGAATGATTCAAAAGAAAGGAACTTGGGTTCCTTACGATTTGAAGCCAAGAGATGATGAGCGTCGTTTTTTCGTCTGTGAACAACTGCTCCAGCGGCAAAAAAGGAAGAGTTTTCTACATCGCATTGTGACGGGTGACGAAAAATGGATTCATTACAGTAACCCAAAGCGGAAACATTCATGGGGACTGCCCGGGCATGCTTCAACATCGTCGCCTAGGCCGAATATTCACGCTGCGAAGGTTATGCTGTGTATTTGATGGGACCAAGTTGGTGTTATTTATTATGAGCTGTTGAAACCAAACGAAACCATTATCGGGGAACGGTATCGAACTCAATTGATGCGATTGAGCCGAGCACTGCACGAAAAAAACGGCCACAATACGAGCACAGACACGAAAAAGTGATTCTTCAGCATGACAACACTCGACCTCACGTTGCGAAACCCGTGAAAACCTACTGGGAAACGCTCAAATGGGAACCCAACAAACATCGGTGTTGAATTAGAGCTTGTTCAAGCAAATTTGGAGAAGCTATTCAGCTGTTTCTTCTAGAATAGTTGAATAGCTTCTCCAAATTTGTTTGAACAAGCTCTAATTCAACACCGATGTTTGTTGGGAAGTCCTACCACACCCGCCATATTCTCCTGATATTGCACCGTCCGATTATTACTTGTTCCGTTCGATGGCACATGGTCTCACTAGTCAGCAATTCCACTCATATGATGACATCTCAAAATGGCTTGATTCTTGGATAGCATCAAAAGACGAACAGTTCTATCGAAATGGTATTCACGTTCTACTAGAAAGATGGGAAAAAGTCGTAGCTAGTGATGGGCAATACCTTGAATAATTCGTTTGTAACCTTGGTTTTCAAAATAAAGTTCCTTTTTCACCAAAAAACAGCGAGAGCTTAGTTGCGCACCTAATATATAAATAAAAAATGCTCCCCAATAGATAAAAACTAATCATATTAATTATTTGCTATCCTACTACCTCAAACCTGTTAAACAGGTTTCGAGTTCGGAACGGCAGACCATTCGGAAGCTATACATGGGTGGTCTTCGTGGCCGAGAGCGGTAGTTGGGTACAGGCGACTCGTGAGGTGGTAAGTGCTCTCAAAGACGTGGAGCAAGACAGGTAATTGTTACCCATTGTATCTATATCAATAAAATTCATTTTAAATAGGTTTGCGTTGACCATCGGTTGAATCAGTAGTGTCGATATTTTGTTCCGCAATATGTTGTTATCGGGCGTAGCGTTTTGTCTATTGTTTCGGTTGCCTATTGTTCGTTGCGCGAGTGATCGAGTGATTATGAGAAGTCGTGGTTCGCCGTGTAAGATGGGTCAGTGGTGAGGTACATAATTAATTGTGATACAAATTATTTGTTCGCCATGCTCGTCGGGCTACCCTATCTTGGAACAAATAAACCACTGCCCTTTGGTGTAGAGTGGTTCAAGTTGGCTCTCAAGCGCCGAGATGAATTACCTTGTTTTCCTAATGAAATAACACTATCACACTCTGTGAGTGGCCCCAATAGCATCCTTACTGTTGGTTTAAATCGGTCCAAATCAGATTTGCAGCATTATAAAACATCTCCTAGTTTCCCAATGAAAAACCACTATCACATTTTGTGAGTGGCCCCAACAGCATCCTTACTGTTGGTTTAAACCGGTAAAAATCGGCTTTTCAGCATTATTAAAAATCACTTTGTTTTCCCAATGAAAAACCACAATCATACTTTGTGAGTGGCCCCAATAGCATCCTTACTGTTGGATTAAATTGGTTCAAATCGGAAATCGGTACTAATTTCACTTAACAGCTTATCGTTAACCAAAACGAATCCTGCTGCCACCCAATCCTGTAATCCAAAATCCCAGTGATTTCTCGTGGAAGTGCAGTGGACTCTGTGCCTTGCACTAAAACGAGTATCACGTCAACATATTCCTACCCTTTCCTTACATAACCTGCATTTGGGTGGGGTCGGTGCCGGTATTCCTTTAGTTTGGGATCACCAGTTTTTACACATTTTTTACGTCATTTGTTGGTTCTCTGTGTAATAACAAATGATCTGGCAACAACGGAGTAGCAACCTCTGGCGATCAATCATGCTCATGCTCATGCTTAGCTATTATTTTTTAGTTAGAATGTCTAACTTTAATTGAACTATTATCTAGTGAGTAAATCAAACTAAAAATGAACATATAACTATGTTACAACTAAAGTACTACGATTCCTGAGTTCTAATATTACAATACCCTGCGACCTAACCTGAATCTTAGCCAAAAGTACTTGATAATACAGATTTTTTTCTAATTGTACTGATCGAGATGTATATTCTTCCCCCGTTTCCATTCTAAAAGTAGATTCTTACTAACTAATATAAAGGGGACTAAACGTAAGTACCATACGATTTGTAGATGATTTGTCATGCAAACATATATCTATAGACAACATCAATTGGAATTATATGAACACATAGAAACCTTTACGCCTTCGTAAATACGAATTACGTTTTTCAGTATAATTATAATATCCCCATGAATCCCCAGATAGGGGTTCTGATATTACACTCACGAAAGAACCCCCGCTCCGTTTGTTGCCACTCGTAACAAAGGTGTTGCAGGACAGAGTGAGTTCGAATTATTTGGACACAAGCAGCGTTACAGGATTTGGTTGAAAACGGGAGAGGAGCTTTTAGAGAAGAATATCCAGTAAACGGTGAAACATTGAGGAAGCAATATTATGGTGTAGGGGGGGGAATTTTGGATATTGACAAGTACATTGATATTCTATGCGAAAAATTAGAGGTTTCCATTTCAATCCAATTCAACCTTCAGAACTATCTCAATCCATTCGATTTACAAAAAACATCAATTGGAATTATGCATCGGCGGTGACAATCGGTACTGAATTCGTCGATACATTTCCACCGTTAGAACCGATACCTGGCCGATCTGATATACACAAGCTCATTTAAAGCACAAAAAAGAAAAGTTTCAAGTGCACCTTCAAATAGAGACCAGCAACACCTGGCTCTGAAGATGATGGCTCAATCATTGGCTCGAATCGAATAATTTGCTATCAAATACACAGTTTGGGTTCCGCAAGAACAAAGGAACAAATGATGGTCTAGCGCAGCTCTCTACAGATATTCAACTGGCGCAAGGCTCATGCCTCAGCCCCCTTCTTTTACGCCAAAGATATGCACAATGCACGATAAAACAACTTGTTGATGACAGTGTGGTTTTCTTAAGAGGCTCAAATGCCGTCAACTTGCAGGAACCATAGCAAAATTTCCTTAATAACCTATCATCAGGGCTAGTTATCTAGGAATCAAATTCTCCCCGCAGAAAACTGAACTGGTAGTGATGAAATTTGTCAAAAGCTAAAAAGTATCGATCTATGATGAAATTTGACAGAAGCAGATAATTTAACATAACATCCGTTTGATGTTGTCTATAGATATATGTTTGCATGACAAATCATCTACAAATCGTATGGTACTTACGTTTAGTCCCCTTTATATTAGTTAGTTAGAATCTACTTTTAGAATGGAAACGGGGGTAGAATATACATCTCGATCAGTACAATTAGATGAAATTCTGTATTGTAATATTAGAACTCAGGAATCGTAGTACTTTAGTTGTAACATAGTTATATGTTCATTTTTAGTTTGATATACTCACTAGATAATAATTCAATTATAGTTAGATGTTCTAACAAAAAAATACAGGCTTAGCATGAGCATGAGCATGATTGACCGAACGAGGTTGCTACTCCGTTGTTGCCAGATCATTTGTTATTACACAGAGAACCAACAGATGACGTAAAATATGTGTAAAAACTGGTGATCCCAAACTAAGGCAATACCGGCGCTGACCCCGCCCGAATGCAGGTTAATTAAGGAAAGGGTAGGAATATGTTGACGTGATACTCGCTTTATTGGAGGCCGCGGAGTCCACTGCACTTCCACGAGAAATCAGTGGGATTTTGGATTACAGCATTGGGGGGCAGCAGGGTTCGTTTTGTTTAACGATAAGCTGTTAAGTGAAATTAGTACCGATTTCCGATTTGAGCCGATTTAAACCAACAGTAAGGATGCTTTTGGGGCCACTCACAAAGTGTGATTGTGGTTTTGACGACTACGTCTTACGGGAAGGGTAGGGTGTCAATTGAAAATCTAAAAATCAGCGACCGTCACGAAATATTGTTACAAATTAAACTCTAATAACGTAATAAATGCTCAATAGATTTACAAGATGTTTACATCAATCGATTGAAAATTTTCCCGCGTATCACTTCGACTATCAAACATTATCCGTTAACAATTTCAAGCTATTGAAAATAACCAAAATATGAGATGATGTCTTATAATACCGATTTTTCAGAGTAAATTTACTAAATGAACTCAATTTTACTATCACAGATTTCAAATGTAAGCAAAGGAGGTCTCATATGCAGCAGTGAACGATTTAAAACGGGTACACCTTCGCAAATTTTCTCATTCGTGCTGCAGTACTGAAGCTGTGCGGAGCATCGAGCCAGTATGGATTGGCAGCTGGCGCCGGGGCGACAGCATGTACCCTGGAGGGTGCACTAGCTTCATTTAGCGGAGCGGCCAGACGCCAATTTAGATTTTAGAGCACCATAGAAAGTTAACTGGCGACCTACCAATTGTTCAGGTAGCTGATTGCACTGCAGTCTGTTGTTACCAAGCCGTTGGCTAGGCAACCGTTGTTAGGCAGCCATACATTATGCTGTGCTGTGCTAGGCAGTCGGTTGCTTGGGCAAATAATGTCTTTGTAGCCAGCCGATGGGTGCTACTAATAGGGGCGAAATGAGGTGCTTGTGTGTGTGTGTGATATTTGGTAGATAATGCCTTTGTAGCCAGCTGGTGGGTGCAACCACGAGGAGCGAAATAAGGTGCTTATGTGTGTGTGTGATATTTGGTAGACATATTTTGTAAAGGGGCAGAGAGGGTTTTAATTCAAATGCGGACCATTTCAAATCCGTCCTTTTCAGGATGACCAATTTAATTTTTAGAGAGTTTGTTTGGTTCTTACCGATTGGCTGACAGCGGTGGCTAAAACAATATTAGTTTTCTCTTGGTTGCATACCTTGAGCATTTTGTACAATTTACAAATGGTAACCGTCACGAAAAATTTAACACCGGACGCTTAGAATTCGATTGTTTCTTGATTGATTTATTTTTGAGACTGCTCTAATCATGAAATTTACTCCGATTGCCATTCTATTTACTCAGGTATATAAAGTTTTAGCCGCAAATAAAAGATTAATGTATTTCGCATACATATTCATCAATCGGTGTATGAAAATTTTAAAGAATGTTGCGTTCTGGGAAGTTTATAGAAGTACCCTATCCACGGACAATGTTTTGATTCTCGAACTTACGCATTTCAATGGGTACTGTTATGAATGAGTTATTCTGTTGTATTAACGATTCGCGTTGGATAGAGTTTTACTTCTAGGAAGAAATAAGTTTTGAGAAACTGTGAAAGGGTGAATAAGTGCAATGCCTATTCGTTTTGATGCCAACCGTTTGCGCAAATTTCGGAAGGGCGTTAAGATGGAACATTCGAAAAATCCTCCGAATTTACCATGTACCGATGCCGAGCGAACTCGAGGTTATCGGCCGAAACTGGAAGCAACCAGAGGTACCAGAGGTAATGCGTTGCTAACTACTGGTCGGAAAGCTAGAGAACGGCCTTAAACTCAGAGGTGGGAAATAAAATCAAGTGGTCAACCAACTTGACAAAGTGCAAACACTTTTCAAATGCTTTCTAAAGAATGTACAATAGATTTTTGCTAACATACTTACTATCTAATGCTGGTCTAACGATCTTTGGGGACAAACATCAACGCTATTTTGATCAGACTAGACCTTACAGCAAGGGTAGAGGTCAAATCAACATTTAAAAATAACTGAAACAGTGTGAACTCTTAAAGCTTTATCATTTATGGATAAATTTTCGAGATTACGCGGAATGGATAATGATCTCCAGCTGGTCGATCATATCGACACAATCACTACAGGCAGCACAATTGTTGCCCTTTCATCATACTAACATTCAAACCAAACGTCCCTTGCCACGGCTGCCAAATAATTTCTAAGAAGCGAATGTTTCTGTTCTAACATGTTCTAACATACTTTCTCACTTATTTATGCTAACCCAACGTCCCATTAGAACAGTACACTACGAAACTAATCAAACGGGTTAACGTAGTCTACGTCAACCGGTCGTTTGTTAAACACAACCCCACTGATTTTTTCATTGGGAAAACAAAGTGATTTTTAATAATGCTGAAAAGCCGATTTTTTACCGGTTTAAACCAACAGTAAGGATGCTGTTGGGACCACTCACAAAATGTGATAATGGTTATTTATTGGAAAATAAGGAGTTGTTTTATAATGCTGCAAAGCCGATTTGGACCGATTTAAACCAACAGTAAGGATGCTATTCGGGCCACTCACAGGGGGAGTGTGATAGTGTTATTTCATTAAGAAAACAAGGTAATTCATTTCGACGCTTGAACCGGCCAACTTGAACCGGTCTACACCAAAGGAACAGTGGTTTATTTGTTCCAAGATAGGGTGGCCGACGGGGCAGGGGAAAAAAAAAATTGAATACAAATTAATTTGTATTCCCACCACCGACCAGGGGGAAATCATTCGCCAGCCTGCTTTACTACCCCAAAAAAAAATACAATCCGCCTGTTCGCAACAGCGAATAAATTGCGTATATCGTGCTACTCCTAGTCACCGCAGCTAACCGAACGTCGCATCAGTAGCAGTAGTTACAGTTTCCCATCATCCCTCCTTCCCTTCTTTTTCTTTTTTTCACTAACCCCGAGCTGCCGCGGGTAATCGGCTTCCCCTCCCATACTAACCAATCAGCATTAACTATGTTTGTATTGCGTTGCGCAATGATAGCCAATCAGAAACGGCTGACGCAACGTTTCAACTATAAAAGTAGAGCATAACTCTGAATTTGGATCAGTATTTTTTTACCAGTGAACGAATAAACATAAAAGTAAAGTAAAAGTAGTGTTTTTATCACAAGAAGAAAGTGCCCCTTTGGATATCCAGGCTGGAGTCGTCTGTTCGGAACATGGTGTTGCAAGTTTGCTGCGTTTCGACAAGAGTTGATAATAGTTCTTTTCAGAACTCGAACGCACAACTGCAACCCATTCCGCATCTAAACCATCCGTCCGTTCACTTGTTGTTGGCAGTGGGCCAAAGCAAGTCCCTATCCGTGCGTCGGTGAAGTGGCACGCCGATTGATTGTCCACCTCATCGATTGATGTTGGCAGCGGTCAACCGAGTACATCCTGTGTGTTGGCTACATCCAACATAGTGGTCCTTCGAGCCGGATCTTCGAAGAGTATGCAGTCCGCAAGTGAAAAAGTACCTCTCGTTCGTCGGTAGCAAGTGCATAAAGAACAAACATTCAGTGAACATTTTACGCTACTTTCGATACTAATGTGACAGTGACTCAAAAACATGATTCGTTAGAACGAAAAAAGAACTCAAGTGACAGTGCTTCCTCGGTTTATTGGTATCCTGTGTGACTTACGTGAGTTGCTCTTCCGTAGCAACATTATTCTTCCTTCCCGATGCCAGTGAATCGTACACCAACGAAACCAACGAAGCTTACAATGGAGGAAATCAAGCCGCTCATCCACCAACGCGGCCAGGTAAGAGGAAAGGTCACCGCGATCTTAAACGCCTTGGAGAAGGCTGAAGATGATGCTACCCAGGTGAGTCTTCCAGTTCTTAAAGTGTATGCCAAAAAGCTACAAGCTTATTACGATGAATATACTGTTTTACATAAGGAGATTATTTGTTCCATTCCTCCTGGTAAAACGGATGATCAAGATATGAAAAATTGAACGATTTTGATAAGCTCCACATCGATTGTTTGATTCGGTTGGAGTTTCAATAGAAAGTGTAAATACAACCACACAAGTTATCCCAGCAAATACCCCGCGCCAACTAGTGCCACCCAAGTGATAGTTCCAACAGCCGCTCAAACTCCGATCCCTTCTTTCGATGGGCGCTATGAGAATTGGCCTCGTTTCAAATCGATATTCCAAGACATTGTCAGCCGATGTTCAGATTCTGATGCTATTAAGCTACATTATCTCAGAAGGCACTAGTTGGTGCTGCTTCGGTATTCTTGATGCCAAAACTTTGCGGATAACAATTATAACCATGCGTGGGAAATATTAATGAACGATGGAGACTAGGATTATAATTGATACATTGATGCCCTTTTATCTTGGGAAAATGTCAAGAGTCTCATAAAGAGCTACGTGCTTTGGTGGATACGTGTACACGACATGTTGAGGGTCTTAGAGTTATGAAGCAACCACTTGATAGTACAACGGGTTTAATTTTGAACAAGATTTTGACTTCCTGTCTCGATCCTTCCACACGAAAACAATGGGAACGGTCTCTTAAACATGGAGAGTTACCCAATCTCGAAAAAACCCTTGATTTTCTCAAGGACCAGTGTCGTGTTCTTGAGCGATGTGAAACAGATAATCCTACAACCGTAAAAACCAATCCTTTCAAGGCATCTCAGCCATCCACTAAACCTACTAACCTGAAGGTTCACGCTTAAACTTCCGACAGTGTCAATCAGCCTTGTCAATTCTGTAATAAAGGTCATTACAATTATCAATGCCCCGATTTTCATAAACTCTCAGTGTCAGATCGAGTAGCAAAGATAAGAGAGCTTCATCTTTGTTTTAACTGTTTGCGGCCTGGACATAGATCCAGTAACTGTTCGTCAAAAAGAAACTGCAGTAAGTGTAACAAGCGTCACCATTCACTTTTGCATGAGGATGGATACAGCCGTGAAAGTAAAGTTAATCCCGATGAACAAACCGCTCAGAATGTAGGTGAGAATGAACGAGTTTCCTCTGTGGTAACACCCCAATCCCTTAATGAAGAATCTGCTCCGGTGTTTGTATCGTCCGCCTGTTCTATGAATGTTGCCGTTCCCAATGTCTTGCTTCTGACTGCTGTGGTGAATTTGATCGATAAAAATAATATGCCAATTCCATGCCGTGCTTTTCTAGATTGTGGTGCTCAGACGAATTTAATCTCTCACAAAATGTTCGACAAGCTTGGCCTTGATGGAGTCCCTGTTTCAATTGATATCGTTGGCGTCAGCAATGCTCGCACCAAATCTAATCGTTTAGTAACTGTAAGTCTCCAATCCTTGTACAGTGACTTTCAACTGGATCTCAAATGTTTGGTAACCTCAAAGATCACGAATGCTCTCCCTTCCAAACCAGTTGATATCTGTCAGTGGAACATTCCTTCTGGATTCCAATTGGCCGATCCCGAGTTTTATATGCCTTCCGATGTAGACCTTTTAATTGGACTTAATCACTTTTTCAGTCTATTGAAGTCCGGCCATCTTGTACTTGGAGAGGGTCTTCCAGAGTTACGCGAAACCGAATTGGGTTGGGTGGTATCCGGTGAAATTAGTGATTCGTTTGCATGCGTGTCCTCTCAGCAAATCAATACCGTCACTATCGAATCGCTCAACGAAATGATTAAAAAATTCTGGGAGATCGAAGAAATAAGTAATGTTTCCCAACGTTCCGTTGAAGAAGATGAGTGTGAAGAGACTTTCCGCCGTACACATTACCGTGATGCTTCCGGTAGATATATTGTTAGACTACCATTCCGTGAAAATGTTTCTGAACTCAGTGATAATCGGTCTACGGCTCTTCGTCGTTTTTATATTCTAGAAAGACGTCTTCTTCGCGATCCTGAGCTGCACATGCAGTACTCGAAATTTATCGAGGAGTATGAAACCCTAGGGCATTGTAAACAAGTTCATGAGTCTAACGATCCTCCCAAGATGCTTAAGTATTACGTTCCACATCATGCCATCCTTAGACCGTCAAGTTCGTCTACCAAATTGAGAGTCGTTTTTGACGCGTCGGCAAAGCTACCCTCTCAATCATCACTCAATGATGTCTTACAGGTCGGTGCCGTTATTCAAAGCGATCTTGAATCCATTATCTTACGTTTTCGAAAACACACCTTTGTGTTCACTGCTGACATCGCCAAGATGTTCAGACAGGTTTTTGTTGATCCTTCACAGACTGCGTTCCTTCGCATTTTTTGGCGAGCAAAGCCTTCGGAAGCTCTCCGGGTACTAGAATTACTCACTGTGACTTACGGTACATCTTCTGCCCCATTTCTCGCAACCAGAGCCTTGTTACAGTTATGCATTGATGAAGGTAACGAGTTCCCTTTAGCAGCACATGTTATTCGTAAAGACTGTTACGTTGATGATATTTTGTCTGGCACGGACACTCTTGAGAAGGCCATCGAGCTCCGCCAACAAATTCGTAATTTACTGCAGAAAGGAGGATTTCCAGTGCATAAATGGTGTGCCAATGACCAAAGGATTTTGGAAGGTGTTCTAGAATCTGATCGTGAACCTCTTGTTCAACTTAATGAAATATCTCCTAATGAGGTTATAAAAACTCTCGGTCTTCTGTGGAGTCCAGCCGATGATGAGTTTCTTTTTTCAATCAGTCTCAATATTCCCCTATCTCCCGTTACAAAAAGAAGTATGTTTTCGGAAATAGCTAAACTTTTCGATCCAATAGGTCTCGTGTCTCCCGTGATTGTAGTTGCTAAGCATCTCATGCAGAACACGTGGACTCTGAAAATTGGTTGGGACGCGCCGCTTCAAGGTGAAATTCTTGATTCATGGTTGAAATTTCGTTCGTCGTTGACCCAGGTAGGGCACATTCGTATCCCAAGGCATGTCATGGTTCCACACGTTGAGTATGTTGAATTGCATGGATTTGCTGACGCTTCCGGAATTGCCTACGGAGCGTGTCTGTATGTTCGGTCTGTCCAAGCGAATGATGTGATTTCAGTAAAGCTTCTCCGTAGCAAGTCGAAAATAGCCCCTATTAAAGAACTGACAATCCCTCGAAAGGAGCTGTGTGCTGCTTTACTGCTGTCGAAATTGATCACAAAAACTATTCCAGCCATGCAAGTTCAATTCTCGTCTGTGGTTTTGTGGTCAGATAGCCAAATTGTGTTGGCATGGCTCCGTAAGCCCCCTTCGCTGTTGCAGCCATTCGTCCGCAATCGTGTTTCAGAAATCACTATCGAAAATGGTCACAATGAGTGGAACTATGTGCGTTCCAAGGATAACCCGGCTGACGTGGTTTCCCGGGGTCAATTACCAGGGGTTTTGAAATCAAATGCGTTATGGTGGGAAGGTCCCGAATTTTTGAAATCAACTTCCTTTAATCAACCCAACGTTATAGATATACCCGACGACCAACTTCCAGATTTGAATTCCTCTCCAGTGATCATTATGCCGGTTATGAATTCAGACGATCTTTCACTATTCAAGAAGTATAGCTCATTCCGCAAATTGCAACGCGTTTTAGCGTACGTACAACGTTTTATCATAAACTGTCGACATAAGATTTCTGCGAACCGTGTTAAGACGTTATTCCCTACCATTAATGAACTACGATCCTCTCTCCATGTTATGGTGAAGATTATTCAACAAGATGTTCTCATCGACGAAATAAACAGAGTTGAGCGTGGAGAACCTTGCCGAAGAATAGGAATGTTAGGACCTTTTTTGGAAGAAGGGGTTCTACGTGTAGGAGGCCGTATTCAGAATTCCCGTGTTCCTTTTTCAACTAAGCACCAATATATTTTGCCGAACCATCCTCTAACTGATCTCTTAATTCGAGCATATCATGAAGAACACCTCCACATAGGGCCGTCCGGTTTGTTGTCTGCCCTTCGTCAACGATTTTGGTTGCTTGGTTCCCGATCGGCAGTACGGAAAATTACTAGAGGATGCGTTCGTTGCTATCGGGTCAAACCTAAGGGCGTTAATCAATACATGGGAAGTTTGCCAATAAGTCGTGTCACGCCTTCGGCTCCGTTTGAAGTTTCTGGAGTTGATTATGCCGGTCCATTCATAGTTAAACACGGTGTGAGGAAATCAATTCTCGTAAAAACTTATATTGCAGGTTTTGTATGTATGGTAACAAAATCTGTTCACTTAGAATTAGTGTCAGACATGACTTCTGCTGCCTTTATCGCTGCATTGCAAAGGTTCATCAGTCGTAGAGGTTTGGTTCGAGAGTTGCATTCGGATAATGGTAGCAATTTTCGAGGTGCACGCACAGAGTTACACGATCTTTTTGTTATGTTTAATGACCACGCGGTTATCCACGCTATCGAATCCTTCTGCCAAACCAAGGAAATTATTTGGCATTTTATTCCTCCAGAAGCTCCAGAGTTTGGAGGCTTATGGGAAGCCGCGGTAAAAAGTACAAAGTACCATCTCAAACGTATGCTGAAGAAAACCCCGTTGACTTATGAAGAATTCTACACATTGCTTACTCAAGTTGAAGCAATTCTTAATTCGAGACCTTTGTTTTCTTTTTCCGATGACCCAACTGAAGGAGAAGTTATTACCCCAGCCCATTTTCTAATTGGAAGGCCATTAACCGCTGTCCCTGAACCTTCCTATGAAGGCCTTAGTAAGAACCGATTGTCTAGGTGGCAACATTTACAGCAAATGAGAGAGCATTTTTGGCGATCGTGGGTCCACGATTATCTTGTAAGTTTGCAACCAAGAGGTAAAAATCATATTCTTCAACCTAATGTCCGCCCTGGTACCGTCGTTTTACTCGAAGATAAGAATATGCCACCACAACAGTGGAAATTGGGAAGAATTGTCCGCTCATACCCTGGAGAAGACAACTTAGTAAGAGTTGTTGATGTTAAAGTGGGAGACACCGTTTATCGACGTCCAATAACAAAAATTTCTATTTTACCCATAGATGATAACAAGCCTCGAGTCACCGATAAATCACCCGATGATGGATTACCGAATTGCGTGGGGGATGATGTTCGCAACAGCGAATAAATTGCGTATATCGTGCTACTCCTAGTCACCGCAGCTAACCGAACGTCGCATCAGTAGCAGTAGTTACAGTTTCCCATCATCCCTCCTTTCCTTCTTTTCTTTTTTTTTTCACTAACCCCGAGCTGCCGCGGGTAATCGGCTTCCCCTCCCATACTAACCAATCAGCATTAACTATGTTTGTATTGCGTTGCGCAATGATAGCCAATCAGAAACGGCTGACGCAACGTTTCAACTATAAAAGTAGAGCATAACTCTGAATTTGCATCAGTATTTTTTTACCAGTGAACGAATAAACATAAAAGTAAAGTAAAAGTAGTGTTTTTATCACAAGAAGAAAGTGCCCCTTTGGATATCCAGGCTGGAGTCGTCTGTTCGGAACATGGTGTTGCAAGTTTGCTGCGTTTTCGACAAGAGTTGATAATAGTTATTTTCAGAACTCGAACGCACAACTGCAACCCATTCCGCATCTAAACCATCCGTCCGTTCACTTGTTGTTGGCAGTGGGCCAAAGCAAGTCCCTATCCGTGCGTCGGTGAAGTGGCACGCCGATTGATTGTCCACCTTATCGATTGATGTTGGCAGCGGTCAACCGAGTACATCCTGTGTGTTGGCTACATCCAACACCGCCACACTTCAAAAACCCCCGCCACCACATGAAAGATAAATTCATATAAGCACCACTTACACGAATCGATTGTTTGTTTTCTCACTGTTTTGTTTCCCTCTCGCTTGCACTCATGTGATTTAAATGATGCATAAGTGTGCGTGAATTAACCGCCAAAAAGGTCCACGGTTGCCAATAAGCATAAATTTTCGATTGTAGTATTGACTGCTAAGTTGAAACACAGAAACACCTTCCGACACACTGAAACACAAACACAACGTGGCAGAGTGACTAGCCCCCTACCACTGACCCATCTTACCCGGCGAACCACGACTTCTCATAATCACTCGATCACTCGTGCAACGAACAATAGGCAACCGAAACAATAGACAAAACGCTACGCCCGATAACAACATATTGCGGAACAAAATATCGACACAACTGATTCAACCGATGGTCAACGCAAACCTATTTAAAATGAATTTTATTAATATAGATACAATGGGTAACAATTACCTGTCTTGATCCACGTCTTTGAGAGCACTTACCACCTCACGAGTAGCCTGTTCCCGACTACCGCTTTCGGCCACGAAGACCACCCATGTATAGCTTCCGAATGGTCTGCCGTTCCGAACTCGAAACCTGTTTAACAGGTTTGAGGTAGTAGGATAGCAAATAATTAATATGATTAGTTTTTATTATATTGGGGAGCATTTTTTATTTATATAAAGGGCGATACGGTCAAAATTTGGTCAATATCAACTTGACGTATTTCTTTCAATTTTGCATTTAAAAAACCTGAACACCCCTCATTTTGAAGGTGTGTGTGTGTAGAATGTTGCTCTTATTTTGATTTTGGAATTCACTCTTCAGTTGTCAAAATGCCGTCCAAGCAAGAAGAGCAGCGTATCAAAATCCGAGCTACTCGCACGCAAAGTTGGCAAAATCGCTAAAAGTTGCCAAATCAACCGTTACAAATGTAATTAAAGTGTTTGGGGAACGTTTGTCGGCAGCCAGGAAGTCTGGATCGGGGGGAAATCGAAAACCGTAAGCCGCTGAGACGACAAAGAGAGTTGCCGGTAGTTTCAAGCGAAACCCTAACCTATCTCTCCGAGATGCCGCAAATAAGCTGGGTGTATCGTCTACAACCGTGCATCGAGCCAAAAAACGAGCCGGACTATCGACTTACAAGAAGGTAGTGACTCCAAATCGCGATGATAAACAAAATAAGACGGCCGAAGCGCGATCCCGGAGGCTGTAATATCTGGTTTGGCAAGCCATCTGTACCTGTGGCTTGAAAAGCAGCATTTTCATAGCTTCCGGGACTGTGAACCAAGAAATTTACGTGAAAGAGTGTTTGAATAAACGTCTGCTGCCTTTCCTGAAGAAACACGGTTGTTCCGTACTGTTTTGGCCGGATTTGGCATCTTGCCATTACGGTAAAAAGGCCATGGAGTGGTACGCCGCCTACAACGTGCAGGTGGTTCCCAAGGACAAGAACCCTCCCAACACGCCAGAGCTCCGCCCAATTGAGAAATACTGGGCTATTGTCAAGCGGAACCTAAAGAAGACCAAAAAAAACTGCTAAGGACGAGCAGCAGTTCAAGGCAAACTGGCTTTCTGCGGCGAAGAAGGTGGACAAGGTGGCTGTACAAAATCTGATGGCAGGGGTCAAGCGTAAGGCCCGGCAATTCGGATTTGGAAAAGCGGAAGCCTAACTGAATATTTTTCCTGAATTTTATACTAATTGAACTTGAAAAAGAAATTTAATTTGATTTTTTAAATAAACGATTTCACCGATTTACACGCGTTTTCCCTTGACCAAATTTTGACCGTATCACCCTTTATTTACCTCTTAGGGCATAGACGATTGTCCTCCTTATCCACACTGGGCGCTAGCCGTTGGACATCCTCTGAACCTCGTTATATTTAGCCACAATCTCAATCGTATAGAACTTAGCCCTTGACAATGCACACTTGACAGATGCGGCTTTATTCACGAAATTTATCGATGAATATCCAGGCATCGGGGCCTTTGACTAAACAGGTATATATTATGTGTGTATCTATTCATTAATTACGTATTGCGAGAAAGTTTCTTTTAACAGTTGTAATTCATAAGCACTCGTGATTTTTTTTGTTTTTTTTTTTTTGTTTTAATTAAAATTTTATAGGCTTTTTTTTGTTGTTTTTTTTTTTTTGTTTTATGGGGGGGGGGGGGGGGGGGGGGGGGAAAAAAAAAAAAATTTGTTTTTTGGTTGGGGTGGGCTGCAAAATGGTGAGTCGACAACGGGCAGGGAGCGTGCGTCCCCGCAACATAGCCCTGGTCCTCACAAGTTCCTACCTCATGCTTCCACGGGTCAAGAGATGACAAAGACCGCCAGCTAAGGGTTGCGTACTTAGCTGGTAGTGCAGCCTGGGCACTGTTGTCCTTCTGACTTCAGCTAGATTGAGGAGGTGCGTGCCGAGCGTCTGTGTCCACCAAGGAGGTGCGGTAAGGTAAGGTAAGGTAGTATGCTGAAATCTTACCCTACCACGAAAAATGGAAGTATTCTTAATACGGTCCGACGGTGCTAATTTCAGATAATAATAATTTCAGTGCTAATTTCAGGTATAATAATTTAGGATTATGTTTTCCCTCGTGGCTATGATAATGCAAGTCCGTTTACAATTGTAGCGGGACCACAATCTGCAGACATAACAAATATAATGGTTATTATAATTTTGTATTATCACAAAACCTTCACAATATTTTTAATGCTATTTTCAGCTTCGCATTTATGCATCGTTATGAGTCTAAGCCAACCTAACTCACGCTATGTATATGAAAGGATACGATGGTTTTTAATGCAATTTTTTCCCTTCTTTTATCATAAGACAATTAAAAATACAAAACCTAACATTGATCGTACATCTTCTATTGGACAGGCATAAAGAATCGTTTATGGGCCCAGTGGGAAACAAAAGTTAGTGGATAAATCAAATTTCCTCTTGTTTTTATTTTTATTTCTTTTTATTTTAGATTTATTAAGCTTCCGTTTTTAGGCAATAATCATATTCATAGGGAATTTATTTCGCCTTATTGTTTGCTTACATTTTCCTAGCAAAACGGCTGCCAGGAGATCAACTATGTTTCATTATATCACATTGGAAATTTCCGTTATTTCAGAATTTAAAGCAACTAACACCGCTGCCGAAGAGGCAAATGGCTGCATTTTATTATTATATATACATTATTTAGTATTTTATTGCAACATCGTATTATTTTCATCATGGTATATTATTAAAAACATATTGAAATTATTATTAAAAATAATAATAATATTAATTAAATTCTATCTGCTTGAAGAGTACAAGGAAGTTTGTTCCAGATAGTATAGCTATTTTTTTGTCATTGTAGCTCAAGGATCTTTTCTATTAAATTAGATCATTGGATATTATTAAAATTAATAAATGCTTTTCAATTCTGCTGATTATGACCCATATGTTATATACGTACATAACATGCCATAATGCATGTTTGTACTTCATTTTATTACGACATGGTTTGGCCAAAAAGGTTTCCCATTCCGGAGTTACATTCAACTACCAATGATTGAGCTGTAATGAGGCACCAAGCAGCATATAATTTTCATATGTCTAGCATTGTTTCAGTTATTTCCTCATATTATATTATTTACAACCATTCATGTCATCGATAATATTACCATTACATTTCAGTATACATTCATCATATAGATGCTTCTAATTCTTATTTCATTTCATTATTATATTCATTGGAAAAATAATAATAATAATTATGAAATTTTATCTGCTTCTAGGTAACAAGGAAGGTGATTCCAGGTTATATAGATATTTTATTACATTGTACCATAAGGTATTTTTCCTTTGATTTACATTATTGGATACTAATTTTAAAATTTATAAATGCTCTTCGTTCTGCTGATTATACATACATATGTCATAAATACATACATATTTTTTATAATTTTATGTATAATTAAATGTTTTATGTTTTGTTTAATTGCAATATGACCTTCACATTCCAGAATTACACTCATCTGCCACTGATTGAGCTGTAAAAAAGCACCAAGCTGCATATTATTATCTTTTTATTGCATATTATTATCACTATTTTAATTATTTCATCATGACATATCTATGACATATTTGAGTTAAATATTCATGTATATTTCATTGCACTATTCCATAATACATATATTGAATATTATGTCATATTATTTACATTATATATATAATAAATACTGGGTTGGGAGGGTGCATCAGGGTATCATTCAAGCTGAAACTGGACGATGGTTTGATTGACTGCCTGAGTCTAGGAGGGAATGAACATTATCATTTTCTTTATCCTACCGATTCGATTATGATGCTGTGAATTCTACTCCAACAGTTTCAGTGAGGGTGACGCGCCCTTCTTAACAAGCCATCCTGTAGAAAGCTTAATAAGTATTGCGAATTGGGTTATTCGATTTGTTGGATCGTATCGTTGGAAGGAGATTCTTAATTTCCCGTGGATTTCGCGTGAGTGTCTCTGCTTACGGGTCCACCCCTCCGTTTTTGGCCCTTCATACAGCGATATTTTGAATTCAGATCGGTGGCTCAATTTGATCTTGCTATTAAGTGGAGCTGCATCCAAGCCAAGGGCTAGAAGGGATGGTGGCTACCATACATACATACATACATAATTGTAAAATGGTTTATTTGTACATGATGTAAGTAGAAAATCATACATACACAGCAAAGAAACAAAAATTAATATGCATCAACGTTTCTGATGTTAACGTATTAAAAACTGATGTAATCAAGGAATTACGATGCACAATAACATCCACTTGATGTAATCCCGCATAAACAATAACCATAAGAAGTGCCTAACCGCCAATTCGGGGTATCATCCCAACTGTAAGTGGTATGGTCATACCATTTATAATATCGTTCCTGTATGGTACATGTTTATTAGGGATAGTACATCGATCTTCAAATTACATCAGAATAAAATTATTAGTTGCATGTAATAATCACATTTCAGAAACATAAATATTACACGAAAACCAATGCTCATAAAGGACTCCACAAAATATTTTGAATATTACACGATTTTGATGCTCTATCGCATTTAGATGTTTTTTAAAATTAAATCTCGCAACTCTGTCGGATTAATTCTTGTTTTTTTTTCATCTTCGGCAACACTGATTTCTTGTCAAAACAAAGTGATACCGTTGCATCCGAAAGCTGAACCATTTGGCGAAATTGTTAATCAGCCATATACAGATGACGAAATGGCGGAAACTGAAAACTCTCTGCCATCCAGTCCTCTGAGACGAATAGATATTTGTCTGCAATCGGTACGTATAGGATCCGCAAGTGTATCTGGCGATTTTATTCATCAGCCATTTACATTCAAACAGAACTCCAAGGTGGCCACATTTTGTCGGGTGGTGAATCGTCTGTGTCACCTGAACCGATGCCCTCTACCGAAGAACCGATGCTATGCTTGGAAGCGGATTAACCACTCGATGAAATGTTACCTTGGAGATCTGGTTTGAATAAAAATGGCTCATGAATAAAATCGCCAGATACACCTGTGGATCCTATACGTACCGATTGCAGACGAATATCTGTTCGTCTCAGAAGGATGGATGGCTGAGTGTTTTCAGTCTCCGCCATTTCGTCATCATCTGAATACGGCTGATGTACAATTTCGCACGGTTCAACTGGTTTAGCTTTCGGATGCAACGGTATCATGACCGCGACGGTTGACTTTGTTTTGACAAGAAATTAGTGTTGCCAGAGATGAAAAAAATTAAGAACAAATCTGGCAGTGTTGCGAGATTTAATTTTACATAACAACTAAATGCGATAAAGCATCAAAATCGTGTAATATTCAACATTTTTTGCGGAGTCCTCTATGTGCATTGGTTTTCGTGTAATATTTATGTTTTTGATGTGTGATTATTACATTTATGCAACTAATAATTTTGTTCTGATGTAATTTGAAGACCGATGTAATATCACATCAAGTAGATGTTATTCTGCATCGTATTTCCTTGATTACATCAGTTTTCAATACGTTAGCATCAATTACGTTGACGTGTATTACAATTTTTTTTGCTGTGTACTCACCGTTGAATTCGTTTTTAAACCTGGGGGTGCGACACATCTAAATCCAGATTCAAGATGATCGTAAAATCCCACGTTAGCGAATCAATCCTTGAAAAATCTTGTTTCAGCTTGTGAATCTTAATCCATCAACTTGCATCGTGCTGCATCTTTTTGCAGTAAATCTTTAAAATCTTCATCAAAATCTTTGAAATCTTCTTTCTATCTACTATACGTGCGCACATCGCACAAAAGCAAAAAAAAAAAAATCCTGCATCTGAGATAGAGTCGCACCCCCTGTTTTAAACCTAGGTTGAAAACTACACGCAAAAAAAAACCGCAGTAGAAACTACCATTTCGAGGGTTAAATTAAGCGCACACACCAACAATTTTCACCTGACTATAAATGCGTTTGATTTTACCATGCCTGCGATTAGATCGACCATGGTGCGGTTGATATCAATATGAGGTCTATCAAATATACCACAAATGTTGAAGGTTTTACCATAAACGTAGTAAATTTGACTGAAATTTCATGGTAGTTTTAAAGATAGGCATAGTCGGGTAAAATGGTAGTTTTTACTACAAGAATTTTTTTTGTGGGGGGTAGTTCCAGCCTGCGATACCCGAACTTATTGTCAGTGAAAACCTCGACCTGATAAGAGTCACAAATAAAACCATACACACTGACTTCCAACACACAAGCCGACCCAATCCTGATACCTGACTCAGGTTGGAACTGAATCAAAAACGAATTCGCTATCAGTCTTTATCCAAATAACCCCCGTTGAATGAAAAAAAAGGATGCGACGACAATTAGGCTTAGTGACCTTGGACGCACACTACAGCGCCATTTAGATCAAAGGAGTGATAGTAAGAAGGAAAACAAACCATCATTCCTATGCATGTGTCATAAAGGGAAAGATGATTAAACGTCAAAAAAGCCTAATGGACTCGATTCCAACAGCTGGCCCAACCGTGCACGCTCCCGCAAATCATCCCGTAGGAATGAGCGGGACAGCAACACGATCGTTCATAAAAATATTTGTTTTTAGAATTTTTGACGTTTAATCACCTTTCCCTTTCTTGCACATGCACAGGAATGATGGTTTATTTTCCTCCAAAAGATTTTTCTTCTTACTTGCACTCCTTTGATCTAAATGGCGCTATTCCGTGCGTGCGTTAAACGCCACTAAGCCAACACGCTAAAAAAAACAGCAGTAGAAACTACTATTTCGAGGGTCAAATTAAGCGCAAACACCAACAATTTTCACCTGACTATAAATGCGTTTTACTATGCCTGCGATTAGATCGACCATATTGCGGTTGATATCAACATGAGGTTTGTCAAATATACCACAAATGTGAAGATTTTACCATAAACGTAATAAATTTGACTGAAACTTCATGGTAGTTTTAAAGATAGGCATAGTCGGGATAAATGGTAGTTTCTACTACAAGAATATTTTCTGTGTAATTATTCCATCCAACACTCAGAAAAACATATAAACTAATATATAAAAGTTTACTCTAAATCGATATTTTCCTGGGTGTACGCATAGCTTCGTATAAACGACAACTATACTCGCTTAGTTATTAGCTCTCGTCTAACATACAGGCATAACTAAAACATACAAAACTGAACTTGAAGTATTAGGGACGTAGTTTGGCTTCTAAATATAAGAGCGTCGTTAATTGGTAATTTATTCTAAATCAAGAATGTGCACCTGACTCGGATTTGTTTTTTTCCCAACTACAAAACTACTAACACCGAAATTTAAAATCTGTCGGTGTCAATAAAAAACCGATTGAGCGAATGATTGCATACACTCTGGTCGAGTGGGTTATCAGATTTTTCGGGATGAAAATTTGAAACTTAAGGACACAGTAACGCTGAACAACCCACTTGCAGGCATAGCGCCTTATTACTTAAAAGATTTTATTAATGGATGTAAACCAATGCATTGCATTTGCAATGGCAGCAAATCGGGTTTCTCTTTCTACGTAATAGTACGCTATGGCATACTATCACTTAAAAAAAGAGATCCGATTGACTGATATCGGTTAATTGGACCTCACTTATCTCACAAGCATAACGCGTCGTAAACCAGGATTCGATCGAACAACAGTTGGATAATGAGAAACACAAAAACGATGGATTGCAATGGGAGTCAATTTGTTTGTTCCTTGAGGTGTAGAATCATTGAACGGACACTTTGCGTCATCATTCGGCGGTAGGGAACGGTAGGGAACTTGGAATAGTTGTTCTGCAGCAGATTCGGTTCCAGATCCATTAGATATTGGGTCGTTTCTGCTGGATATGCCAGTAGCCAGATCGTAGGGAGCTCGAGTAACTATCGGTGTAAATCGAACACGTACGACCAGATCGCTCAGACGGTGCTGTAAGCCAAAAATTAGGAATGAAATTACGTAAGGTTGCAGTTCGATGAAATAGCCATACATACCCTGAAGAGTCGTCTCATTCTGGATTAAACAGTAGCAACATAAAGGTACGGTAGTTCTTGACCAGCTACTTGGGGTTGCCCCGAATAATATTCACCGCAAGAAGGTTGGTTTGGGAGATATCGTAGAGGCACTTAGTCATTGTTTCGTCTTGCAGTTGAGTGCTATGTGGTTGGGGGAACAACATTATTAGCTCTCGTTGAACAGACAGGCATACCTAAAACATACAAAACTGATCAGGGCCGCCAAGTTCGTTGTTATGCAACCGAGCATCTCCGATCGGGGAATTATCTTTTCTTGCTCGACCAACGACAACAGGTTCTTTCATAGGCACCAGTTCAATTCTATGTAGTATTTTTCCTTCATCTGAGATAGATGCACCGTAGACTCAGCACACGAATTGAGGGCACTTTTTGCTTCGCCTTGCATTTTTTGTTGTTTGGTGGTTTCAGATCACTGATTCGAAAACGGCAAAATTGAGGACAAAATTCGCTAGATATACGCATTTGATTGTTTGAAAAAAATATGAATTCAAGCAGAGAGGTTGTAATGAATATAATATAACATTGCATGGAGGCAGTGTTTATAGCTTTTTACGGTATTTCAAATTGAAAATTACATTCAACCATCAATTATGTCGATATATTTCCATAGAAGTTTTAGATTACATCGCAAGTAATTTTCATTTTTTTTTCTGTGTATGTTTAAACTTTATGAAACGTTAGTATAGTTTTTATACTATGCGTCATGTAAACCCAATTAATGATAAAAATAATTACTTTTTAAACTATCAACGATTAGAAAAATCTTAGAGTGTACACTCACTCATTGCTATCAATTTTCTATACGCAAAAAAAAAACACAGTAGAAACTACCATTTCGAGGGTTAAATTAAGCGCAAACAACAATTTTCAGCTGACTATAAATGCGATTGATTTTACCATGCCTTCGATTATATCAACCATGGTGCGGTTGATATCAATATGAGGTCTGTCAAACATACCACAAATGTTGAAGGTTTTACCACAAACGTAGTAAATTTGACTGAAATTTCATGGTAGTTTTAAAGATAGGCATAGTCGGGTATAATGGTAGTTTTTACCACAAGATTTTTTCCTGTGTATGAATCTGCTGTGCACGCTCATCCGAGCTTACTAATTGGGTAAAATTATTAAACGAATATCGTCATTGTGAGTTTATGCTGCGGAAGTTTTAAAACCTAAACAGATGGCAGCCGCTGTAGATGCGGAAACGTATCGTAAATAAAAAGCTATGCCGTTTAATTTTTGGCAGGGGCTTGTAACATCTATGATCAAAATGGCTTTAATTATAAGCCTTTAATTAATTGTAAATAGGTTTCCACAGCCACTTATTTTATTTATTACGGATAATTCATTCCTGGTGATGTCGACTATTTGAAAAGGCACTTTCGAGAGAAACATAATTTGAATACAAGCCATACGAAACAAATTCCGTTTATTTGCTCTGAATGTACAAGATTCGAACATCTGAAACAGTTTGCCATACTTATCAGGAGCTGCAGAATATCGAGTGCCAGTTCCGAAGGAGACAGTACTGAGACGAACCAAGGTCACTAAAATTACAAAATGTTCTGCATCTTCTGGGCTTCAATTGATTTTTATAGTATTTTTGTGGAGGCGAGTTAAAAAATAGTCATTTGCATAATTTAAATTTTTTAAATTTTTATGAGTATGTTGCGCATCCATGCATCTCCATAAGGAAAAAGGACGTTGGACTGACCGAATCGATGATTGAAGCAAATAATCCACTATAGGTTATTTTATCCCTACCATTCCTGACGATATGGTTGTTTTGAGCTATTAGCAACCCGTCTGCCCGACACCGGCTGGTCGTTTACAACAGGTCACAAAAAAAAACATGGCACCAAGTTTCGTCTTTCTAGCCTCCACCGTGGAGAGAAAATAAACAGCTTCCAACACCAAAAATGCACCAGCAAGCTCCGAAACTTCATTACGCCCGCAAAGGCCATCTAATTGCAAATCACATCACGATATTTTGCTTCCAGCAGAGCTACAAATTCATAAAAAAAACACTACTTCCACGCTCCGCCAGAAAATTTCGAGTGTGCACTTTACAGTGTTCTCAGTTTCTCTCTAACTATGAAATAATAGCTTAGATATACAAACTAGTTTGTGTAGAGCCTGTACGTTGTTGATTTCATAGTTTAATGCCTGTTCTTGGTTAATTGCATAGTATAATGCCTGTTCGTGGTTGATTGCTTCGTTTAGCTTTTTCAGCTGTTGGCTAACGCCGATGAAATTGATTCCTCGGTCGCTGCAAATTTTTCTTGGCGTACTTCCGCGGCTCATGAAGTTCCTCATTGCGATTATACAGGAATCGGTACTCGAAAAGGTTGACCAACTCTATATGAACCACTCGCTCGTAAGACAGATGACATTCATTCCCCAACTCTTCTCGGTTCTTCTTCCAATAGTGACTTCCATGTGGCCGAAGTAATCAACTCCTACGTGTGTGATGGAATGTGTATAGGATTCGTTTTTGCATCGTTGGCAGCTTTTTCCGATTGTTGCATACCCAACACGGATCAGAGGAATGACGAAACATTGACGTAGTTCATCAATATTGCCGGCGTCATTTTGTTGATGATACTTCTGGTTATAGTAAGTCATCAATAGTGTGGTTACGGGAAGGTCATTCGGGAGTATCACTGGGTTCTTAGCTTCCTCGGTGGTGTATTTACAGGCGGCTATTCTACTACGCATTCGCATTACTCAACGGTTGTCCAACCAAGGTTAGTTGGAACAGTCGACTGCTTTCCAGGAGTGTTCTGTCTAGGGCGTTATTGCGTTTATAGGTCAGCGAAGCGACTTCCTCAACATAACACTCCTTTTGAGTAAGGCGAAATCAGAAAACTTTCAGCTGCGTACAGTTGCGTCTCTACGGAGTGTACCAAGGACAGCTGACATTCTGGAGCGCCTCCGACGACAGTTTTCCACGAAACGGTAAACTTTGGCAACCACGTTATTCAGCCGCTTACAGCTCGAGTAGTTACTGGCCATTACCAAGATCAATGTAAGTCAACACTTCTAACCACTTGACCCACTTCTCGTACAATGTATCACCGATTTCTTCGTCCCATTGGATTCCGGCTAGCCAAACTTCTTGTAGAATGACCTTTAGGTACATGGGGTAGTGAAAAATCAGTCCGAGTGGATCGAAAATCGTCATAAGGACCTGGAGCATCTGACGTTTCGTTGGTCGACAGCGACCGGTGTAGCAGGTGTGGATTGTCGTGACTCTACCCGATTTTGTACATGAATTCGTCGAGTGTTGTGTACCACCACATACTGAGCACCTTCTCTTTAGCTATAGGTCCTACCGACAGGTCTATGATCTTCTCTATTGCTTTGCTTTCGTTCAATATGGTTAACACCTGCGATGAGTAGTTTATCCAATTGCAAATTTCAAAGCTGCCAGCCGAGTGTGTCTGTCTAATTTCTTAATCTTCGCAATCTTCGAGGCCACAAGCATCGACTGTTGCGCAAAAGTTTTGTATTTTGACGCCAAAGTGAGATACCATTTATTTTTACCGTCAACGAGTTAATGATCGCTTCAGGTTGGCCATACAACACCTGCAACTTGTTCATTTAGAAACGAGACGAAAATCAGGAACGACCGAAGGCCTGTACTGTATACACATTTCGAAAGGATTTGAAGCTAAACTAGGACTTCTGCCACCATACAGGGGAGTACTAGGTTCCTCAGATCAAAGTTAACGAGGGTTCACTGACGTTCGTTGAACTTCTTGTGGGTCCAAATATCCTGTTGCATCGGAGTGGTGCACGCTCTGGTCGCCGCATACATCAGTCGGCTCACAATTCCCGCCAGTTAGATCTGGGCAGACGGCTGAGGATGCTCCACATTTGGCAGTAGAATGTCCTGTAGGATAGAAGGGTTCTGTGGTATTCTTGGCTCTCCCCCCATCAATCGCTAGGTCGTTGACTTCGTTGATCAAGTTCCTTACTCGATTGCTAGATTTGCTATGAGGTGGGAGGTTTGGGGGTGGGAGCTAGAGTTTATTTTCCAAGTGCCAATGAAAAACCACCAGTTGGAACTTTCTTCGTCTCCTAACACTCCAGGTGGCGGAAAAGTGACCGAGCGTCTAACCCCATAGGTGGCACAAAAGAAGCTCCCAAGGAGCACCGAAAACATAAATATTCCTGTTTTATTTTTCATGTGTCATACTGTAGATCTATAATATTGTGATTTGACTAGTTCGTCTGATGCAATTTTAAATCTAGATCCTTTTAACCACCTAATTAATTTTTCATACATGCGTTTGAGGTTTATCAGCTAGGACATGTTTGTTTACGTCTGAAATCTTGTTTGCGTATTATGTTTCATAAAGGTATCATCATGAGTCTTCTGCATTTCAAGAAACAAACATATGCAATAAAGGCAAAACTATCCGAGAAGATGAAATAATGGTCTATGGGCATGTCGGAAATTATCCCCAATGCGAAATTGATTACCGCCAGCTCAGCAACATATACGGAACAAGTTTCCGGAAGGCAGATGAGTATTCATTGTAAACACCGAAACCAGTGGATCCATCAATGCGTGACCCATCAGTGAAAATTCTTCTATTGCAATTGACATGTTGGTACTTTTTTTAATAAAAATATGGGGAATGATAATAGGTCGCAGTTGTCAATGGAGGAACTGGGAAGCGTACACTAGAATTAGAGCATGGAAGACTAATATCAGATGACATATAGTTAATATAGATTCGTAAGAATCTAGACTGGGTACTCAATTCGAGCATTTGTTCGAAGTTTTCAATCACAAGGTTGTTACTGATTCCACACTTGATCAGTATTCTAGATGAGAGCTCCCAGAAGCGGTTCTGTAAGGGTTTTGCTCCTGCCAGAATCTCCAGGCTCATATTGTGCGCCGAATGCATACAGCCAAGGGCAATACGTTAACAACGATATTGAATGCGTTCCAATTTAATGAGGTGGCTGTTTCTTGCCGAGAGGAAACAAAAAGAGCCATATTCTAGAACTGAAAGAGTAGTGGTTTTATAGAGTTTAATGAGGTCTTCCGGGTGAGCACCCCACCATGTCCCGGGAAATTGATCTTAGAAAATTGATCCTTTGTTGACATTTCTGTTTCAAATATGCAATGTGAGTACTCCAAGTGCATTTTGAATCAAACATGATTCCAATGTATTTGAAGGTCAAAGATTGGGTAATGTCTTTTCCCAACAGCTTGAGACGCAGTTGGGCAGGGAACCGATTTCTAGTAAACACTACCAGTTCGTTTTTTTGCGTTGAAAACTCGATCCCCAAATTTCTGGCCCAGGTGAACAGATTATCTAGGGAATTTGGTAATGGTATTTGCAAGATTTCCGCACGTGGACCTTTAAAGGAGATCACAGCTTCGTCTGCAAGTTGTCTTAGCGTGCATCTATTTTCCAAGCAGTTATCAATACTTTTAACATAAAAATTATAAAGCAAGGGACTTAAACATGAGCCTTGGCGTGAGCCCATGTAGCTTATTCTGGAAGTTGTCAGTTGGCCTAGATTGAAGGTCATTTTTTTTTCTGACAGTAAATTATACAAAAAATTATTTGAAAATCTTGGTAAACCACTACTGTGCAGACTATCTGCCAGTATGTCTGTGATGTGCATCCCTACATCTGCAACCATAAATAAAATAAATAATGACAAGTTAAAAACCACAATGTAAACACAACCAGTCATTCCACTTGAACCAAACCCGCAGGACAAAATAACACATAGCCAAGTTGCGCCATGGCGTCATTCATTCACATTCTCTCTCTCTCTCTTCTCGTGTTCGACCGTTCGACCCATGCCAATGCAGTCCCGATACCCAGAGGTGTCATATTGCACAACTGGGTAGGATCGCCGGGGCACCGAAATTGCCGACCTAGCGAAGAGGCACATTTCGGGCATGTAGTACTTCAGTTGTCTCACTCCGACTAAAAGGTTAATTACATTAAGCCAAGAATTGCAAAGAATTGTAAACCATATATAAACCCAACAGAAACTAGGAAATAAACGCAATCATAGCCAATCACTTGAAGACTCTTGACTGTATTCCTTACTAGTGATAGCTTTTTAGCTCACCATAGTTCGGATACTACAAGGTAAAGAAAGTCCTTCTCCATTGGAATGATAGAAGCTGTCTCATGGCTGACCATGACAGGTAGTATAAGTAATACTAGTCTGAATACAACACCGACCTCTAATCGTCGCGTTCGGGAATGTACGTAAAACCGTGTGCTAGCAAAAGTGGTTTTCAAGTGAAAATGAGCAACACGCCTGAAAAAGAACAAAGTGCGAAAAGTATCGGTGACCAAATGTGTTTGGTTTTGTTTTTTTGCTAAACATTAAATATTTTTTTGCTCAACATGACAGTGGGCAGTGCATTAAAGAACAGTGCTGCGAAGAAAAGTGGATAGCGCACGCAGGGACTTACCAAAACTTCCGTATCAGGAATGGACTATTTAAACTTCCGTATCAGGAATGGGTTATATTTCCTTCGATTGAGAAAAAATACAAAGTTACATAGAAACAATGGCAGCGATTACCGAAACATTAAAAAGACTAAACTCATCCATAGTGACAAAAGTTAATATAAAATTATAAACATTTTCATAAAAAAAAACTCGCGTTGTTACGCTCTCTGGTGATAATTGTTGATGCTGCTGATTGAAAATCATGCAGAAAAAAGGCAAAACGACCAATTTTAAAACTAGTTTTTCTGCTAAAGGGGACAAAAGAAGGCAAACAATTTTGCATAGATCTTGTAGATGGAAGTTTGCACCGCAGATTTGCACTTTTAGTTGACGTATTTTGTGTTTGCAAATATTTGCAAATAAAGGAGTATCTTGCAAAAACGAATTGTTTTTACACTTCAACCTCTACAACTTTTTTCATACACTAACTAGTAACTATCTTGTATCTTTAAAATGTGCGTCATTTTATGTCCTAAAAGTCATTTCTACAGTTTTCAAATTAAAATTGAAATAAAAAAGTTACAACAAAAAAACTGTCTTTTTAGTCCCACCCCAAGGAAAGTAAGAAAAACTGTAATAAAACGATACGTAAATGAGATAGAAGTTAAGTTTCTTGAACAACGTTTCATTAAATTAAAATATCTACAACTCTGTAGAAGCAAAAAATCCTCTAAATCATGAGAAGAATAAGTTAAATTATTTCTTATGAACATAAAAGGACCACCCTAGTCACCAACCAAACCGAAAGACAGATCTTATTTTTTTAAATTAAATTTTCCTAAGACATCATGTGTCTAAAGTTAGGGGTTTTCGAGTTATAGATTTTTTTCGCGAAATTTGTCCATTCGTACCATAGTGCGTGGGAGGCCCAGCCGAAGAAGAATTGAAGATATCAACATTTACAGTAAGAAATCTTGCACTGAGGGACGCCCTGCAGCATATCCAACGGTCAACGGAGGAATCCAGCAGCTGAAAACGAATATGAACTAAGATAAGTCAGCAAAATATAAAAAATCAAAACACACAATAACAGGCATACAACAAGAACCAATAGATACACTTACCTCAAGAATGTATAGTGATACATAAATTACATATAATCCACGAAAATTTACCAATTCCAACAGATGGAATTTTAGGAACAGATTTTCAGACTAAATTTCGTTGTGTAATCGACTATGACACATAGACTTTATCAACTTTTATAAATTCTTAGTTAATTGAACTTTCAATTCAAGATAACTTAAATGGTGAAACATTAATACCACCACGTTGTGAAATTTACAGAAAAATTACCATAGATAACCCTCGTAAAGACTATGTTATTTTATCCAAAGAAATACAACCTGGAATATTTTGTGCGAATTCCATTATAAATGCTAAAAATTCATTAGTCAGACTTATAAATACAACAAATTATACTGTTAAAATTCGGAAAAATTTCGAAGAATTAATTCAACCTTTAGAAAATTTCAATATTTATCATTTCAATTGAACAAATCAAAACGACAGAAACCAAAAATGCCTTGCAGAACTACATCTAAACGATACACCTCTTAATGTAAAAGACAAAATTAAAGATCTGTGAGTAAAATACAACGACTTATTTGCCCTTCAAACCGACACATTAACTTGCAACAATTTATACAAACAAAAGATTTACTTAAATGATCAGCCACCAGTGTACATAAAAAAATACAGAACAGCAGAAGTACGTATAATAGAAATTGACAAACAAGTAAAAAAAATGCTAAACGAACAAATAATTCAACCATCAATATCCACTTACAATTCTCCAGTATTGCTAGTTCCTAAGAAATCCACAAACAATGATAAAAAATGGCATCTTGTAGTAGATTTCAGACAATTAAACAAGAAAATAATAGTAGACAAGTTCCCACTACCACGAATTGACGACATCCTTGACCAACAAGGAAGAGCTAAATATTTTTCCACGCTTGACCTGATGTCAGGATTTTATCAAATTGAGATAGATGAACAATCAAGACAATTTACAGCCTTTTCAACGAACTCAGGCCATTATGAGTTCAACAGATTACCGTTCGAGCAATGTTAGGAAAAGTTTTTCAAAAACTAAGACAATAAAACTTTAAAATTTTTGTGTGCAGATGTTACATATCTAGGACATCATATTTCAGCTCGGGATATACAACCTGATTAATCAAAATATTCAACCATTTTAAATTACACTAGTTTGCAAAATAAATCAAAAGTGATAAACTTTATAATTCGACTAATATTTCTTCAATGTGTAATTTTATGCAGAATTCAAAAATGTCGTCAAAAAAATTAAAGTAGAACAGTTTTCGAGATATGGATAAAAGTTGATTTTTTAATAAATGAACATAAACACATTTAATGAAATATCTCCAACGTGTGTGATCAGATTGCAAATATTTTGTCAATATATGAAGCAAAATTAAATTTAACACAGATCTTTTGAACATTGCAATATTCTAGGAGAAATAGTTTCGACGCTATTTATAAGTATATATAAATTTTTGCGATTTCTTTTGGAGATTTGTAAAAAAACTTGTGCTAAACATATGATTAATACCAAAATAACATCAACAAAAAAAAATTTAGTGCATGGGAAACTTAAAGCCAAAGAAAAAACGAAGAAAATTAGGGCTCAACGGTGAAAATCGGTTGGAAAATGAGGAAGTTATGCTGGTTTTTGGAAAAAGTGCAGAAATGCCGAAAAAACAAAAATTTGAAAGAAATACGCCCATCTCTCTCTCTCTCACACACACCCACACACACACACATACACACCCACCCAAACACACTCACACCCAAACACACCCACAGACACACAAACCAAAACACCCCCCCCCCCCCCCCCCACACACACACACACACACACACACACACACACCACACACACACACACTGCTTGGGGGCCACAAATCCTTCGGCCAAAACTTCATGTTATCGTTCAACCATTGTTGGGTTCGATTGGACGTGTGACACGGCGCTCCATCCTGCTGTAGGACAACGTTTTGGTCCTCGGAGAAGTTGGCCTTCACCCAGGGAAGCACTTGGTCCTTTAAATTACCGATATACACTTCGGTATTGATTTTAACTCCAGCATCAATGAAAACAGGCGGCATTTTCAAACCGTTGGACGCCACCAAGCCAAACATCATGACACCAGCCGGATGTTTGGTTTGAAATTTGAATTTCACTTTTTCCGGAACGTTCTCCAATTTCTGCGGTGAAATGAACGGGTCCGTGCGGCTTTTGGCCACAGCATCGATGCTGAAAAACTTTTCGTCGGAGAACAGGTTTATCATGTTTTCCTTCTTCAACAAGGAAAGCAATCTCTTGGAACGAGTCACTCATAGTTCCTTGACCCGGTCCGTAATCAAGTGGCGTTTCACTCTGGCTCTGGAAGATGCATGCAGGTCTTCTTTGATGATTCTCCGCATGGATTTCTCCGAAATATTGGCTTCCTTTGCAAGTTTTCTTATGGAACGCACCGGGTTGCGAGTAATTTTTGCACGGACCGATTTGATCACGTTCGGCGTGCGTGCAAACTGTTGCCAAATGGCACCCTACCACCTTGGCAATCTCTTTCGGCTTCTTCTGGGCGAGCAACAAACTGGTGATCACTTCTTTCGCGAACATTTTGACGAATTTGCAATAAAACAAATAGAATATTTGGATGCAACACTTGAAAGTAAACATAAACAAATACATTTTCGACAGAAATTAGTCACTAGCTACACGAATTTACCCAACACTCAAGTTTGAACATTTTCGCATTATTTTCTGCAGCACCCTGTATAGGCAATTCTCGACATCCAGCATGTCATCGTAGTTGTGGATTAAAACATTTGTTTCTTGATTTGCACTTCTGTAAAGTCCCGAAAGAATTTTGATTTTGGGAAGTAATAGCCAGAGTTTTGGTCCTGCGCATTGATTTGCACCAAATCTGGATACTTTTTATGTATAGGTATTGTTATGTTACCTATTTTCAAAGTGTCGTGAGCCGTGTCTTTACATTCATGAATCGTAGGGTTTCGTATCCCACTAATCCGTGAAAATAATTATGAAAGTTAAATAGGTAGAAATTTTGGAATGGAAGTGAGTTATCAAAATTTTTGAAAGGATTGAACCGGGTATAACTGTTAATTTGATGTATCCCACTTATGTTTTTGATAAATTGGGTAGGACATTTTTTTATAATTTGGTCTGGTACCAGTTCTGGCGAAATATAATTTTTATTCGCTCCGGTGTCAATTAAAATCCGGAGGGTTCCAAATTTAGAGTTGGTTATTTATATGAACGGTAGACAATTGTTCATCACTCGTTCTTCAAACTCGATTCAAACTTGAGCTTCGTCGTTTATGCGTCGTTTTGGTTTCTCTAACTAGAAACCAACAGTAGTCACCCAGCATTGATTCGTCCTAAAAGCCTTGATATCGTCATTCTATTTGCTTCATTTGTTGGTGGAATCGTTCACCGTGCTCATCACTTTCGTCGCCAAGATTCGGTGAGAAGAAATTCAAATTTGAGTGGTGGAAATGGATTTTTAATGACATGTTCACACCTATAGTCATGAAGAGCAAGGAGTTATAAACTATGTACATGAAACGTGGGTAACTTGATAAGTTATTTTTAGATTTAATATTACCTATTTTCTTATAGTTTTCCAGCAAATTCGTCAAACTTGTCCTCTTTGGCCAGTCATTTTGAACGTAATGCTCCTTACGTGTTCGGAGAAAGTGTCCCATTTACTGAGAAATCACATGTATTTTGTGTACCCCTGTTGTAACCCAGTCAACATGGCAACAACCTTAAGATCGGAGCAAATCTTCCGAGAGTGTTGCTTATCATTTATAAAATTCAGCAGCAGCGCCATTGATTCATACGATTCCTTTATGTTAACAGCATGAGCCAGCGGTATCGAGGGTTTCCTGTTTCCCTGATGCAGTAAAACAGCCTTCAAACTCAGTTTTTGTCACACTAGGCTCTAATATTTTTTTTCCCTTTAAGCGTGATGCAAGCAGTTCAGATTTCTGTTTCGACAATTCCAAATCACGTACTAAATCATTGAGTTCTGCTTGGGAAAATAATGATGGTTTTGTTTCAATTCTGTGTCGCTTTGATCTGCGTCCTCGTTAACCAGCTGGGAAGTATCTTCAAATGAAGACTCCCTTTTTCGTTTTGGGCAAATAGGGTACCGGTTTGAATTCGAATGTGGAGTTGGTTTTTCTACGGATTGCACATCAGCATACTGGCCAGGCATGTTTTGCACGAATTACACAGAAAGTTAGACACCCATGGTTTATCCAGATTCTCCTGACAAATTTCAAAATAAAAACGGAACGCAGATTGAAGAGAAGCAGTGAATTTAACCGGTGTCGTAAAAATTTAGACGCCACAGGCATAACAAAACATTTGTGGATCATTTTTGCATTTGAATTCCAGTTTTGCAGTGCACATTTTTCTCACTCCTATAACTGAACAACGAACTGTCACAATTTGCTTTGTTTTGAAGGGTTACCAATAGCTATTAAAATTGGGTGCCAGAATATCTTACCAAACAATAGAACAGTAGGTAAACCAAATCATGTGTGTGTGTTTGTGTGTGTGTGTGTGTGAGAGTGAGAGAGAGAGAGAGAGAGAGAGAGAGAGAGAGAGAGAGAGGTGGGAGTATTTCTTTCGAATTTCTGTTTTTCCCGCATTTCTGCACCTTTTCCAAAAACCAGCATAACTTCGTCATTTTTCAACCGATTTTCACTATTGAGCCCTAATTTTCTTCATTTTTACTTTGGCTTTAAGCGACACATGCAATATATTCTCTGCTCAATGGTGAAAATCGGTTGAAAAATGAGGAAGTTATGCTGGTTTTTGGAAAAAGTGCAGAGATGCGGAAAAAACAAAAATTCGAAAGAAATACGCCCATCTCTCTCTCTCTCTCTCACACACAACCACACACACACACACACACACACACACACACACACACACACACACACACACACACACACACACACACACTTTTTTTCACTCAAAAAATCGACACGTTACTTCCACGTAAAACGCACGAAATTTTCGTCCACTACCAAAACCAGTTATAAACACGTGGAATTCACGTAAGAGCTACGTGATTTTCACGTAAATTCACATTCTACTTGAAAATCACATAAATTTTACGTAATTTTCACGTAAAATTCACTGGACACGTAATGTTCACCTGATTTTACTGAAGAGGATTTGGTTACGTGTTCAGGTGGAAGTTACGTAAAATTTCACGTGAAAACAACGTGTCGATTTTTTTGAGTGTTGTCATTTTTGAGCACTACAGGGTGCGGCAACATTGATGCACCCGAAGATGCTATGCTGAATTTGACGTCTTCTCTTAATCAAGGAGAGGTAAATAGTTTAAGCAACCTTAATCAGTCGACTTACATTAATTTTGCGTATGATGAAAAGGAAATTCATTCCAATAGTTTTAGTTTTTCGAGTAATATAGTGCCACAAATAACCGATCATCAGAAACATGAGAGCAAAGAATTAATAATTTATTGTCAAAATTTTAACAGAATGAAAAGTGCAATTAAAGTGAACGAAATTTATAAACAAGTTGCTGCGTGCAATTATACAGTAATTGTAGGAACTGAGACGAGTTGGGATGATAGAATGTATAGCGAAGAAGTTTTTGGCAATCTTTTTAACGTTTTTAGAGATGATCGCGATAAATTGTTATCCCAAAAAAAAAAAATGCGGTGGAGGTGTTTTAATAGCAGTTAGTGTTAACTATGAATCGGAACAAATTTCATCAGACAAGTGTAAGGAGTTTGACCATGTATGGGTAAGATTTCTCATTGGAGGTCAAATTCACATTTTTGCGTCAGAGTATTTCAGAACACGCGAGGAAAGAGTCGTATGAATTTTTTTTTAGTATTGCTGGTGATATTGTTTCGAAATTTGATTTTGTAGCAATGTTCACATATACGGAGATTTTAACCAAAGAACAGCCAATTTTATTGTTGATGACGAAAATGAATCTTTCTTGATACCAATTGTAGGGGACAACGAAACGCTTCATACTCTGTTTGATAAAAGTGCTGAATTAGGGCTACATCAAGTAAATACCGTGAAAAATAAAAACAACTGCTACTTAAATTTGTTATTCACAAATATGTCGGACGATTTCTGCGTATCCGAGTCATATTCGCCCCTTTGGAAAAATGAAGTATTTCACACTGCTATTGAGTACTCCGTATTTATACACGAAGAAAACCCAACGAAGGATAACAATTTTAACGAATCATTTTATGATTTCAGCAAAGCAAACACTGCCAGTGTGTTGACTGGCAAATTTTAACGCGTAATCGTAGTATAGAAAAATCAGTGGATGCATTCTACGAAATAATGTACGATATTTTAGAACAAACTGTCCCCAAAAAGCGAAGAAAGAAAATCAATAACAAAGCACCAGTGTGGTTCAATAGACAGGTAATCAATCTTAAAAATAGGAAGCAGAAAGTACATATAGCATATAAAAGAAATAAAAGTGATGAAAACCTATCTATCTACCTGACCATATGTGATCAGCTAAATCTTGAAATGAAAATAGCATACAAAGAACACAACACAAAAATAGAAAACAGTATAAAATCGGATCCTAAATACGTCTTCAAACATGTTAAAGAGAAACGAAAATCTCAGAGCTTTCCTTCAAAAATGCATCTAGATGCCAAAGTGGCAATACTTCTAATGAAATATGTGACTTATTTGCTGATTTTTTTCAAGACGTCTATACATCTCACGATGATAATGAGCGTGATCATCAATATTTTTCGTACCTCCCTGAACCAATGAAAGATATTTCAGTCTTTAGTTTATCCGATAAAGAAATCTTACGTGCCCTTGAAACATTGGATGCCTCAAAAGGTGCTGGACCAGATGGTTTACCTCCTATATTTCTCAAATCGTTTTCAAAATAATTAGTTGAGCCTTTATTTTTGCTTTTTTATTTATCCCTGAAGTCCAGTATTCTTCCCGCCATTTGGAAGAAATCATTTTTAATCCCAATTTTCAAAAGTGGTAAAAAATCCGATATAAAAAATTACCGTGGGGTTGCTATTCTATCATGCATCCCTAAACTATTTGAATCTATTATAAATGACAAAATTTTCTCTCAAGCTAAAATATTGATTACTAATAAGCAACATGGTTTTGTAAAAGGGAGATCAACATCTACTAACTTGATCAACATCTTAACATTTTCGTTAAACGTAATGGATAAAGGTCATTATGTAGAAGCATTATATACCGATTTTAGTAAAGCCTTTGACAGAGTAGACATACCTTTGCTGCTTTTTAAGTTATTAAAGTTAGGATTTAATCTAAGATTACTGAAATGGATCGAGTCCTACTCGACAACAAGAACGCAAAGAGTAAGACTTGACGGCAATCTCTCTAAAATAGTAAATGTCACATCTGGAGTGCCACAAGGTTCACATCTTGGTCCCTTATTATTTGTTTTATTTGTTAACGATGTAGACATTTTTTTGAAAGTTCTTCAAGTCTCAGTATATGCAGACGACATGAAACTGTTTATGGAAATACAAAAACCTCATGATCTTGATTTTTTCAACACGAAATCAATAATTTTTACACCTGGTGTAAAAAAAGCTTGTTAGAACTTAATGTTAAAAAATGCACATCTATATCGTTTTCGAGAAAGCATTCCATAACACAAAAAACAGTTTCTCTAGGTCAGATAGTGATTGAAAGATATCATCAAATTCGAGACCTAGGAGTAATACTTGACTCTAAGTTATCCTTTGCTGATCACTACAATAATATCATCTATAAAGCAAATAACATATTTGGGTTTATTAAAAGATTTAGTTTGCATTTCAACGACCCTTACACATTAAAAAAACTATATGGGGGATATGAGGGGCCCATACTAAAAAAATAGTGGGGTGGACGAAGAAAATATGGAAACCGGAAAATAGGGGGTGAGAGACAGTTTGGGGTGGTTGGTGAAAAAAAAGGGGGGGGCCCTCGGCCGATACTACCATTATGGGGGGGGGGGTGTGTGGTAAATTTGAAGGAGGGGGGAAGAAGGGGGGAGGGGGCGGAGGGGTGTTTTAGCGTCGATGTTGTTGGGTTGTGGTGGGGGTCGTAGGAGGGGGGGGGGGGGGTTAAAAAGGGGGGGGGGGGGGGGGGGTGCAGAGAGGGGGGGGTGGGGGGGGGGGGAGAGAGAGAGAGAGAGAGAGAGAGAATTACATCGTCTCCAACTAGTGGTTGCACATACTGAACAATTAACATTAACGGACACTTAACGGACAATACAACGCCCGGTGGACCAGTAGAGTACGGTCATTTTCATGTTCCGACAGATGGAGCGAGAATGGAGCCCCATTTATGTGACATTACGCCTGAATGCGGGTGGATTATCTTCTCTACTCTCACTCAAAGTATTTGACAATACCCGTCCGTTTCTTGCAACAAGATTAAACAATTCTAGGCTTGTTCTGGAATAAAAAAAAAACGATTTTAAAAACTTTCGATTTTTCCCATGTTTTTAAATCAAACCACATTGAATGCCAAACATTTAACGGGTCATGTTGGATTATTGTATAGAATAACCACCGAATTTGTTTGCAGTTTGTACTGAAAATGTACTTTTCATTATATTTGTTTAATGGTTGTTCAAATAATAAGTGATTAGCTTTTAACAAACATACATTTTGAGTTTTGGTGGTTTATAGCTTATGGTTTGTGTCCCCTTTGCTCACCTTTAGTATAATTGTTTTATCTGATATTTTCTAAACAGGAACATCAAACATAACCTTTTAAAACGACGTAAGTAACAAATGTAAGCAAGCTGTGTTTTTTGTGCTGAATTGTTGCTACTAGCATTCTCAACACACGAGTAGTTAGTAAATAATTTAAGAAATTTTATTCATCAATGACGAAAAGAAATTCATATGCGTTCCAACAGCTATTCCTCAATATTTTAAAAATAATTTATATACACATCTGCATCTGCGTTTTGAAATTTGAACCGATTTATCTGATATGATCCAACTGAAACACGTTCTGTCGAAACACGGTATATGTAGCAATCATGTGTATCTGAGTAGTATGAAACCGGTGTATCATTGAATTACATTAAAATTGTTGTTCAAATTCGAGAAATACAACCATTTTGCATATTTTTCTATTCGTGGTTATTTCAGCTGCATGAAAAAACATTCGTTTTGTTTTGTTTGCTTGTTTTTTTTTAATTACATGCTGAAAAATATTATACTTACTTTTGAAAAACTTTCGAATGTCCATTTATGGTACTTCTGGATAAAATGAATCAAATAACTGCTTTAGACTGCTTATAATTAAAAAAAAAACCGTATGTATTTTACCCGATGATTCGTTTTGTTATGAAGGTTCTTCTGTTTATAAACACGCGCAGAACCATCGTTTATTCTTCCGATCTTCCTCTAAACTCTCCACCGATTGCTTGTCGATCTGCCAAACTTGGAAGACATCTGCATGGAGTTATCTCAAATTATAATAATCCGTCCAATCTATCACAAAACGTTGCGATTGGTTGAGCGGACTGGAGATAATGAAATCCATTTGTATAAGGCCAAGTCTCTCCCGGATGGTATTAAACCGATGAGCATGGATCTCAATAAAAACATAAAGTTACCAGAAGGCACAAAATGCATCTACGGACTCTTATTTTTACGAAATCCCTCAATTTCAATTTTTAATGGATTAGCATAGATTGTTCATTAGACACTTCAACTTGATTGATACAGTTATTAGTTACAGCAGTGCAATAGATTGAAGAATACAGTAGTAAAAATTGTAAGTTACGAAAAAAGAGTTTGGTTCGAGCATCGGCTGTGAAAAGTTGTGTCGATGCTTTATTACGCACTATTTTCCTATCGAGCATGGCGCGTTTCGTGTTGTTTCGGTTATCTATAATTCGGTGTAACGAGTGATCGAGTGAGCACAGTAAGAGAACAACGAAGCGTCTCTCAAGCGTTCATAAAATTATCCTTGTTTTCCTAACGGAAAACCACCATCACACTTTGTGAGTGGCTCCAATAGCATCCTTATTATTGGTTTAACTCAGATCAAATCGGATTTCCAACATTATAAAAAATCACCTTGTTTTTCCGATGAAAAAACACCATTACACTTTGTGTGTGGCCCCAATAGCATCCTTACTGTTGTAATCGGTTCGAATCAGAAATCGGTACTAGTATTTAAATGTTTTACTAAACGAAGCGTGAGTTCAGCTTATTGTTTACCAAAACGAACCCTGCTGCCACCCAATGTTGTCATCCAAAATCCCAGTGATTTCTCGTGGAAGTGCGGCGGTGGTCTCGGCCTCAAATAAAACGTCCAAATAAACGTTAACGCATTCCTACCCTTTCCTTATTTGACCTGCATTCGGGCGAGGCCAGCGCCGGTATTGCCTTAGTTTGGGATCACCAGTTTTACACATTGAGCATGTTTGCATCATCTGTTGATCTTCTGAGTAATAACAGTTGAACTGGCAGTAACGGAATAACAACTTCGGGCGGTCAATCATGCTCATTATCCTGCTCATGCTCATAAAAACGGATAAATTGAATCAACCTGTAAAATATGATCAACATATCTGTAGAGTATACTCTTCTATGGAACTTATGTTTTTTTATGCCTGTAACTATTGAAAAACAATAAAAAAACTGTTAAATGACCATTTCACCCCACATGCGCCCTGTGGTGAATATCCACTTGGCCCTCTCTTCCCCAATGTGATGCTTCTCTTTTGTGGTGAGTTTCACGTTAGCTTATTAGCTCTTCACTCCTATGGAGAAATCTTATAAGCAGATGTCAGCGCTCGCGTGAAACACGGCGGTAGTTTTCTTACTCAGTCACTCCACCGGAAAATCTCGTCAAAGTGTCAATCTTTGCGAAAGAAGCCACGTCTTCGAAAGTACTATCAAGGATATGTTTAAGGCCAGGCGCTTACTGATGTGGCAGGGGTGTGATATCTGCTAGCATGTAAAAACATCTTGTCGAAGTTTGCCTCACGCCATAAAACGTTGACTCGATGTTTTGACATGCTATGCTATGCCTCACGTCTGCCACTGCGTCTTAAAGCAACGGCATCATCCTCACAGCAGCAGCAACAACAATCATCAGCATTCAAATAGAACGTGAAACAAACAACAAAGTACCCACCGAAGCTACCGATTAGTCAGGAGTTGACTGGTATTTCACTTCCACTGGGTCCAGCGATTGTACAGCCATTCTTAAATCACCTGCGACCTACTCCACTGTATATAACCTCATTTTCCTCCGTCATTCTGTCAGAGAGGTTCTGTTTTGTCCACTTCGGCCTACTCCACTGCCCATTTCCGTCAGGGAGCCTTACCGAGGGTACATTTTATCTCCTCCGCCCTTCCGTCGGAGGGATTCTGTTTTACTTTTTATTGGGCCTACTCCACTGCCCATATCCGTCAGGGAGCCTACCGAAGGTAATATAACTTCTCTATCCTTCCATCGGAGAATTGTTTTCTTTTTTTGTATACTCATATATCCTTCTGCACTTTCACCAGTGAGCAGCATTGTCAATCAAACAAAATGATACATACCGACTGTGCCATTGTCGTGACCTGACCGAAGTTTTTAGCCTCGATTATGTTGCTTCACTGTGGCTGCTGCTACTGGTCCGTCGCTGTCAAAGTTCGTTTCAAGAATGATCTGAATCAGCACAGCTAGCTGGTATTTATAGCTATCGGCCTCTCATGTCAATGCGTTGCGTTGGTTTTGTTTATTCTTACAAAGCGAGGAGATTTTCGCATAGCTTACTACAAATTTTATTTCGTTTCACGCTAAGTTAATAACACTCAAATCGAACGATTATACCCAAATTGAATGGTAAATTAATACTCTTAAAATCCTATAAAGCATCTTAACATTTCTTTCATACATACTCTGTATACTACAGTCCAGAAATATTAGAAAACTTAAATTTTTATGCTCCTACTCGATCTCTCAGAAATTGAAATTTATTTTTTATAAACAGTCAAAGAACGAACTATGCCAAAAATACTCCTTTAAATAGAATGATGTCCTGTTTCAACACATACAGCGAAACGATTGATATCACAATGAATAAAAATACACTTAAAATGTTTTGTTAGGCTAACTAGACAATAGTTAATTAAAAACTCTTAGATGTTAAGCAAAAATGTGACAAGGTCTACGAAATGATTGGCGACAAATAAAAAAAATATATATATGCGAAAATTCGATCGATTTCTTTCAAATCCCATTTTCAAATAATTCAAGCAATAGGATATCCAACATTTTCGAGTGCAGCTATCTTTATAAAGTCCTTTTAAACAAATTGATTCAATATGTCTTCCATTTTTATTAATAACATCCTCTAGCTGACGCCGGAAGATAGAGCATGCCTTTCGGACGTAGTCCTCCGACATTGACGCTGTCATGTGCGTGTTATGGTTGACTTCAGGGTTTTCACACTAGGGTGTCATGTTTTGCAGGCTCGTGCTTCAACATATGCCCAAATCGAATAATCCAACGGATTAAGATCACAACCCAGACTGCTAGGGGGCCACAAATCATTTGGCCAAAACTTCATGTTATCGTTCAACCATTGTTGGGTTCGATTGGACGTGTGACACGGCGGTCCATCCTGCTGTGGGACAACGTTTTGGTCCTCGGAGACGTTGCCCTTCATCCAGGGAACCACGCGGTCCTTTAAGCATTACCGATATATACTTCGGTATTGATTTTAGCTCCAGCATCAATGAAAATGAGCGGCATTTTCAAACCGTTGGACGTCACCAAGCCAAACATCATGACACCAGCCGGATGTTTGGTTTGAAATTTGAATTTCACTTTTTCCGGAACGTTCTACATTTTCTGCGGTGAAATAAACCGGTCCATTTTTTTTTTGGCCACAGCATCGATGCTGAAAAGCTTTTCGTCGGAGAACAAGGATTATCATTTTTTCCTTCTTCAACAAGGAAAGCAATCTCTTAGAACGAGTCACTCGTAGATCCTTGACCCGGTCCATCAATTAATTCCCGTGTTCACTCTGGCTCTGGAAGATGCATGCAGGTCTTCTTTGATGATTCTCCGCATGGATTTCTCCGAGAATATTGGCTTCGCTTTGCAAGTTTTCTTATGGAACGCACCGGGTTGCGAGCAATTTTTGCACGGACCGATTTGTTCCCCTGCAGGGACTTTTTTATGCGAGTAAACTGTTGCCAAATGGCACCCTACCACCTTGGCAATCTCTTTCGGCTTCTTCTGGGCGAGCGGTTTTTTTGTAATTACTTTTTTCGCGAACATTTTGACATATTTGCAATAAAACAAATAGAATGTTTGGATGCAACACTTGAAAGTAAATATAAACAAATACGCTTTCGACAGATATTAGTCACTAGCTACACGAATTAACCTTTTTTTCAAGTTTGAAAATTTTCGCATAATTTTCAGCCGCAGCCTGTATAGGCAATTCTCTTTAAAATAAGTTTATTAAAACTTAAAAATGATTCAAACTTGAGCTTCGTCGTTTATGCGTCGTTTTGATTTCTCTAACTAGAAACCAACAGTAGTCACCCAGCATTTATTCGTCCTAAAAGCCTTGATATCGTCATTCTATTTGCTTCATTTGTTGGTGGAATCGTTCACCGTGCTCATCACTTTCGTCGCCAAGATTCGGTGAGAAGAAATTCAAATTTGAGTGGTGGAAATGGATTTTCAATGACATGTTCACACCTATAGTCATGAAGAGCAAGGAGTTATAAACTATGTACATGAAACGTGGGTAACTTGATAAGTTATTTTTAGATTTAATATTACCTATTTTCTTATAGTTGTAACCCAGTCAACATGGCAACAACCTTAAGATCGGAGCAAATCTTCCAAGAGTGTTGCTTATAATTTATAAAATTCAGCTACAATTGCTACATGTTAACAAGCTGAGATAAATGCGCGAGCAGTCAAATTGCGCAAGCTCTTTTTTTTTTATATACAGCGGCACGACCAGGGTGGCATTGCGCAAGCATATTCTACTATCGTGCAAGATGCCCGAGAAGAAGTGAGCTTGCTAGCGCTAACATTTTTTGATTATATGAATAAAACAAATAAAACATTCAATTGTGTTATACTGTTGCAAATAATAATAATCACAGTCGAGGCAACGATTACCCCTCATTAACATTGTCAATTTACGCCATCGATGGGTTGTACAGATTGTTTTTAAACTAGCCTCTAATTCGTTCAGATCAATCTAAATGCACGGTAATATAAAACATTATTTTTACATTGTCAATTACAATAGTCCTTTCGAATGGAACTAGTTTCCGTATATGTTCCGCAATGCCGATTCCAGGACTAAGTGGCCAGACCAGGTGTGCAGAACTTAGCTATGGAATGTTAATTTCGCTTTGTTATGAAATTATGCAAAACAATATTGTAATATTTTAATAAATGTAAGATTTTCTCCTATGGAACTACAGCAGTAAGATTTTCTATCTTTTTTATCTTGATCAGATTCATAAAGTATGTATGAGTGTGGTTATATGAAAAACTGTTTTCGAAAGGACTATTGTAATTGACAATGTAAAAATAATGTTTTATATTACCGTGCATTTAGATTGATCTGAACGAATGCGATGCAAAAATACAAAACACCCAAAGCAACCCATCGATGGCGTAAATTGACAATGTTAATGAGGGGAATAATCGTTACCTCGACTGTGATTATTATTATTATTGCAACAGTATAACACAATTGAATGTTTTATTTGTTTTGTCTTATATAATCAAAAAATGTTAGCGCTAGCAAGCTCACTTCTTCTTGGGCATCTTGCACGATAGTAGAATATGCTTGCGCAATGCCACCCTGGTCAGGCCGCTGTATATAAAAAAAAAGAGCTTTGCGCAATTTGACTGCTCGCGCATTTATCTCAGCTTGTTAATATGGAAGTAATCGTAAGAATCAACCCCCATGCCAAGGTTGAATTTTATAATTTGTAAGCAATACTCTTGGAAGATTTGCTCCGATCTTAAGGTTGTTGCCATGTTGACTTGGTTACAACAGGGGTACACAAAGAGCATATGGTGTTTCTGTAAATGGGATACTTCCTTGGAGCACGTAAGGAGCATTACGTTCAAAATGACTGGCCAAAGAGGACAAGTTTGACGAATTTGCTGGAAAACTATAAGACAATAGGTAATACGGAATTTCAAAATAACTTATCAAGTTACCCACGTTTCATGTACATAGTTTATAACCTCTTGCTCTTCATGACTATAGGTGTGAACATGTCATTGAAAATCCATTTCCACCACTCAAATTTGAATTTCTTATCACCGAATCTTCGCGACGAAAGTGATGAGCACGGTGAACGATTCCAATCAACAAATGAAGCAAATAGAATGACGATATCAAGGCTTTTTAGGACGAATAAATGCTGGGTGACTACTGTTGGTTTCTAGTTAGAGAAATCAAAACGACGCATAAACGACGAAGCTCAAGTTTGAATCATTTTTAAGTTTTAATAAACTTATTTTAAAGAGAATTGCCTACACAGGGTGCTGCAGAAAATAATGCGAAAATGTTCAAACTTGTTGCATTAAAGTTACATCTAGTGTAGCTAGTGACTAATTTCTGTCGAAAATGTATTTGTTTATGTTTACTTTCATTTGTTGCATCCAAATATTCTATTTGTTTTATTGCAAATTCGTCAAAATGTTCGCGAAAGAAGTGATCACCAGTTTGTTGCTCGCCCAGAAGAAGCCGAAAGAGATTGCCAAGGTGGTAGAGTGCCATTTGGCAACAGTTTGCACGCACGCCGAACGTGATCAAATCGGTCCGTGCAAAAATTGCTCGCAACTCCAGTGGGCTCCATAAGAAAACTTGCAAAGGAAGCCAATATTTCTGAGAAATCCATGCGGAGAATCATCAAAGAAGACCTGCATGCATCTTCCAGAGCCAGAGTGAAACGCCACTTGATTATGGACCGGGTCAAGGAACTACGAGTGACTCGTTCCAAGAGATTGCTTTCCTTGTTGAAGAAGGAAAAAATGATAAACCTATTCTCCGACGAAAAGCTTTTCAGCATCGATGCTGTGGCCAACAGCCGCACGGACCGGTTCATTTCACCGCAGAAATTGGAGAACGTTCCGGAAAAAGTGAAATTCAAATTTCAAACCAAACATCCAGCTGGTGTCATGATGTTTGGCTTGGTGGCGTCCAACGGTTTGAAAATGCCGCCTGTTTTCATTGATGCTGGAGTTAAAATCAATACCGAAGTGTATATCGGTAATTTAAAGGACCAAGTGCTTCCCTGGGTGAAGACCAACTTCTCCGAGGACCAAAACGTTGTCCTACAGCAGGATGGAGCGCCGTGTCACACGTCCAATCGAACCCAACAATGGTTGAACGATAACATGAAGTTTTGGCCGAAGGATTTGTGGCCCCCTAGCAGTCCAGATCTTAATCCGTTGGATTATTCGATTTGGGCATATGTTGAAGCACGAGCCTGCAAAACATCACACACTAGTGTGAAAACCCTGAAGTCAACCATAAGACGCACATGGCAGTCAATGTCGGAGGACTACGACCGAAAGGCATGCTCTGGCTTCCGGCGTCGGCTCGAGGATGTTATTAATAAAAATGGAGGACACATTGAATAAATTTGTTTAAAAGGACTTTATAAAGATAACTGTACTGGAAAATGTTGTATATAGTGTTGCTTTGTAGTATACAGAGTATGTATGAAATAAATTTTAAGATGCTTTATAGGATTTTAAGAGTATTAATTTACCATTCAATTTGGGTATAATCGTTCGATTTGAGTGTTATTAACTTAGCGTGAAACGAAATAAAATTTGTAGTAAGCTATGCGAAAATCTCCTCGCTTTGTAAGAATAAACAAAACCAACGCAACGCATTGACATGAGATGCCGATAGCTATAAATACCAGCTAGCTGTGCTGATTCAGATCATTCTTGAAACGAACTTTGACAGCGACGGACCAGTAGCAGCAGCCACAGTGAAGCAACATAATCGAGGCTAAAAACTTCGGTCAGGTCACGACAATGGCACAGTCGGTATGTATCATTTTGTTTGATTGACAATGCTGCTCACTGGTGAAAGTGCAGAAGGATATATGAGTATACAAAAAAAGAAAAACAATTCTCCGATGGAAGGATAGAGAAATTATATTACCTTCTGTAGGCTCCCTGACGGATATGGGCAGTGGAGTAGGCCAAATAAAAAGTAAAACAGAATCCCTCCGACGGAAGGGCGGAGGAGATAATATGTACCCTCGGTAAGGCTCCCTGACGGAAATGGGCAGTGGAGTAGGCCGAAGTGGACAAAACAGAACCTTTCTGACAGAATGACGGAGGAAGATGAGGTAATATACAGTGGAGTAGGTCGCAGGTGATTAAAGAATGGCTGTACAATCGCTGGACCCAGTGGAAGTGAAATACCAGTCAACTCCTGACTAATCGGTAGCTTCGGTGGGTACTTTGTTGTTTGTTTCACATTCTGTTTGAATGCTGATGATTGTTGTTGCTGCTGCTGTGAGGATAATGCCGTTGCTTTTGGCTTGTTTTGTTGCTGATGACGACCTCTATTTTGGTTGGTATTCATGTTGACTTGTAGGTAGAAATTATACTCTGTGCGTGTGCCGCTAGCGAAGATTTGGCTGGTTTATAATCGGTACAGATGGACGGTGATTTGTTCATAAGTGAATCCAACGATGAGAAGGATATTATTCCGAGCTTCCGCCTTCTTATCAGTGCAACTGAAATAGTTTTAGGCAAGACGCAGTGGCAGACGTAAGGAAACATAGCATGTCAAAACATCGAGTCAACGTTTTATGGCGTGAGGCAAACTTCGACAAGATGTTTTTATACATGCTAGTAGATATTACACCCCTGCCACATCGGTAAGCGCCTTTAACATATCCTTGATAGTACTTTCGAAGACGTGGCTTCTTTCGCAAAGATTGACACTTTGTACGAAATTTTCCGGTGGAGTGACTGAGTAAGAAAGCTACCGCCGTGTTTCACGCGAGCGCTGACATCTGCTTATAGGATTTCTCCATAGGAGTGAAGAGCTAATAAGCTAACGTGAAACTCACCACAAAAGAGAAGCATCACATTGGGAAAGAGAGGGCCAAGTGGATATTCACCACAGGGCGCATGTGGGGTGAAATGGTCATTTAACAGTTTTTTTTATTGTTTTTCAATAGTTACAGGCATAAAAAAAAACATAAGTCCCATAGAAGAGTATACTCTACAGATTGAAATGTATCTTATAAGCTAATAAAAAAAATCCACAAGAAAGGTCTATTCAAACAACGTTCATGTATATGTTAATGCTCTCGATAATATTGCTTGTTTTGTCAAGAACTTAATTGATATCAAAATAAAATTAACGCTGTGATACAAACAATATGAACGTCATTTTCAACTCAAAACGATTTTATGTGTAAAGTTATAAGTAATACAGATTTAGAAAACGAGTGTTGATTAATATGGTATCGTTAAGAAGCCTATAGATTTTCCGATCCGTGTTCAACTATGCAAAGTTGTTGAAAATTTTCGTAGACGTTTTGACAATATTGCTAATAGTGATAATAATGCGTTCGACTGGAATGTTGAATACTAGCGTTAAAAAAAAACGTGTTGCTTTACTTGGGCAATAGTGAAATTGATGACATGCGATGATTTCTGGCAAGCTTGCTGGCATGGTACGACTAGAATCCTTCACGCCGACAGATTACGTCAAACTGTACTGTACGGCGCAGAGAACCTTTTCACCAGATAACGCAAGGAGATCCCAGGATTGTTTCGGACTGCCCTACGGACCTTCACTCATAGTTTCTGGTAGTATGTTCCGCTTCTACGGTTGTTTTTTTTTTTGTGCGATCTAGCGATAGTGTATCGCGGTAACGTTTCAGTATGGTATTTACAGTCGATTTTGAGAATTTTAGATAATCATTCCACCGGACCACGTCGGATTTTCAACGTGACAGGTTACAGTGACGGTATTGAATAACGGGCTTACGTCAAAGGTTACGTATGTATTTCAATATATATACGTATATACGTATATACGTATATACGCTGTTATACAAATAAGTTGCAAGTCATTTGGACTAAAAAACGATTTTATGCGTTAAAGTTAGAAGTAATGCGAATTTAGAAAAGGAGTGTTGTTTAATATGGTGAAGATAAGAAGCCTGTTCATGTTCAGATCCATGTTAAACCAAGCAAATTTATTGAAAATTTCCATAAAAGTTTTGGCAATGTTGCAAGTTATGATGATGAGTTGATTTTATTTATAGGGTGTTGTAAAAAGAATTTTTATATTTAAAATGGGCAATAGTAAAATTGATTGCAATGTGGTGATTTCTGGCCACCTTAAAGTGAACAGCAGTAGCTTTTGACATTTTTTTTTTGGAAATTAAGATTTTTATTACGTAAAAATCATTGTCTAATATGCTTTGGTCATAACTGAAAAATGAATCAAGAAACGCATGAGTTTTCAGATTGGTTCAGAAAGACGATGATGACTGAAAAATAATAAAAAAAGAATATTTTACTAATAAGATATTGCAAACTGACAAAATTCAATAATGCAGTAGGAGGTATCAATGAGGTGCTAGGTAAGTAAACTATCATGTTAGAATAGTGACGTTATGGATGCTCACTGTAATGTTGGAGTTGATAAGTCTGTAAAATCAAGGATTTTGCTGCATTACCCGAGTTTACTCAACATAACGCTCTTGGCAAAGATATCTATAATATTTAAGTTTTCGTAGCGTGAAAATGTTGATAGAACAGTAAAAGAAAACGAAAAATTGCACTTTTGGGCATATTTTCTTAGAACCATGAGTTAGCAAATAGAATATTGGTATAACTAAGGATTTTTCAGGTAATGCTGACCTATGATAATCTTGAAAACAATAGTGATGCCTTGTGAGGATAATTATATTTTATTGGGATAATGTTCCAAAATGTACCAATTTAAAAGTACATTAATTGTGTAAATTGATATACAGATAATTGAATGCTAACGAAACTAATTATGTACTTGCAAAACTGTTGTTGAATTTGTTGAATAATTGCGGTAGATACTGATTTTCACGATTTACTGATGGAAAGTGGAACTTTCAGATAACGTTTGAAATAGATTTAGGACATGATTAGGCATTTAAACTCAAAGATTCAAATTCATGAAGTGGACCTCATACAGGCTTCGAGTCGAAGGAATTGATAAATACGGTGATTTTTTGTACAACATATTTTAATCAAATTCATATAATTAATCCTTTCCGGATATTTTGATATGAAATCCCGGTAAAAATAAAAAAAATAAAAGCCCAATACAATAGAACCAACAACGAACAGTCTGGCAATTAAAAAAAAAAAAAAGATTAGCTGTATAACTTGCAACAATAGAGAAGCATGTTGATGGTCATAAGAAAATTGAAACTTATATCAATCATGGAATTAATAATCTAATGCTGAACTTCAAAATGAAATTTTTAAAACAAATAAGCTGCATTCTTGCGTTTGCTAACCAACAAATTAAACGCTCAAAAAATAAAATAAAAATAAAAAAATTAAGGTTCAGAGTAGACGAGGGGGAGATTGTAGTATACAGAGTATGTATGAAAGAAATGTTAAGATGCTTTATAGGATTTTAAGAGTATTAATTTACCATTCAATTTGGGTATAATCGTTCGATTTGAGTGTTATTAACTTAGCGTGAAACGAAATAAAATTTGTAGTAAGCTATGCGAAAATCTCCTCGCTTTGTAAGAATAAACAAAACCAACGCAACGCATTGACATGAGAGGCCGATAGCTATAAATACCAGCTAGCTGTGCTGATTCAGATCATTCTTGAAACGAACTTTGACAGCGACGGACCAGTAGCAGCAGCCACAGTGAAGCAACATAATCGAGGCTAAAAACTTCGGTCAGGTCACAGGTGACAAACTAGCCGTTTTTTTAAAATCGCGGATATGAAGAAATCAACAAATCCAATAAAATTATCAAGAAAATTCATGTCTTGATTCAATGATCACGAGAAAGGCACTTTTTTCAATGTTTTATAACATTTGCTAAGTATACCGTGCGTAAAAGTACTCATTTTTTGGTTTTTCAAAGTTTTATTGTATTAGGTTAAATGCAAAACCTAGCTTGCGACATATCAAACTTCATGATTTTGCAAAACTTTGTCTTCGGAGGACATTTTGAGGATTTCTGACCATACTGGCCACTAAAAGAGGTCCTGCGAGATACGAGTTCCTCGGGAAAATAGGCCATAACAAATCTTTTCCAAAAACTAGCTTGCGACATATCAAACTTCACGATTTTGCAAAAATTTGTCTTCGGAGGACATTCTGGGGGTTTCTGACCATACTGGCCACTTAGGGAGGCCCTGCGGGATCTGAGTTCCTCCGGGAAAGTGACCATATTCCAATCTTTACCAAAATCTGGCTTGCGACATATCAAACTTCCTGATTTTGGGAAACTAGGTCCGCGGAGGACATTCTGTGGGTGTCTGACCATACTGGCCACTTAGGGAGGCCCTGCGGGATCTGACTTCCTCTGGGAAAGTGGCCATAATCAAATATTTTCCAAAACCTAGCTTGCGACATATCGAACTGCATGAATTTGCAAAACTAGGTCCTCGGAGGACAGTCTGAGGGTGTCTGACCATACTGGCCACTTAGGAAGGCCCTGCGGGATCCGAGTTCCTCCGGGAAAGTGGCCATAATCAAATCTTTTCCAAAACCTAGCTTGCGGCATATCAAACTTCATGATTTTGCAAAACTAGGTCATGAAATATTTTTTTGAGGATTCCTGACCATACTGGCCATTTAGGGAGACCATCGGTCATCGGACGACATTCTGTAGTTTTCTGACTATACTTGCCACTTAGTGTGGCTTTCCAGTATTCAAGTTTCTTCGGGAAAGTGGAAATATTCATATAGCTACCAAATAGGAAATTTAGCAAAAAGACACCTGAGAAACGAATCTATTCATGCATTACGAAATAATTGAGTATACATGACGTTTTGTTTGTTTTTTGTCTACATTTAGTTTATTTCTCTAGTCCATATTTGTAAAATAAAAAATAAAATGTGTTTTATTACAAACATTTGCTACAGATTTCGAAAAACTTCGCTTTCCGCATGTTATGCCTCTCACATATCGGTCTGTTACGAGCAACACAGCTTATCATGGTTTTCACATCATGATTACGGGGACAAAACATACAGCGTCTGGACTTTCTTGTAAGATGCTGTATAAATATTCGGAAAATCATCGCAATTTTAACAACATTCTGGACACGCATAAATTACCACACTACGATAATGTTGCTAGCATGATGGTGACATGCAGGAGCTGCAGGTTTTGAGGTTGTCCGAGCAGAAACATGCAGAACACTTGAAAACCGAAGATGTTGCAGGTCCGTACATTCGATCGTAGTTGTTGATGAACGTATCTATTTTGCTCATTGTTTCATTTTGAAGGCTACTGTCACGCTTTCTTTTTAATACGTGACTCATTGCGATTTCTTTGGACAACCAACCTAAAAACTTGCATTTCTTGCTTCGATCTCCAGAGAGATAGTTTTGATTGGCCGCAAGGAATGTGTAAAAGGAGTTGTGGCTGCACAAGTCTAATATATTCTGGAATATGGCCAATGGATACCGGTCGGTACGCCTTTTACATGTGTGGCACAATCTAAAGTATCAACACCTGCCATCAGGGTATTGTACAGTTTTACAATTTTTTGTTTTTCCTATAAAATTGGGAATATAGAATAGAAAACTCGATAGGTATATTAAAAAAAATGCTTTGTGTGTCACAATGTGCATGAAATTTTAAATAATAATTTTATTGTTTTTTTTTTTTGCATGAAGTGGCAAAGCTGGATTGTTTTGAATGAAAAAAGAAAATTATTGCTCACCGTTTGAGTTCCAGGGACGTTTGATGTACTACGTGAACCGATTTCATGAAGTTTGATATGTCGCAAGCTAGGTTTTGGAAAAGATTTGATTATGGCCACTTTCCCGGAGAAACTCGGATCCTACAGGGCCTTCCTAAGTAGCCAGTATGGTCAGACACCCTCAGAATGTTCTCCGAGGACCTAGTTTTGCAAAATCATGAAGTTTGATATGTCGCAAGCTAGGTTTTGGAAAAGATTTGGTTATGGCCACTTTCTCAGAGGAACTCAGATCCCGCAGGGCCTCCCTAAGTAGCCAGTATGGTCAGGAATCCTCAAAATGTCCTTCGAAGACAAATTTTAGCAAAATCATGAAGTTTGATATGTCGCAAGCTAGGTTTTGCAAAAGATTTAGTTATGGCCACTTTTCCGGAGGAACTCGTATCCCACATGACCTCTTTTAGTGGCCAGTATGGTCAGAAATCCTCAAAATGGCTTTTGATGACCTAGTTTTGCAAAATCATGAAGTTTGATATGCCGCATGCTATGTTTCGCATCCAAAAATATTTTGTCCACCATTCCTGGACAGGTACTTACCCCAGTACACCCACCTTGGAATCCAAAACTACGGATATTTTCGGAATTACCAGGGCAGATTCACAAACTAGGATAATTTTGTGATCTATTGCAAAAATTGCATCAAAATCCGATGGCTAACGATGGAGTATCATTAATTTTAAATTTGAATTTTTCGATTTCAGAGGGGTTGGGGACGTACGGAAGATCAGCTTTATTTCTATCCGCTGATATATTCAATTTGAAGGAATTGTATACAACTTCCGATAAATTAGCAGACAAAGTGTTTGTTTACAAAAGCAGATTCTTCCTAATCAAATGTTGGAACTAAAATGTCCAACGTGCTTGTAAGTGTGAAATGGATCCTGTGTTTACGGAGGGAACATGGTTCGCGATTGAAATGTTCTTATCAGTTTTCTTGGCTGCAGAACAGCTTGAGTGTTTGGCGGCACGTGATACTACGATAAAAATAGGCATTTACACCGTTTCTTACTCGAGATTGTACAGACTGAAGATTGAACATGTACCCAAAAGTTGAAAAGGTGGTAAAAAATGCAATTGCAGTTTATACTATGGTATCTTGAGAAATTCATTTTTCATGATTCAGAAAAGGCAATTTTGCCCACTTTGATCCACAAAGCGTTTTATGGTACAAATGAAGCCATGCAAGTGTGTGCAAGCGACTGGCAAGCAAAAATAGCTCGAAACAAATTTATCGCTGTAGGCTCCATATTCAATCATCACCAACATACACCAACAATATACAATATGGATGAGTCGATATCACAAAATGCCGCAACGCTATTGGCCACTGTTGTAATGCCGCCGTCAAGTGTTCTATGTTTGTTCTCACTGATCATCGACAAAGCGTTTTATGAAATAAACAATGCCATGCCATGCAAGTTTGTTAGCGACAGGTTGCACATAGCTTGGTGGAAAATATGTCCATTTGCTTCATTGCTGCACCCTGAATTTCTCGCCAAGTGAACTAAATGTTGGGTTTCTATTCCATTCTCATGTTTGTCAAAGTGGCTAATTGGTTGCCATAAAGAGCCGTCGCGCTAGCGGTCCTGGTCTGAATCGCTTCTTGATGTGCACATTTTAGTTTTGTGAGCCATCTGACTTTCGAACACTCATCTCTTACTCATCAACTAAATATCACTGCGAACAATCTCACGCACACGTTCAATTTATCATTGCGAATTGCTGTTGCTGTTTTGCCCACAACTAATGTTAGATTTTTCATCCAACTTACGATCAATAGGAAAAATGGAACAAAATCAAGCGAAATTGTATAACAATCTTACTTTTTCAGTTTTGGTGTAGAGCGAATTACGAAGAACTTAACCTAACACCAAGTAGACCAGTTTAGACATTTTCGTTTTGCAAAAAGTTCCACTGGCTGGAGCGGGAATCGAACCCTCAACTTCATGACAACAACCGCTTGAACGACGGGCGACGCTGCTAACCACCTGACCACGAAGATGATGTGGGCGATTAATTTGGCCATTTTCTCCGGGACGCGGCAGTTTAAGCAACGCAATGTTGAGCCGGTGCGTGGTAATGAACATTTCGATGAGCTCAAGAGAAATTTCAATCAAACATACTCTTTAATCGGTAAATTGATTTGGTCGTCCTGAAAAGGACAGATTTTAGTTGTTTACGGAGGGATGATTTACGTCAGCGTCGACGTCGGGCTTCTTCCGCTTGCCTCGTCTAGCGGACGTGCCAGCCACGTCAGACGCCACATCAGCGTCTACTCGATTTCCAGTATCAGGGCCAAAAACTCGGAACATCTCGGAAAAGCGCTTTTTTATTTTTTTATATTGTTGCTCATTTTCTCCAGAACGTGGCTTTTCAAGCAACGCCATGTTGAGCCGGTGCGTGGTAATGAAAATTTCGATGAGCTCAAGAGAAATTTCTATCAAACATACTCTTTAGTTGGCAAATTTATTTGTTCGTCCTGAAAATACAGGGTTTTATTTGTTAACGGAGGGAACATGGTTCGCGATTGAAATTTTCTTCTCGGTCTTCCTGGGAAGCAGGATGGCCTGAGTGTTTGGCAGCACGAAATACTACGATAAAAATTGACATTTGCAACGTCTTTCACTCGAGAGTGTACTCACTGAACATTGACCATAGAGCGAATTACAACGAACAACTTAACCTAACACCCAGTGGATTAAACTGGACATTTTCTCTTTGCAAAAAAGTTCCACCGGCTGGAGCGGGAATCGAACCCTCACTTCATGGCAATGAACGACGGGCGACGCCGCTAACCACTTGACCACGAAGATGATGTGGACGATTGATTTGGCCATTTTCTCCGAGACGCGGCTTTTTCAACGCCATATTGAACCGGTGCGTGGTAATGGAAATTTCGATGAGCTCAAGAGAAATTTCTATCAAACATACTCTTTAGTTGGCAACTTGATTTGATCGTCCTGAAAAGGACGGATTTTAGTTGATAACATGGTTCGCGATTGAAATTTTCTTCAGTCTTCTTGGGCTGCAGGACACCACTCTGTGAAATGGTCACACCGGAGAAAAGTTTGTTCAGCTCCTCGTCGTTGCGGATGGCTAGCTGCAGGTGACGTGGAATTATTCTGGTCTTCTTGTTTTCACGGGTGGCGTTTTCTACCACCGTGCTCCGCAGACAAGTCTGTCGCATACGGATGCACAGCGAGAACTGATGATTGGTCGGTCGTCCCCACATGTTTGAAATTCGCTGGCACGGTAACTGTGGCAGTATGAACCAATCAGAGCGAAGCGCAAACATGATGTCATTTTCGACCAATAGCGTTGTGCGTTTAGACATTTTTCTTTTAAGTACATTTTAATTAGTTTAAACAAACATTATGAATTAAGTTTGCAACAGGGATTCAGCGTTGATGTTCTACCTTGCGAATGAAATACTCATCGTAAAATGTCTGTGGGCCAGAGAGGAGATATTATCGTTCAAAGTCTCCAAACCCGCTTAACGCTTGCGATTTCAGAAATTTTAGAACGGCGCCCCTATACAGGAATAGAAAAGAGAGACGTAAGTCCTACGTCAAAATGTTGTCTTCAGCTCCTCAATCTGTACATAAACTAACAATATTGTATGAGTGCGATTCTGTGCATGTGTGCGAAGACGAAATGAAATAGGCCAGTTGACGATTTGCTGCAAACGTCAATTTCCTCAACCCGCTCCATCGTTTTACCCATCCGCTCTCGAATACAATCAACCAAAACAAGTCGATTGCTACGACCACAAACTCGTCTCCTAGCAGGTTATGAGACAGACGTACACGACCAAACTTTTAGTTTGTCCTTGATCTTTAGATTGGCAATGTGTATTTCTAGGGTTTTTTTTTCATTAGGGCGAATCTACAATTGAGAGACTCTCTCCGGGCTCGCTCTCTTTCATTCATAAATCAATCACCTTTAAGTTTTTCATTCTACTATTTGTAGAGCTGCTAGCCAGCACTGTTGTGTTTCGATCTGTACTAAAGAATCCCTCGAAAGTTTTATAATGGCGCTGTAATGAATGAAAGAGAACGAGCCCGGAGAGAATCTCTCAATTGTAGATTCACCCTAATGAAAAAAAACCCTAGATTTGTGTTGTTACAAGCTGTTATGTCGTTTTCGGTTATTGCCAGTGCGGAACTGGGTTCGCCTTAGGTCCGCCCTAACAGTTGTCAAAACGCTTTTTTATTCAATCAGGTCGGATCTGGATCCGGACCCAACATCAATGAGGTTCGCTCTCAACTTTTTCCGAGTTCCAACCTGGATTCACTAGTACACACACACATGAATTGTCAAAATAAAATGTTTGTTTACGTCGCAGTGATCATAAGATAACCATCATACAGACTAGACGCTGGATCCGTTTTCGTTCGGTAATTGTGAGTCAGAATCAGACCTGACCCAGGTTTAAAACCGAAAACGACATTAGATCAAGTTCTCTTCTTTGTCTAAAAGTGTGAGTGTATGCATGAATGATTAGGAGTGCTTGGGTTTGCATGAATCTACGAGAGTGTATAACTAATCCCGAGTAATTGGTCCCAAAAACTAACGCTAGTTAACTAGTGATAAGTTAGATTAAGAAAAACTCAATATCGAAATGATGTCATAGTGAAAAATAAAAAAATAGTGAGAAATAAAAAATCTTTAAAATACAATACAATCTGAAATATTATAAGCATGAAGTACTGTTCCATTTCTCCCCAAATATATTTGATAAAAATACATATCCAACAAAAATGCAATTCAACGACAAAGACGGCAAAAATCCAACCGAAATCAGTATCTTATTTGCTGATTTTTTTCAAGATGTTTACACAACTCGTGACGACAAGGATCGAGATTATCATTTTTTCTCATATCTTCCTGAGCTTTCATTAAATGTGACTGTTGATAATGTATCCGTCAACGAAATTTTGCTTTCTTTAAGCACATTAGACGCCTCTAAAGGAGCTGGTCCTGACGGATTACCGCCAGTATTTTTGAAAACATTATCAAAGGAATTAGTGAAACCCTTGTTTTGGTTGTTTAATTCATCTCTATAAACTGGCGTATTTCCCCTCATTTGGAAGGAATCGTACTTGGTTCCGATCTTCAAAAGCGGTAAAAAATCAGATGTTAAAAACTACCGTGGGATTGCAATATTATCTTGTATTCCCAAACTATTTGAGTCCATTATCAATCAACATATTTTTTCACAGGTTAAAAATGTTATCTCTACCAAGCAACATGGATTTATGAAAAGACGCTCTACTACTACAAACTTGCTAAATTTTGTAAATTTTTCAATAAATGCAATGAATGAAGGTTGAAACCTTTTACACTGACTTTAGCAAAGCTTTTGATAGAGTCGATATTCCTTTGTTGCTTTACAAATTGTCTAAGATAGGTTTCAATCTTAATTTATTAAAGTGGGTTCAGTCATACTTGCTTGGAAGAACACAACGAGTAAGATTTGAAGGAAAGCTATCATCGGTTGTGAATATTACATCGGAAGTACCACAGGGATCCAATCTGGGTCCTTTACTAATTATTTTGTTTGTCAATCATGTTGAATATATTTTACGCCATTTAAATGTTTTAATATATGCAGACGACATGAAACTTTTCATGGAAATACGTAAATCATCTGACATTGAAGTCTTTCAAAGAGAAGTTGATAATTTTCATATTTGGTGTACAAAAAGCTTGCTAGAGATTAATGTAAAAAAGTGCATCTCAGTCTCATTCACTAAAAAGCGCAATGTAAGGCAAGACACCATCACTATAGGTCAACAAACTGTTGAAAGATGCAATCAAGTTAGAGATTTGGCAGTCATTATTGATTCCGAGCTCACTTTTGTAGAACACTACAACAATATAATTTACAAGGCAAGTAATATGCTCGGGTTCATCAAGAGGTTTAGTTTTCATTTCAATGATCCCTATACAATAAAAACATTGTATGTAACATATGTTAGGCCCCTTCTTGAGTACTGCAGCGTGGTTTGGGATCCATATCAGAATACACATAAAGACCGTATTGAGTCAGTGCAGAAACAGTTTTTATTGTATGCTTTGCGTAAGTTAGGATGGAACTCTTTTCGGTTACCTTCTTATGAATCTCAATGTATGTTAATTAAAATAGATGGTCTTGAAAAAAGACGTGAGTTTGCAATTCTATCATTTATAAACGATGTTATTGGTCCCACCCGTTACTTAAGAAACAGGAATTTATTCTACATAAATAATCAAAGAACTAACTATGCCCAAAACGGACCCATAAATAAGATGATGTCTTGCTATAACAAATAATGCACCAAAATTGATATAACAATGAATAAAAATCAACTAAAAAAAGTATTTTTCTCAGAATATTTGTAAAAGTAGAATTAAGGCAAGAATGTCAAACCGGTCTACATATATAATTGACGACAAATAAAACTAAAACAGGATTAACTCGTTTTATTATAATTGAGTTCATTTTGATAAAAAAATTGTTATGTGAACAAATTACTTCAGACAATTTTAAACTATATTATGAACATGATATCAAATTTAGTCACTAGTAACTGAAGTATTTAAGTAGATTCTGGTGAAAAGCTCAATTTCACATCCATAACATGCTTGTAATATTCAGCATTCTGGTAGTATTCAGTAACGTTTGTCAAAAATCGTCTTTAAAAATTGATAACAGATGATAAAAAAAACTATTCAATGTTGTTATGCGACAACAGGTGAGCTCAAAATGATATCGGAGATAATAAAACTTGTTACTAATTTAATATCAGTTTGTTATTTTACTTTGCTAGGGAAGTATGACAGCCCCCCTGTTTGAGAGTGAAATCTGTGTTTCTCTATGACTAATTTTCGAATAAACATATTACTGCTGTATTTTTTTTTTTTAAATCATTTATTTGTGCAGACTCAATCGAATCAACTTTACAGAGCCAAGTTTTCATGTACATAAATATCAGTTATCTTAAAACATTGCTGAATACCGAGACTAACTTTCTAAATTGGCAAAAAATTGAGGGATATAATAACTTTTTTTTAAATTTGCAAAAACTTGAGAACGGATGGGTTAAGCTAGATAGTTGTGCAAGTTAATTTGTTTAAAATAACACGTTTATTCTATTTCGATCACAATTCAACAATCTTTTACAAAAGTTTGGAAAACAGTATCCGTCGAAAACATTTCACCAGCTTTTAAGGCACAAATTTTGCTTTACTTCAAAAAGCTCTAGTTTATTTTAAATTTTCGGCCGCATAGAGCTTTTCTTTAGTTTTACATAACTTAATAGGCTTCATAGGCCAAGAACACGATGAAAAACTTACTTCATGAATTCCTTGATATGTCAGAAAATTAACCGTATTTTCGTATAATCAGTGAAGAAAACTGCGGTATTTATTTTTTGTTTACAATGCTTAGTTCAACTTTTCAGTGAAAATCATTAGGGATTTTAGGCGACAGTCAGTTAATTTACCAAAAAAGTCAGTTTTCTTTTTCATTTTTCAGGATGTATCAATACCAAACGGAAATTAAAAAAACTGTTTGAGGTTGCAAAGATGCTGTTCAAAGTTTCAGTATATTGACGATCGCAATTCATGGTAATTCAGTCGGTTAGTTGATGCTCTGCATGCTGGAGCAAAGCAATAAAGTAATTCTTATGAATGATAAATAACCGGGGGATTTGTTTTACTTTACCCTAATCTTTTTGATGTTACAGTACTTTTTCGCGAAAGTTTCCTACTTACCTGTGAGGTTCACTCCGTACAAAGTTTGAGTGTGCAATAATGTTAAAACTGTATTATTAAAACCGTATGTAATGGTTGAATTTGGCAGAGCAAAAAGCCAAATGATTAAAGCTACTCAATTGAGGCAAGAAAAATCCATTCACCTGTTCAAATATGAATACCACCGATTGCTCCTTATCGACAACAGTAGAACATGCTTCCTTCTGCCATGACTATGAACAGAAAATAAGGCAAAAAAGAAATACAATCCTGGAATATGCAATGGAAACTGAGGCAGAAATCCCGCATGCATACCCTAAAACTGACGACGGCAATCGGGAAAATAAGATAGCACTACCAGCCAGCCCATAAAAAGCCATAAAGGTCTTGATTGCAAAAAAAAAAAAACGGACTAACCAAGGGGAAGGTGGGGCATGACTTCAAGTATTCTGAATTGTTGAAATTCCTCAAGCGGTTTGAGCCAATCGAAAAAAAAGATGCTTATCAGTAGAAGAACAACAATCATAAATGATGAATTTTATTTACAAACATTTTTGTTTATGAACAAACATTTACAAACATTTTTGTTTATGAACAAAAATAATATTTCAAAACTTAGTCTTCAAATTTGATCACTATGGAGTGTGGTTTGGAATTTTACGTGATTCTTCTCTGAGCCGGAATAGACATTTGCTATGATATAAAACCACTTACCTCACGAGGGCACGTAGGTATAATATTCCTCATGAGATGAGACGCTTCGTGGTCAGCAATCTTATTTGCTATTTCATAATTCAGCGCTTATACAGTCGTATAAACATTTCTTTATGTATCGAAACACCAGGACACCAGGACCAGCAAATCTCCTGTTATGTCATTAGTTTTCAACGGTTTCTCGTTGGTAGATTCGTGTAGCTTGGCCTTAGGAGAGGCCATAATTATGCACTGAAGCGACTAAAACAAATTGCAAATCATCCTAAATGCTAATAAAAATTGGGTTGCGAATACCATGCAATGTAAACTTTACCTAATGACTGGACTTGAAGAACTTTTCAACTAGACAATACATAAGTGTTTGTTTTCCAACGCGTACTCTGGAAACGTACACTATATATTTTCAATGACTGCCATGCGGCTGGTGGTCATTGCAAACGGTAGCGAATCGGAAATTGAGACGTTTGAAGTCGAACGGGAAATCATTCTGGAAGTTTGAAGTTTGAATGTTTGAAGTTCGAACGGACAATCACTACGATTAGCGAATTAGTGTGTTTTTATTTTAAAAATATTCTAGCAAAACAACAAAAAAATACTCGTTTTTTATACTTTCGCAAGGCCCTCTCCCTTACTTTTTCAGTGGTTTTCCAACTATTTTTAAAAGGTTTTTTACCCATTTGAACCCGTTGGAGCTCAAGATGAACAAAACCAAAAAAAAAAACTTGAAAATCTGTCAATCGAGTCTCGAGAAATGCGGTCACAAACGAACAGCATTTCATTTCCATATAAAGATATGTTTATATGTAATATGGTATATGTAATTTGTAATATGTATATAGGATACACCACATTATTAACAAACGATGAACATAAATAAATATTTGCTATCCGTTCTTAACAATACAATCCTGCTCTGTAGTTTAATTGCCACCAGACCCCATTATTCCCTACCTTCGAAGCACATGATAGTTGAGGATACGCAAGGCGCGCCTCAGGTAGATGAATAAAGCAAAAAAAAAAAATATCCGTTCACCGCGAATTATGCTAATGTTTTCTTTTAGCAACGGTTGTTTCTTTCGCTAAAAAAGCAAAGCAAATCCAAAAGCTCGTTCACGGAAGGGTGCAGGAACAGGAGTGGTAAGATTTAAAATGGAAATAAAGAATGGTAGCGCGAGCCGCGACTTAGTGTAGTATGGCTGCGCATTGCCGCGATTTAGAATTCTTGTCATGTTTTACTGTCGTTACCGTGAAGTACGAGAGTAAAATTGATTTTCGCTAGTCGTTTCCATCCGATTTCAGATGTAACGACAAAATATAATCCTAATGAGAGTCAATGCAAGGTAGAAATATCAATTAAGGGTTGTTTCTTATATGGTTGAATAACATGCACTGCAACATACGAAACATAAAAGTGAAATATTTGAGGCGCTTTCAAAATTTCGAAATGGGGATGCAAATCGAACATGAAGTCTGTATTTCTGACAACCTCCTTCTCTAAGTTTACCATTTTATTTGATCTGCATGTTCAACAGTTGTTCCAAAGTAAGCAAAACGATCCGCTGCATTTTCTAATGATTAAGTGATTAATTTAAAGATACAACAAGGCTTGATAGTTGAAATTAGATTAAAGCTGAATGATCAATTAATCATATGAATGTATTCAGAGGAGTGTTATGAGGACAAGCTACTAAATAAATCGTTTTAAAAACTCGTTTCCGGTAATAGACAACGGTGCCTAGGCCAAAGTTTTCCCTTTGCGTTCAACAATCGATGTGATGTGCGCTCGATTCCATTACATGTTAAGAAGGGTTTTCCATAATAAATAGTTCATCGAAGATTTTCGAATGAAAGAGTGAAAAAACATATGTTGACTTCAGATTTCGATTTTATGAGCATGAGCATGATTGACCACCCGAGGTTGCTACTCCGTTATTGCCAGATCAGCTGTTATTACACAGAGTTGACAGGTGATGCTTGGGACTAGCATACATCCTCAATGTGTAAAAACTGGTGATCCCAAACTAAGACAATAACGGTGCCTGCCTCGCCCGGATGCAATTCAAGCAGGAAATGGGTAGGAATATGTTGACGTGATACTCGCTTTGAAGGAAGCCGAGAAATGCTTTGCATTTCCACGAGAAATCACTGGGATGTTGGATAAAATGGTTGGGTTTGCATCAGGATCCGTTTTGGTAAACGGTGTGCTTAATTCAACTGACGTCGGCAGCGAATTAGATCGATTGCGTGGGATTCCATTGATCGATTTCGGTTTCGACATAACAAGCAATTGGATATTCTAGATAGTTGTTTCATCCGGCAAAGTGCTGGCCGGAGTTTACCGCCAGTTATCGTATAGTTGCCAAAAAAAAAAATTTCTACATTATCACATGTTACCGTTTTAACAACCATCAAGTTAAAAGCTATCACTCAATTACGGATAAAGTATTTAAAAATGGCTTCAACCATACAATTAAAGGCACCTCATTTTGACTTCAGGTGGAGAAAAATTGCCTTTTGCAGCATTTAACTGTTTATGTTAATAAAAATCTTAGTTGCTGTAACATGCCCGCACTGTGGACTGGAAATTCTTCATTAAATTCTGCACAGTTGCTTTTGTGACTTTTTTTGGTGGCAGCTGTCCAGTTTTTCAGGAACTTCTGTATATTTTGGGATATTGTACCCGCCTTCCGAAAGTGCCGTGATTTTTTCTTCGTGCAAATGTCGCAAAAAGACATTTCAATTGCCGTGGGACCGTCCCGGTTGACCGTTAAAAGGGTCTTAGACCGATAAAAGAAAGGACAACTATCCGCAAATTTGGCCATCGGTCGTCCGAGGTCAGCTCGAAATCCGAGGGTTATCGCTGCCATCAAAAGGAAAATTTTGGCGAATCCAGAGCACTCAAGAAAGGAAAATGACGAAGGAACATGGGTGCCCAAAGAGAGAATTTTTTCAACAACACCCTGACGTTCTATCTTCGTCATCCTACGGAGAATGTAATTCTTGCCGGAGATTTCAACTGCGTGCTACGGCAATGCGATACCACGGGACATAACATGAGTCCCTCTCTACAAGCCAGCGTGCAGCAACTGCGTCTGCATGACGTGTGGCAAAAACTACGCTCAAGGGACGCAGGTTACACACAATGAGGTCTATACAGGTGGAGAAGAAGTGGTTAAGTTGTTTTAGTGTAATGCAAAATACTGTAATTGTGTTCGTGAGATCTTGCACAGCCTGTTTTTTGTAAACATGAGTGACGTAGATCTCCAAAAACATCAATTTACAATAGCAGCAAATCACAAGGTGGAAGGTTTATTTACGGTAATTGGTGTAGTTTTTAAATGGTTTCGGCTGAACAATGCCTTCTTGTGCACTAAAAGGATGCGGACAAAACCTAAACTTGCTTTGTTATCATTCGCTTGTTTTTGGAGTTTTACGTCACTACCCGAAATTATGGATTGTTTACTCATTTTTCGTTACTAATACCGACAAGCACCATGCTCTTCTCCACCTGTATAGACCTCATTGGGTTACACATACATTACTGCCAATTCATCGTCCCGACTGGATCGCATCTACGTCACCGGTGGCTTGTGCGAGCAGCTGCGGAACATACATACGCACGCATGTTCATTCACTGATCACATGGCCGTAACTTCTCGCGTTTGTTTACCCGATCTAGGTCAACCTCCAGGGCGGGGGTTTTGGTCATTGCGTCCTCATCTTCTCACCGAAGAGGCACTAACGGATCTACAGATTCGGTGGCAGTTTTGGACCAGACAGGGGCAAAACTATCAGAGATGGATGGACTGGTGGCTGGAATATGGTAAACCTAAACTCACCAGCTTTTTCCGTTGGCAATCGAAACAAGCTTTCGATGAATTTCATCATGCGCAACAAAATCTCCACAGCCAACTGCGCTCGGCATACAACGGCTACTATCAAAATCCAGGGATGTTGGACACAATAAACCGTCTCAAGGGAGAAATGCTCTCTTTTCAAACAAGATTCACTCATGCTTTCGTGCGCATAAACGAACCCATCGTAGCCGGAGAGCCATTCTCTGTGTTCCAGCTCGGGGATCGTAGAAGAAAACGGACGACGATAATGTGACTAGATGGAGAGCAAGGCGAAGTGATTGATAACTCCGAGGCAATTCAAAATCACTTCTTCCAGTACTTTTCTGAGTTGTATTCGGAAACAGATAGAGAAATGGAGCAGGCCAATGATTTCCAGTGTGACCAGATCATCACAAAAAACGACGCAACAAACGAGGCGTGCATGGATGCGATCAACACAGCAGATATATGGAGCGCGATTAAGTCAAGTGCGGCAAAAAAATCGCCTGGACCAGATGGCATACCAAAAGAATTCTATCTTTGTGCTTTTGACATCATCCACCGCGAACTAAACTTAGTTCATAACGAGGCCTTGACATCCGACTTTCCAGCTAAATTCGTGGCTGGTATTATCGTTCTTGTTAAAAAGCGGGGATCTGGCGACACGGTTGGCTCGTTTCGGCCGATATCTCTTCTTAATTTCGACTACAACCTACTCTCCCGTATACTAAAATCTCGTTTGGAAAGAGTGATGCAGGAGCACCGTATTCTCAGCAACGCCCAAAAATGCTCAAACGGAGACAACAACATCTTCCAAGCCACACTAGCGTTAAAGGATCGGATCGCTCAACTGTCGGCGCGAAAGCAGGTAGGAAAGTTTGTGAGTTTCGATTTGAACCACGCTTTTGATCGAGTGAGGCACTCTTTCCTCTTCGGGAACATGCGCTCTCTCGGCTTCAATTCGCAATTAGTGGATCTACTTTCACGTATCTCGCAACTCTCAGCCTCCCGTCTGTTGATAAACGGGTATCTCACTCCAGCATTCCCAATACAGCGGTCGGTGCGACAAGGAGACCCGATATCTATGCACTTGTTTGTGTTATACCTACACCCTTTACTGGTTGCTTTGGAGCGTGAGTGCGGTACTGATTTGGTCGTGGCGTATGCAGATGACATCAGCATTATCGCTACATCTGTACACAAGGTTCATGCGTTGCGTGACTTATTTATTCGTTTGGGGAGAGTGTCAGGAGGAATACTGAATATTGAATTCATCAACGGAAACCCGATTCATGTGGACTGGCTCAGAACGGAAACCAAGAATCAAGGTATTGGGTGTGATATTCGTGAATTCTATTCGGCGTATGGTCACGTTAAACTGGGTCGCACTGGTGAGCAGGATAGCGCAACAGATTTGGCTGCATTCATTGCGTACACTTACCATTCATCAAAAAGTGATACTTTTGAATACTTTTATCACTTCCAAGGTTTGGTATCTATCATCCGTATTACCGTTGTATAATGTCCACTTAGCCAAAATAACAGCTACCATGGGAACTTTTTTGTGGAGACGACAGCCAGCACGTGTTCCAATGCAGCAATTGGCAAGAACTTGAAACTTCATCTGCCGGCGGTTACGGCTAAAGCTTTGCTTATCAATCGTCATCTTCAGGAGATCGGTTCCATTCCCTTCTATCAATCCTTCCTCACCCAAGCACTCCTCCTCTTGTCCCCCCCTTCAGATCTTCCTTGTTTGAAAACAATCCTGCAAACATACCCGAGTTTGCCTCCCCATATCCAACAATCCCCTTCCTCCGATCAAATACACCGGTATTACATCGAACAGACTCCACGACCAAGAGTGAAGATGTGCCACCCAACGGTGAATTGGAAGCGAGTTTGGCTCAACATAGGTAGCAGAAGGATGACATCAGCCCAGCGTAGCAACTGATATTTGCTAGTGAATGGGGAGATGGAACATAGAAAATTGTGGTTTACAATTTGACGAGTGGATAGTGAGCAGTGCTTGCACTGCAATACAACGACAGAAACACTCAGGCACAAACTAAGTGAGTGTCGACGAGTGACAGCGGCGTGGTCTCATCTACAGAGTGTATTGTCAACGGTCACCGATAATCGCAGGAGGTTTTCGTTCGACGAATTGATTCATCCAGTCTTAGAAACATTAGAATACACACGGAAACATATAACAATGAAGCATTTCATTAATTATGTCACCTTTATCATGACCTGTGATAATGTAGTAGACATTGGTGAATTAAATTTTCATCTGCAAGTTGAATTGTTACTAATTGAATTGTAGTTTTTACACAAAATCAACGAAATGTACAAATTTTATTAAGTTAAAAAAAATTACCAACCGCATCGGCCCAGTCAACACAGGATCGCATATGATAGCGCATAAGAGTACAACGGGGGGGGGAAAAACCTTTCTTTGTTTTTTTTACCCCATGGTAAATTTTCGCCTTTCCCCTCCACTTTTCTTCTTTTTTTTTTTTTTTTGTGGGTTTGTGTGTTTGGGGGGTGGGGTCTTATATGTGGGAAATATAAAAAAAATTTAATTTTCTTAAGCGAAAAAATCCGGTTTGTGTTTGAGGGGGGGGGGATTTTTTCCTTGTTTTCCTTTTTTAATTTTTCCTATTTTTTATTGGTAAAAGACGTGGACGACGAGCATAAAAACGAGTATCTAACCAAGCATCCTGCTAGCATTATGGTACTGGAATTGGTGGCTTCTGATGGCAAAAAAATGAACACCGTGTTAATTACAAAAGGCGATAAAGTAATCACGGAGGTCTGCATCGGGATTTCAAGTAAGTATGTTCTTCTGTGGATCAAAAAAAGCAGAACGGTCAGAAGCCAAATGTAGTATTTCAACAAGACGAGGCCGTTCTGGGCGAAGGATATGTGGATGTCATCCAGCCCCGATCTTAATCCGCTTACTCAGTATGGTGCGTCATGGAGGCCAAGGCGTCATGGAGCAAGCCTCAGACAAACATTTACCCTTCCCTGGAGAGAAATGGATCCAGGCTACATTATTAGGACCTGTCGTGCGTTTTGGAAGTGTGTGGAGGCCGTAATGGCAACAAGTGGACATTTGATCGATGATAAACATAATTTTGGACTCTCAGAAACATCCCCAAAAAATATTGGACTCGAAATTTTTGAGATTTTTTAAAAATTTGACAATGCTTAATTTGGCAAACATTATCCCGCACACGGTATGCAGTAATCAGCCAGAAATCTAAGAAATTCTGAGCAAAATAAATCTATTTTGCAACTTTTTAAATACCATCGCCTGGTGGCAATAGAAATGTTCTGTAATCTGCAGAAAACAGTACAAAATTGTCATGACATTTTCTCCCCTGCCAGTTTACTTTGGTCGTAACGAAAAAAATTGAAATATTATGGAAAAAGTGTCAAAATATAGTACATTTAACACCACTGCACAGTGGGCCAGGAGCTTTGAGCATGCATTTTATCAAGATGATTGCTTCAGCATTGTTGCTCAGTTTTATCTGCGCCACAATTTGGTAATAAAAATTAGTTCCAATTTTCACCGCAAGGGCGGCGCTGCGATACTAACTTTTTTATTTCGCCTTCTAGCGGTTTGATGTCTTCGGCAAAGTTGTAGAGCATAAAATAATAAGAAAGTTTGACATCAAAGTTCTATGTCTACAAATAACAAAGTTACGATTAGTTTTGTAAAATTTAACTGAAATTTACGTTTTTTCTACTAATTTTCATATTTTCGTCAAATATGTTATTTTTGGTACCATTTATGTGTTGAACCTTATAATATGCGTATGTTTTGGAAATGTTCGCATAGTTTTGGGACATAACAAGCGAAATATTAGCCAAAACTTTGAAAAATATCATGAATTTCAAAATTAATTTTCTCAAAAAAATGCAAGTTGTTGCAAAAAATTACTCATGTTTCAGAAAGTACCGTATGTGACCTTTCAATTCTGAAATTATGCCCGATACATATTTTGATATATTTGAGATATCGTATTTTAAACTTTTGATGATTTTAGCCCGAACTCAATGCTATAATTGATTGCTTTTTGCGTATACATACATATGCATTCCATTGTACAAAATCTGATATGTTTTCATGTCAACATGTCAAATGGAATTATTTTTTCACCTCGAATATCTTTATTTTTAATCTGTAAAAGATAGTGTGCTATAAAAGTCAATTGAAAATAAGTATTCCTCTGCACTTGTATTCGTGTGTCGACGAATACGATTGATTGCTGACACACATACTTGTTTACTTCACTGTCAAAACCAAGGGGTCATCATCGGAGCAAATGTTGAAGCATGAGCCTGTGCACGCTGCCATAATTCTATTGCCTTTTTGATATTACTGTTAGCCGTGTTTTGGTGTTGCCTCACTCATTTCCACGAGAATATTGAAAACGTGCCTCACAGTAATTTTTTCTATGTCCATGAGTGCACGGATGTTGATGAAATATCAAAGCAACCACGACTTTCCCCATTACATTTGAATACGCCTCAAAACTTCAAATCTCAAACGTCAAATGTCATCATAATTGTGTAGTTATCAACCGTTTGGAAGCGCTGGTTTACCCTTTCGGCAGATTACTTCTAGTTTGTGGTTGGTGCCTTCTACAGATCACTATGGCTCAAGGTAGGTTATTTTAATTAATCCAGTAGGAATTCATTCAAGTAATTTTATTATTAGCGTGCAGTATTCGCGTACGAGAAATAGTAGAATTATTCCTACAGAATCTTCCACTAGGTGATGTGGCATCGTATGTGAAGAAGAAAATAACATGTCCTGATAATAAAATGTTTTCTGATTCCGTTCAAAACTCACTATGTTTGCTACTATCAAATATTGAATCACGATACGCAAAGTGCCACCGCATAAAGAGTTTGTTTTTCCTGAAACATTCAAAATGGCTGGATTCAAACTTTAAAATTTTGAATAATATTCCGAAGAAAAATGTTGGTGGAAGGAAGAAAATATCTTTTGGTGCAGAAACCGTAAAACCAAAGATTTGCGAGAAAAACACACCACAGCAGAATTGGTTTCAGCCACGGTAACGGCATTAAGGACTGATGGATATCGTTCCGTTGCTTGGGTTGTCGAGCACCTATTTGCATTTCCTGAGAAAGCTTCCCGTTTCAAAAAACTTGCTCTATCTGTTGAACCAGAGATGAAACGTCTTACAGTCGACGATGCATTGAGGTTTTTATGTGAAAACGATCTAACAAAACAACAGTACCAAAACAAAAGGAACATGACGCTAAAAAAAGGATATGACATTTATCCAGCATACAATGACATCCGCGATAATAAAAGTACTTGTTATCCACGTGGTAAGCACAAATTCATTTAATTATGTTCTTGTCTAAACAGCTTCCAATAGATCGATAATTCTTTCAAGTTTTGGATTTTGTGGTGGTTTTGAGTCGCTTTTTTAATAATTCTTAATTATTTCAAAATTACTTTAACTCTCCAATTGAAAAAAAAAAAAAAAAATATTTCCTCAAAAATTTCGAAATTATTTTTAATAAAACCAAAAAAATTAAAAATTGGAACAATTCCCAATTGATTGGAAGCTGTTTCATGGCGGAATGTGAGCTGTATCAAAGTTTATTTGCAAACTATATTGGGCACGCAAATGATAATAACCTTTACAATAAAGTTTTAAAAGTTTGCATGTTTGAACGTATTTCAGATATTTCCATTCGGCCATCATGCGCAGAAGTTCCTCTTCAAAATCTTGTTGACCATACGGTAGAGCGTCTCTTCATGACACTGAATAAATATTTTGAACCGTACATTCATGAACAGGGAAATTTATGTGTTATTTTAAAATGGGGATTGGATGGTTCAAGCAACCACTCACGGTATAAAATGACATTTTTTGAAGAAGTTGGCGATGATGTTATATCATGTAATGACTCACATATTTTTTTGATTTGCCTGGTTCCTCTGCGAATATATTTCAACGCAGTCTCCGGCGAACGACAAGAAGTTTGGAGCAACAACAGTCCATCATCCATCAATTTGTGCCGCCCCATCAAAATGGTTTTTCAAAAAGAAACTGCTGATCTTATCAAACGAGAAGTGGAGAGTATGATGTTACAAATACAAAATTTGAAAGCACCACATTGACGATAAATAGGATTTCTGTAGATGTTTCTTCTGAGTTAATTTTGAGCATGGTCGATGGCAAAGTTATTAACAGCTTCACAGGAACAAGTTCCCAGGCGTGCAATCTTTGCGGAGCATCAGGCAAAAAACTCAGTAATCCCATCGAAGCCCAAATATGTGACGATCGCAATAAAATTGAAACCATTCCTTTTTTGCATGCTTACATAAGAAGTATGGAGCTTCTGCTTAATGTTTCGTACAGAATCCCACTCAAAAAATGGCGTATAAATAAAGGAAACGAAACCTTTCTTGAGCGGCAACGTGCAATTAGAGAAGAATTTAAGAAGATTGGGCTGAGAATAAGTGAACCTTTGCCATCCGGAGGTAACTGCATTTTTCTTCTTTATCGGGAAGTAGATCCCTTTATCTTTATTTTTTCATCAGGTAACACAAATGATGGCAACACTGCTAGAAGATTCTTTCAAGATCCAGAAACAACGGCAAGAATTACAGGACTTGAGGTGGACATCGTTCGTCGAGTCGCTACACTTCTTTGCGCGCTATCATCGAAATTAGAAATCGACGTCAAATCATTCGAAACCTATGCAGAAGAAACTAGAAAGTTATATGTCCATTATTATGATTATTATCCCCTTTCGCCTTCAGTTCACAGGATCTTGGTACATGGATCTGAAATAATAAGTCATTGCGAAATTCCTATTGGACTATTATCGGAAGAAGCACAAGAGCGTCGGAACAAATCGATCAGAAAATTTCGGGAGCACCATTCTCGACAATTCAGTCGCCTGGCGAACATCGAAGATGTATTTAGAAGACTTTTGCTAACCTCTGACCCCGTGATGACACTCACAAAACAGTTTCCTCAAACCGATAAAAATCAATTTCCAGAATCCGTACAAAACCTATTGAAATAATAGTAAATATAAAATAAAAAATAGTTGCTAGATCAAAAATATTAATCATAATTAATCCAGATTAATCTCAAATATATCAAAATATGTATCGGGCATAATTTCAGAATTGAAAGGTCACATATGGTACTTTCTGAAACATGAGTAATTTTTTGCAACAACTTGCAATTTTTTGAGAAAATTAATTTTGAAATTCATGATATTTTTCAAAGTTTTGGCTAATATTTCGCTTGTTATGTCCCAAAACTATGCGAACATTTCCAAAACATACGCAAATTATAAGGTTCAACACATAAATGGTACCAAAAATAACATATTTGACGAAAATATGAAAATTAGTAGAAAAAACGTAAATTTCAGTTAAATTTTACAAAACTAATCGTAACTTTGTTATTTGTAGACATAGAACTTTGATGTCAAACTTTCTTATTATTTTATGCTCTACAACTTTGCCGAAGACATCAAACCGCTAGAAGGCGAAATAAAAAAGTTAGTATCGCAGCGCCGCCCTTGCGGTGAAAATTGGAACTAATTTTTATTACCAAATTGTGGCGCAGATAAAACTGAGCAACAATGCTGAAGCAATCATCTTGATAAAATGCATGCTCAAAGCGCTAGAGGTTTTGTCTTGCTAATTTCGTCTCCTGGCCCAGTGTGCACTGTTTCCACCCTCGATCACGGCTACACGGTTCACTGGTTCTGTTGTCTCCTGGTCTGTTGTTATCAAAGATGGCGTACATAGTACTTATTTAGATGTAGGATAATATGCGCCCATTAAGAAACGTACCGGTTTTATGCTTTGATAACAAATATTTGCGTTATTTCAGTTAGTTTATTAACCTTATCTATCTTCCTCTTATATGCTTCGAGAACAATCTTGTTTTGTAAGGTGCTTGTAACCAAACTATTTTTATCATTTTATTTATTATTTATTTGTTTTCATGGCATAACGTCTTTGAAACAATACCTCGAACGTTCTCGGGCGCTTCTCCAATCTCGTGGGTCCCTTGTACTCCCTAGATCTTGCTCCACCTAGTCAAACCATCTTGCTCGTTGTTTGTGCCAACCGAATTCCCATCGAACATGATGTGTCCCTTGACTCAGCCTAATATGCAACAATCGATTACATTTTTTACTATAACTCATAAAATATTTGAGCTGGAAGCGATATTTAACTAGTTATACACTTGCTTAGATATGTTCAATATGCCATTTGGTAGTATGTATCACGAAAAGTTACACAACTCATTTTATAAAGTCAGAAACTTTCGAGGGATATGGATGTAATGTCGGTCTATAAGCGCCAAATTGGGTCTATTCATGGATGCAAGTTCGTCCCATTCGACAGATTTATTATTAAATGTTGTCTTCGCACGATTTTTTTCTGATTTTCTGATTAAATGCGTTTCCAGCTGTATTCGCTCTACCCACCAAACAATTTCATAAATCAAACTATACTAAAACTGCTAAGAAACACTTAAGTGATTTTTACATATGGTTTAGCGACCATTTGATAATCAAAACATTATAATTCACTCTACACAGATTTTGTTCCTTTAGTTTGTGTTAAGATGACCCATATGGAAAACTTTCAACCGAAACTCAGACATTTTTATTGTAAATTTGACCAATAACAACATTTTTACTACACTTTCCAAATAACAGGCCATAGTTGGGAACGTGGTAAAAAATATGTTCCTAACATTGGGTCTATGGTTTTCTTGTTAAATCATCGTTATTTTACCTATGTGACCTGTTAGTTCATAACGTGTGACTATTTGCTGTACATCTTGGCTGTATTATTCGGTTTATAGGTTCAATTTCTGCAAATTAAGATCATTCGAAGATCGTGTAGATAATCTGTTCCGCTTAACCAGTAAAGTCATATTGTCTAAAAAGTTGAGGAAAAAGGGAAATTACGCGGAAGTGAGCAACTATTAATTGATCAATTATGTCTCAATTGCTTTGAAATAAATCGGTCATCCTGATAGGAATATAATTTTGTTGATTATCGGCAAATTTATGACATTTTTGGTACATAGGCCGAATCAAGGAGCTAGGCTGACATTAAAAAAAGGAAATATGGAATGAATATGGGGGACCACGATTGATAAGGAAGGAGAAATAATAAAAAAGGGAGAAGAGAGAAAAGGAGGGAGGGAATATAAGATGAGGACATCCCGTTACCCTATTTTCCATTTTCACCGCCATGGTTCTAAATTTTGGATGGTGACATCCCTGTGGGGGCCTTGTTGGAACCCCGCCCGCCTCGGCTGGGTTTGGTTCAGCTCGTTCGACATTTCGGAATAATTTTAAAAAGGTTCCGAGATTCACGAGTCGAAAGGTGCGGATTCTTGTTGGCGCGGGGGGAATATTAAGATGAACAAGTGGTCCAAACACGGGGAGGCTACGAGTCAAAGTGACGTTTGTCACTTGGTGAAGTGAGAAAATTCACCTGCACTGACGTGATTCTCCATTTGATTTGCGAGACACGTCACTGCAGTTGACTTTTTTTCTCTTCACCAAGAGACAAACCTCACTTGGACTCGCGGAATAACCATCGGTATTGAATTCCGCGGCTGCTTCGTGCGGTTTTTGTTAAACGATGTGAAGGATTTCCGTCTTTCTGAATCAGTCAAAAAGGGAAATTAATTTCCACGGAAATTTCCTTTTTAGGAGAAAGTTCTCATACGCGTAACTATGAATGTTTGACTGGATGATAGTACGGCTCTAGTTGACATAAAGGATCGTTATTGAGCAACGATGTCGGGCCTGAATAAAGCAATCCAACCGGTTGAAAACCCTGAGTTGAAATTCCATTGCCAACAGGTTTCCTACGACAGGACTTTCTACAAATCCAAATGCAAGAGGTTTGCATTTCTTAGTCAGTTGAGCATTGCGTCATCAAGTACTACAATTGTCCGGGAGGAAAGTATTAAAAGGAAACGAACTTCCATGGTTTCTCGCAGATGATTATCAAAAACCCTTAAGAATATATTCCATCAGTTCCGCGAAACGATACAGCAACTGGAATAAAAGTCTGGAGACGCCGGAAGACGACGTTGAAATCAAAATGTTCTGAACGACTAGACTGGATGTTGAGACGTTCATTATGACATATCTTCTTGATTGACACTCGAGGAAGTGCAGATGATAAAATTAAAAAAGAAAACACCGTTGCAGGTGAATCTGAAAATGTTTATTGTTGATGATTTAGACTTAGAATTTCGTACCTTTTTTTTTTTTATAAATATCATTCATTATTAGTTTTGTTATTATCAATCATATTAGTTTTAGGTTAATTTGGTAATATTATATAGGTGAGGGGCATGAGGAATATAGATAGGGAGATAAGGTATCTTTGAGTATCTGATGTGGCTTTATAAATAATGTCAGAAATAGTACTCTGTACAGCTGTACTTCCAATTTTGTGTATAACGTTCAAACCAGCAGTAAAATCAAGTGTCAGTTGAATTTCACAGTTTTGAACTGGAACAAAACCAAAAGATTTAAATTTAAAAAAAAAAGTTACATTATTCGGGATTAAACAAGAGGTATGAAATATTCTGGACCTGTGCGCTGGATTTCAATACAAGCAGTAGTACTGGAACAATTTTAGGTGGATTTTACCTCTGCACGTTTTCTGATGACCCATGTCGAGAGAACCTGTATTAGAGTTGTCTCCATGTACCATTCTGCTGGCATTTGGTCATCGGAAATTACTCTAACGATCCGTATTCCTCTCTAGCAATCACACTCGCTGTCCTCCGGTAGGGTGATTCCGATAGCTATCATTCCAGCGATAACGAACATCGCCTTCGAAGAGATATTTTTGTTCGCATTCACGATTCGCATCGTCATGAGCGGGTTTGTACTGTTCTGATACGCTCGATTCTGTTCAGTGTCAAGCTGAGCAATCCAGGTTGGGCCTCCGTACCACAATATCGACGAGGATACACCAACCAGAAGAAGCCTTTTACTCTTGGTCCCCCGTTGTCTGGCATCATCCTACCCACCGCGTTGATGACCTTGGCCACCTTCTCCCGGGCATAGTTCACATAGCTATTGATTTTCAGCCAGTCATCACTCTTTTCGGAGCAATGATACTTTGCATTTGCTGACCAACAGTACCTCCATTTTGTGGTGGGCAGCACACTCCAACACCTCGCCCACCAGCCTGTTATTGACAATACGATGTCATCCGCAAAATCAACGATCACTACGCCAACATTAGCACACTGTTGTACATTCCGATCCAGAGGATGTAACCTTTCAAAACTTCCGTCTTTATCTTCAACGTTGTCTACCCCATCACTGTCTCGTGAATCAACACCCCATTTCTCAGCAGAGGAAGTGATACACGTTTTGCCGTTCTGATCCCTAATATCCCGCACCCAAGCTCGCGCAACCTCTAAGGGCTGCAAAATGGTGAGTAGACACCTGGGATGGAGCGTGCGTCCACGCAACATAGCTATGGTCCTCACAAGTTCCTACCTCATGCTTCCACGGGTCAAGAGATGACAAAGACCGCCAGCTAAGGGTTGCGTACTTAGCTGGTAGTGCAGCCTGGGCACTGTTGTCCTTCTGACTTCAGCTAGATTGAGGAGGTGCGTGCCGAGCGTCTGTCCACCAAGGAGGTGCGGCTCAAACAGCGTCTGTCCTGGCATCCAGCGGTTGAGTAAGAAACGCTGTATCGCGTCAACTATACATTAGGTGGCAGCCGCACCAAGGCGATGTAGGCAGCGTGACCCCGGTAAAGTAGCATGCTGAAATCTTACCCTACCACGAAAAATGGAAGTATTCTTTATACGGTATATAATTTCAGATCATCCATGGAATTCCCAAGTGTTGTATAATAATTTTGAATTGTTTTCTTCCCCCGTGGCTATGATAATGCAAGTCCTTCTACAATTGCAGCAGGATCAGTAGACATGCAGACATTACAAATATAATTGTTATTATCATTTTATATTATAACATCCCTTCACAATATTATTCAATGCTATTTTCAGCTTCGCATTTGCATCGTTGTAAGTTTTGGCCCACCTAACTCACGTTGTGTATTTGAAAAGATAGGATGGTTTTTACATTTTTTTTTTAGAGAGAGGATTATATACGACAAATTCTACAAAAAAAAAAAAAAAAAAAAATATTCGTCGTCCAAATTAGTTAATTCAAAAACTAACATTGTTTATGAGCCTACCTTTTCTATTTTACAGACATAAAGAATCATTTATGGGACCAGTAGGAAAAAAGAGTTATCGGAGAATTTCCTGTCATTCATTTTTAATTTTTTTTTGTTTTGGATTTATTGAGTTTCCGTTTTTGGGCAGTAATCATACTCGTATGAAATTTATTTGCCTAAATTTTCTTTGCTATTTTGCTAGGATGCCAGGTGATCAACTTTATTTCATTATATCACGTTGGAATTTTCGCTATTTTAGAGTTTCAATCATCTAACATCGCAGCGGAAGAGGCAAATAGCGGCATTTAATTATTATATGTACATTATGTAGTATTTCTTTACAACATCGTATTATTTCCATCATATCATGACCTTCACATTTTCATGCAACAAACCTGATTTAGGCGGTATCTGGCTTAAACACGAAACATACATTCAATTTATGACATCTAGCATTCCTTATATGTCCAGTATATAACGCAGAAAATTACAGCTGTGGTAGGCTTTTGAAAATTACGGAATCTGTGGTAGGCTTTTGCACTTATTGCTGAATGTATTTTTCATTTCCGGTTTACAAATGGACTTTTTACCAATTCTGAGCTGATCTGATTCATGCAGCGCTGTGTGCCATTTGGCTAGTGTTTGATTTTACATTTCAACCTTTGTCATTACTTGATCATAACTCACAATATCATTATATTTGGTAATATTGTTTTATTGATTTTACTTCAAAGATGATTAAAACATTACTTATTGTTTTTTGCCCATTTATCTTTAACTCCCTTCCACTTAAATCTTCCCATTCCTAACTCGGTAGCAATAACTATTAGGTCAGCAAAAATAAAAGCGGATTGCTATTATAAAATCAGCATCAAGTAGCAAATAGTGACCATGGCAACAGTAAATTAAAATGTATAAATGTTAGTTTTGTAAAATTTCAATAGATTTAATAAACTTTTTCAGGATACTTCAAATCAAAATTTTGGTGAAATGCTGCTATCGCTGAAAACGAACGAAAACGTGCTTAAGCGCGAACCACAGAACTCTACACTTTAACATTTTACAACATTTCTTGCATTTCAGGATCAACCGAATGAAGATCATATATTATAGATACGAATGCTTGTAGTATTTTTCATTCACATAAATATATACACCATTATATAAATATTTCATGGGAATGGGAGGGACCATCAGGGCACCCGATTGAAGCACTCTGGATGGGGAGAGTGGGAATGCCAACTCCCCATTGCTAACAGTTTGTGAATAGAGGGCGGGCTCTTCTCCCCGCCCATTGGGGCATCCTCATGTTAGATAGCTTGCTCTTTTGACCAATTGTTCAATCTTGTTGTTGGAAGGAGATTCTTTATATCCCTGTGGATACGTATAAGTGATGTTGCATATCGATCCACCCAACCCCTTTTTGGCCCTTCATACAACGGCATGATTAGGATAATCAGTGGTTATTAAAGCTTGATCAAGTCTAACAGAGAGGAGAGCCCATTGCTGTCGGACTTAGTTTCCGTGCTACAATGGGTGGTAGTACATATCATACATCATACAACACATCAGCGGTGATTCAACCGATGGATCAGAATGTGATCCATATGGTCAAATCACGGTACAGACAAATCATGCTGCAGGATATTCTTGGACGACCTGGAGAATTTCATGACAACGTGAAGAAAATAAATGTTAAGGATGCCATCTTTTGGGTTGCGTGATCGTGGAATCACGCTTCCATTAGAAAATCTTGGAATTTGCTGTACAACCCGGAGGAAGTAGAAGACGAAGATGATTTGCCTCTCCCAATGATTAAGGAGCGACTTCTGGAAATATCCGCTAAAATCATTGCGTCGAACGTTATCGATGAAGAAAATGCTGAGTTTGAAGTCCTCAAAGATTCAGAAATTGTGGAAAAAGTGCTCAACCCTACAGCTGACGACGAATCGACGTACAACATCATGGATTGCAGCCTACAAGATGCCGACAGCATGAACATTTTGGGTTCTGCTAATGCGGAAGATGACTTTCAGCTGGTCTCGGACGAATCGGCACTGAACACAACTAATCATTCTTCTTATTTTTCTAGTTACAGGTATTCAACTAAACAGCTCACACTCTCCATAATTCATTTAAAAAAAGGTAATACGATGAGATCGAAAACGTTAAAATGACTAACTACATTAATTTTAATGGAATCGCCAAATTATGAAAGAATTTTTTTTTTCGGCTAATTCAAATCCCTCTTTCCTTCCCTTATAAAATTTTCCCATACAAATTCGATTTCTCTTGCATGAAGCGAAAGATTTATTAGACCTTCCCCACTCCTCATATCGTTGATCATTTTGCCCTCCTGAGGCGTGTAGTGTGGTTGATTCAGCGACTTTAGTAAGGTCTTGACGTGGAAGAACAAGGCTTCGATCTCCGATCTTTCCTTGTATTTGGGCGGTTTCTCAATGGTACGGTACTCTTTGAAAGCTAGCAATTCCCCCTGGATGCCTTCGACGGAGTTGGGGAAGTTGCGCTTCTCCAGCTCGGACGTTTTGTTCCGGATCCAGCTTAGCAGATCGGTTATGAGGTTCTCGAACTGCATCTTCTTTTTGTCGGCATCCATCAGTTTGTTGACGATCTGTTTGTGGGATTGAAATGGGTTGTTAAATTAGCGGTGGGCAAGGGAGTGAGGTAACTACTTACATTCGCAATTCGTTTGCCACCCTTCTGTTCGTTCTTCATCCGAGCGAACGTGTGGTAGTAGCTGGCCACGTAGGTCAGGATCGATTTTTCGTCGGGACGCGCCGTGTCGATGTCCTCGGCATCGAGTAGTCGGGGAATGCCCAGCTCCCGGTCGGCCACCTCGAAGGCATGGTTGAGGTTTTCGATGTTTCGTCCCGGCAGAAGGCTGCCATAGTCGAATAGATCCGGTCGATGCGAGTGGATAAGCGCGTTGAAGCCCAATCCGGATCGCCACGAGTTGGTAAAATCGGTAATGTGTACATTCTGGTAGCCCTGGGTCTTACGCTGGCACCACAGCAGCAGGGCGTCTTTGGCGGATTTCTTTTCCGATGATTCATTCTCTTCGTCCTAAGAAGAAATGGAAGAAAATGGAATGATCGTTTAGTAAAATCAACTATGAATATAATCGGGGTTTCGGGGAATGTGTTCAAGGCCGAATAAATTAGTGATAATTTTACTTCGGAACCAGCCGAACCCCTCATCTGCATTTGATTAATGACTGTTTAGCCATTTAGTGGAAGAGTGTAACATAATACCGTATAGGAGAAACCAAGAGTGTATGCCTAGGCTCGGCCAAAACGTTCAAAACCGGTTCCGAGGTATGAGAAGAATAAAGCGCAAATATGTTTTCGGATGTTGGAAAAGGCAGACAAAGCACGCAAATCCTGCGCCCGTCAATCAAACTCGAATTCGGTAGCCCGATGGTGCTTTGTTTGCGTAGGACAAGTGTAGGTTCGAACACGTTGTTGGAGCTCCAGCTTATGGGAGTCTGTGATCAAAACAAAAAAGCAAAAAGTCGGTGGATTTCGGCCACATAATAATAGTAATCATTCGCAGTCGGGTATTGTGGATTTGGATTAAATATAGGCGGCTGGAGGGTCGAGCAAGTGTTATAATAGTGTTCTGCCATGGTTATTGGGAAATATTAAAGCTAGCTTCAGGTTCATCAGCCCATATTGGCCGATCGAGAAACTCTTCCGTAGCAATTTTGTAGTCCATTTTTTTTATTTTTAGGTCGATCCAAGTGTGCTTAGTCGAAATGCGAATTAAAGCCGTTGGTTGCGGAACAGAAAAAAAAATGAAATCTTAAAATTGCGTAGAAGCACAATTAGATTAGCCGGACGATATCCATGTTTTCCTCCCGAAAAATTTCAAGAAAGAGATTACGTAGAAATCTGAAATTTGATCCAATTTCGTATCTTCTGCAAATACAACTTTTGAACAATTTTAAGATGTTTCATTCACCTGGAAGATTTCATAAACAAAAAATCAAATGTAATTCTCTCGTTTAGTTTTCAACTTGGAAAGTAAGTCTCGTGCTGAGCCAGATATTTAACCCGAAATCCGGCGGTAAGGAATGCCCCAGAAAGTATGGATTATGTGATAGTGATTTATGATTGGTGACTGTGTGGTGCTGCGTTCAAAGCAAAAATGAATCGGAAGCAGAAAAGGACAGTGTAGCCAGTAAATACAGCGGGTAAACAGAAAACATGTTGCAACTAAACGCCAAATGTTAATATAAAGTGACATGTCTCGAGTAATTCATGTTAAGGGCCTAAAAGCCATTTGTAAACAATGACTTTAAAGGTCGATTTCTCTTGAATCTTAAATCACTCTCGTGAAATGAAAGCAGCATCTGGTAGAAGAATGTTAGTTCTACCATATTGAATAGCTGGATATAGTAAGATTCTCGTGATTCGTGAGAGATCAACGTTTAACGTCATTGTTTACAAATGGCTTTTAGGCCCTAATCATGAATTACTCGAGATGTGTTCCTTTGGGTCAGTATTTTCCAGGGGCTTGGCAACCCTATCCTATTTGCTAGCGTTTGACAGTATCCAACATATCACGGGCCTTATTTGAATAAGGCCCGTCTGACGTTTGTTACTACGGGTACTAACGCCAGTATTGTTTACAAACAATGAATCTTTTGACGTTTGGATGTTAGAGATGTTGGCTGCAGGAAAATCTCTGTCCGTCAGGTCCCTGGTATTTTCTGTTCTGTTGGTAGATACTGATGATGGCACAGGTTACTCAGTTGGTAATGGTACGGCATTACCAAACAGGATGCACTGGTTTTTCTGGGGGGTAGAGGATTTTTTTCATCACACCAAAAAAAAAAAAATTTATTTTTTTTTTATTAATAAAAAAAAAAAGAAATTATTTATGAAAGGAAGAAAAAGGGATTATTTGTTTTTTTATCTTCTTCTATTAAATTGTTAATAATTTTTTTCGTTTGTTGTGTGGTATTTAAAAATTAATAAGTGGGTGATAAATAATCAATAAAAAAATCAGTCAAATTCTCCCGACACCACGCTTGGACGATATTCCCGTAGAGGTCCCGAAGTGCGGGGGCCACAACCTTCTCCAGAACCTCGGTCTTATAATACGTGGCGTTAATTTTCACGTTTTTCTTGATAAACACCAGTGGGAGCTTCTCACGCCTGGATACGACCCCTCCAAACCATAACCTACGAGGCGCTCTGGAACCGCGGGATGTTTATATGGGACGGGTGAGGCTGGCCAACGTTGGCGCCTACAGCCGATCATTTTGGACATTGTACGTCTGTTTCAAGACAAACAGTTTCTCATCAGAAAACACGAACTCCTGACCTGCGGCTGCGAAAGTATCAGTTTGGATCTGTCCACCCAAGTAACATTGCCAAGACCATCCTGCTTTATTAAGTTTTATTAAGGTTTTATCAAAGCCACTAGAAATCAATTTGGTTTTATTATGACACCAAGAGCTGCCAATCGGTTTCATATTTTAGTCAGATTTGTGGGAACCTACACAGCTTGTTTAAAGCGATCATAAAACCTCGTCATTTCAAATTCCTTTTACTCCTATCAAAGGTTTTATTTTGACTTTATGAACTCATAATATGCTGTTTTGAAATGTCGTTTTCGGACTCATTCATATTACCTTATTATGGTCTGTTTAAAAAGCATTTTAAAACCATTTTGCATCCAGTAAATGCATTAAATGGCAAATTGGCATTGAGGGAAGCCACCAAATAACCAAATAGTTTTAAAGTAGTCATTGCGAAGATAATTTGGCTTTATGTCAGAATTGTGATTTTTTTCCAATCGCCATATTGAAATATACGAAACAGTTGAAATAGGGAAAAATCATCAATTTTCAAGAAATTGATCAATTTTCAAGAAATTGATCAATTTTCAAGAAATTCATGATTAATCAATTTTCAAGAAATTCATGATTAATTTATCCAATATATTTGTATTAATTTTGTGTTTGTTGTTGTAAACTCGTATAATTTCCGAGGCGCATTAATTTTCGGCTCTTATCGTGCCAATATTCACCACAAAATTAAATGCGCATATAATTTGGAGCATGATACGCTGTAAAAAAACTCAATTTGCTTTGGATATTTTGCTATCAAACAAAGTTTCTCGCATCACTTGATCTTTTTTCTTCGATATGATTTACTGCTAAATGAATCAGAAGAGCAGAGAATCGAACAAAACAGAACAACAAAAACCAACCACGATATCACAGTGAAGTTTGACAGCTGTGGCCATTTGGCCGCATGCTGGTTTTCATGGCAGCCAAAAGGTTTTATGAAGGTTCTCAAGTGGTCATAGTATCTATCACTAGAATATATTCAAAATCTTTATGGTCTTATAAAGGTTTTATTAACTTGTTTTCACAACCGTCTATAGAGTGGGCCACTTTGTACAAATTTTGGCTTTAAAGAAGCATAGAAGAGGTGTTGGTAGACAAAACAATTTTGCATGTAGTTTTATCAACAAAGCCGGGAAGAATGCTATACGGCTGGAATAAAACTAAAATTGTTACTTGGGCAGCCTCTTCTTCGTTGTAGCCTCCGCTACCCTGTGAACATTGCGTTTCCCGCAGTCACGATCGACACATCCAGGTCAGCAGCGGTCTTCCGGATTGAGCGGATCATTTTTCGACGAACCCGATCTCTCGCCACCTTGGTGGCTGCTGGCGTCCTCGCTGAATGCGGCCGCCCAGATCTCACACGGTCCTTGGCCGAGCCCGTCTCCCGGTACTGACCAATGATATAGATGAAATTCCGCTTCACCCCGGAGGATTTCAACCGCCGGAATATGTCGTCGGGTCGCCTGACTACGGCGTCGCGGTACTCCTTCATCGTGCGCGGTAAACAAACAACAAATGACAGCAAATCGACACCGTGCGCGTCGGTTAGCCTATATATGAGGCTAAAGCTGACACCAATACCAATACACAGAATGCACATGGTGCGAACCAACACAACGATGAAAAGTAGTATTCGAACTTATTGAACACCCTGTATTTCCACAGCCACTCAATCAATGAAGAGTGAATCACAGGTAGGCTGAGCTGTTGTCTATACGACTTGCGTGGTGGAAATAAGTAATCAACAAAACGTCCAATCTTGTTCATTCACTGAGTTCCAGCGTATGATGCCTTTACCGATACATTAACCGATGTGGCTGTTTCAAGCACGGATAACAATAAATAATTTTCGGGATTTTTTCCGCCGTCACCAACACAGTTGCCGAGACATGGTTCCTAAGATGTGCCTTCGTCAATGCCCAAAGTACTTCAATTTGTCGAATTTGCGGGCAATTAGGAGGGTCCTTATCCTTTTGGAACGAATGAAACATTCTTGGTGGCATACGATTTTACCGTTTATTTCGCGTAATGGCAAGATTTAAGATCTGGCCAGAGGACAACAGGATCCTTTTGGCTTCGAATCATGGGCAGAAGTTCAACTCGTACAACTTTCGCATTGATCTTGGCCTGATCGATACTTCTTGTTTCGAACTCCGTTTCGGCTGCTTCTGCCTCTTATAGGCCCGAAGATTTAAACGTTCTTTGGCACGATGAATATTGGACTTAGAAGTGACAACCTTTTTGGCCACATTCTGATCCGCAACCTCCTTTATTATACGTTTATCCAATCGAAGGTTAGCAGGACCTTTTTTTTCGAATCGATTTCGAACTATCCTTAAACGTGTTATCCTCACTGAACTTCCTGATCGCTGTTCGCATGGCTTACTCACTTACTTCTTCCATTTTTGTCAACTTCCTCAGTGACAAACCGGGTTCTGTAACCCTTTGTGCACAATAAAGGGTGGAACGGCCAAAACTTGGTCGACTTAAATAGGACGTAGTTGTTTTAATCGTGCGTTTAATAAACTTGAACACCCCTCATTTTGTAGGTGTATGCGTACGGAATGTTGACTCTATCTTGTTTTTGTCATTTTCTATTCAATTTTCAAAATGGCGTCGAAGCAAGAAGAGCAGCGTATCTAAATTTTGTATGCGCATAAGCAAAATCCAAATTATTCCCTCTCCGACTTGTCAAAATCACTTAATATTGCCAAATCAACCGTGACGAATGTTATACAAGTGTTCGGAACTGCCAGAAACCCGGGATCAGAAGGAAACCGAAACCAGGAAGCCGCAGCGACCGGAAGAATAGTGGCAAGCATTTTCAAAAGCAATCCCAACCTTTCCATTAGTGATGAAGTAACTCGACATGCACTAAACAAAGGATACGGGATATACTACAATAGATCAAATTACTGGTCGCAGTGGTGTATGTCCCGAACAAAGACAAAAAAACCTTTCCATCAGAGATATCGGAAACAAATTAGGAAAGTCCCACACAACAGTGCAAAGAGCAAAAAAAACGTGCCGGACTGGCCATAGACATATAAGGTTACAGTAACACCAAATCGAGATTATAATCAAAACACAACAGCCCAAGGAAGAGCGCGTAAGTGGTACACGAGTTTGTTGACCAAGTTTGATTGCGTCGTAATGGACGACGAAACATATGTCAAGGCTGGTCAAGAATTTTATACAACTACCGGAAAAGGAAAGGTTCAGGATAAGTTTAAGCAGCAAAAAAAATGTCAAAGTTCCCGAAAAAATACTTGGTTTGGAGGCGATTTGCACCTGTGGGCTAAGAAGCGAAAGTTTCGTGACAATTGGCACTGTCAACCAAGATATTTATGTAAAGGAATGCTTGCAAAAACGCTTATTGCCTTTCTTGAAGAAACATAGTTGTTCCGCGCTGTTTTGGCCAGACCTCGCTTCTTGCCACTACGGAAAAATTGCTCAGGAATGGTATACCATCAAAAGTGTGCAAATCGTACCCACGGAGAAAACCATCCAAACTCGCCGGAACTGCGCCCAACTGGAAAATATTGGGCAATCGTAAAGAGAACTCCAAAAAACAGTTGGAAGTGAAAAACGGTTCAAGGCAAATTGGCGTTCAGCATCAAATAAGGTGAATATAACAGCGGTACAACACTTGACGGAAGGTGTGAAACGTAAAGCCCGACAGTTTGCATTTGGAACATCGGACGCCTAATCAAATAATTTTCCTGTATTTTGTAGAGGATGTAATTCAAAAAGAAATCAATATTGATCATTAATATAATAAACTATACAGTGTGCACTTAATCATGTTTGGCCAATTTTTGACCGTTCCCCCCTTTATGTCGACGATGTTCCGCTGAATGACGACGCATTTTGAAACAAACTGTTGGACACGATTAAAACGCTGCGCAAGTGCTGAGAGATAAAGGTAAACAACAGGATGCAGCCATAAACAAGAAATTCATAATCAATTATTGTGAAATAGCAGCGGTTTCTGACTACGTCCATACTTTCTGAGGCAGTCAGCCAAGAAGAAAGAATGATGAATGAGCTCTATTAGTTCATTAAGGATAGCAATATATCGTCCACACGAAGATCAAGCAGATGGTGACGGGCATCAAATCCGCCATCACTGCTGTCAAACACAAACAAAGTGGTTCAGGAGGGTAGAAAGGAGGGGGGGAAAAACGTTTGGGTTGTTACATTCAGAGCAAATAAACTTAAAAATTTCATAAGGTTCAACTTATGAACGATGTTTTGGAATTTCATAAGGCTGACCTCCCGAAAAAAAAATTCTCATAGGTTTACAATTACATGTATTGTAACCATACAATAGAATCTATAGTTTGTACAATTAAAAGTATTGTTCACAACGATAAGATGATAATAGGATTTATTGTTTCGACAATAGAATCTAATCCAAATTCAGACATCCACAATAGAAAATGGGGTTGTTATGTATCTTAACTATAGAAAAAATCATTTTTTTCCGAACAAATTTGAGTCAATTACTATTAATTGTATTGTTTCTCAATTGTTGAAAATCTTAGCATATGGAGTGAATTGTAATTCTATTGCTAAGACAATATGCATTTTCCGACACCAAACAATAAAGTGTTCCATTGGTGGTCCACCGCGACTGAAGAGGCCGCCAAGGTCAGGAGAAAAGCCCTCCGAACCTCAAAACGACCGCCAGCGAGACACCCTGATAAGGAAGAAGCCAGCGTATTCACCGGGAGAAGCGAAATGATTGCCGGGACATCATTCGATCAACCAAATCTGCTACCTGGACGGAATTCCTAAACGGGATCAACTCTAGCCAGACCGTTGCTGAGCTCTGGGGGAACTCACGACAGTTGCTGACTCCTTAGAGAAATATTTCTACGGGCTATCCACCATAGTTCGATACCCGGACCAATTTCGCCGGAAGATCAGCCTGCCAGATAACTCCATCATGGACACCATCCCACCGCTTGTAATAGCCAACCATTTCAAATGAGTGAATTGATCTTCGCTCTTTCCCGAGCCAGGGGAAAGCTAGGCCCTGACATAGGCTTGCCTCTGTTGCGGAACCTACCACCCGCCGGTATGGTTACACTGCTGCACCTGCTGAATGAGGAATGGTTTGTGAACACCCTCCCGCATTCTTGGTTTCACAGCCCCGTTGTCGGCTGTGCGATTGCCTATACACGAACGGGCTTATTGACAACCAGCATTCCGACCGGAATTTCGCACGAACACTCACCTTGGCACTCTGGGACAAGCGTTGAATGATGGAACGTAAGATGAGAAACATATCGAGCTTGGTACACTCGACCTTGGGGCCTACAACCGGGCGTGGATGCCTTAAGTTCATCGCCTGGGGGCTGAGCGGGCACATCATGCATTTTCTACAAAAATTTCTCCGCCGTCGGACTTTTCAAGTTAGTATTGGCAACCATCGGTCTAGCACTTTCAGGGAAGAAACAGGTGTGCCGCAGGGATCGGTGATTGCTGTCACCCTTTTCCTAATCAGGATGAACGGAGTCTTCTCAGGTCTGATCCAGACGGTAAGGCACGTAGAAAATTGAGCTCTAGGTATCGGATTTGAACTGTCTGCCGTGAAGAGCGCATTTCCATATTTGTTGCAGCAACCATCCACCTCTCCCTACACCGGTCCCTCTTGGGGGTAGACCCATCACTCTAAGCTCCACCGTTAAGGTCCTCGGGTTCCCGATCGGCCGCTCTTTAACATTCCGCCCTCACTACGACTAGGTAAAATCCAACTGCCGTACCCGAATCAGGCTCCTTCGATCTACCGCAGGACGTCACCCAGATTGCAATCGTGCAACAAGGCTACGAGTTGCCTATGCCATCATCAACACCCGCATCACGTACGGAATTGAAATAACGAGCCTCGCTAGACAGTTGCTTGAAGACAAACTAGCTCCAGTCTACCACACTGCCTTCAGAGTTATCTCTGGATTCCTTCCGTCCACTCCTGGGATTGCCACCTGCATCTAGGCAGGAACCCTCCCGTTCAAATATTTCATCGCATCTTCGTTGTGCAGGCGTATTGCAGGTTTTCTTGAAAAAACAGCTGGTCCTAGCAAAGGAGTATTCCTCCTTGAGGAGGCCAACTAGTTCTTCAACCGCCTTGTGAACCAGAAGCTCCCTCATGTGGTCAGGATCCACTGGTGTGGAGCTAGAGGTTGGAACCTACCCACAGTCAAGATCGATGACACCATAAAAAGAACGCCCTTGGAGCTGGATCCAACACGCACTTGGTCATGCAGACTGTCAGACCGATACAGTGGACACTGTATCCGATACCCGGACGGCTCGGTCAGGCAAGGCAGAGTCGGCATAGGAATCTCTGACTGCAGTCTCAGCACATTGCTCCATTTTTTCCGCTGAAGCCCTAGCTGTACGTATCGTGACAACCATACCAACCGATCGGCCTCTTCTCATCCTGACGGACTCTGCCAGCGTTGTGGCGGCTCTCGAATCAGAGACCCCATCTAACCAATGGATCCAGTCAACAATGCAACACGCCCCCCTAGGGACAACTGTCTCTTGGATTCCGGGACTTTTTGGCATCCCAGGTAATATTGAGGCAGATAAGTTAGTCCAAGGGCAGGATGGGTAGACTTATCACCCACAGCGTCCCCGGTGAAGATACAAAAAACTGGATCAAGAACACACTTCTCACTCACTCCTTTTATTGGGAAAATCAAGAGGGTTACTACGTTCAGTGCACACCTAGGCCTCTCACAACCTGTCCGGCAACGGGCCGTTCAACATTGATTGCCCAATATGTAGCGTACAGCACACCGTGGAACATTTTATATGTTACTGTACCCAGTATGAGAGCCCACGCCAGCTTTGAGGCATCCCTGGCAGTATAAGAGACGCTCTATGTGAGGATACCACAAGGGAGGCGGCATCAATATGCTTCCTCAAAGATGCAGATCTATACAATCGGATATAGACCAATGAAGTCACCAAGTACCACCGACCAAATTATTGAACTTTGCTACCAACAGTGGACCCTTCTTTTTCTGATAACGATAACACTGACAGCAACCAACAGTCAACACGCTACCAGACCCACGACCGAAAAGGACCTTCCCCGACCACAAACACCAACCGACAGACTGATGACGACCCATGCACGAAAAGGACAACGCTAAAACAAACTCTTAATACTCTGTAATAACTTATAGTTTATAGTCAAGAATCTTCAGAATGTCATCCGATGATGACCATGTTTTGCAAAATCATGAAGTTTGATACGTCGCAAGCTAGATTTTGGTAAAGATTTGAATATGGCAACTTTTCCGGACGTACTAAAAATTCCGCATTGCCACCCCCCAGTGGCCATATGGTACGAAATTCAAAGAATGTCCTCCAAAGACAAAGTTTTGCTAAATCATAAAGTTTCGTATGTCACAAGCCAGGTTTTGGAAATGATTTGACACTTTTCCGGAGGAACTCGGATTTGAATTTGGACACTTTTCCGGAAGAACTCAGATCCCGTAGCGCCACGTCAAGCCAGACACCCTCAGAATGTCCTCTGAAAACAAAGTTTTGCAAAATCATGAAGTTTAATATGTCGCAAGCCAGGTTTTGGTAACAGTTTGAATATGACCACTTTCCCGGAGGAATTCGGATTGTGCAGGGCCATCCTAATTGGTCAGTATGGTCAGGAATCCTCAGAATGTCCTGCTAGTTTCACAAAATCATGAAATTAGATATATCGCAAGCCTGGTTTTGGAAAAGATTCTAATATGGCCACTTTTCCGAAGGAACCCGGATCCCGCAGGGTCTCTTTTAGTGCCAGTATATTCAAAATATCCCTAAGTGGTCAGTATGATCAGAAATCCTCCAACCGTCTTTTCAAAGCCTAGTTTTGCAAAATCGTAGAGTTTGATGTTCCACAAGCCAGGTTTTGGCAACGAAATGAATATGGCCACTTTACCCGAAGAACTCGGATATCGCAGGACCTCCCTAAGTAGCCAGTTTAGTCAAACACCCTCAGAATGTCCTCCGAAGACATAGTTTTGTAAAATCATGAAGATTGATATGTCGCAAGCCAGGTTTTGGAAAAGATTTGAATATGGCCACTTTCCCGGAGGAACTTGGATCCCGCAGGGCCTCTCTAAGTAGCCAGTATGATCAGACACCCTCAGAATGTCCTCTAAAGACATTTTTTTGCAAAATCATGAAGATTGATATGTCGCAAGCCAGGGTTTGGAAAAGATTTGAATATGGCGCTTTTTCGGAAGAACTTGGGTCCCACAGGGCCTCGTTTAGTGCCAGTATAGTCAGAAATCCTCAAAATGTCTTCTGATGACCTAGTTTTACTAAATCATGAAGCTTGATATGCCTCATGCCATGTTATGCATCTAAAAATATTTAATCCACCATCCCTGGACAGGTACTTACCCCAGTACTCCCACTTTGGAATCCGAAACTACGGACATTTTCGAAGCAACCAGTGCAGATCCACAAACTAGGATAATTTTGTGATCTATTGCAAAAAGTCACATCGAAATGGCGATGGCGTATCATCAATTTTAAATTTGAATTTTTCCTTTTAGGGGGGTTGGGGACGTACGTGTTAAATGTACATTTTTCGCAAAACATTCGGCAAAAGACAGAAATTTAAAAAGAGAAAAATGTCACCTTTTTGTTGCCGAAATATTGAAATAGTTTATGAATTGCGAGTGACTCTATTTGACAGCTTGATTAAAAACGCAGTAATTTGGTAATTTTTAATTACGAGTTATAAGTATCCATTCTTATCATTTGATTCCATGTAGTAAAAATCATATATATATGCAGTAAAAAGCGGCCAATCAACTAAATTCTGAGCAAAATACACTGCGTCAAGGAGATTTAAGGCACCCCATAAATTTAGTACAAAATCAGTCATGAAATGTATTATTTTTATTATTTTCCATACCAAAAGAAAGAGGTCGACAAACAATTATGGTTTTCTGACAACACTTCTGAAAGGCGCTTTTTGACAGCTCATCTAACTTAAACATTGATGTTTGGTGTCCAGTACTTTTAAGACAGCTAACTTTTTGTCGAAGTTTCTTTGATTTCTGGTAGATAAAAACGTTGTTTTGAAGCCATGCCGAAAAGAAAGTATCTTTCCCAGGAGGAGAAAGGTAAAAGTGTGGCATGAAGGGAAATAGACATGAGCATTAAACAGATTGCACAGCGGCTTAGTAGATCCCGATGTGCGGTGCAAAATTTCCTTGCTGATTCGAAAAATTACGGCAAAAAGTATCCGAAAACGACCAAAGGGAAGCTAACCGCTCGTGACAAGAAAAATAGTCAATACGGCATCGAATTCCACAAATCTCTCAGTTAAATCAAGGCCGAGCTCGATTCAAACGTGTCTCGAGAGACGAGTCGCCAAGTTTTGGTATATGCCGGCCAAAAATAATCCGGACGCCCTGCCTGAAGCAAGAGCATAAGGTGACAAGACGAGAATTTACAAGATCCAACATGAATCGCTACTGGAACTTGGTACGTTTGTAGAAATAATGATATAGTTAAAGGACTCATAAGATTCATGGTTGTCACTGTGTAAAATAATCCTTTCGTCACTTCAGGTTAACGTTTGCATTTAAAAAAATGGACAAAAATTTTCGATTTTTCATGGGTTTACCTTCATTTGCACTGATGAAACTACCCATGCAGCATCAATCATAGTAACCCATGAGTCACCAGACACAATTTGACAGTTCTATCAGTCGAACTCTAACCGTGATGGCAAAAACAGTGAAGCAACTCCGTTCAGAAGTGTGCGCGTTCAAAGAACGGCACCACGCCGCGTCGAAAACGGACATCGTGTGGCACTTTGTAGACGCCGGATACGTCCGTTCCGGCATCTACAACATCTTAGCACTATTAGACAACAATCAGAGCATCGAAAGAAAGCCCGGTTCCGGACGGCCGACGACCCTGAGTGACAAGAAGCTCCAAAGGATGCTGAAGAGGAAGACCGAGAAAAAAGTGGCTACATCGCTGCGTGCGCTTGGCCGTGAGGTCGGTTCAACCGGCCAAACAGTGAAAAAGTACCTGGCGAAAATGAACATTCATGTCAGGAAGCGGAGGTCGCGTCCACTGGTTTCGGAGCTGCATGCAATGGCGCAGCATCAGTGGCTGAATAAGATGGTCAACTCGATTTTCCCGGCGCATCGCGACGTGGCGGTGGTGATGGACGACGAGACCTATCTCACCCTGTATGGCAACGACTGGCAGGACACTTTGTATTTTACTTCCCCCACGAAGGAAGTGAGCTCCGATGTGAAAATTATTTCACACACCAAGCTCCCCAAGAAGGTGCTGCTGTGGCTGACAATCAGCGAGAAGGGGATGTCAAAGCCGCTCTTCTTTCGCTCCGGGCTGGCCGTGAACGGGGAAATTTATTGTACGAAATGCCTTCCGGAAGTTGCGTCGTTCGTCAAGAAATACCATAAGGGCGAAGACGCGGTGTTCTGGCCGGATCTGGTGTCGGCCCACTACTCGAAGCGATCGTTGGAGGAGATGGAGAAGGTGCCCTGTATTTAGCCAACAAATTATCTGTACAACCCTTCCCTTAACCATCCAAACTTCCTTCTTCATCACATCCTTGTGCGCCACGAAAAAGAAATAAGAATAATAATAAAATAAAATATATATAGACACAAATTGACGAAACAACAACAAAAGGTCAGAATCTGATGCTTTCATGTTTCGTTGGCTGGCGATTCCTTTCATAGTTCCCTCGGCTGCTGATGTGATATTTTTTCCAGTGAATATTTTCCTGAGTGACGGCATGCTCCTTTACAAGTAGTGATCCTGCAAATAGAGACTAAACAAACCGGACTACTCCTAGGATTGGTGGCCCGTCATATCATTAATAGCTGATATAACTAAATATAATTAAACAGACCCTTTATGATAAAAAGGCATTTCAAACTTATATTAATGAGTTGAGATGTGTAGTTAATATCGATCCCTATGATCCTATTAAGTTGTATTGCAAATACTCTGATTTAGCTAAATTGCTCTCAGAGTCAAAAATATTAACGTTATGAATTTTATTGACCTATTGACCTACAAGTGTAAGTCTTTATTGCTCTGTGATAGTAATCTTTATACCTAACTGACCCATTATTACTTAAAAGTATTGAGAAAACCCGTGTGTAAAACAGTAACAGTGTCCTAACATTCATAAACCCATATTATTAAATATTTATTCCAACAACCAAATGAAAACGTGGAAGGTGCCTTGCATTTAGCCAACAATAAATTCTCCTTCAAGCATTCCCCTTAACCATACAAACCCAACACTTCATCATGCCAAAACCTATTTAATGAAAAGCTATATCTGATGACCTCAGTCAGCTGCTCTAAGTAATAGCCCCTTAATCCTGTAATGTTACTAGTCTATACTGTTACTGTCACCCTCTATTGTTAGTGAGTACATACGGAAGATGTATCCATAATAATCTCATATTGTTGCAATATATTAACATTACGATATACACGTGACGAAGTTAGTAGTAATTTTTTTGTTGTAGTTATTTAACGAAGGTTACAAAACAGAGCCGATCCTTCAACTGCCCAATTCTTTGATTTGATCCTTTGATCGTAGGATGAATATAGGAATAATGAGATTAATATGAGGGCAGTTTCCCTATAATATTTGAGAATTAATTCGTGGTTTGATCTATAAACAAATCATCTGAAAGCTCATTTCTATTCATCTCCTCCGCTCAGCTACTCTCAATGTATGCTTTTCACAAACGATCCCTCCGCTTCCTGTAATAACCTAACTCACAATCCACCGATTCAAAAGCACGAGAAAAATTCCCGCCGCCTAACATGCAAATGGGCAGAATGTTACAACTTGGAATTGTAACAAAAATCGAAAAAAACCCTCTCGGGGTTAACGCTAATATGCTATTATGATAAATTTAGAAGCTCCATAACTGCATGCTAGGACTTTGCAAAAACTTAGGATTTGGAAATTTGTGTCGCTTAACGAATTCTCAAACAAATGTGCAACAATCTTAACAGCCACCTATTGTGCCAAAGTTCGTGTTCGAAGGCGACACCAGCAACTTTGACGACTACCCGGAAACGGACTGGAAGTCGGCCCGATCGTTGGACAAGGTTGAAATGCAGCTGTTTGAAGATTTCTAGAACTGATGCAACATTTGCACCCAGAGTTTGGAAGGAACGTGTTAAACAAACACAGATGTTTTAGTATCGTAAGAGTGGATAGTTGCTAGTAGATTCAAACTGTTGCTAGTTGTAGGTCAACACTTAAATATTTATGTTTTAAAATATTTAGAAGAAACATGATTTAAAATCAAATCCTACTTTTCCAAACCTCTAACAAAATGAGCCAAACAAAACAACGTGCTAACATGGCCTGATAGCACATTAAGGAAAGAATGCAATGAAAATCCCAGTTGAAGAAATTTGTTTTGAAGTGTTTTATTTATGTTGTAAATATTGTTCCATTGTCCACACGATGGAAATTGTTACAATCTCGCAAGACTTATGGAGCAGTTACTGAAATGTTCCCAACTTGGTACTGTACTTAGAGTGTATGATTGGAAAGCACCATTTAAATGTTAAGGTAATAGTTTTTACTCATTAAGGCAAATTCTAAGGAAGAGGAACTCCAGATCCTAGCGTAGATTGACGTTAACCTTTACCAATAAGTTATTTAAAAAGAAACAACCACATTCACTGTGATAGAGAGAGAGAAACCGAGGTTTGTTTAGCAATCCCTAGAAACATAGCTTTCAATTAACCGTCACCTACTAATTTGATTAGTGATTAATAGATTACTGTACATCCAATTAGCAGGTCCATTTTGCTACTGCGATAGAGAGAAAGGAAACAAACATAATCTATGAGTTTTAAGTCTTAAACCTTATTAGTTTTGAATAAATTTGTATATCTAAGAAGTGAATAGCAGATGAACACAATGAGGATTCTCCAATAAACTATCTTTTCAACTGATTGAGATAATCACCATCGTTGCAATCAAGAAATCTAGCCATATCTTTGTTTTCAATATACTCCTCTATCAATGAAATTCCGTTTCATTTATACGTAACTGCTGTTTAAGAATTTCACAAACATAAAAAACTAGATTTAAAACTATTGTGCCCTTTAAGTTCAATTATCCAGAATCAAAGAAAAGCAGAGAGCTTATTAGCGATTATAACAGTTAGAGTTATCTACCAACATGTCTTACTGGATAAATCTTAACTGTCATAAACATTGGATATTATTTTTTCCGAGTTCGAAACTTTATTAATATTGTGAAATCCCTTGTCTGCATATGACAAATAGAAATCAGTCACCGGATGCGAACAGCGCGTCCTTGAGCCTTTCGTTCGATCGTCTGGCTAATTTACGCATGTCTCCGCTGCCAGTACAGAACACCCATCCGGCATCCGGGGAAATGTTACTGATTCGCGGGGACGTTATGGGTTTTTGATTTATCGTCTCACAGCTACAGACACAAATCCGTGGTCGTTCGGGTAGACAAACGTTACCTCGTGGTCGTTTCTTCAAGCATAGGTCAAATTTTAACAACATAATCCATCAGATCAGAAACGAAGTTTACCTTCAATTCACATTCCAAAAACTGATACTGATCACACGGTTCCCCATAGTCAGCTGGGACCATCGCCGGAAGTACCTTACTTACGGAAGCCGTTTCGTTGGTGCTCTTGGCCAGTCTCTTACGGTTTATATGCGAATCACGTAAAGCAAAAAAGTATTCCCGAAGATACTGATTATACTGCCTGTGAAGCGATAATGGTTAAATACAAGTTGAAAATATTGGCAAAATTCCATCAGGCTTACGCAGTTCCAGGTTCCCAATGGCTCCTGTTTTCTTTAGTGTAGTTCTCAATGTCTTCGTATAGATCCTCCTCGCTGCTCCAGTCGCTTAAAGAGCAGTATGGCGTGGGTTGGGTCTTATTGAACAACCTGTTTGCCCAGCTGAGCAGTTTGTTACGTTTACTCATTTCAGCAAGGATTGGTTGAAATCTGCCGGAAATTCAGGAAATAAGTTGCGGAATGTGTAGTAGAAACGAGATTATTCAAATTTGGACGCGCAGACTTTGCGGTTTCGCATCATGCCTGTCTCCTATCCCCCGAAGATGAAAGAAAGGGCTTACTTCAAGCAAGTACGCGAGGTTGCCCTTCACGTGTATAGCGGCGTCCCGGAACACGATTTTTCTGAGGAACGTCAACTTCACAATCAGAATTACCCTAATAAATTTCGTATGGTTATTTTTCTCAAAGGCCAGTATCGACATAAAAAGTAGAGAGGTTACGGAATTTTGTTCAATATTACCCAGCGGAATTTTGACAATTGATCTGCATGGAACAAAATGTCACCATCACTTACGGAATAATCGAGCGGAATATTTTTCCGAACGTAAAAGTGACAGCTCCCATTAGTTTGCGTGGAAACCATACAAATGCCAATTTAATTTTTCGTTATTTTCAAGTGGATACTGCTGCAGCAATTTCTTTTTGATTCTTTCCTTTCCGTTTCAGTAAACGGAATTTAACATGGGTTTCTGATAGAAAAAGAAATTTCTTTCGATCACGATAACCTTAACGACCTATTTTGGGTATCATCCAAACCATTGGAATCCAGTTGTCGGTCGATTGAGTCGCGAGGTGGAGATCAATGAATCACCGGCTATCTTGGCCGAAAAGGACGACGGGCGCTTTGTAGCCATTGAAACCATGTTCAGTGATTCGGTGTCGATGTACATTGCATTTAGCAGGCAGTGAAACACATTCCGAATGCCCATGGAATGTTTGTGACAGGAACTATAACGGCCTGGCTATCAGTGTAGACAACTAGGCGACCCTCTCTATATTGATCGATAACCGAGTGTGCATTCACAGTTGGTAGTATAGACGTAAGATCCTTCTTGGGTTTAGATCCGGCGTAGGTTTCGATATTGGCAAGATAGGCAATTCAGTCATTACATTCTGCTTCTGTACGTACATTGGACAGTAGATATTGGACCAGTGATACATCGTATTTTTTGTTGCAATCAAGAAATTGCATGTTGGTAGTGTTTACTTTGTACTGTCAAGAGAAAGAAAACAGGAGCAGGTGATTACAAAATAACTTAATATTAAGTCTCACTTGTATGACTAAACTAAACAATAAAAAATTGCAAGATATTAATTTATTTGAATAAATTGTGGTAGTTTGGGATTACACACGAATAAAAAACGTAGAGGAGAAACCGTTGTTGTTCACACATATTGAAAAAGTATAATAAGTCACCGGACTCATCGAAAATGATCGCTGGTCAATCGTTAAATTCTTGCGTATAAATTTGTCTGCATCGAGACGAAGTTTTTCAAGTTTTTATTCTTATGTGATCTAAACATCTCCTGCCAGAACATTGGGAGAGCTTGGGGCATTTTAATCTACGTCGTTTCGACAAATTCCGTGTTCTTCTTCTTTATATGACTGTGACCAATACCGAGTTGGACCCCTTCATGCTTTAATTTTTTTTTCGTCGTTTTCACCTTTCTGTCCGTTTGGAAGTGAGTTTTTCAGGACCATGGTATCACTTGAACTCAAGCCGTGTCATAACGAAAGGAGAGGTTTTCAAACACCTGAAGGAGTTTTGTTTCCCCGCATGTTTCATAGAATTTGTCCAGCGAATGAAAATATAATCTGCTGGCTTTAGTATGTGCTTTCCTTACACATTGAGTCGTGTTGATGAACGTTGTATCATGATTGTATTAGCAAGCAGTAGAGGTAAATTTAGGCTCTCCCCAAAAATAATAATTCGTATTTGTTTTAATATATAATATTGTCACAAGCCAGCTGAACTCTCCCGTGTGAAACAACAAAAAAAAATCATTCATGAGGCGTTATATGAAAACGTCTACAACTAAGTAGGCAGGGTTTTATTATAAAACACTGAAGTAAAACAGTGGCCTGTGACAAACTGTCGTAAAAGATTTTAAATCTTTAGAACATCCTCTGATCTTTTTCAAAGATCAGAATCAAAATTGGAGAGATCTGATCAAATGATCAGGAGGTCTGACCCCTTGATGTGTGATCACACATACTTTTCATTTGCCACATAAACTACGTATGTGTTTCTCAAACACTCAGGCAAATAAACTTAAGAATTTCATAAGGTTCAACTTATGAACAAAGCTTTGGAATTTCTTAAGGCTGACTTATGAATGGATGTTGTTTCAAATGACGTTGTTCTTGTATGCCTTTAAGCTTTCCTGATTACAAGTGTTGATATACACTAGTGGGAAAGTCACTGGACCCCTAACCTCAACGTTCAAGGTTCGAATCCAGGTTTCTCAATATTTTTATTTTTTCAACATCATTACATTTCATCAAGCAAATTTATGAAATTCATACTGATTCCTTATAGCAAATAATCATAATGCAATCTTATGAATACTGAAAGTTTATTTCGCTGAGTGGAAAGTTCTGTTTATGTGTGTGTTATATCGTTATACACGGTGTTCAATAAGTTCGGATACACTTTCAAAATTTGTTAAAAAAAAAAAACATTTTTTTTTTTATTTTGGGTTTTGGTATGGAAGTTTGTTACAGGTTCCCTCGCGACGCCCCCCTTGCCCTCGAAGCCCCGGGCGCGGGGGCGGGGCGGGTTGTCGCTTCTCCATCATATAGGACCAAACAAAAAAGTCGAGAGGATTCAAGTCCGGGGAGCTGGGAGGCCACAAAGTTTTGTCCAGAAAGTCGGTTAAATTGTCCCGACACCAGGCTTGAACCACATTTGCCGTATGGGCTGGTGCACCGTCCTGCTGGAACACGTAGTGCTCATCGCCGTAGAGGCTTCGGAGACTGGGGGCAACAACCTTTTCCAAAACCTCAGTTTTGTAGTACGCCGCGTTGATTTTGACGTTTTTTTCAATAAACACCAAGGGTAGCTTACCACGTTTGCATACTGCCCCCCAAACCATCACCGACGCGGCACTTTGGAACCGAGGGATGTTTATATTGGATTCAGGAATGCTGTCCCTCGATGGCGCCCACACCCGGTCATTTTGCACATTGTGCGGCTGCTGCAGCACGAACAGTTTCTCGTCCGAAAAAACAAACTCCTGACCAGCGTGCCGAGAGAGGATCCTCTTAGCTCGATCCAACCGCTTTTTGCTGGTAGCCTCCGAAACGCCATGGACCTTACGTTTTTTGTAAGGCCTGAAACCAAGGTCCTTGGTGAGTATGGTGTGAGCGGTTCCAATGGAAACGTTGAGATCTGCAGCCGTTTTCCGGATTGAGCGGTTCTTTTTGCGCCGAATTCGCTCCCTCACGATCTTGATGACCCGTGGCGTCCTCGCTGAACGCGGCCGACCGGATCTCGCACGGTCATTGGTCGAGGACGTCTCCCGGTATCGCCTGATGGTCGTGTAGACAAAGTTCCGCTTGACCCCATGCGATTTCAGCAGCCGGAATATACACGGTGTTCAATAAGTTCGGATACACTTTCAAAATTTGTTAAAAAAATGAAAACATGTTTTTTTATTTTTTGGATTTATGTTATTGAAAGCTATGTTTACAAGGAACGTTTACAACATTTCTCTTGGAATGACCCCCCCTTTGTACTCCTTAACGAGCTTCAAACGTTTCTCGAACGCGTCGCAGGCGGCACGCACGGACTGCATGGGCATTTCGTCCCAGATTTTGAGAATTACCGTCTTGAAATGATCCAAAGTGCTGACCTTGTATTCGTTCAGCTTCGCCATCATATAGGACCAAACAAAAAAGTCGAGAGGATTCAAGTCCGGGGAGCTGGGAGGCCACAAAGTTTTGTCCAGAAAGTCGGTTAAATTGTCCCGACACCAGGCTTGAACCACATTTGCCGTATGGGCTGGTGCACCGTCCTGCTGGAACACGTAGTGCTCATCGCCGTAGAGGCTTCGGAGACTGGGGGCAACAACCTTTTCCAAAACCTCAGTTTTGTAGTACGCCGCGTTGATTTTGACGTTTTTTTTCAATAAACACCAAGGGTAGCTTACCACGTTTGCATACTGCCCCCCAAACCATCACCGACGCGGCACTTTGGAACCGAGGGATGTTTATATTGGATTCAGGAATGCTGTCCCTCGATGGCGCCCACACCCGGTCATTTTGCACATTGTGCGGCTGCTGCAGCACGAACAGTTTCTCGTCCGAAAAAACAAACTCCTGACCAGCGTGCCGAGAGAGGATCCTCTTAGCTCGATCCAACCGCTTTTTGCTGGTAGCCTCCGAAACGCCATGGACCTTACGTTTTTTGTAAGGCCTGAAACCAAGGTCCTTGGTGAGTATGGTGTGAGCGGTTCCAATGGAAACGTTGAGATCTGCAGCCGTTTTCCGGATTGAGCGGTTCTTTTTGCGCCGAATTCGCTCCCTCACGATCTTGATGACCCGTGGCGTCCTCGCTGAACGCGGCCGACCGGATCTCGCACGGTCATTGGTCGAGGACGTCTCCCGGTATCGCCTGATGGTCGTGTAGACAAAGTTCCGCTTGACCCCATGCGATTTCAGCAGCCGGAATATATCGCCGGGTCGCTCACCGTTCAAAAAACGCTTAATTACGAAGTCCCGATACTCTTTCATCGCGCGTAACAAACAAACAACAACTAACAGAATGTCAACACCGCGCACATTCGGTAGCGTATGAATGAAGCTAAAGCTGACACCAATACCAATGCAGAATATGTACATGGCGCATACCTACGCAATGATGAAAACTTGTATTCGAACTTATTGAACACCGTGTATCGCCGGGTCGCTCACCGTTCAAAAAACGCTTAATTACGAAGTCCCGATACTCTTTCATCGCGCGTAACAAACAAACAACAACTAACAGAATGTCAACACCGCGCACATTCGGTAGCGTATGAATGAAGCTAAAGCTGACACCAATACCAATGCAGAATATGTACATGGCGCATACCTACGCAATGATGAAAACTTGTATTCGAACTTATTGAACACCGTGTATTAACCATGTTTATAAACACCATACCTAATCCATCATAACATTGCTCACCATACCTTATTTTGTTAAAAACGCTTGCACTCCGTTGTTGCACTTTTTGTCATCACCACGAGTAAGACGCCTGTCGCGTGAACCATTAAAAGGAATTTGTTGAGAATACTGGATCAACAATAGAAAAGGGCCTATCAACATTTGTAAACAAACACTTCTGAGCCTATTTCCTCACAAAGCGTAGGCCACCCATGCAAACCAATACCATCATCATGTAGGGGAAAGTTTTCCCTACGAAAAAGGGCTCAGAAGTGTTTGTTTACAAATGTTGATAGGCCCTTTTCTATTGTTGATCCAGAATAAAAGTTGTTTAAGGTGAATTGCTGCTCTGTGTATTTTTTCCTATCTTTTATCTCTCTCTCGCAAATTTACCTCGCTATTTCAAATTGATAAATCTCGATTGTTACTGAATGAACATCAAATCGAACTACATCAGATTTTTCACAGCAAGTAAGCAAACAAACTGATGTGATTAAATATCCAATATTTAGTACAGATTCTGAGTTACACTCAGCGAAATAAACTTTCGATATTAATAAGATTGCATTATGATTATTTTCCACAAGAAATCGTTATGAATTTCATCAATTTACCTTATGAAATATAATGATGTTGAAGTAATAAAAATATGGAGAATCCTGGATTCGAATCTTGAACGCCGTGGTTAGGGGTCCAGTGACTTCCCTAATAAAAAATTACTTTAACCGAACAATAACTCGAATGGTTGATCTACACCGTACATGCTTTGGATGTTAACCCAAATCGGTCGTTAAGCAAAATAACCATAAGAAATTCATTAGGGTTGACCACTAGTATATACCAACACTTGTAAATAGGAAAGCTTAAAGGCGAACAAGAACAACGTCGTGTAAAACAAAATCCATTCATAAGTCAACCTTATGAAATTTAAAGCATCGTTCATAAGTTGAACCTTATGAAATTCTTAAGATTATTTGGCTGAGTTTACATCAATTCTAAATTTTGAGGTAATGGCTTCCGTCGAGAATGTTTCACCTGCTAAGCCTTTTTATAACTATTGTGTATTATCGTGACGGAGGTCGTGACCTGACCGAAGTTTTCAGCTTCGATAATGTTGCTTCACTGTTGCTGCTGCTACTGGTCCGTTGATGTCAAAGTTCGTTACAAGAATTAACTGAATCAGCACAGCTAGCTGGTTTTTATAGCCAACGCCATCCCATGTCAATGCGATGCGTTGGTTTTGTTTATTCTTACGAAGTGAAGAGAATTTCGCAAAGCATACTACAAGTTTTATTTCCTTTCACGCTAAGTTGATTATACTCAAATCGAATAATCATTTTATCAAATCGAAAGGTTAATTATTACTCTTAAAATCCTACAGAGCATCTTAACATTTCCTTCACACAAACTCTGTATACTACATGTATTATTTATACTCGGCCGTCACAATAGTGTGAACAAAAGAACATTGTGTGGAATTTTACTTTTTAATATGTGTGGATTTTTACCCGTGTACCGTTCATGAGCTAAAATTATCTATATGTTTTCCAAAATTAAAATTGCATGAATACCTCAGAAATAAAATAAACCTCTCTACGCAAAACACCTTGCCGTTTTGCACGTGCCTTTAGCAGCAAGTGAACAACGCTGTTTCAAAACGTCAATCCGTTTTTATCAAAACAAAAAAAAATCTCTCTCATCGTTCTGTCAAAAAATACAAAAACCACCGTCTCCGTCGTCGTCGTCCGGGTTGCAACGACCAGCGGTCAGTGAAAAAGTGCGAATTTCTGAGCATTTACTGGAAATTTCCGGATTTTACGGAAGCTGACGATTTCCTGGACATTCTCTGTACATTGAGTGTAACATTATCGTGTGAGGTTTCGAGCGCAAGAAGGAAAACGATGGGTGACATTCGCGACTGGCGTCCCTTCATATACGGTGGAGTAGCTTCGATCACAGCGGAATTCGGTGAGAAATCCCTGCTTTCCGTTTATGTATGTCCGTATTTAGTTTATGGAATCTCATATTGCTTCTATCGAATTTGTTTTTGAACCTGGGTTGCAACTAGTTCCAACCTGCGATACCCGACTTTTTGTCAGTGTAAACCTCGATCTGATAAGAGTTACAGAAAAATACATAGACACCGATTTTTTACACACAACAAGCCAACCCAATTCTGATACCCGATCCAGTTTGGAACTGGATCAAAAACGAATTCGCTATTACATAATAGGATGAGTATGTTATTGCAGGTACTTTTCCCATCGATACAACAAAGACAAGACTGCAAATTCAAGGTCAGAAAATCGACCAATCTCACACAGAGCTCAAGTACAGGGGCATGACCGATGCATTTATCAAGATTTCCAAACAGGAAGGAATGAAAGCGCTTTACTCTGGGTAAGTTGGAGCATACGAGATTGGAAATTGTGGAAAGGGGTTTGTTTTAAATTGATTGTTTTCATAGCATTTGGCCCGCTGTGCTGCGGCAGGCGACGTACGGAACGATCAAATTTGGAACTTACTATACGCTTAAGAAGGTGGCAACCGAGAAAGGTTGGCTAGTGGATAAGGCGGGGAATGAAAATGTTTGGTGTAATGCTGGTTGCGCGACTGTGGCTGGAGCCGTTTCCAGCGCGATTGCCAATCCTACTGATGTGCTGAAAGTGCGGATGCAGGTACACGGGAAGGGAACCAACAATGCTGGCCTCGCTAGGTGCTTCAAGGAGATTTACGTGCATGAGGGTTTGCGAGGGTTGTGGAGGGTGAGGCTTTCGATTTGTGATTCCTAACAGAGAGGTGGGATTTATGTTTGAATTTGGTTTCTTCTAGGGAGTTGGCCCAACGGCACAACGAGCGGCTGTGATAGCGGCGGTAGAACTGCCAGTGTACGACTTTTGCAAGTTGCATTTGATGGAAACATTCGGAGATCAAGTGACCAACCACTTTATGTAAGTGAATGCTTATGTTACTTGCAATGGATGGCGTTATAAGAGTCATATTTCCAATCAGATCTAGTTTCATCGCGAGCTTGGGAAGCGCTGTTGCATCGACTCCGATCGACGTGATAAGAACGCGGTTGATGAATCAACGTCGGGTGCAGCTACAGGTACATAACCTTGGTCCAGGTGGAGGGGGCGGTGGTGTTGGAGGCGCTGGTGTCGCCGGTGGTGGCAGTGTTGCAGCTGTTACACCCACCTCATCCTCGTCGGCCAAGATCTACACAGGTAGTCTAGATTGTGCCATTCAAACCGTTCGGAACGAAGGCTTCCGAGCGTTGTACAAGGGTTTCGTGCCGACGTGGGTCCGCATGGGCCCGTGGAATATTATCTTCTTCATTACCTATGAACAACTGAAGCAGTGGTACTAAGATAGCTGTACATTAGACGGTACGATCAATTCAATACGGATCACATAACTTGAATATGTGTTGATTGAGGACGAGGAACATACGCGTAGAACGATGAATATTGGAAAAGAAATGGGGAGGAAGAAAAACGCGCACCTAACACTGTCATTTAAATTTATTTTCCTATTTTTGAGAAGATTGATTTTTCGCTTTTATTTGTACCAAAGGTCTCATTTCATCGATTGGAGGCAATCGAATATGCATTTTCGCTAACCCATCGTTCATCGTTTGCATAATTTATTCTAAATTAACATGTTATTCATTAAGGTATTATCTGTGCAGCACATATCTTCCATGGTCATGTCATAATGTTCGATTGGCGGAGTATTAATCGAACTTAGAACTATTTTAAATTAACCAACCAACCAAAACAACAACTGTTAAATTATTGTGTTATCTAAACCTATGCCTCACCGATTAAGCGGCTTGTTTCGCAATCGCTGTTGGGATAAGCAAAAAGTTCGGTAGGAGTTATTAAATAACCAATCCCGATAGACTTATGAGATTTAGAAGCCTAATGCATACGGATAAACGTAAACGATGTTAATCTGGCTTCTAAAACAACAATTTAACACATACTTTTTACCATCATGTGGCTATCCGCAGTACATATTTGTATAAGTAGATGTTATTTCAGGTTTATATTTTGAACGAAGCAGAATATAAGAGTTTTAGTACAATCTAGAAAAGATGTTTTAGTGTTTTGTTTGTATTATAGATGACTTCCTTTGATTTCAGTTGGGGTTGAATGCTCGGGCTCATGCACAGTATAGAATAGCAACGGAATATTATAAAGTTGATGTGTCCAACGGGGAAACAATTTGCATTTTTCGATTTTGTTCGGAGAGTAGAAGAATCTTTACAGCCTTTTTGTCGTGCGGAGGCTTAAAGCTAAAAATATAGAGTTTATTAATTTCAATTTGCATGGTTCACTTCTACTTAGAATAGTCTTCTCTTAATGTACTGTCCTACTGCGGATCAATTTCATTCGAATATTTCTGTATATCTATAAGGTTTATAATTAATACAAAGGAAATAATATGTAATTCAGGTTAAGTTTACCTTGTAAGTACTGCTTTAATTAAGGTTTAAAGATTTCCATCAAACACCACTATGGTAGGAACTACCGGCTACAGAACATTAGCTCTGTGGAAACCGAACACGGAATCGATCGAAAGACAACGCGTTTAATATAAAAATGAAACTTATTTATTGCTCTTCAAAATACACGTGTGTGTTCTTTTGTCTGATTCTCTTCAATGACGTTTTTACTCTCGAAGGCACGTTCACTGCAACAGCTAATAGGGTGACCGGGAAAATGCGCCGCCACAGGCGCCCCCCAGTTATACCAGGAACCGGACACGGTGGCCAGATGGTGTAACTGCTGTGTGAGCATCTTCCTGGGGATGATCCGAGATGTTTTTGTCGCACAGGAAGGCTGGCTTTATGCGATCAATCGATATGGTCTGCTTTTTCCCGGATACAGAAATATCAAAGAATTTGTCGTTTCTCTGAAGCACCTCGTAAGGCCCCTTCGTAGGGTTGCTGGAGAGGCTTCTTGACGGAATCAATCCGAATAAAAACATGGGTGCAATCCATTAGCTTCGGGTGTACAAACACTTTCTGTTTGGAATGATGAGTCGTTTTAGGAGCGTTTAAACCACGGAATGTTTGGTGCAACATTTTACACATTTCAGCGCGATCTAAATCTCTGACCGATCTATCGTAGAACTCGCCAGGAATTCTGAGCGCTTGTCCATACACAAGGTCCGCAGTCGAGCATTTCAGATCTTCACGGAATGCTGTTCGAAGTCCTAGTAGCACCAGAGGTAAGCGATCGTGCCAGTGCGCAGCATTTGTACATATCAGTGCGGCCTTTAGAGTGCGATGGAACCGTTCAACGATTCCGTTCGCTTGTGGGTGATAGGCGGTTGTGTGAATGTGGTGCACACCCAAAAGCCTCGTAAGCTCCCGGAACAGATCCGATTAAAATTGACGTCCTTGATCAGTTGTTACTGTTTCTGGGGTCCAAAAACGTGCTATCCGTCCGGAGTACAAAGCCATAGCAACCGTTGAAGCCGTCATGTCGCTGAGTGGAATTGCTTCCGGCCAGCGCGTAAAGCGGTCGATGATTGTCAACAGGTAGCGACATCCCTTCGAAGGCTGCAGTGGGCCAACGAGATCAATGTGGATATTCCGAAATCGAGCCTTGGGTATATCGAATCTTGAGAGCGGTGCTAAGGTGTGTCGGTTGATTTTTGAGCGTTGGCACTCTTGGCATGTCTTCACGAATTGATCAATGTCCTTGTTCATGGAGGGCCAGACGAACCGATCGGCAATGAGTCGTCTGGTGGCACGCGCTCCTGGGTGGGCCATTCCGTGAAATTGTGCCATAACTGTAGTTCGATGACGTTCTGAAAGATAAGGACGGATGCAATTATCAACCGAGACATCACAGTAAATGGGCCTCAACATATTCGGAAATCGGCACAGTTCCAGTTTGAGTGAGGTTGTTCCCGACGAAAGCAATTTTTTCAACTGCAGGTCATCTGTTTGGTCCTTTGCAATCGCGTTAAAATCCACACCCGCTACAACTGCGTTTACCCTCCATAAAGCATCAGCTACTATATTGTCTTTGCCGCTGATATGTTGGATATCGGTAGTGAACTCCGCCACGTATCGAAGGTACCGTTCCTCGTGAGGCAAACGACTACTAGGGTCGGTTGTTAGGGCATTGGTGAGCGGAAGATGGTCGGTGAAAATCGTGAACTGTCGGCCTTCAAGGTAGTGCCTAAGGTAACCTACCGCCAACTTCGTTGCCGTTAGCTCTCTCCCGAACGTGGAATAATTTTGTTGGCTTGCGGAAAACTTCTGAGAGAAAAAGCCAAGTGGTTTCCACTCGTTGTCAGTAACTTGCTGAAGAACAGCTCCAGCGGCAAAATTAGAACGATCCACCATCAATGCTAATGGCTTTGCGGCATCGGGGTAAAACAGGAGTGCAGCATCTGCAAGGCATTTTTTGCATTTGTCGAACGAGCGCTGTGAATTCTCATCCCAAACTATTTTCCTAGAGTCGTTTTTTCGTTTGTCAGGAATAAGCTTCCGAAGGACTTCTTGAGGTTCCACTGCGTGCGGAATGAATCGCTTGTACACATTCATGAACCGCTGGAACGTTGGGCTTGCATTGCAGAGTCCAAACGGCATGCGAAGGAACTCAAACAAGCCAAAGGGCGTTATGACTGCTGTCTTCGGAACGTCCGCACGCTCAACTGGGATGTTATAGTAAGCCCTGACCAAGTCTAGAGTAGAGAAGACTGTCTTATCTCGAAATCTGTTGAGCAGATCGTGGACATGAGGAACCGGGTGTATGTCAGGAACGGTGGCCTTGTTTAGGCGACGGTAATCCACAACAAATCGTCATTCACCGTTTTTCTTGGGAACGCAGTGGAGAGGGCTGGCCCAGCTGCTGCTGGACGGTCGACAAATTCCCATTTCGCACATGGCCTGAAACTCTTCTTGCGAGGCTTTTTCTCGTTTCGGATGCATTCGACGAACCTTGGATGCAACCGGTGGACCGTTTGTAACGATATGGTCGATATGATATATGCCGAATCGATGATGGAACTAAAATCTTTCGATAATCTTCCAAGAGGTCACGATATGGGTGCTCAAAATTTACCGCCTTGACACCGTGGATGACTGCTGAAGATAGATTGCCGACAGTTCGAAGTTTGGTCGTTCCATCAATGAGCTGCCGGTGTTTCAAATCGACGAGCAATCCAAAATGCGCAAGGAGATCTGCACCGATGATAGCTCCGCTTACATAGCAGCATGCAACGAGAAAGGAATGGTTCCTCTTTGTTTGTCGCTTCTCGCTGCAGGAATTATTGAAACGTCCGAGCCCGTGTCGATGAGGAATCTGGTACCGACTCAGGAAGGCGCGAATCTAGTTTTTTGAGCGATTGAAGCTGCAGGGCGCTCGGCAGTGCTCAGCTCGATCACCATATTTACGGTGGTACCAACAAATTGTTTCTTCTCCTGCAGCGCCTGGTCTGGATGACGAACGGCTTCGGGTTTGACTGGGTCTGGTCTTTAGCCGACGAATTTCGGCCGTCAAAGCTTCTATTTCTCCCTTCAGGCTGCTGTAATCCAGCGATGATGATCCGGATCCAGGTGTCGATTCAGAACAGCTGGCAACGTTCGAAGCAGAAGAGTCCAGCATTCGGTCGGCCATTTCAGCCAACTTGGTGAGACTGCCATCGCTAATGGACAAAATTGATTGTCACATTGACAATCGATCAGCAACGGCGAGTTCGTTAGCTCTCATTAGACCAGTGTTGCCGGAACATTCCTCGCACCATGGATCCGGATGTTGTCTCTCCGGTACATTTCCGGATTCACCTCTTCCAATCTCCATAACTGCAAGCTTGACTACCGGACGCTTAAGCCGTCGATTTTCGTTCAGTGTCCGCACTATGGCCTGTCGTACTCTTCCATCGCGACCTTGGATAACTTCTTCAACCTTTCCCCTTATCCACGTCCTCCGATCACCATCTGACACGTAAACCAAATCTCCTACTTTCACAGTACGCACGTCGTTGAACCATTTCGATCGATGATTAACAGTTGGGAAATACTCCTCTATCCAGCGCTTCCACAGTGTGTCTGACAAATATTGACTTCTTTGATAGCTACTACGTAATGCTGCTCCAAGGTCCGTGAGGCTTCTTAGAGGTTCGTGTGAACCGGATGAATTTCCAAAAATGAAATGATTTGAAGTGAGGGCTTCTTCGTTCTCAGATTCTTTGGGCATGTATGCGAGCGGGCGAGAATTAATGAACCACTCCGTCTCTGCCAGGACTGTCAGTAAGATCTCGTCATTTTGTTTTGACTAATCTGCCGCATAAGATCTCGGTTGGCCCCGACAAAATTTGTACCGTTGTCAGAGAATATTTGTACTGGTGATCCCCTCCGGCGAACGGAACGACGGATTCCCATAATGCACGATTCAGTGGAAAAGTCATACGCCAATTCTAGATGAATAGCTTTAACCACTAGACAAGTAAAAACGACAACATACCGCTTTTCCTTGCGTCTCCCAACAGCAACTTCCAAAGGGCCCAGATAATCGACCCCCACGTAACTGAACGGTCTTAAGTACGGGGTAAGTCGCTGCTCTGGCAACAGTGCCATCCGCGGGAACTGAGGTTTGCACTTTCTTATCTTGCACCGCTGGCACGCCTTCATCGACCACGGATCGTAAATTTGGAATAAAATATCGTTGACGCACTTCGTTGACAATTGTTACTTTATTCGCGTGTGCGTATTTGCAATGATAATGATCTATGAGTCCAAAAGTAACTAGATGTTCCTTTGGAAGGATTATGGGAAATCTCGAATCAAAGTGCGCATAGCCTGCATTCGCCGTTCTACCATCTACTCTTACTACCCCGAATTCATCAGCAAATGGGGACAGCTTGTACAGGAGACTGGAACGTTCAATACTAACCAAAGCTTCGGGTGGCAGATCGCGATTCTTAAGTAATATCCTTACCTCATCCGGAAAAGACTCAGCCTGCGCGAAGCGCCACAGATATATTTCGGCCTGCGTGAACTCGGTTTGTCGGAGAGGAACTATGATCGCTGGAATCAATCGTTTCAAACACTTGAGTTGGCGTTCAGTCGCTTTGAACGTCTCTATCGGCTGACCTTTTGCTCGTAGTCGACAATTGTTGATGAACCGACCCAACATAACTATTGTTCGAATTAGGATGTTCCATTTTGAAATATTCTCCACATTAATGAGATTCTGTGGAATCGTGATGTGGTGCAGTATTTAGCATGATCGAAGTTCTTCCTGGATATTTGACGCCACTCGTTGTTGCTGTGGCCACGAATTTTCTTTTCCATATAAGAATTATGGTCCCTTGAACGACATCCCAGAGGAGTCTGGCTATGTTTTCCCCATTTCGTCAAGTAATCTGCAACGTTTTCTTTTGAGTGCACCCATCGCCAATCATCCAACTGTGTATGCGAGAGTATTGCTTGTATTTGCGGCTATCTGAGCGAATCCATGACAAGACGGTGCAGTCCATAGAAAATTATGGTCGATCGTAATGCTATGATTTTCCATCACAAACTTCTGCATTCTTGTTCCCATCACCGCGGCCTGCAATTCCAGTCTAGGAATGGACCGGTTCTGTTGTGGAACGACCTTGCTCTTGGCCATTATCAACGAGCATTTTCGTCCATTGCTCTGAAGAATGCTACACGGCCAATTGCGAACTCACTGGCATCGGTGAATATATGCAGTTGCAACGGGCTGAATTCATTAGGGCTGCAACTACAAAAGTAATAGCGAGGGATCCTCAATCGTACAGTTCCAGGGATGAGTTGAATCCAGCGTTTCCATTTACCGTATTCTTCATCTGGCATGTTCTGATCGCACATAGTGGCACTCCTCCAGAGGTCCTGAATTAGCATTTTTCCGTGTATCAAAAACGGTGCCAGCCTGCCGATGGGATCAAACAGGCTCATGATGCAACGCGCGACAATGCGTTTAGTAGGACGACGGTTTCCATCTTTCAAGTCCCCATGAAAACGGGTAGAATAGGAAAAACAGTCTGCTTACGGGTTCCAAACCAGTCCTAAAACTCGTTCCCAGTTTTCTTGAGTGGTGCCTCCTATCACTACCGATTTTTGCTTCTTTATTTCACCTAGCTCACGTAATAGACCTTCACTGTTGCTTACCCAAACCCGCTTTTCTCATCTCGAATCCGGCACGGGCATGGATTTCTCGTACCTGTTTCGCTCTCCTCACGGCTTCCTCGATTATATTGGCGCTATCGACGTAGTCGTCCATATAGGACTTTTCGACTATTGCTGTTACTGCATCGGGAAACTCCGAGGCATATTCAAGGGCATTTTGCCGCATTACATATTGGACGGAGCAAGGTGAGCATTTCTCTAATGTCGCCCCCAAAAGCAATCGGCCTCTCTCTAAAAACGCAGATGACTGACGGTAGACCGTTTAACAGGTCTGGTCCTTTCAAAAGTTGAGAATTAGGCGATACACCGTGGACTTGCGCCGCTGCGTCCCACACCAGCGTTTTCTTTTCGGGTTTCCAGAGGTTCGTCACCACGTTGATAGGCAAGTACCATGGGTCAGCTGCCAGCTCATGCTCTGTTGCTCGGTGTGCGTACTGTTTTTCAACGTAGTCTCGAATTCTGGGAGGGAGAAACAAATACTACACATACAATGTATTGAATGAGTATCGATATTGGACATGAAAATTTTCAACACACTAACATAATCAAGAAAACTGTTGTGTAAATCAGTAGTTTTTGTTTGGCGTGTCTCTGATGTTTATGTGTTACCGTCGCATGACTTCATGCTGTCGGGAAATATTCGTTCACAAATCAGTTAGGTTTAGCTCGTTTCGCTTTTTGCAGCTGGTCGCAGGCTGTCGCAGGCGTTTCAAAGTTGTTCAACATGAAGTGTAAAGTTAAATACGGTGGCCGAGATAGCAGGAACTATCCGGGATTAAGTTTTTTTTGCGTTTTCCCAGTAATAATATTACAAGATCCAAATGGATAGAATTCTGTCGGCTGGGCTCTGAGACAACCGAAATTAAACCAAGTTCGCGAGTCTGTAGCGTAAGTTGAAAATATTAGTTTTTTTTACAGGTATTTGATTATAATAACAGTGCTATAATCTGCTTTAATTAACGTTCTGTAAGTTTATTTTGAAAAGGCTTGTTTCCGCTACGATAATCATGCAAATAAAAAATGATGTTCCATCAATTGATGCATTTTTGTTGCCTTCCGATAGCTAGCCGCTATAAAGCGATAGAATGTTGGATTTCTATAAATCTCGTCCTCTCTACTCTTCACCGGCGCTTCAAGATCACAACTACGTGAACATTGTTGCAGTGGGGCCCGAATGAATGCCACCTGAAGACGAAGTAGATGAAGAGGATTTTGATGCGCATCAAGAAGCCGTCGGGAACGAATCAGCTTCTTTTGATGAACAGCTCGAAGCAAAATCGGAACCAGTGAGTGAGAAAGGAACTCAATCGGACTTCAAAATTCAGAGCAACACTGGATTTAGAGGACAGGGAGATTAATTAAAGCTGTTCAGGTAATAATCTTAATAATCATAATAATCCTCACATAAAACCTTATAATAGAATTAATAATTAAAAATTATATTAAAAATAATGATAATAATTAGAATAATGATAATAATAACAAAAACAAAAATAATAACTACAAAAACAATGATAATAATAAAAATAATAATATTAATAATAATTATAATGCTAATACTAATAAAAATCATCATAACGAAGCTAATTAAAATCATCATATATTTACTATTGATATGATGATTGTTATTATAACACAAATTATAACAATAACAATGAAAAAATTATAATCAAAGTTACAAAAATAAAAACAATAAAAATAAGTGTAAAACAATAAACAATAAAAATAAGTGTCACAATAAGAATTCCTAATATTCTTAATAAAATAACAATGAAATTTTTTATTATTATTATTCTATGATTATATATTATTGGTTTTCTTATAATGATAGTAATAATTATAACTATACTTATTATAAAAATAAAAATAATCAAAATAGTTATAATAATCATATGAGGAATAATAATAATAATCGTAATACTTATTATCATAACCCCTTTACTCATATTAGTTTCAATCATAATAATTATAATATTGTAAGCCAACATAAAAATTATAATAATATTTATTTTGATCACTTTTTTCAAATATAGTGTTATACTTTACTTTGTAAACACTAACGATAAATTAATAATAATTATTATTATCAGAATTGACTTATCATTATTATAATTATTGTTATAATAATTGTTTATATTTTAATTTGAATAATAATTATAATAAAAACCATATTAATATTTTTGTAATAATTGTATAGTTGTTATAATAAACGTTATTCATATTATTATGACTTTTATAAAAATAAAGGTTTTAATTATGATTTTTATTCAAACTTTTGTTAGAACAATGTTTATGATATCATGTTAATGATAATAAAATGATCAGAATAATATTTATGTAATAATAATATCATTATTATCATGATAATCTTTTTCATAATTAACAAACAGAATTAAAAAACATTTAACAGATTAAAAAACAGAATTAACATAACAATCATAACAATCATATAATCATTATCATAATAACCGTAATCAAATCAATAAAATTTAGATCAAAATCATAAAATCATCATTATAAAATCATATTGATTAATTAAATGATAATTATATATTTTATTAATCATAATAATAATAATATAAATAATTGTAATTATAATTATAAAAATTGTAAAAATATTTAAAAGAATAATTATAATAATTATTATAATACTAATCATAATAGTAATAAATATAATATTCATTACTATCAAAGTAGTATTGAACATCATATTCCAACTTATCATTGTTATAAAAATATTCATTATCATTATTATAATTAATATAAATATTATAACAACCAAAATATGCTATATGATAATAAAAAAATAATTAATAAAATAAAATAATACGCATAATCAAAATAATCACCCAATGATATTCATTATTTTCATAACAATAAAATCATTATCATAATAATTATCACATTAATAACATTAAAAATAATAATAATAATAATAATAATAATAATAATAATTAAAATTATACTTTTTGTAAAAATTGTTCATATAAAAGTAGGCTTAATAAAAATTATATATATTTTTTTATATATAATTATTATATATATATAATTATTATTGATAATAATAATAATAATAATAATAATAATAATAATAATAGTTAAAATTATACATTTTGTAAAAATTGTTCTTATAAAAATAGTCTTAATAAAATTAGATTTTTTTATTATTATTATTATGATCATTGTTTATATTTCAATATGAATAATAATTATAATTTAGTTAGTAATAAAATGATTCGAATAATAATTTTCGTCAGTATTCCATGTCGAATGATTTCAATACTTCCAGTTTTGGCTATTTTGCATCTCTTACCGATATGACCAATATCACTATGCAACTTGAATTTAGGTGTGACTAGAATGGGTGTGAAGTCAGAGCAACGAAAATCCATTAACTTTCACCTTAAGTAGGAACCGCTGGAGGGGCTACTATGCAATGATATTACAGAATGCCACAATGTCTAATCCCGAAACTAATCCAATTGGATTTTAACCAACAGGTTATTAAACTGAATAAAAGCTTTTAATAAACAAAAATATAAATACCCGACTGATTTATTAACAAAAATGTAGAGCATGTTTGAAATAAACATATTTATTTTCAGGTGTCTATGTAAAATCCAAAAATATTCACATTTATTTTTAATACGAATAATTTTAAATCAAACATTGACGTAACGCTAATTTTAACATATAATACTTTTGAAACAAATTTAACATATATTTGTGGCCAGAACAAACAAAAGTTTACGTTTGAATTGACCTAAATATATTTGCTTTGACGATAGTTTTCTTCGCGTGTAGTTTCCATAATACATCTCTTTTCGTTTAATTAAAATTTATAGTTTAAAATTTATTTCATGATCGAAATGATCAAGTTTATTTTTACAAGTTATCAAGTAATCGGTAAATTTAACAAGACCCTTAGCAACATTTGCAGATTTTCTTCTCGTATAGTTATGACTTGGGTTCAAGAATAAATGTCTCTAGGCATTATAAAAAATTGGTCAAATTTATGAAAAAATATGCCTTACACTCAACAGAGTTGCAAATTTCCTATCTTTTCAGCAATGAAAACACGAAAAAAATTTTTTAGTTCAAATTATTTTCAAGCAAGAAAATATTTTATATCCAATATCAATACTTTTCATTGACTGATATTTTATTCTCTTGGCTTCACTTGACAGTTTGTGACAGCTCGAATCTGGCTCCACTTGACACTCACATTTTTTGAGTCTGCTTCTCCCTCCCAGGTTTATTTGGACGTTTTATTGGAAGCCGAGACCACCGCCGCACTTCCACGAGAAATCACTGGGATTTTGGATGATGCGATTGGGTGGCAGCAGGGTTCGTTTTGTAAACAATAAGCTGAATTCACGCTTCGTTTAGTAAAATATTTAAATACAAGTACCGATTTCTGATTCGAACCGATTACAACAGTAAGGATGCTATTGGGGCCACACACAAAGTGTAATGGTGTTTTTTCATCGGAAAAACAAGGTGATTTTTTATAATGTTGGAAATCCGATTTGATCTGAGTTAAACCAATAATAAGGATGCTATTTGTTTCACTCACAAAAAGTGTGATGGTGGTTTTCCGTTAGGAAAACAAGGATAATTTTATGAACGCTTGAGAGACGCTTTGATGTTCTCTTACTGTGCTCACTCGATCACTCGTTACACCGAATTATAGATAACCGAAACAACACGAAACGCGCCATGCTCGATAGGAAAATAGTGCGTAATAAAGCATCGACACAACCTTTCACAGCCGATGCTCGAACCAAACTCTTTTTTCGTAACTTACAATTTTTACTACTGTATTCTACAATCTATTGCACTGCTGTAACTAATAACTGTATCAATCAAGTTGAAGTGTCTAATGAACAATCTATGCTAATCCATTAAAATTTGAAATTTAGGGATTTCGTAAAAATAAGAGTCCGTAGATGCATTTTGTGCCTTCTGGTAACTTTATGTTTCTATTGATATCCATGCTCATCGGTTTAATACCAACCGGGAGAAACTTGGCCTTATACAAATGGATTTCATTATCTCCAGTCCGCTCAACCAATCGCAACGTTTTGTGATAGATTGGACGGATTATTATAATTTGAGATAACTCCATGCAGATGTCTTCCAAGTTTGGCAGATCGACAAGCAATCGGTGGAGAGTTTAGAGGAAGATCGGAAGAATAAGCGATGGTTCTGCGCGTGTTTATAAACAGAAGAATCCCCATAACAAAACGAATCATCGGGTAAAAATATACGGTTTTTTTTTTAATTATAAGCAGTCTGAAGCAGTTATTTGATTCATTTTATCCAGAAGTACCATAAATGGACATTCGAAAGTTTTTCAAAAGTAAGTATAATATTTTCCAGCATGTAATTAAAAAAACAAGCAAACAAAACAAAACGAATGTTTTTTCATGCAGCTGAAATAACCACGAATATAAAAATATGCAAAAATGGTTGTATTTCTCCAATTTGAACAACAATTTTAATGTAATTCAATGATACACTGTTTTGGTTTCATACTACTCAGATACACATGATTGCTACTTATACCGTGTTTCGACAGAACGTGTTTCAGTTGGATCATATCAGATAAATCGGTTCAAATTTCAAAACGCAGATGCAGATGTGTATATAAATTATTTTTAAAATATTGAGGAATAGCTGTTGGAACGCATATGAATTTCTTTTCGTCATTGATGAATAAAATTTCTTAAATTATTTACTAACTACTCGTGTGTTGAGAATGCAAGTAGCAACAATTCAGCACAAAAAACACAGCTTGCTTACATTTGTTACTTACGTCGTTTTAAAAGGTTATGTTTGATGTTCCTGTTTAGAAAATATCAGATAAAATAATTATACTAAAGGTGAGCAAAGGGGACACAAACCATAACCTATAAACCACCAAAACTCAAAATGTATGTTTGTTAAAAGTTAATCACTTATTATTTGAACAACCATTAAAAAAAATATAATCTATTCAAACGGTGTGAGTATGGCGAGTAAAAAACGGTGTTTCTTCTGTGTTGCTTTGGGTGAGAGGGTCGCGGATGAAAAGTACATTTTCAGTACACTACCAAACAATTCTGGTTGGTCCATACAAAAATCCAACATGACCCGTTAAATGTTTGGCATTCAATGTGGTTTGATTAAAAAACATGGGAAAAATCGAAAGTTTTTAAAATCGTTTTTTTTATTCCAGAACAAGCCTAGAATTGTTTAAATCCTCTCGTTTATTACTTTTTTTTTATTGATATTTGTATTTGTTTTTTTTCTGTTTTGCACGTAGTATTAGAGGACTTAATTTTTTTTATTAATCTTTTCGCTCCGCATTCTCTTTTTCGTCATTATTTATAGTATAGAAACCCGTGTGAGTGCGATTTTTTCTTCTTCTTCTTCTTCTACCACTTTTGTGAAATTATTTACAGGTGTTTGCTTTGATCGAACAGTATGTGATGATTCTTACGCAAGTAACACAGAAATTTTTCGAAATTAAATGGAAACGAAAATTTAAATTCGAAAACACACGAGAAAACCTGGAGCAAAACCGACAAAATTTCATTTTTTCTTTGTTTGTTTTGACTCTTTGTGTGAGTGTTTTATCATACATACATATTCTACCGATTGTTGTTTTGCTTTTATGGATTTGCCGACGGTCTTAAAATAGTAGGAACGTAGTGTTTTATGTTGTAAATTTACGTGAATTAAGATGAAAACGATGCGTACGAAAAAAATCGGAAAATGGAAACAAGTGATTGAGACGCTTAAATTGCAACAGGGTCATAAAAAGATTGGACAAAACACAACCACATGGTTGATTTGTGAGAAGGATGGTTTTCAAAGGCACAAGAGATGAAATGTTCCCGTCACTGTAATTACAGTTTCCATGTTGTCAACAGTAGCTTATTTTTGTTATTGAATATTTAACAACGTTAATCACTCGACTTTGGGCTGTGCTGGCGAGTGAATAACACAGTATTGTTACTTTTTACCCCGTAACGAAGTTATCATGGCAAGTTTAATGACTGAAGTGCCACTGCCTGTGGGAAACCATTTCCTAATTCCTGACCTATGATACGCTACAGGTTTGCGGTTCCCATTTCAAGGCTGGTAGCGACTGAGTGTCTAAAACATAGGATCATTAGATACTAAAGACCAAAAATATACCAAAAAGAAATCACATAGGCACCTTCTGTTGAGTAGAAAGTGGCTATCAAATTTATAAAAATAAGGAGACATAATTAGGGCTTTATGGAACTGCTGAAGTTCGTTGGTAATTAAGATGTTCTTTGTGCACTCTATAGACCCAGATTTCGTGCCTACGAGTTTGAGGCATCGCAGAAAATCATCAGAGTGGCCACTCATTTGTCTTCTCAAGTTTCTGGGTTTTTCCGGAAATAAAATAATTTTCCGGGATATTTTAATTGCATTAAATATATATGTTTTCCAACCTCTAAACGAAACGGTTCATTATATCTCGAGTTCTGAAACACTTCCATATTGGTGACCCCGACGCGAGGAAAATCAAATTCCCAACGAAAAAAAGTGAAATACGTCCGAATATGTCTTTTCCGCAAAAAGCTGCCACTAGTGTTGTCGTAAAGCTTCCAGAATTCTGGACGAATCACCCAACAATGTGCTCTTGCTAACGTCGTGATCATACGGAATACTTTGGCCAAAGTATTTGGGAATACTTTGGCTCCAAGTATCAGCGCAGGGTAGCTTGGAACGTATGCTAGGACATACGGCCAACCCACTTACTGGCTATTGAGATTACGGCGAGGCCACGACTAGGAATTGAATCTGGAATTACCGAATAAATGGAATAACTCTAAGATTTGTTTATTCCTCTACCGTTCCAAGTACAAATAATATTATTTTGTTCGTACAATAATGGTGATACGGACGATACGGTAATTACGACGAAGTATCTCGTGCCGTGCAGAAGCCGATGTTGTTGTTGTGGTAGTGGCACAATCGTCGATGACAGCTATAGTTGGCAGTGCTGCCAGATTGGCTACTTGTATATAACAGCTCTTCCCCGCAAAATAAGCTTCATCCATACGCTTAAGATTGAGCCTCTGCGGAGGTTTGATCGTCCGCGTCGATCGTCGCAATCCTTGATCTGCTGACGAACCCACTAAACGTGAAGATCCACCAGAGTTGAATGCCCGATGAAGGAGTAGGAATGTTGGATTTAGGAATGGGAGTCAAGTCAACGGAAGGAGTAGTGTATTCTTCCTGATTGTCGGGGGATTGTCAGAAATTACTGCGATAGCGTTGTCATATAAAAAGGGGACAACCGATTCCTTCGCCACGTGAAGTTGTTGCGCCTATCAAGGAACTCTCAAACTCTGCACCAACGCTACACAGTTGATCTATGTGGCGTTTCCAGACCCGTCCGTCATTCAGTTGGTGCAATAGTGAAGTTTAATTAGACGCTCTTTAACTTTCCCGAATTCCAACTAATTTTCGTGATCTGACGACCGCAATCCAGCATCGAAGGAGAGTAGCCAGTAGTAGGGTGAATCATCTTAGGGCCGGTTCATAAACCACGTAGATTCATTTTTGAAAATCTCAGACCCCCCCTCCCTCCTCGTTGACTTTTCTCAATACAATTTTTTGAAATTTTGTATGGAGCGTAGAACCCCCTTCCCACAAAAAAGTCTACGTGGTTTATGCATAGCCCCTTACGATAAGACAAGAGAATATTGCACAGTTCACTTTGAACCTCAGAACGACTACAATCCGTCGACTTTAGTTTGGACTTCATAGTCTGAATAAATCGCTCGGCTTGCCCATTAGTGGCTGGGTGACAAGGGGCCCTAAACTTGTAGACAACTTCATTCAATTTCAAAAATTTCCCAAAATCTGCCGAGGTGAACTGAGGACCACTGTCACTCATGAAAACTGAAGGTACTGAAAAACTCCCTACACACACGAATCGTAGTTACCTTGTGATCAAAAAGTTCCGGTAATTTTCAATTTAAAAAGGCCGCCTTTATTTTTTCGGTAAAATCTTTTAGTGTAAGATGGCAACACTAGTTCTGATATTCTGTCAAAGTGTGAGAGCAAATTATCCATTAGTTTTGTTTTGACAACTGCTTTTGTTAGTCGAAAAATAGACGCTCGGCGATTTTTACCATGGATAAAAAATTGGAACAACGCGTTTGTGTGAAATTTTGTGTTGCAAACGGATTTTCTGCAGCGGAAACGCTCAGAATGTTGCAAAAAGCCTTTGGTGAGGACTCTATGTCACAAAATCGTACATTTGTTTGGCACAAAGACTTTAAAGAAGGCCGTGAAAGCGTGAGTGACATGCCGCGTTCTGGACGACCATCGACCTCAACTACCGATGAAAACATCGCTTCCGTGAAGAATTTAGTTATGGAAAACCGCTCAATTAGCATTCGGGAGATAGCTGCACTCCTTGATATCTCATTTGGATCGACCGAACACATTTTGACGGAAATTCTGGGCATGAAACGCATTGAAGCACGACTTGTTCCAAAAGAGCTGAATTTTTGCAAAAACAGCATCGAGTTGAGGTCGCTAAACAGATGATTGCGAACGCAGATAGCGATCCCACATTCATGGAACGCATCATAACTGGTGATGAAACGTGGGTATATGAATTTGATATGCTCACAAGTCAACAATCGTCCGAATGGCGCGCCGAAGATGAGCCGAAACCAAAAAAATCACGACAAAGTCGCTCCAAAATTAAAGTTTTACTGACCGTTTTCTTTGATTTTCGCGGTGTCGTCCATTCTGAATTCCTTCCAGAAGGTCGAACGGTTAACAAAGAGTATTATTTACAAGTTATGAGACGTTTGCGTGAGGCAATTCGAAAGAAGAGGCCAGAATTGTGGCGCAATAATTCGTGGATTTTACACCACGATAACGCTCCATCACACACCGCGCTCACTATTTGTGAATTTTTGGCCAAGAACTCCACCAATACCATCAAACAAGCACCATATTCACCAGACCTTGCCCCGTGCGACTTCTTTCTCTTCCCAAAACTGAAAATTCCGCTCAGAGGTAGGCGTTTTGAATCGATTGATGCGATAAAAAAGAATTCGCTGGAAGAACTGAAAGCCATACATTCATCGGCCTATAAAAAATGTATGGATGATTGGATAAAGCGCTGGCATATGTGTGTTGCCTCTAATGGCGAGTACTTTGAAGGCGATAATAAAGATATCAATTAAAAATTGAAATAAATGCGTTTTTTTTCAAATTACCGGAACTTTTTGATCACAAGGTACACCACCATAGAAACATTCTTGCCTTCAAAACCCCCCACATGCCAAATTTGATTCGATTTGCTTGATTAGTTCTCGAGTTATGAAGAAATTTGTTTCTCATGTGAGCCCCCCTTCCTGAGAGAGTAGGGGTCTCAAACAATCATAAGAACCTTCCCCAGCCCCAAAAACCCCTTCATATAAATTTTCACGTTGGTCGGTTCAGAACTGTCCGAGTCGATAAGGGTCTGACAGACAGACAGGCAGACAGAAATCTATTTTTATGTATATAGAAATCTAGTTTTTAAAAACCCCCATTTGCTAAAAGTGGTTTTATTTACTTGATTAGTTCTCGAGTTATGTAGAAATTTGCTTTTTATTTGTATGGGACCCCCCCCCCCCTTCCAAATGGCGAGGGGTATTGAACTGCCATAGAAACATTTCTTGCCTCCAAAAACCTCAACATGCCAAACTTGGTTTCATTTGCTTCATTGGCTCTCGAGTCATGCTAAAAAATTTCATTTTTATGGGAGTCTCCCTTTCCAGAAGGCGGAGGGGTCTAAAACCACCTTTGAAACATTTATTTCCTTCAAAAACCTCCACCTGCCAAATATGGTTCCATATACTTGATTAGATGTCGAGTTATGCAAAAAATCGTGTTTCATTAGGATGGGAGCCCCGCCGCCCTACCAGAGAGAGAGAGGAGGGGTCTCAAACTACCGTAGAAATATTTATTGCCTTTAAAATCCCCGCATGCCAAATTTGGTTCCATTTGCTTTATTAGATCCAGAGTTATAAAGAAATTTCAGTTTCATTTGTATGACAGCCCCCTTTCTAGGAGAGGGGAGGGGTCTCAAACCACCATAGAAACATTTTTCGCCTCCAGAAAACCCCACATGCCAAATTTGGTTCCATTTGCTTGATTAGTTCTTGAGATATGCAGAAACTTCTATTTCATTTATGTGGGAGCCTCCATTTCTAGAGAGGGGAGGGGTCTCAAACTACCATAGAAACATTTCTTGCCTCCAAAAACTTCCGCATGCTAAATTTGGGTTCCTTTGCTTGATCAGTTCTCGAGTTATGCAGAAATTTGTGCTTCATTTGTATGGGAGCCCCCCCTTTCAGAAGAGGGAGGGGTCTCTTACTATCTTAAGAACCATCCCCGGCCCCAAAAACCCCTGCATACAAATTTTCACGCCGATCGGTTCAGTAGTCTCCGAGCCTATTAGGGTCAGACAGACAGACAGACAGACAGACAGACAGAAATCCATTTTTATATATATAGATTATTGGTTTATAAATATATTAAACAAAACTATATTTGTTGTTATTCTAACCGGGACTGTGAGGTCTTTCCAGCATATGGCACAGTCAACGAAATACTACGAACGATGAGTGTCGGGTGCATCGGATGCTGGTCAGTGAAGTTGTCTTTTACCTGTAGATGGATACAATGCAGCAAATATATTTTGCATGTTTTTTCATTTTGAATAAAAATCCCTTTTTTACACAAACCTTTTGGTGTTTAGCGTGTAATCAGCACATTTGAAATATTTATAGCTAGCCGGATAAAAGCTCTAATTAACGCGGGTTTATTTTCTACATACATACATGGAATAATTAAAATTAATCAATATCCAAACCACGTTCTGGACAACTGATCACCGGAACCACGAGACTTCATAGAAAATGGCTGACAGTTTGACAGTTAATAATACTTTACCGGGCTTCGGTGATCCAGAGTTCGTTTTACGTTTTGTTCGGTTAAGTGCTTACCGTATTCAGTGATTGTTTGTTTTTACCGTATGGGTTGTATTTTTTTCTACCGTATAAGGTAAATAAAATTCAACATTACAGATCGTTCGGTAAAGTGTTACAAAATTACTGTAAAATTTTTTATGTTTACCGAAAAATCGGTAAGATGTTATGTTTACCGAAATGTTTCGTCAATTTTTTTACCGAACAGCAAAATTGAATTTAAGTGTGTAATGGTCCAAATACAATTATAACGGAACCTGAACAGCAACGGCAAACGGCAAACGGCAAAGCCCGTTCTTAGTAAGCCTGCTTGTTGGAAAGAAAACAGGCTAGATCCCAGCCAATTCTGATTAGACATCTCGAAGTCATTTGCAACAACTGTCAAATTTGACGTTTGCCGTTCCGTTTCCGTTATCATTGTGTTTGGGCGGTAATGGCCTAAACGCAATGATAGCGGCAACGGAAAACGGCAAAGCCCGATCAGAGTAAGCCTGCTTGTCGGAAAGAAACCAGGCTAAATCCAAGCTGATTCTAATTCGACATATCGAAGTCATTTGCAACAATTGTCAAACTTGCGTTTTTCCGTTCCGTTTCCGTTATCATTGTGTTTGGGCGGTAACTCGTAAACCGTCAGGGGTACACGCTAAGATGAGAATACCTAAAATAAGGTATTGTTGACAATACCCAAAATATCGGTAAAATTTAACGATAATAAACAGTAATTTTTTACTGACATTTGGCTAATGTTCATTTTGGAATATTGGACGTTATTATTTACCCAAAATTGAATACATTTTTCGTCACTGAAGCAAAGTGCCCGCCATATTTTTCTAGACGAAAACGTAATTATTTTTGCTTATCAATCTTTCAATAAAAAGTTTATTCATGTCCCGATATTTGAAGCAATAACTTTTGCATTATTTTTTTGATTCGCATTCCGATCCTTGAAGACCAACGTGAATCCCGAGGTGCGGTTCGGCTTCACTCCGGAGCGAAAGCATATTTCTGTAATGGACGAATGCAGGTAACGAAAAGGTTAGGTTAAACGACGTAGCTGATGCTCTTGAAAAAATGATTTTTCGAGCTTTTTAAGCAAAGTAATTGGGTCCTTTCTTAGCTCGATCGGTAAAGGCGCAGCTACAAAGCAACACCATGCTGGAGGTGGCTGGGTTCGATTCCCGGTCTGGTCTAGGAATTTTTCGTAAAGGAAAAATTCTTGACTCCCTGGGCATAGCCTATGATTGTACTTGCCACACAATCATACTAATGCAAAAATGGTATTTGGCATCGAAAGCTCTCAATTAATAATTGTGGAGGTGCATTTAGAACACCAAGTTGAGAGCAAGCAATAAGCTAATTGTGAAAGCAATAAGCTTGAAATGCTAAAAAAAAGCAAGGTAATTGGTAATCAAAAGCGCAAAAAATTTTCCATTATGACGATACTGATCATTTCCATACAGTGTAAAAAATAGCCAGAAAGTTATTATAAATTTCAGTTTTAGATACTACGATGTTCAACCTCACTTTAGCTCTACTTGGATTCCTCCATACTTTATTGATACTTATTTTTAACTACAAAAAAAATATTTCCTTAAGACATTTGAACATTTTTTGGTTCTCCTTAAGTGCAGAATTTGAAATACTATTCCAAATAGATAAATTGTTAAATTGCTTGTCTTGTTTGTAGCATTCTGCAAAATAAAACTATAAAAAAATACCCAATTTTCAGTCAAAAGTAAGGCTAAAAAATCGGTAATTTTTAACGTTTATCGTTCTTTAATACAATTACGCTATATTAGGTAATCTGTGTTTACGCATTATTTGGGTATGTGCACTTTTGAGCAATTATAGGTACTTTTTAACGATCTTTAGGTATTCTCTTCTTTGTGTGTAGTGTGTGTTTCCCCTATATCTCTCCTTGTTTTCTCCGGGGGGGGGGGGGTGGGGAAAGGGGGAAAAGAGAAATCCCAAGTAACATTGCTAACACCATCCTGCTTTATTAAGTTTTATTAAAGTTTCATGAAAGCCACTTGAAATCAATTTGGTTTTATTATGGCACCAAGAGGTACCAATAGGTTTCATATTTTAGTCAGGTTTATGAGAACCTACACAGCTTGTTTACAACGATCTTAAAACCTTGTTTCTCAAATTCCTTTTACTCCTATCAATGGTTTTATTTCGACTTTATGAACTCGTAAAATGCTGTTTTGAAATGCCGTTTAAGGACTCATTCATATTATCTTATTATGGTCAGTTGAAAAAGCATTTTAAAACCATTTTGCCTACAGTAAATGCATTAAACGGCAAATTGGCATTGAAGGAAGTCACCATAAGACCAAATAGTTTTATAATAGTCATTGCGAAGAAAAATTGGCTTTATGGCAAAACTGTGATTATTTTCCAATCGCCATATTGAAATATAAGAAATAATTGGAATGTGTAAAAATAAATGCATCAAATTTTCAATGGTTTGCAAATAAACTGTAGATCGGAGACTTATTTCGGCATTCTCTTAGATAATCTCATCCAATTCCAAGCACTTTGCAGGAAATTCATGACTAATTTATCCAATGTATGTTTTTATATTTGATTTATGTTGTTGTAAATTCGCATATTCTCCGAGGCGTATTAATTTTCGGCTCTTATCGCGCCAATGTTCACCATAAAAATAAATGCGCATATAATTTGGAGCATAATACGCTGTAGAAAACACAATTTGTTTTGGATATTTTGCTATCAAACAAAATTTCTCGCAACACTAGACCTAAAGTAGGCACCGATGAGAAAAGAAAATCAACTCTGCCGTGACTAGATGCTGACGCCATTTTCAAATAAGCATTTATTTGATAAGCGCAGTGTTTAAGTTCCGGAATTGTTTTCGGCTGTCGCAGTATAAAAAATGGAGGAATTATGCAATACGTTGGATACAGACGCATTCGCTAAATTGACAGGTAAGTTAAATATTTGCTATTGTCAGTAATTACAAATGTTGAACACTGTATGAAACAAAACAGGTCTCCCATGCCCTGAGGCCGAATGCAGCTATTCGGGATACAATTTTTTGGACGAATCATTAAGCTTGGGACCGAGCTTTGGACCGATGTGCTGGTACTTCCTGAGCCAAAAACTATATCCATTTTCTTCTTCACTAAAAAATGCGTGAGTCAATTTCTGCGTAAAACCTATAGACAAGTTTTTGTTATTGTTTTATTTTCAATTAATAAAAACGGCTGTGTTATCTATTGATGTCTTTTTCACTTTCGAATCTGAATTACGGGATTGAGCCATTTTCAGCAATACTCGAGCAATATTGATTTTCCGATAAGCGTAAAAAGTACACATCTCTTAAGTTATCAAAAGGAGTAAAAAGTATGCATATATTACTCTTCAAAAGAAGTAAAAAGTATGCATTTTTTACTTTTGAAAAGGGGTAAAAAGTATGCATTTATTACTTTTCAAAAGGAGTAAAGAGTATGCACATTTTGACATATATTCAGTTAACGCTAAAGAGAGTAAAGTTAATATACTCCTTTTTGGCGTAGTCCCAGTTTCCCTCGAAAGTGCGTACTTTATAGTCATAAGAGCGTAAATTGAGATTACCGTGTAGGCAAAATATTTGTCACTGCAGTGGATATTGTGCACCTATTGTGTCAGCCACCTTAAAGTCATCCAAATTTCGGTCGGTTTCCGATCAAAAGGGTTCCCGGTGGGGGGGGGGGGGGGGGGGGGAAGGGTGGGGGGCCAAAAGAAAATTAAGTCATCACGTCTGGAGCATGGTCGAGTCGTTTCACAGGGAATACCAGACCGAATCTCCTATGGCACTGCTTCTTTTCGACGATTTGACGGGTCTTAAAATTAGAGCCGCTATGGAGAAGATTCTTAAGCCCGAGCGTCTGACAGTTAAATAAAAATCCTTAATTGAAATAGAATTGACGGGAAGCAATCTTCGGCCAGCCCTTAAAGTGGAAATCGGGTTTGCCTCCAAATCGGCAATAAAATAAGCGAGAGAATTTGCAAAAAAATTCCGACAAAGCCGTTTTGGATTTCCGCAACGATTGTCGATCTTTTACTGTGTTTGTTTGAAGAAGCTATTCAACGAATCTCCATTAACGTAACCTTGAACGCGTTACGTTACCTTGCATTAACCCTGATGTTGTAACTCATTAGCTAAAAAGCGTCTGGAGTTGTGTCTGGAAACGTTCGTAAATAAAGACCATCTGAGCGCTGAAAGAAGAATTTGGGCAGCCGTGCTCAATGCTGTCTTCAAAGACGCAACGCACGTGCCAAATACGACGAGTCGCCGAAAGCACAACAAAGTCAAGGAGATTTGCAAGAAAAAGAAGCGAGAAGAAGAGAGAACCAGACAAAATAGCAAAGGACCACGAAGCAAAGAAATCGAAGTTTTTGGCCTATGCCCAGAGGAATACAGCGTGCATTGACGAACAAATAAAAATGCTTCAAAATTGAACGTACGGATTTTAAGATATGAGTATTTGTGATTCAACTTGACTGATTGAAGAATTTGTTTAAACTTTGATCAAAAAGGTACGTAGGTGGCATACGGCGTCAAAACCATTGCTGGTGTATATTGCAGCTCCATCTATGTTTGTTGTTAGCGATGTTCTTTCTCAAAGGAAGGAATGTAGTAATTTACATGGGGGGGGGGGGGGGAGGGTGGGACGTGGGAAACAATAAATGAAACGTTGATGATTGGGAGTGTTGTTTTATGTAAAAGGGGGGTGGGGGCATTATTTGGGTGTGTGTGACAGTATGTGGGAGGTTATTGGGGGAGTTTTTCTCAGATAGTGGGGTTCGGGGAGAATACTTGATAACTTCTTGGGTTGAGCGACCCGAAGAAGAAGCATATGACACTAATTTTGTGTGCTGGCTTGGTATGAGTAAGAGGTAAAATAGCTGAGCATAATACCATAAAAATGTTCCCACAATGTTATGCGAATACCAAATTGAGGTAAGCCAATACCAAATTAGTACTTCTCAGGTATCCCAAATAACAAGTTTTGTTATTCGAGAGATATTTTGCTCGCAATTCTTAGGTATTTTGCTTAGGTATCTGACCTCTTATGCTGCGCTCTTAAATTCCAAGGCCAGTTATCAAGATCAAAATGAGATATTCATATGTTGTTGTCTCCTGCTCGGGTTTTGCGCTTCTACAGCGTCCAGCCAATGAATACACCATACGCTGTCCTCTGCATCTGATTGGTTCAGTTTTTCTTTAATATTTTTCTTCGCTGTTTATGCTTCTAGAAACTTGAAAGATCAATGACATATTGAGCGATTTTTGCTCTTGTTTGCAAAATGTAAGACCAAAACAGGTTACGCAATACGCAAGAAGTCCGATTTGCAGCTGCTATCCGTCATTTTGCCTAATTGAAACAAGTAAGAAGCATTCCAGATTGAACCATTTTCTCAAAAACTTCAAAAATATCTATTTAGCTAACTTATAATCACTCATTTCCAAGTCGGAAAAATTAGGCAAAAATTCGGGAAAAATGCGGGAATTTTTAAATTTAGATTGTGTGGCCACCCTGCACCTGTGAAAACCATCCTTCCACCGAAATTGCATCGTTGAATAAATGTAGCAAAACACATGTTGCGTCAATTATATTGGTTGAATGTTTACATGCTTTCCCTTTCGTTTGTGACCATCGTCAGTTATACATCGTTAAAAATAGAGGCCTCTACGGTATAGTTTTTAAAAAGTCCCTTTACATATTGTGTTCGTTTGCATGACGTGACTGTGTGGGTATGGATGAGTGTGAGTGTCGAGTGTTTTTAGTTTATTTAATAATCTACTTGTTTGTTGTTCTTGCTTTGTATTTCATCACTTGGTTTTCGCTTTCCTCCTTATCTTGGATGCATTTAGCTTTGGAGCTTTCTAGAATACTCTACAGGCTCGGGATTTGCTAGCATGAGAAAGAATTTGAGTAGGGCGTCTTTGTGGTAAAACTTTAAAAAATCTGCCGGCCGAGGACGTGGACTACTTCAGTTTTTTTTTATTAATATTAAAGAGAGGAAACCTTCAAAAGGAGCTATTGTGTTATTAAACTTTCATCGCATAAATATTTATAACTTTGGATATGTAAAATTCTGCGGATCTGTTGGTCTATTTCTGCTCGTGAAGGGGGAAATGAGAAAGGTTTTCTTCAATCAGCGAGCAACTGAGCTCGATATGGTCCTACGGTTAAAGCCTCGAAATTTTGTCGACTATAAGTACCTTCTTGTGTAGGCTGATGATTTTTTTTTTCTTCAGGAAATCGCTATTTACAAATATGTAGATATGAGAATGTATATACTCTTCAGAATTAAAGTTGAACAAGGGTCATGCGAGTTTGATAAAATCTGAAAATTTTCATCTCGCTGTTTTCAATACATATTTGAATTTTCTTCAATTCGACTGATAGAGGCAAACAGGATTGGACCCTTTAGCATTTGTTTTGCAATGGTTAGGTTGTTTGTTTTTGTTTTTATTTTATTGTTTTGCATCTGTTTGCTTTATGCGACTGTTGTCCTTTACTGAACAATTTCAGCTGGGCATTTTTCTATTAAACTTTGATGCTATTTTGCATTTTGCTAAATCGATATGGAGGCTCGAATTAAAATTTGTGTACGCATACTATGCCATTGTCTATAAAAATTACATCTTTCATATTTAACAACGAAATTTCTGGATCAAAACGGAGAACTAGGAGATTTAAGTGAAATATTCTAATTATCCTATATTTACAGCTGTTTTATATTTTAAATATATCTTTTATCGAAGAAAAATTGAAATAAACCTTCACTAGGTGTGTACTTCTAGTTTATTCAAGTGATCACAGTATGTGTTTTTTTTTCATATACTCTTTTAAACAAATTGTAATTAGAAGCTTATTAATAAATAAAGTGCCACGCTTAAACGAATTAGTTTGGCTAACGAACGCATTTTTACGGAGCCTAAAAATGATTGTGCGTACCGCAAAATAGTTGTCTTCTTCTTGCTAAATAAATAACAACATTGACCTCACCGTTTCACGATTATGGCATTTGAAAGCAGCCGCTGCAGTGTTGCCAGCCACCGGGATGACCGCAAGAATATGAAAACTTTTTTGCTTCTTTTTGCATCTGATTGTACAAAAACAGATTCCACATTCTAATGGCCAGCCCTGGTGGTATCCTTGGTTGTCCTTCCTGCCGATGTGGTCAGCTGCTTTGCCCTCTATCGGCCCTTCGGGCGGCTTCGTAGTTATGGGAAATTGAAGTAAGCTGCCAATATGATTTAGAATTGTTTACTTTGCTCTAGCACTACTACACACTACATTACACACTTTTATGTTTCGTCGTAAGAGGCATTCCGCTTGCAGTATTATTGCTTGTAGAAAAAGTATTTACTTGCAGCAAACTATGACGGGGGGGTTTAAACGAATGACATTTCCAAACTCAACTTTTGTCTTCACTGCGTTGTTCTGCTGAACCCTCAGGAAGGTTGGAATAATACAATTATATATTTACTGGAATGGAGGAGTCGATTTTCGCTTGCCCGATTCTGTGGACCAGGGAGAAGTTTATCAGTGTTTGGGAACTGTGTTTTAGTTACTTCCTCCGCCAGGATCATCCAATCGCTTTTTGCTTGTTTCTAGTTTAAAGTTTGCAGTCGAGAGGACAAGGAAAATATATAATTTGTAGAGTGTAGCTGTAACAAAATAGTTGTTTGATTTGCTTGGTGAGGTTGAAGGTCGTAAGGCTTCGGTTCAGTTCAAATTGAGAGTTTGGTAACTTTATTCATATTTGTTGTTTGGTGATAAATTGGTCCTGTTTGATTTAGAACGAATATTGGAGAGTTGAAACAGTTATACATTATTCGATAGATTGGTGTAACAAGGAAGGCCAATAGTATTGTTTATGCAAGTATATTTGCTGTTTTCACAGTCATTTAATAAGTATTTGTCATGATTGATGCATGTTCAAACGCTGATTTTACAAACCGTATCATTTTGAAATAAGTTAAATGAGTGATGCACACGTAGAATCTACAATCGTGGTTATTTTTTTTCTATGGAAATTATTTCATTCACTTTATTCTTCTGAATACTCGATGTAAAAAGACTGAGCTTTGGCATGGTAATTTGGGAATAGGGATTTAAAGGAACTGGACAAAATAGACTTATAATGGAATATAGGTGATAATATTCTGACTCAAATCTATTCCTTATCAGGTTTATAAGCATTCCTTAAAAATTTGTGCCCTTATGATTTAAAGTTTGTATGGGAAGAAGAGATCGAAGTAAGCCCTAGCCAATGAGCAAGACACTGACACTGACACGTAGCAACTCTGAGAAAATATCTCGAGTAATTCATGATAAGGGCCCAAAAGCCAATTGTAAACAATGACTTTAAACGTTGATCTGTCACGAAGAACGAGAATCCAACGATATTCAACTACTCCATGTGGTAGAACTAACATTTCTCTGCCAGGTTCTACTTTCAATTCGCGAGAATGATTTTAGATTCAAGATAAATCGACGTTTAGAGTCATTGTTCACAATTGGCTTTTAGGCGCTTATCATGAATTACTCGAGATATGTGCTGTTGCAAACAACAATTCTGCCACCATCAAATCCAAATTAGAGCAGCCAAAATACACTATCGAGCTATAAACACAGAGAACAGACGTTCATCTTCGGTCTGCTACTTGTGTCAAACTTTAAGCCGACATTTCAAATGTATGTCGTTATGCTCCTGGTAGGCGGCGCTGCAGTTGTGCGATAACTGTCATGTCAATGTTTATCAATAAAAAGCCTAGCACATAACCTGAAAAGTTTTGTTTCTTTTTCTCTGCACTTGCTTCTTAACGACTGTTCCAGAAAGTATAAGCACACCTTATTTTAACGGTCACTTTGAATATAATGAAATATTTCCACATGTTTTGGCTGCGTCCTTTTGTTTGCACATTTCTGAATGACATAGCATCAAAAAAGTGCTCAGTTTTGTGTTGCCTATCAAAATGCGCGGTCTTACTCCGGAACAACGAAAAAGTATCGTGCACAAATGGTGCACTGTGAGCGGACTCTCCTTGAGAAAATTTGCCAAGGAATAGGGTGTAAGCGTCGGAGCGGTACGATCTGCGATTCGAAAATATAGAGAACAGTGTACGTTTGAAGATGCGCCGAAGAATGGTCAGAAATCCGGTCCTGTTAGTCCGGATATCGATAAAAAGATCAGGGATGCCTACAAGCGAAAACCGGCGACTTCCGTTCGGGATGTTGTGAAAAAACTAGGGACCTCGTCGAGTAACGCCATGCGTGCCAAAGAAAGACTTGGGCTAAAAACATACCGGAAGCATAAAAAACTCAAAAGGAACCCAAAACAGGCCGTGTCCGTGAAACCACGGGCCCGCAAACTCTACAATTCGTTATTGTGTAGATATTCCTGGTGTATAATAATGGACGATGAAACGTATGTGAAACTAGATTACAAAACGCTTCCCGGACCAAAATTCTATACTGTAAGCGAATACAAAGACATTCCCGAAACGGAGAAGGCAATTTTTACCGAAAAATTCTGTAAGAAGGTTATGGTTTGGCAGGCAATATGCGAGTGTGGTAAAACATCTAGTCCGTACATCACAATGGAGACGATGAACACTCAGAAATGCGTTAAGGAATGTCTCCAGAAGCGATTATTGCCGATGATCAGGTCAAGTAGTATTTTGGCCTGATTTGGCGTCATGTCATTACGTAAAGGACACTTAAGAATGGTACAAAATTCAAAATGTATGTTTTGTGCCGAAAGACATGAATCCGCCGAACTGCCCGGAGGCACGGCCAATCAAGACTTTTTGGGCTTTAACCAAAGCAAAGCTTCGAAAATTCATAAAACCAGCGGACGACATCCAAAAAATTAAAAAAAAGTTGCCAAAAGTGGTCAAAATGGTGGGAAGTGGGTCCATGGTGCAGAAGCTAATGGGTCATGTTCGAGTAAAAGTTAGGAGTCTTGGCTATGATTAAATATTTTGATTAAACGAGAGTAAAATATATCATATAAAACACAAATACAAATATGATTTGCCAAATAAAATTATTAAAACTAAAAAAGCATGACTTTTTCGTTATTTTGAAAGTGTGCTTATACTTTCTGGAGCAGTCTATATACCGGCTGCCCCCCTTATACTCATAGACACGTTTTTCAAGAAAAGGTATATGGACATCAAAGTCTGTTCTCTGTGCTATAAATGATGTAAATTGATGGAATCTGATGCATTCTGAGCAAACCTGAGTTTTATGAACAATTATGAGTGAAATTGTTGCTTCGTGTTGGCACTTATTGTTCGTCGTTCCCACCTATCTTTATCTCAAGGGCTACTGAAAATCACAAGTGTTCAAATTTTATGAATTCTGAGTGGGGTTTGAGATCTACGTCGCCCATTAGTGCGAGTATGCTACTCAAATGGATCTTAAGCAAACATGAAATTCTACTAAACAGGTGTATCTTCAAATTTAATTACTTTTCTATGCGTGTGTTAAGATAATTATCGACTAACAAATGGTTGAGATTTCTTTTTAAAGTTCAACACTATTACTTATTGGCAAACTTAGCCCGCTGATTTCATTTGGCCGGATATAAATTGGCACATTACGGTACCAAAATAAACAAAAAATGGCATTCGGCGGAAGCGCATCTTTTGTTTTTCGTCACAATGAAGGTAAACAGTCCAGAATTTCACACATGAAAATACCATATTGCAGCTCTTGAATTGAAGTATCGTACTAAATGTTAAGGTAAATTTTTTTTTTGCAATATAGTTCACTACTCTAACTCTGTTGAAAAAAGTTGCTCTCAATGCCTTTTGCTCAGGCTTGTCATTTTTATCCTAATTATCAATAGTTGTATGTGTCCTTCAACAATCAATTTTTCATCAATTGGAAGTAGTTTGGAAGTGGCTGTGTGCTGTTAAAAAATCTTGATGAATAAATGGTGTATTCGCGGAAAATGTCACACTCAAACTTGTCTGTACCTTCTTAACCGTGTGGGTTATAGCTCTGCAAAAGTTGAGCAAAACTGGTTCAAAGTGTATTGTGTATCTGTCAGGGGCTCTGCATCGCTGTCAACCACATATAGATGCACCATAGTTCACATGATTTTGACAATTTTGGATAGCTGACAGCTGAAATCGACAAAGCTTTTTCATAGAGTCCAACTGAAAAAACGTAAGCAATGGCTTCTTCATTGGATTTGTCGACCTTGGAAACTTGCCTCAAGATTCTACCTCAGCCATTTCGAAGAGCAAGAGTCCTTCTATTCGATAGAATTGGAAGCTTACATGGGTAGATTTCGTATTACGAAAAATTTACGGAAGAGGCCATTGTTTGCGTTTATCAGTTGGGCCCTAATGAAAAATCATTGTCGAAATATGGCCCTTCAAAACAAATCGATCAATGCTCTGAGAAAAATTCTATCGTTGTACTGACAATTAAATGTAGCGTTTTTTTTCCATTAGAGCGAATTTACAATTGAGAGATTCTCTCCGGGCTCACTCTTTTTCATTCATAAACCAATCACCTTTACGTTTTTCATTCTAATATTTGTAAAGTATGCTAGCCAGCACTGTTGTGTTTCGATCTGTACTAAAGAATCCCTCGAAAGTTTTATAACGGCGCTGTAATGAATGAAAGAGAGCGAGCCCGGAGAGAATCTCTCAATTGTAGATTCGCCCTAATTAAAAAAAACAACCCAAGAAATGATGGTCAAGATGACTATTGCATGTAATGGTTGCAATAACTCTGCTAGGTCCCAAATACCACATCCTCCTTCGCGTGATACTTCTTGATGAAAGCGGCAACATCCTGCAGGCACTTCGTACTGTATATCTCCCGGCTCACCGCTAATCCTGAAGGAAAGAACAGCGGCTTGGACATTCCTTTCTCGTCAGCCACAGAAGAACTTTCTTTTGGAACTTGGTATGGGAGATGGGGGCGTAAAGTACCCGTTATTCTGCCAGTCGTTGCAGTACAGCGTCAAGTAGTTCTCGGCTTCCATTATGACCATGATGTCGCGTTTCGTCGGGAACATGTATTTAACTAGCACCTTCAGCCACTTCTTCTGGTAGATTGCCTGCTGCTCAGACACGGCTGACCTCGACTCTTCTGAACTTTGCGGTCGCATAGCATTGTCGAGTAGCAGGCTTACGTTCGACACTCTCGTATTTCTGCAGAAGGGAGAGGATGTTTTAAATGCCGGATCAGCTATATCCGGCGGACTCGATGTCTAACTTTATCGATCCGGGGTGGAGCGAAATCATCGAGCGTGGTTGCTTGACTATTTTCGCCATGGCCATCAACATAACAGGGTTGCTACGATTAGCGATGAGTAGATGGATTCACCACCAGGTGGTAGGGTGATCGCATGAAAAATCGCTAAAAACAATCCATTTTTATAATGCATACGTTTATTGCAACAAAAATCGAAGGAGCTCAAGAATGTTTGAATTTGAATAGGCCAAGACTTTTTAAAAATAAGAGATTCTCCAGTAAGTTTGTGGCTGTTGTTAAACAGAAACAGTAAATGGATAACGCTCTCGAATTCAATGCTTAATAAGAGTATGATTTTATATTATTTTCGAGAAATTACAATCCCTCACCTTGCACGCACATTCTTGGCAAAATCCTCAATACCGTTAAATACAGATACTCGATTTTCAGTAAAAAGTAACGATAAAAAATCGGTATTTCTTAACGTTTATCTCTTCAATACTATTACCCAATATTAGGTAATCTGTGTCTAATCTAATTAACGATACTTTTTAATGATCTTTAGGTATTTTCAACTTCACGTGAAAACAGTGCTTTTTTTTAACAATTCGAAGCATCCACGCTATTTCCAAATAACCCAAAATTGAGTACAGTTGGCTCAAACCGGTCAAAAGTATGGCTACTTCAAAATAAGTAGAGATAGTTGGAAGCAAAACGTTGATTATTAGTCTACAATGATCGCATTGAAGTCGATGTTGACTAGTTGTCATCTTGCCTCTACCAACTATCTTTACTCACTTTTGAGTAGCCATACTTTTGACTGATTTGAGTCAAACGTACTAAATTTTGGGTCATTTGTGTAAAAGCGGTAGTAGCGTGTAGAGCTGTGTGAGATTTGACATTACCCGGTCACTCAAGCTGTCAAATGAATGTTAGTAAACATAATTTTAAATGAATCTTACGACTGGAAACAGAAGACTATTTGAACGACGATGACATCCCAAATTTACATCGAAGAATGCCTGAAAAAACGTGTATTGCAGTTCATCCGGCAAAGTTATCTTTAGGCCCGATTTGACCAGCTGCCACTATTCAAAGGTCGTTCTGGAGTGGTATGCTGCCAATAAGATCGATTTTGTCCCCAAGCTAATGAATCCTCCGAATTGCCCGGCATTCCGACCAATCGAAAAATACTGGGCAATTTCAAAGCAGCGACTTCGACGAAGCGGAGAGGCAGTCATGGACATCCAGCAAATGCGGGCAAAATGGAAGAAATACGCTGATTCCGTGTCCGTTTCCATTGTGCGGGCGCTGATGGTCTCCGTCAAGGAAAATACTCGTGATTTCGAACTGGAGAAATGTAACCATTCAAAGCTGAAACATTGAAGTTTTAATAAAAATACTGTAAAGCCTTTATACCTATCTTTGTGAATTTATTTTCCGGTTAAATTTTCAATCTTAGGACTCATGGACCGACATTCAGTATCCCAATCCATCATACGGCTTTCTCCTCTTTTTTTTTTAAATCTGAAATAACACTGAACTTCCAACTCAAAAAACTTTAGATGCACTCTCGGAAAACATTTCCTAGAACCTTGCTATGCTTGAGATGCTTAATAACGAAGTTGAAGATTAAAATAAAAAAGAAACGCCATGCAGATAGGGCGAACGGTCTTAGTCACAAACCGAATAATTCACGGAATAAGTGAGACCAGAAGATGCGCAGCAATTTAGTGGTTTCCCTGGATCACTAATTCTTGACAATTTATTCAAATCGACGTATATGTCTTTGTAAGAAAAGAGGGGGGAAAAAAGATTCAATCGTTAGTTTCTCAAAACTCCCAGCACTCCCACGGAAACTAGCATCAACATTAAAGGGCGAACACGAAATTATTGCGACACATTCAACAGGGCATAACTTTTTTACCATTGGGTAAAAATCAACCAAATTTTTCACACTTTCTCATTGATGGGTATTGTTTACATGCTGTCAAACTCGAAGTCGTGTTTTTCGATTCAACGAAAATGGAGGTGAACCAACGCGAGTCGAGAGAACAAATTCTTTCCAAACACCTGGAATTTCCTGACCTGTCGCACCGGCAGTTGGGAAAAATGTTGAACATTCACCATTCAACCGTCTCCAGAGTGTTGAAGCGGTTCCAGGAGCGGTTGACGTTGGACCACGGCAAAGGAGCTGGAAGAAAACCGGGACCGGAGAACAAAAAGACGGAGGGAAAGGTGAAGCGGATGATTAAAGCAAATCCCAACGTCTCAAGCCGTGATTTGGCTAAAAAGATCGGCATGTCGCAGAGCTACGTCCAGAATGCAAAGAAGAGAGCTGGACTACATACATACAAGGTACAGAACTTCCCAAACCACGATGAGCGGCAACAATCGACGACTAAAACTCGGGCACGGAAGCTCTACGAGAAGATGCTGACAAAATATGGCTGCTGTGTGATGGACGACGAAACGTATATAAAAGCCGATTTTAAGCAAATTCCGGGGTTGGAGTTTTTCACCGGCAAGAGCAAGTTCTATGTGGACGACAAATTTAAGAAGAAGAAAATGTCGAAGTTCGCCTCCAAATATCTCATTTGGCAGGCCATCTGCTCTTGCGGACTGAGGAGTGAGCCTTTCGTGACAAAGGGCACAGTAAATGGCGAGATCTACAAATCTGAGTGCCTCGAGAAGCGCCTTTTGCCGTTCTTGCAGCAGCACGCTATTTTGGCCAGATTTGGCATCATGCCACTATTCTAAAAGTGTCCTGGAGTGGTATGAGGCCAATTCTGTCCATTTTGTTCCAACGGACATGAATCCGCCAAACTGTCCGGAGCTGCGCCCGGTGGAGCAGTACTGGGCAATGATGAAACGGGAGCTTCAGAAGAGCAAGAAGACAGTCAAAGACGAGAAGGACATGTTAAGAAAATGGAAAAAAAAAACTGAGAAACTGGTACCGGATGACACTGTAAAGATTTGATGGAGGGCATCAAGCGAAAATACGTTCAATTTTACACTCAAGGCTCCATCGATTAACTTTTCTTTTGATTTTTGAAGTAAATATATGTATCAAACTACCCTAAAATTTTGGTTTGATTCTAAACATTATAAGAAAATTGGCATGACATTTTTGGTGTCGCAATAATTTCGTGTTCGCCCTTTATGTTAGGGAAAAGTGTTATTCCTTGTGTTGGTGGTCCTAGTTTGCGTGAAAATGCTAAGGGTTTCAACAATTTAACGTTTGAAACTTTCTTCCCCTCTCTGTTTACAAAATCAGATTCGTCGTTTTGAATAAGTTGTCGCGAATTACAGTGATAAATGGCTTCAATTTTAACGATCGAGAAAAAACAAAACATCTCCGAATATTTTCAGATTGAGCACTACAAAGCTCATATATATCGACTTAGTTTGTCTCCTACCGGTAGAATCGGATGCCATTGTTGAATTTACTGTATGTTAGGTGGGCTTTTTTTTATTCGTTTTAATTGCGTGTTTTCTCAGTTACGTGGCCACTCTACTAGTTTTTTTTTTGCAAATACACACCATACTCGTGGTAATCATGGACGCGAAAACGGTGCTCGTTATAAGTCTGTTTTGAAACATTTAAGAACGTTTACCATTTTGAAGAACTTGGAACCACACGGAATAAACGAAAGATTCATCTTTCACACCACCAAACGCCTAAAAAAAAAATCGGTATTTGGGAAATACCTCCCAGAACTGGTTATAAACGCACTGTCAGGTGCCCATCAAACGAGTGAGAGAGCGAATTCGTCGAAATCAGATGGAGAGTACATGAAAAAATGTATACAGAAGAGACTCATTTTTCTACATTTTAGGGAATTAACGAAGCACTATCCTGCATTCCATCACTGGAAAAATCATTCGTAGTTTTGGAGGCCGCTAAAAAAGGTATAGTCAAATCTGACAAAACCGGATGATCTTGCTGGAAATTCGGACTAAATTAAATGGCAGATCCCAAAAATTCCCTAGAATTATAATAGGCCGACATGAAGCACCATGCTGACAAATATGAGTCTTGTACAGAGTGTCTCACAAGAGGTGTCAACTTTTTGCAGTCTTGGTTTATTTCAATTTTAACGAAGGAATTGATTATACCCGTTTTGAGTGTATTCTTTTGACAGCTTATCGCTGAAGATAAATGTGAGATTCCGTTTGTTTATATTTATCAGCTATCATGGAAGGCATTCGAGAGCAAGTTTTAAAATTGCATTTGCAAAAGCCTAGACCGTGTCAGATATTCAATAGCCTTAAGCAATTCGGAGTGAGCAAGCGTTTTGTTTTTCGTACCTTGAAACGGTTCAAGGAAACTGGAAATGTCCATATTCAACACAAACAAAGGAGGTGCCAGACGAACTGCCAGAACGAAGAAAAAGATCAGATGTGTGAGGGAGCGAATAAGACGTAATCCGGCCGTATCTGGCCGTAAATTAGGCAAACAATTTCAAATGTCCCCTGCTTCAGTGAACAGGCTCCTCAGACATGATCTGGAATGTAAGCCGTACAAGAAACAACGGGTTCACGGGTTGACGGAGCGTCAAAAGCAAGCCAGGGTCCAAAGAAGCAGAAATCTTTTGGTTCGGCACGGTGACTGCGAGGTTTTATTTTCGGATGAAAAGCTCTTCCAAAAAACCAAATGATCGTGTGTATGGCAAAAGTCTTGCCAATATTCCAAGAGATAGATCATAGTATGGGGCGCCATTTCACGAAAAGGAAAACTTCCTCTTCTTTTCATAGAACCTAACGCAAAAATCAACACTGAATATTACATCGAGCAGCTTTTGAAGACCCATCTGCCTCCTCATGCTTCAACGCTGTATGGAAATACACTATATTGTTTCCAACAGTACAATCCATAGACTTGAAGCTATTATGATGCATGAAACGTATCTGTACGTACATGTATGAAACGCAAGTGCTCCTTCTACTGCCCACACCTTTAGTGCAGCTGGAGTTGCTTTTTGCACCATAAAACTTAACATAGATTTTGAGGTAGATACTGACTGGACATTTTTGCAGTGCTTTGGAGTTTTGACATGCTTCTCCAAATCCAGTTTGCCTACAAAATTTATGACTGAGTAAGCATTTGCGTATTAAAACATAATTCAATGAGGATCACATACCGCTATTAGCTACTGACACATATGAACCGCTTATACAACATTTAGCCTCAGATTTATGTCGTCCGTTGATAAAACACGGATGCTTTCGTCGCAATTCATCGTTAAAATGACACTTGCGGTTCGACATTTTCGACAACAGCTTAAAACAACCTGCTATATATCAACAAATTAAAATAAACGGTCGCTCAAACCCCGATAAACCTGATCTCACGATGTAAACAAACAGAACTGCCGTCCTGTACACTCTAACAAAAATTTAGTGTAATATGCATCAGTTTTTACACAATTGGTTTGTCGTATTTTCATTTTTACTTACATCAAATGTGTTAGTTAAAAACTGCTAGTGGATCTTGTGAAAAATCAGGACAAATCGTAAAATATGAGAAATCAGGCAGGACGCTTCAAAGCGATCTCACAATCAGGACATGTCCTGCTAAATTAGGACGGAATCCCGAATAAAAAAATCGCACAGGTTGACAATTTAAAGCATTGTAACCATACAATGGAATCTATAGTATGTACAATTCATATTATTGTTTGCAACGATAAGATGACAATAGGAGTTATTGTTACCACAATAGAATCTAATGTGAAACTGAGGCATCGACAATAGAAAAGGGGGTTGTTATGTATCTCAACTATAGAAAAAATCATTATTTTCCGAACAAATTTGAATCAATTACTATGAATTGTATTGTTTCACAATTGTTGAAAATCCAAGCCTATGGAGTGAATTGTAGGTCTATTGTAATGACAATTTGCTTTTTTCCTTTATCTGATTCATGAACAATAAGACTCATGGTTGGAAATAGATTTTAATGTTATTTTATATTATTGTATTGTAATTGTTATTTATTGTTATTTTTATCCGGGATCCTTACCGTAGTACCAAAACGTTAGACGGGCCTTATTCAAATGAGGTGCGTGATAGGGTAGGGAACGGCTTAATCAGGGGTCACTATTTTAATCAGTTGTTAGGAAATAGGTCTATAACTCCTACATTTTCCAAATTATTTCATTTTTAATGATACGATCATAAGCTCTATCTATTGGGCCAATGATTCGATGTATGAATCATGATTGATTACCAATTTATTACTGTCATTTTGAAGATTTAAAATACATCATCTGGAAACCATCAGTTTCTGACCTGCTGAAGAAGTTCGCTCAAATGTTGCCTTTGTGTATTTTGCATTTGCATCGCGTGTACCGGAGAGCATGGCTTCATCAGCTCTCTCCCACAACTAGGCTTGTTGCCAGAATGTGATGTTGAAACTAATAAAAAATTATATCGAGCATCTTGACAGATGAGCTTAGTTTCACGTACCCATCTACAAATTGTAGATGTCTCTACCGTGCATAAACAAAAGGGCCATCCATTCTCGATACTACCGCTTTTTAGCTTTGGAATACATGTTTTCGTTTCCTTATGTGTGGATGTTAAAAACAGTGCAAGAACAAATTTTTATTTAGGCGTAATGTTGATGTGGCTCTCTTTCCATGAATTTGATTTCAATTGTATCGAATATAAATCATCATTACTTGAGAATGGGAATGAGGGAAAGTGAAACAGAGAGAGAGAGAGAGAGAGAGAGAGAGAGAGAGAGAGAGAGAGAGAGAGAGAGAGAGAGAGAGAGAGAGAGAGAGAGAGAAAGGGAGATAAAGAATGCAGAAGAGGAGATTATTTTTATTTAATGTATGAGTTTCTCTTTTATTTAATGTATGAGTTACACTTCTCTCAGCACCAAGCATAAAACTTGATGAATTTATTGACCTTTCTGTTTCAAGCACACAGCGATGAAAAAAAATCCAATCCATTTTGTGTGCTTGAAAGAGAAACGAGAGCAAGCTCTAATGCTACCATTGCTCCACGGAGAAAAAACAGTCCCGTTTGAAACAACAAACTTGTTTGTTGACATCCAAACTAAAAAAAACTAGTTGTTTTAAACCAACGATTTTGTTTCGAAACAAACAGGCAGGTTGGTTGTTTCTACCTAAAGATATTACCACAATACAACACAAATTATGGTTTTTCTAAACTAATATTTTTATTGTTTCCACCTTGAAAGGGATTTATTATTACCAAAACACAGGTTGCGTTGACTCAGGGGAACAAATTAAAATTTTAGATTGATTCTAGCAAAGCGGCGGTTAAATCAAACTAATATTTTGTTTGGAGAAAAAATAACTAAAAATTTAGTTTGAAACAAACTTATTTGTGGTTATTTTATTTTTTGGTTATTTAATTTTCCGTCATCCAGACATTACATGCTCTGACGCTGTCACTCAACAATAGGTGAAAATTTAATATTTTACTTTAAAAAAAAACCTGAAAATAGTAGAAAGGCTCGCATTAACATTTGTAGATTTCTCTTAGACTGAGAGAAGTCTATAAATGTAAATGTGCACTTTTCTAATGTTTGTTAGCATTTTATTCAAATAATTGAAATTACAGAAGAAATGTAAGGTGATTGTAAACGGAAATGTTTGTTGTTTTAACCGATTTTTTGTTTGTTTGTTTCAAACAGCATTTCAGTTTAAATCATACTAAAATTTGTTTGAAACAAACCATAAGCGTTGGTAGAATCAACCAACAAATCTGTTTGTTTTCGTAGCTGTCATAATGAAACAACCAACATAATGGTAAATTCAAACGGATGTCAGTTGAACTTAACTGCTTAATTCCCGAAACAATAACTCAAAATTTTAGTTTGTTTTAACCACCGTAGTTAGTCAAATCAAACTAATATGATGTTTGTGCCCAATTCAACGTGAAATTCCTGTTAAATGAAACAAGAATATGTTTGCGTTTACCAATCTTTTTTCTCAGTGTACCCTTAGCAGAGCGATTTTTTTTCTTTGCTTCGGTGGCTTTCCATTGTGATGAAGGTTTCAGAGCGTCACACATTGAGAAGTATAGTGCGCCATTTAAAAGTGAAGTAGGCTGCCATTTTATTCACGCCTTGCTAGCTTTCGGATATTTTTCAAGTGCCGAAAATTTCGGAGTGTTTTTATAATTACGGTTTTTAAATTATTCAATCTTTTGCTAGTAGTCTAAGTCTCGAGTGTGTTTATGCTTCTATATATTCTCTGTAAGAAGGGTAAAAATATCCAACATTTAAGAAAAAATTACCACATATCGTCAGCATTATATTCATCAAGTACGAATATGAGCTCCACAGCTTTGAAAATAACAGTCGATGTAAATACGTTCAATTGATAATTTGTTCTAGGATTCATTCGATTTGACAGAACCAGTGAGCCAAGATTATCGGGGTACATTGACTTTACTCTGGAGCTGTCAAGTTGTTACCGGGTTGGGAAAAACAGGAATATGGCTGATAAGATATATTACATTCAGGATTATATTTGAAAACGTATAGCACATTTTCGAATGATATTGCAAAATAACCACGATTGTAAACAACGGCCTTTTGTTTATGAAAAAAGTCTACCAACACAATTCACTATGATAAACCATGACAATCTTAAATTTACATGTCAAACAACATTCTCCTTTCTATTAGTATTTAAATAGTGCGACTTGGTCGCTTTTCTCACATATGCTTTTAAATTTTTCTTTCCTTTCCATTTTATGCCCTTGAACTAGTTCTGCACTTCGTTGCCAATCTTTTTTTTTGTTCGGTTTTTTTTTTACTGTCTTTTGTAACATTTAGCATTTTTTTCCTATTCAGAATCTTCCATCTTCCGATATCGATACACGGGATCATTTGAGAAGCACGTGATTGTGTAGTTATGTTCCATCGATTCTTTCTGCTTTACAAATCCTTCTACTTAAACTTGGCGGAATGTCGTCACCTTTCTTCGCTGCACCGCATTTGGTAGGCCTTTTTGAAATTTTACCGTTTCGATTTCGACAATGTACAATCAGTTTTGCTTGCGTTCGTTTTTGCGATTGTGTCACTAGTTAGCGTGTTTTTTTCGTTTTCTTTTTCTTTTAGTAGCTTAGTTTAGGATCTAGAAAAAGACTTCAGGAATTTATTTTGTTTTTTTTTTTAAATTTAATTGTTGTGCTTTTCCTTAGTTCAATTAGCTAGTATTTCTTCATTTCCAGATTTTTGGTATTAAATGCATCATTTTCTCTTCGTACCGTTCATCTCGTTCTCTATGATCACTACATTTTTACTTTAATATTAAGAGTTTGAATTTGTTAAAAACCACTTTGTTCAGTTAACTACTAAATACTAGAGATTGAATTTCTTTACTTAAACAATAATCTTTCACACACGTTCTCACTGTGTCTTATGAATTAAATCTTTGCTTAACGATCGCTTGTTGCTACGGTTGGTACCCATGAGTGGGTACCTAATATTGTTTGAAAGTGTTTGTGTCCTTTTTATTTTAAAGTAAAAAGCCTCTTGGGTTTGCCTTTTGCGAGGGATATGCGGTGTTGGTTAAGGAAGGGAGATGGGGAGCGGACGGGAAGGGGTATTAGATCCAATATTATACATCATCCTCGAGGCATTTGGCCGGCGTTGGTGAGCTCGCTTGCGAGGGAGCCGGGGGCAGCTGCAACGGAGGCAGTTGGCTCAGAGCGACCGCCATCGGCTGCGGCTGGAACATTTGCGATTGCATTGGGGGTAATATCATTTTCTGCTGCATCGTCATTGAGTTAATGGCATGGGTTAATTGATCTAATTTCTTATCCATCACAGATAGTTGCTGCTCGACGCGGTACAGCCGAGCGCCGACGGTCATCGGTTTGATGTTGCCGACCCGATCGATCCCGGCCAGGTAGCTGCCCGGCTTACCCAAGGTCTGGTCCAGGCGCCGCTGCAGTTCTTTTATGCGGACCATCATGTTGAGGTGACCCTGGGAGTACTGTTCGATCACATCGCGGACGTCGTACGGTTTTCGGGCCTGCTGGAATTTGCGCCGAGCGACGAAGTACTTGATTTTTCGGATGGCACGGATTGCATTCCGATGCGCCTCCGTCAGTCTGCGAATAGAGAATGAAAAGAAAAAAAGAACGTGTTTGGATAAGACATATGTAGTGACTGCTTTGAATATGATTACCACGAGAAATAGTTTTTAACATTGAAATATTTTTTTTTCTTAAAGATCACCATGTTGGTATTGACGAATTTCAACCCAACTCATCCAGTGTTTGGCAGCACCCTCTCAGAATCCAATGAAACTTTGTGGGTGTGTAAACTATATCTATTTAAGCAACTTTGCATACTTTGTTTTTTTTAAATTATCTTGACTGCCATTTTAAAAGGGCTTAAGTTTTTTGCTAGCTTTTTTTAAATCAACATAACTCAAAAAGGACAATACTTATAAAAAAGTGATGTATGAGTGACTTTTAGAAAATTGTCTTAACTTTTATGAACACAAACGTAAAAATAGTAAAATCGATTCTTACACGCTAAAAACAAATATTTTAAAATTTAAAGTCAATTTGCAAAAATTTTTTAGAATTGGACAATTTTTTTTTTAATATAAGCAATTTAATTGTCTTAAAGTTCGCCATACATTGCAAGATGCGCACCTTTAAGGAAAAAACGTTTTTTTAACAACAATTTTTTCATGTCCTATTTTTACCGTGTATCGCGTCAACTCATCTTATATTTTGGTCCTAAAACCTCACAGAAGCAAATTAAATTTTATTATAATGATAATTTTGATTTTTAAGGGTCTTTGATTGTTTGAAAAATCCAGGCTACCATTTGGAAAGGGCTTATTTATAAATAATTAATTCTTTTGAACTTTAGTGATAATACAATTCAATCAGGTGGTTGATCCTGTTTATTACCAAAACTTTGAAGTATATTACAAGAAGGAAGATAAATTGGAAAACAAAAGCATTATCATAATATCTAAAGTATTGACTCATGACTCAATAGCGGTTCAGTTGTTTGTATCAAAATTGCTAGATTTCACTAAACAAAATTCAATATATTGCTCAAAAACTATTTTCATGTCAGATGGAGCAACGGCTCATTACAAGAACAAAAAGAACTTTGCCAGCTTGTGCAATTTCAGGTCCAAGTATGGATTGGAAGCAGAATGTTCCATGTAATGCTATTGGTGGTACTCTCAAGCGAATGGTAAAGAGAGCAAGCCTTGCTCAAGATTATGGAAACACAATCAAAACTCCTCGGGTCATTCCTCTGTGCACAAGTAAACGGTGAAGTTCGTGTCTTCCGTGCTCCATAGTTTTGGCTTTTTCACCGTGTTGTTCAATTTCGAATTCAACTTTTTTTTCTCCTCGCCATAATTTTCGCCGCTGTGGTGATCGAATTTTTGTTTCTGAAGAAGAAAACGCGCAGTTTAAACAGTGAAATTACGGAAATAATTGATTGCAATTAGCAAGTGATCATCGCATCTCCGCGTGGCACGCACACCAGCAGTCCATCTTGTGTTGCGTGCATCCGTTCATCTGCCCACCACCATCGACCAGTATCATCATTATCATCATCATCATCATCGCTGAGCTCCCTTTCTAGCCGGTACACGCGGCCACACATCGTCGCTCGGCAGCAGCTGCTCATCCGTTGACCGGCTGCAGCAGATCAGTAATACATATAAGAGAAGTTTTTGTTTTTCTCTCTCCTGAATACATCTAATTTATTAATTTTATTGTGTGTGTGTGTGTGTGTGTGTGTGTGTGTGTGTGTGTGTGTGTGTGAGAGAGAGAGAGAGAGAGAGAGAGAGAGAGAGTGTTGTGTGAGTGTGTGTGTGAGAGAGTGCTTAGGTTTAGTTGCGTTTGTGGTTGAGCTCTTAAAGCTCCCACGGGCGAAGCATGGATGAATCGTCGGAAGATGATTTATCTTTGCCGCCGAATAATGAGGTATCTCGTAAGGTTACCCGATCGCGAGCCTATCCAGCTGATTTAGCTGGTCCATGGGTTGTTTATTTTCAGCCCAAATCGAAACCTCTAAATGTGTATCAGATTTCTGATGATCTGACGAAGCGATTCTCGGCCCTGACTGAGATAATCAAAGTGAGACCCACTAAACTTCGGGTCGTCGTGTCCAACCATAAGCAGGCTAATGAGATTGCTGTCTCTCAGCTTTTTAACCTGGAGTATCGGGTGTATATCCCAGCTCGGGGTATTGAAATTGAAGGTGTGGTCACCGAAACGAGTGTGACCCCTGAGATCCTGATGAAGCAGCGGTTGGACGATTTAAGAACCATCTGCTTTCCCCAGTCAAGATACTGGATGTGCGCCAACTTGGCACAGTATCGATCACTAGGGGTGTAAAGAAGTTTACACCGTCAGACTCGTTTCGTGTGTCCTTCTCTGGTTCAGCCCTTCCTCAATACGTCGAGTTGGGAAAACTTCGACTACCTGTGCGGTTGTTTGTACCTCGGGTCATGATCTTCGAAAAATGCCAGCAGATGGGACATACGACCTCCCATTGCGGCAATACGGCACGCTGCTCCAACTGCGGGGAGAAACACGAGGATGGCGCCTGCGCAGACAATACACCAAAATGCGCTTTCTGCAAGGGACCTCCTCCTCATGCCCTCTGATCGTGCCCGGCGTACAAACAACGCGGGAAACAATTAGAACGCTCGCTAAAACAGCGTTCCAGGCAATCTTTCGCGGAAATGGTGAAAAAAACCTCACCATCACCCGATGCCAATACAAATCCCTTTGCTCCTCTGTCAGATGACGAGTCTGACTATGATTTGGCTGAAGAGGGAATCTCATTCAGCTTTCCGAAAGGTGCTTCACGGAAGCGAAGACGCGTCCGCCCACGGAAAGTTACTGAACAGGAGCCCCAAATCAGCTTGCCCATTTCAAGGAAAGATGCGAAAAAGGAAAAAAAAAACACTTCCTCGTGGTTTTTACTACCTACGGTTCTCTCTGCGGGGACCACCCCCGGCCTTTTTTTAAACCCCCCCCTCTGGGGGTTTTTTTTTTTTTATTGTTTTTGTTGGTGGTTTTATTTTCTAGTTCTTTTTATCTTTCTACTCTTTTAATTGTTTTTTGCTCAGATTGACAATCGAGTGGCCGCTCCTTGCAGCAATCATTTAGTTCGATGGATAATTTTTCTAACGAGGTCGGGGATTTGATCACTGTTTTGCAGTGGAATTGTCGAAGTCTCATTCCTAAATTGGAATCTTTTAAATTTTTAGCTCACAATACCGGTTGTGATGCATTCGCTCTTTGTGAAACATGGCTCTCTTCCGAAATCGATCTTCCGTTTCATGATTTCAATAGTATTCGTCTTGATCGCGAGGATTCACGTGGAGGAGGAGTACTTCTGGGGATCAAAAAGTGCTACTACTTCTATAGAGTGAATTTTCCTCCTATTCCAGGTATTGAAGTTGTCGCATGTCAGGCTGTTATTAAAAATAAAAGCCTTTGCATTGCTTCGGTTTATATTCCTCCTAGAGCCTCAATAAACCAAAAACAACTTTCAGATATTTGTTCGGTTCTTCCTGCTCCGCGGTTGGTCATGGGAGATTTTAACTCTCACGGTACAGGCTGGGGAGAACTGTACGATGACTACCGGTATTCTTTGATATATGACCTCTGTGACAACTTCAATATGACAGTTCTTAACTATGGAGAAGTAACACGTTTAGCTGGTCCATCCTCACTTGGCAGTAGATTAGACCGCACACTTTGTTGGAATTCATTATCGTTGGATTGCACATGGAATGTGATTCATGATCCCCACGGTAGTGATCACTTGCCCATAAAAATTTCGGTTGCCACCGGGTTCAATCCGTCGAAATCTGTCAACGTCACGTATGATCTTACCCGTCACATCGATTGGACAAAGTTCAGGACAGCAGTAGATTAAGGCGTAACGATGGTAGAAAGGCTTTCACCGCTAGAAGAATATAACTTCCTCTCCAACCTGATCTTAGACAGCGCGCTTCAAGCTCAAACTCGACCAGTTACAGGGACGTCATTTTGCAGGAAACCTCCTTCTCCATGGTGGGATCAACAATGCACCGAGGTTTACCGTAAAAAGTCCGACGCGTTTAAAGTTTTCCGTAGACGTGGAACATCTGAGCACTTCGAAGTATACATGGCTCTCGAACGCGAACTTAAGAGCCTCATCAAGGCCAAGAAACGCGGATACTGGCGAAGACGTAGACAGGCTATCGCGCGAAACGTCGATGAGTACTCTTTGAAACACGGCGCGAAGACTGCGTACCCGAACTACGAACAACGAGAGCCAGGAGTACTCGGACCAATGGATCCTCGAATTCGCGCGAAAAGTTTGTCCAGATTTTGTGCCGGCACGAATCATTCCTCGCAAAACCACGAATTCGATAGATGAGATCAGCCAACCATTTTCAATGGTAGAACTCTCTCTCGCACTCCTTTCGTGTGGCAATATGGCTCCTGGAGCTGACCGGATCAAGTTCAACTTGCTTAAAAACCTCCCAGACGTCGCGAAGAGGCGCATGTTGCACTTGTTTAATCAGTTTCTGGAACTCAATAGTGTACCGGATTATTGGAGATCCGATTTAGCTACATGGGTCTCCCCCAGGGATCATGTTTAAGCTCTCTTTTGTATAATGTTTATGTCAAAGACATTGACAGTTGTCTAAATGACAACTGTACGTTGAGACAACTTGTAGATGGTGGCGTAATGTCTGTCACAGGATCCAATGGGGTCGATCTGCAAGGACCCTTACAGGATACCTTAGACAATTTGTCTACTTGGGCTCTAGAGCTAGGTATCGAATTCTCTACGGAGAAAACTGAGTTGGTAGTTTTTTCAAGGAAGCATAACCCAGCACAACCGAAGCTTCAAATTTGGGGTACACCGATAGCTCATTCCATGTCCTTTAAATATCTTGGGTTCTGGTTCGATTCTAAGTGCACCTGGAGATCCCATATTGAGTATCTGAAACGAAAATGCCAGCAAAGGATCAACTTTGTCTGCACAATAACTGAAACCTGGTGGGGAGCACATCCGCAAGATCTTCTAACGTTGTACCGGACAACGATTTTGTCGGTTATGGAATACGGAAGTTTTTGTTTTCAGTCAGCGGCTCTGTCGCACTTCATTAAACTGGAACGTATTCAGTATCGGTGTCTTCGTATCGCGTAAGGTTGCATGCACACGACTCACACAATGAGTCTTGAAGTGCTGGGGGGCATATTGCCACTCTAGGATCGGTTTTCTGAATTAACTCTCCGGCTCCTCACCAGGTGTGAAGTTATGAACCCCCAGGTGATCGGAAATTTTGAGAAGCTCCTTGAGTTGAATACTCAAACCCGCTTCATGACCTTGTACCATTTGTACATAACACAGGATGTCAGCCCTTCGCTGAATATTTCCAATCGTGTTTGCTTCTCCGATCTCGACAATTTGGTTCATTTTGATTTATCCATGAAGCAGGAGCTTCATGGAATCCCAGAGCATCATCGTCCTATGATCGCTCCTATGATATTTGCTGCAAAGTTTGGCCAAGTTGATTCCACTAAATCGTTCTTCACTGATGGATCATTGATAGAGGAATCAGCAGGCTTTGGTATGAAATTTATAGCGCCAATTCACTTTACGCTAGAAATTATTGCCTCACTAACACCGGATCAGTATTTCATTTTCACGGATAGTCTCAGTTCTATAGAGGCTATTCGCTCATTGAGGCCGGTAAGCACTCCTCGTATTTTCTCATGAAAATACAGCTTCTAAGTGCTTTATCTTCGCGTTATTTTATCATCACCTTTGTATGGGTCCCTTCTCATTGTTCAATTCCGGGCAATGAGAAAACAGACTCGCTTGCAAAGGTGGGCGCTATAGAAGGCGATATTTATGATCGACAAATCGCCTTCAACGAATTTTTTCCTATTTTTCGTCAACAGTCACTCGTCAGCTGGCAGTATAAATGGAGTAAAGGAGATTTGGGGCGATGGCAACATTCTATCATCCCAAAGGTGTCGAAGAAATCTTGGTTTGGGGGTATGGATGTGGGTCGAGACTTCATTCGTGTGATGTCTCGCCTCTTGTCCAATCATTATTCTTTGAACGCTCATTTAAACCGCGTTGGGCTGAGCGACAGCAATCTCTGTGAATGTGGACAAGGTTACCAGGACGCAGATCACATTATTTGGTCATTGGCTGAGCATCGTGGAGTCAGATCTGAGCTTTATGATTCCCTTCGGGCTCGAGGTAGACAACCAAATGTACCAGTTCGAGATATTTTAGCCCTGCGTGACCTGGAGTACATGAAACTGATTTTTGTGTTTTTGACTAACATTAGCCTTAGATTGTAGTTCGTTTAACCTGTATGCTTAACTTAAGTTTTTTTTTTATCTGTGTCTGTGTTTTTTTTTCTTTCTCAAAAATGTTCAAGTCAATGTCAAAAGAAGCCAAAAGTTGTATAGTTTTAGGTTTTTTGACAGTTTAGAATTCAAATTAAAGGTGTTATGTTAAACATACTTCAAATTCCCGCCCATCTTCCCATCCTTTATATTTTTATTCCTATTAACCTCGAGACGGCCTCGAGTAATCGGTTCTGTCCCCTTAACGTTAGTTTTAAGATAATTGATGTATTCAAAAATGAAATCTTGGCTCTGTAAAGTTAATTCGATTGAGCCTGTACAAATAAATGATCTTAAAATATACAACTCTTTAGTCTCATGTATTATTGTCATCACCCGTTAGGTTTATCGTATAAAACTGCAGATAAACCAGGTATCGGGCGTGACTTATTTTGGTTATCAACTGGAATAAGAATACATATATAATACAAATAAAAACAAAATGCTTCTGATTGAGCTTAACGTTTTTTTTGTTGAAATACTATATATACTATATATAAATACTAAGTCTAAAAAGTCACATTTTTTGCGTGACATAATTAATGGATGTTCCTAAAGACGGTAAGAAGGTATGTACACACACATTCAAACATTTAACCTTCCTTGGGTGTTAACATTTTGTGACGAATAAGGTGTTTCGGGTCATATTGACCCGGATTTCAAATTCATATTATGGAAAATTTATAGAACCAAATTCAATGTCTTTATAGTCAAAATGCTTATTAGGGTACCAATTTTCATATTCTGGTAAGTACTGCCCTTTTTGACTAGATTGGCCACAGGTAATCTGTGCCAGAAGAGGGTATGTTTTGCCACGATCCATCAGGCGGCGACAGATACAAATTTTCATCGGAACATGCTTTTCAACGGCTCAAACCTCATAATCTTTCATCAATAGTCTCCTTCTAGCCTTGAAATAGACGAATAACCATATTGGCCTTTCCGGGACAATCCGGATGCCCCGGGGAACCCTTCAGGAGGAGAAAAATGCGGATTTTCACCGAAAAATGCCTTTCGACGGCTCAAACTGCATGATTTTTGTTGAGTAGTTCTAATTCCCTTGCGACAGCTCAAACTTAATGATTTTTCATTAATAGTCTACTTCTAGCCTTGAAATGGACCAATAACCATATTGGCCATTCCGGGACAATCCGGATGTCCCAAGGGAGGAGGAACTACACACTACCAAAATGTCATGTAAATTTCTGTCCCCTGAGACCGACACATGCAAGCGTCCTTTATCACGTAAGAATAAGTTCAAAGAGATGAGAAAATAAATTCAATCAAACACATCTTTCGTCGATTTGCGTATTTGTCAGTTTCAAGAGACATAATTTTACACGAAATCTGTCTTTGCGTTCCCCGACTTTTTACAAACATGAATTACGTCTCGTGTAAAATTCATAATTTCTAAGTGTGTAGGATTGGGTGATCTTGGATTGATCTTTACAAGATCGATCCATTTGATGTCGATTTTCGATTTTTCAAATTGCTCATATGACCTTAAGACAAATCAGAATGATCATTTTTTGTTTTGATCATTTCGATGTTCGGAAAATGAACCACAATTAAAACGTTAATTGTACATGCTAAACTGTTGAACCTTATTCAAAATGTAGAAAACAGGAGGAAGAAGGGTAAATTTGGCAAAAATATCGTAGTAAAAAAATGTAGAGTAAGATGAGACTGAAGGTGCCAACTTTTTTCGAGCCGTTGTAGTGGCTATATTTGTGGAGTGACCGCAAAAATGTAAATATGCTGTGAAAACATGAAGCCTTGGCGACAATTTCATGTTTCATTTCGTCAGCATAGAGTGCGGGGCCAACTCAGCAGTGGGTTCAATCAGATGATTAAAAATCAGCACTATAATAAATAGTAATGGGCCAAGATGAGAACCTTGTGCCACTTAGAGCTGATTACTGGTAAATTCGATTGCTTTTCTATTGTTGTTCTCAAGTCACATTGAAATATTCGAAAACGTCCCAACGTGCCTATAAATAAGTAAAAATAGTACACAAAGAAAGCTATGTCAAAGCTACGTGATCCGTTTTGCTGATTCTGGAAGCTCACGAACTTGATTACCGAACTGGTTACCAAAATTATCGAACTCTGGCAAATTCGGTAAACAGCACGGTAATAGAACTCGTGAATTTTCAAAATCAAAGAAAAACTGGCGAGGGGGCAGTTCACCCCGGTTGTTATCCAGACAGTTGAGGAACTGAATGCTTATTCACTTTTATTAGTTATGTATAACTAAATTTGTTTAATTTTGTTACCAATTTAGCAAATAATGAAAACAGCAAATGTTGGACATTAACAAGATAATAAAAGTGAAATTAACATGGTTTCCTTTGTCAATGACTCTTGGATTTAATGAGTGACCATAGCTGCTCTGTCAATATCTTCATGCATGGTCGAAAATTAGTAACATCGACATGTTTCGGGTGAAAATCTGTATTTGTCTCCTCCTAAAGGATTCCTTCGGAGTATCCGGGTTGTCCCGGAATGGTCAATATAGGCATTCGTCCATTTAATGACTAGAAATAGATTGTTTTCAAAAAGTCATGAAGTTTAAGCCGTCGAAAGGAATAAAATGATCCCCCGGGCCATCTGGATTGTCCCAGAATGGCGAATATGATCATTGGTCCATTTCAAGGCTGAATGTATACTACTCATGAAAAATCATGAAGTTTGAGCCGTCGAAAGGCATGTTTCGGCAAAAATCTGTATTTGTCCTAAATGTTTCCTCCAGGGCATCCGGGTTGTCTCAGAATGGCCCATATGGTCATTGATCCATTTCAAGGCTAGAAGTAGGCTACTCAACAAAAATCACGAAGTTTGAAACGTCGAAAGGCATGTATCGGCGAAAATCCCCCGGGTTCTTCCGGGGCATCTGGATTGTCCCGGAATGGTCATTATAGTCATTGGGCCTTTTTTAGGCTAGAAGTAGACTACTCAACAAAAATAATGAAGTTTGAATCGTCGAAAGGCATGTTTAGGTGGGAATCCGCATTTGTCTCCCTCTGAAGGGTTCTCCCGTAGTATCCGGATTGTCTCGAAATAGCGAATATCAAAATAGTAAATTGGTCCATTTCAAGGCTAGAAGTAGACTATTCATGAAAAATCATGAAGTTTGAGCCGTTGAAAGGCATGTTTCAGCGAAAATTCGTTTTTGTCCCCTCCTAAAGGGCTTTTCCGGGCATCCAGGTTGTTCCAGAATGGCCAATATGGACGACATTGATCCATTTCAAGGCTAGAAGTAGACTACTCAACAAAAATCATGAAGTTCGAACCGTCGAAATACATGTTTCGGCTAAAATCGGTATTTGTTCCACCCTAATCGGTTCCCCCGGTGCATCCGGATTGTCCCGGAATGGCCAACATAGTCATTGGTCCATTTCAAGGCTAGAAGTAGACTATTCATGAAAAATCATGAGGTTTGAGCCGTCGAAAAGCATGTTCCGATGAAACTTTGTATCTGTCGCCGCCTCACGGATCGTGGCAAAACATGCCCTCTTCCGGCACAGATTCCCTGTGGCTAATCGGGTTAAAAATGGCAGTACTCATCAGAAACTGTAAATTGGGACTGTAATGAGCATCTCGACTGCAAAGACTTTAAAATATGCTCATATATTGTTTCCACAATGTGCGTTTGAAATCCGGGTCAATATGACCCGAAACACCTTATTCGTAACTTTTTTTTTAACAGCCCTTCAGAAATGTCAAAAATATTTGGGTTCAATGCAGACACGTACCCCTCTATGATTTAGGAAAAGTCACGAAAATTCAAACGTCTAGATGCTTATTTTAGAAAGTTATAGCATTTTTTAAATCCATTCCGGGTCATTTTGACCCCGATACCTAGAGAAGGTTAATTTTTTTTGTTTGACTAGCGATTGTTTGTTCTTCCCACTCTTCTCTCTTCGTATCAATGGATGCACGGAAGGAAATTGTCTCTGTAATTTCATTTCAATATTTTTTGGTCTTCAATAAATTGCAGAAAATTGAAATTTTTGAATACAAAAATGATCGAAACAAATGGTTGTTGATTTAAGACAGTAAGTATAGCTCAGAAAAAGGAACAATACAAAATTCAACTAGCGAACAAAGAAACACAGAAAAAACTGAGATGAAAAATATCCTAATGTAAATTTCATTATGTGGTGTGCCTCCAATCCAATTTGTGTGTCGTGTAGTTTGGTGAAATGTGTCTTAATCGCAAATCCATTCCAAGATGGAACTTGTTACCTACGACTATTGCTGTGAAGTGGTGAAAGAGAATACTTTTAAAAACAGTTGCAGATTTTTTTTTTCAAGTCACCAGGTACAGGCATGCGCATTCAAGCAATTGGCTGCGAGCAAGGATGCTACAGCTTGGGGCTCGGTCTGTGCCAGAAAGCAGATCACAGACCCGGAGTGAGCGCGATGAGCGTGAGCGTGATCGAAAGGTGCGTGATCGGAAAAAAGAAGAAATCGTAGGATCAAACCTCGTTCGTTTGGTTACGAAGAGACAGACAAGGTCACGGAGAGTTCTGAATCGATCGATCCTTCGATCCCCTTACCTGTTCGATCTCAAAGCTCTTGTTAGGGTGCGCGTTGTGGAATCACATTCGTGGGTTTTTTGTACCACGTCGGGGGTGCTACAGGGAAGAATTTCAGCATCTATTGTGTCTGTTTTGATTTCAGTTGTGTAGGTTTTCTCCTCTAGATTGTAATCGGAGAAGCTGCTATATGGCCAGGATCTGAAATATTGGTTTAGGGAATACAGGGGGGGAATTTATCATAACAACAATTAGATTTTTTTTTAAAGTGGGTGGAGTGTGTCCCTCGTGAAAAAGGGGGGAACGTAATTGAATCGAAAAATGTGAGTGATTCGAATGTGGGAAAGTGGGTGACAAATACACGGCTGACATTCCAACTTGCTGTTAAGAGGTGTCGTTTTGGAATCGCTCAAATATGCTGATTTCAAACGAAAAACAAATTTCGAACTCGTCAAAGGCAAACCATACAGAATAATAGTTGATGTGAATTGTGTACCATGCTTGATCGATCTGAACTGAAGATTGCATTTCAAATTCATTCTCGCCTACAAGTCCTAAGAAGGCAAAAGAAAATAAAAAAAGCCATTCCGATACTTACTGCGTCACTCGGGCCGGCTCCGGTTCATCGTCCGCTTCCGGTTCCGCTTCCACCTCGTCGCTGGGTGCTTCCGTCACGGAGCTGTTTTGGCTGATGAATGCACCCCGGTTCGGATCGTTTCTTCGAGTCCGCGATGGCGTACCTGTTAGGAGTTAGTTAGATAAATATTATTCCATGTTCGGAAATTCGCTGATGGATGCAATTAATAATTGAATGCTTTGAAAATGTTACCACCCAGTTATATAACGGGAGGAATGCCAACGGCAGCATGGCAAAGTTAGTCGATTTGCTTTCTTGCTCCGGAGGAAATCAGACAAACAGGATCAATTACACGGCCCAATGGAAATCGCTATTCCATGTTATATGAAGCATAGAAGAAAGGGGGAAAAATGGAAAACTAACTGGAATTCCTCGCGTGCCTCTAGGAGATTCATGACCGCGGTCTGCTTTTGTTGTATCTATGTATGTACATAACCGGATGTGTGTGTACAGGTATACAACCATTTCACCATTTCCGTTTATACACATAGCAACGTGAAATGACAAATATTTTCTTTCCTCAACCCCTGATCACAGATGGTTGATAACAGACATGCATGCTTTGTTTGGTTGGTATTTATAGACTAGGTATGATGATACCTTCGCTCCATCTGGTGTGAAATTCTTCCTCCATTATGTCGTCGTGTAGGAGAACATTAAAATAGCTGCACTGCAATCACACTGAACCAAAACATCATCCCAAGATCGACTGAAAAGTAATTCACTTGCGCTATTCAGCAAAAAGCATCCGAAAAGCAGATAATTGTATTATGGAGAGTGTGAGCTGTCGAGTATTAGTACACGACACTGAAGAAGTCTGCACATTGTAGACGAAATACGCGTATCTGTCAAGATAAGCAATAAAGGTAGTTGGAATTAAATGGAAATTACTAATCATTCTTCTTATTTTCTAGTTACAGATAATTGTGTTATGGTTGGATTCGAATGAGGATCATCCCAATTCAATACGGTGTTTGTTTCAAAAACGCGACAATAAGATTTTCCTTCATCACATTATTTACTCATTTCGGTTTTCCACCCTTTGTTCGTGCTCGTACCAGTTCTGAAAGCGGTTGATAGGTTTTCACATTGCCGTAAAATGGAATGTTTTTGATCTTGATTTCGAATAATTTGCGTTATAGGGCTTATCCAATGCAACACGCATTTCAATTTGAACAGGAAATCCGTTTGCTTTGCGTATTGTTAGTCATTGGTGAATCTAAATCATATGGTTTTAATTGGAAAATGTGATTTCGATGTTTCGATATGAACCGACGGAGGATTCATTCGATAAAAAGAAGACGTTTGGGTTCAGTGCAGGACAGTAACCAAGCAGTTCAGAATTCCCTACTCACAACAGCTTTCAACAATTTAATAAGGCACTGCAAGTTGTTAACTTCGCCGGAAAATCATAAAAATTATCCGCAAAGTCAGAACAACTGTTTCGCGTGTAGGCATTTCGTGACCGTCAGTCTGATCACCCAAATACTGGCTGTTTTCTCCCTCTGCTGGTGGGTCGAAAAATCACTCTGGGGAACTTACATTTTAGGCAAATCGTATACTATTGGGTGGATTGGAAATAGATCAATCAATTCCGTACTGACCTTATGTAATCACTCAAAAACTAAGTTTTTGATCTCGAATTGAAGTGTTAATTCTGTTGGAGCCCATGGTATCCCAAGTAACATTGCTAACACCATCCAGCTTTATTAAGTTTTATTGAAGTTTTATGAAAGCCACTTGAAATCAATTTGGTTTTATTATGGCACCAAGTGGTGCCAATAGGTTTCATATTTTAGTCAGGTTTATGAGAACCTACACAGCTTGTTTACAAGGATCTTAAAACCTTGTTTCTCAAATTCCTATTACTCCTATCAAAGGTTTTATTTCGACTTTATGAACTCGTAAAATGATGTTTTGAAATGCCGTTCTAGGACTCACTGATATTATCTTATTATGGTCAGTTGAAAAAGCATTATAAAACCATTTTGTCTCCAGCAAATGCATTAAACGGCAAATTGGCATTGAAGGAAGCCACCATAAGACCAAATAGTTTTATAATAGTCATTGCGAAGAAAAATTGGCTTTATGGCAAAACTGTGATTTTTTTTCCAATCGCCATAATGATATATAAGAAATAATTGAAATGTGGAAAAATAAATGCATCAAATTTTCAATGGCGTGCAAATAAACTGTAGATCGGAGACTCATTCCGGCATTCTTTAAGATAATCTCATCCAATTCCAAGCATTTTTCAGGAAATTCATGATTAATTTATCAAATGTATTTGTTTTAATTCGATTTATGTTGTTGTAAATTCACATAATTTCCGAGGCGCATTAATTTTCGGCTCTTATCGTGCCAATATTCATCATAAAAATAATTGCGCATATAATTTCGAGCATAAAACGCTGTAGAAAACACAATTTGTTTTGGATATTTTGCTATCAAACAAAAATTTCCGCAACACTAGACCTTTTTTCTTCGATATTATTTACTGCTAAATGAATCAGAAGAGCAAAGAATCGAACAAAGCAGAACAACAAAAACCAATCTCGATTTCACAGTGAAGTTTGACAGCTGTTGCCATTTGGCCACATTCTGGTTTTAATGGGAGCCAATAGGTTTTATGGAGGTTCTTAAGTGGTCATAACATCTTTCACTAGAATATTTTCAAAATCTTTATGTTCTTATAAAGGTTTTATTAACTTGTTTTCACAACCGTCTATAGAGTGGGCCATTTTGTACAAATTTTGGCGTTAAAGAAGCATAGAGGAGGTGTTGGTAGACAAAACAGTTTTGATTGTAGTTTTATCAACAAAGCCGGGAGAAGTGCTATACGGCTGGAATAAAACTAAAATTGTTACTTGGGATACGTTTAGTATGACTTGGACAGTTCATTCTCGGTTCACCCGAGATTAAAAGGGGTGTTTTTTTTGGGGGGGGGGTGGGGGGGGGGGGGGTAGTGTTTTTTTGTTTTTTTTGGGGGGGGTTGTCCCCAGGGTTAGAATTTACCAGCTCCCCCGGGGTGGGGTGTGGGGGGGAGGTCCTCATCCCCCCATAATATATATTTTTTTTTTTGGGGGGGCCTTCTCCAAAAATTTTTTTTAATTTTGTTGAAAAAAAATTTTTTTTTTTTTTTTTTTTTTATTTTTTTTATAGTGTTGTAATATTTTTTTTTATTTAAAATTGTTTAAGGGTCTCCTAAAACTGAACTTGTTACTTGGGTCACACAAATTGCTAACGGCACGATAGAAACTTATCACTTGCTATTAGAACTGTTACGAACACAAACAAAGGGTGGACTAGGAACTGTTTATTAAAGGAGCTTAATAAGTCGTTTCCTGTTCTGAACCATGAGAAGTTTATTAACTTACTTTTAAAAGACGAATGCTTCGTCTCATCATTTAAGTTGGTCGTTAAAACCAATCCTAATCAAGTTTATTTTTATTGTTACTCTATGTATTTCATTTGCAGCTGTACTCGCTTAACAAAAAATTTCATACATCAAATTAATATTAAACATCTTTAAAACAACTTTATTATAATTATTTTCGCATATGATCCATAATTTTAAGCTTTACATTGTACCCTAAGGATTTCTTCGAAACCCCTCCACTTGGCTGGACCCCTCTGGCCCAGCCTCGTATCTTTTTTACAAGAGACGAACCAGCCTCCGGCTGAAAGTCTCTTTAATAAAGACATCCATCCATCCATCAATTGATTATGTCGACAAAATCTCAAAAAAGTTATCGAGACCCAGAGCTACATGCCAGTTTCCGTTAGTTTGGGTCCCAAAACTACCGAATGTCGTATTTTGACCTCATGCGATTTGCATTTTTCTTCACAAATTGGCATCAAAAATTGAAATTTTGATATATTTTAAGATAAATGCCACAGCTTAAATGTAAATGCACAAAATGCATTTTTTTTTGCAATTTCTTAGACTTTAACAAACAACTTTGCAGAAGAAAGTGTGTCGATCCGACTTCCCCAGAAGAAGTTTTGACCGTTGAAATGCAGCATATTTTAGCAAAAAAACAGCAAAGTACAGTAAACCCTCCGACATACGTAGCCCAACAAACATCAGTGTCGAATAACCGCTTGTTCAAACAAACTTAGAGAAATTTCTCCAGATTTCTTGGAGAAACTTCTCCAAATTTGTTTGAACTAACAGTTATTCAGCATTGATGTTTGTTGGGGGATTACCTTGATGATGATCTCAAATGGTGATGGGGCATTGACCTTTGTTGTTTCATCAGGCCTTTCGGATGGTTTAAACATTAATTCAGAACTCGTCCGCTACGTGGCTCTAGTGTACATGTGAACTTTGTGTATTACCTGTATTTTGAGATCTAGATCGTGTATAAATTTACTGTTTTCAGGGTACCTAGTTGTAAAATTATGAGTTACAGACGCTCGACTCAACAGTTCAAAATTATCTCACTCCGTGGCCCTAGTGTGCATCTAAACTTACTGTATAATCTGGATCTCGAGATTATTGACATATAGCAAGATGGCATCTTCAATAAACATATCCGAGGGATCAGAGCTTTTTTAATTTAAGTACACACTAGCTGAACCCGGTGCGTGCGCTGCTACGCTTGCAACTAAATGAAGGAAAATTCAATATGACTGGCACGTTTATGGTTTTTTTCGAAATGAGTTTTTTTTTCTTGAATAAGCAGAGGTTCATACTTCTATAAAAACATGCTTCTTACCCGAGAAATACACGTTTTGTGTTTAAGTAACTTGGATAATTTTCATTTTTGGTAGAAATTTGTGTTTCATTTGCATGGGAGCCCTCCCTTCCAGAGGCAGGTGGTTTCTCAAACCACCATACAATACAATGCCTTCAAAACCCCCCACATGCCAAATTTGATTCGATTTGCTTGATTAGTTCTCGTGTTATGAAGAAATTTGTGTCTCATTTGTATGAGAGCGCCCCTTCCTGAGAGAGTAGGGGTCTCAAACAATGATAAGAACCTTCCCCAGCCCCAAAAACCCCTTCATACATATTTTCACGCTGGTCAGAACTATCCGAATCTATAAGGGTCAGACAGTCAGACAGACAGACAGAAATTCATTTTTATATATATAGAAATCCTGCCTTCAAAAACCCCCAGATGCCAAATGTGGTTTCATTAACTTGATTAGTTCTCAAGTTATGCAGAAATTTGCTTTTTATTTGTATGGGAGCCCCCCCCCCCTTCAAAATGGGGAGGGGTATTGAAATGCCATAGACACATTTCTTGCTTCCAAAAACCCCAACATGCCAAATTTGGTTTCATTTGCTTTATTGGCTCTCGAGTTATGCTAAAAATAATGTTTCATTTTTATGGGAGTCTCCCCTTCCAGAAGGCGGAGGGGTCTCAAACCACAATAAAAACATATCTTGCCTTCGAAAACCTCCACATGCCAAATTTTGTTCCATCAACTTGATAAGTTCTCGAGTTATTCAGAAAGTTGTGTTTCATTTGTATATGAGCCCTCTTTTCAGAGAAGGGAGGGGCTCGAGTTAACTTAGAAACATTTTTTGCCTTCAAAAACCTCTACCTGCCAAATGTGGTTCCATTTACTTGATTAGTTCTCGAGTTATGCAGAAATTGGTGTTGCATTTGTATGGAAACCCCCCTCCCTCTCCCTTCCAGATAGCGGAGAGGTCTCAAACTTCCATAAAAACATTTCTCTTCTCCAAAAACCTCCACATGCCAGATTTGGTTCCATATGCTTGATTAGTTCTCGAGTTATGCACAAATTTGTGTTTCATTAGTATAAGAGCCCCCCTCTTACAGAGGGCGGAGGGGTCTCGAGTTACTTAGAAACATTTCTTGCCTTCAAATACCTATACCTTCCAAATTTGGTTCCATTTACTTGATTAGTTCTTGAGTTATGCAGAAACTTGTGTTTCATTTGTATGGGAGCCCCGCCCCCCCTACCAGAGAGAGAAGAGGGGTCCCGAACTACTGTAGAAACAGTTATTGCCTTTAAAATCCCCGCAAGCCAAATTTGGTTCCATTTGCTTTATTAGATCTAGAGTTATGAAGAAATTTCAGGTTCATTTGTACGACAGCACCCCTTCTAGGAAAGGGGAGGGGTCTAATCCCACCATAGAAACATGTTTCGCCTCCAGAAAACCCCACATGTCAAATTTGGTTCCATTTGCTGGATTAGTTCTTGAGATATGCAGAAACTTTTGTTTCATTTGTATGGGAGCCTCCCTTTTTAGAGAGAGGAGGGGTCTCAAACTACCATAGAAACATATTATGCCTCCAAAAACTTCCGCATGCTTGATCAGTTTGGGTTCCTTTGCTTGATCAGTTCTCGAGTTATGCAGAAATGTGTGCTTCATTTGTATGGGAGCCCTCCTTTCTTGAGATGGGAGGGGACTAAAACCATCATAAGAACCTTCTTCGGCTCCAAAAACCCCTGCATACAAATTTTCACGCCGATCGGTTCAGTAGTCTCCGAGCCTATTAGGTTCAGACAGACAGACAGACAGACAGACAGACAGACAGACAGACAGACAGACAGACAGACAGAAATCCATTTTTATGTACTATATATATAGATAGATTAGTTCAGAATTTGTCCGCTATGTGGCCCTAGGGTTCACGTGAACTTTTTGTAATATCTATATTTTGATATCTAAAGGGTGTCCACGATGAAATTGCCACACTATGAAATTGCTCTAGCTTTTTAACCGTTGGGTAGAATTTAATGAAAATTTGGGTGGATTTAGTTCATAGTGCATTATTTACATCCTGCAAGTTGTCCTGTGATCAAAACTCGCGGAAATGGAGTCGAAAGAACAGCTCGTGCGTGATAAAATCTTGCGCATTCATCACGAGAACAAGGATCTCTCGCATCGTTCCATCGCTAAAACGTTGGGAATCGCGAATTCCACGGTGTCGCGAGTGATTGAGCGGTTCGAGGAACGGTTGATCACCGATCGGAAGCCCAGAAGTGAAGGAAAAAGTATTCCGTACAACACCAAAAATCACAACCGCGTATTTGGGGTCTTCAACCGAAATCCGAACGCCTCCGTTCGGGATGTGGCTAAGAAGCTGCACCTAAGCCGAAGTTTTGTCCAGAAGGCCAAAACTAAGGCTGGGCTTCGAACGTTCAAGGTACAAAAGGCCCCTAATGGCGACGAGAAGCAGAACAAGTCCGCCAAAACCCGTGCCAGGAAGTTGTACCTCAACATGCTGACGAAAGTTGAATGCTGCATCATGGACGACGAAACATATGTGAAGGCCGACTTCAAACAGATCCCCGGCAACCTGTTTTTCATGGCCAAGGATAAGTTCAGCGTTCCGGAGCATGTCCGCACTCAGAAGATGTCCAAATTTGCGAAGAAATTCCTGGTTTGGCAAGCCATCTGCACGTGCGGGAAGCGGAGTGCACCTTTCGTGACCCAGGACACGATGAACGGACAGGTGTACATAAAAGAGTGCCTCCAGAAGCGGCTGCTTCCTCTCCTGAAGGCCCATAACGTCCCAACAATCTTCTGGCCGGATTTGGCCTCATGCCACTACTCCAAGGACGTGCTGAAGTGGTATGCGGACAATAAGGTCAATTTCGTGCCGAAAATGTTCAACCCTCCCAACACTTCGGAGCTCCGCCCCATCGAGAAGTACTGGGCGATTATGAAGCAGCACCTTCTTAAACGACCTAAGGTAGTGAAGACAGTCGAGGAACTGAAGAAAGTATGGGTTTACATGCAAAAAACGGTTGATTCACAGGTTGTGCAGAATCTTATGGCCGGGGTTAAGGCCAAGGTGCGGGCATTTGCGTATGGACTGTAAATAAAATACGAGTAAAATGGTAAAATGAAGTTTAATAGTTATTTCTCAATCCCTGAAAATTTGATGGCAATCGGATGAAAACTCGAATTTTGCGAATCAATTTTGTGTGTGGCAATTTCATCGTGGACACCCTTTAGATCATGTATGAATTCATTGTTTTCGGGAAATGTAGGCAAGTTCTGCAGAGAACTTCGAGGAACTTCTTCAGAGAACTTCAGGAAAATTCTTCAGTTCTTCAGACAACTTCATGGAAGTTCTTCAGAGAACTTCTTGGAAGTTCTGCAAAGAACTTCAGGGAAGTTCTGCAGAGAACTTCAGGAAAATTTCTCAGAGAACTAGAAGTTTTCAGAGAACTTCGTGGAAGTTCTTCAGATGCCTTAGGAAAGTTCTGCGGAAAACTTCAGGGAAGTTCTGCCGAAAACTTCAAAGAATTTCAGGTAATTTCTTCAGTGAACTTCATGGAAGTTCTTCAGAGAACTTCTTGGAAGTTCTTCAGAGAACTTCTTGGAAGTTCTGCAAAGAACTTCAGGGAAGTTCTGCTGTGCAGAGAACTTCAGGAAAGTCCCTCAGAGAACTTCATAGAAGTTTTCAAAGAGCTTCTTGGAAAGTTCTTCTGAGAACTTCATGAAAGTATTTGAGAGAACTTCTTGGAAGTTCTGCAGAGAACTTCAGGGAAGTTCTTCAGAAAACTTCAGGAAAGTCTTTCAAAGAACTTCAGGGAATTTTTTCAGAGAACTTCATGGAAGTTCTTCTGCGAACTTCAAGGAAGTTCTGCAAAGAACTTCAGGGAAGTTCTGCAAAGGACTTCAAGGAAGTTCTGCAAAGAACTTCAGGGAAGTTCTGCAGAGATCTTCATAGAAGTTTTATGAGAACTTCTTGGAAGTTCTTCTGAGAACTTCATTAAAGTATTTGAGAGAACTTCTTGGAAGTTCTGCAGAAAACTTCAGGGAAGTTCTGCAGAGAACTTCAGGGAAGTTCTTCAGAGAACTTCAGGGAAGTTCTTCAGAGAACTTAAAATATGCTGCCTATGACCGTTAATCATAACTTCTTCTGGTGAAGTCGGATCGACACACTTTCTTCTGCAAAGTTGTTTGTTAAAGTCTGAGAAATTTAAAAAGAAATTTTAATTGAGCATTTACATTTATGTTGAGGCAGTTATTTGAGTGCATCTCAAAATATATCAAAATTTCAATATTTGATGCCCATTTGTGATGAAAAATGCAAATTTCATGAGGTCAAAATACGATGTTCGGTGGATTTGGGACCCAAGCTAACGGAAACTGGCAAGGAGCTCTGGGTTTAAAAATCATATTCAAAACAATAGGATCCCTACTTTACAGATATTGTTGCTTGGGTTTTGATTTAAATAAGCCATTTGAAAAATATTCAATCAAGTACTGATACATTGAAAATTTTACCAATCCCAAAATGTTACTATGTGATCAAAATGCGCGGTCTTACTCCGGAACAACGAAAAAGTATCGTGCACAAATGGTGCACTGTGAGCGGACTCTCCTTGAGAAAATTGGCCAAGGAAGAGGGTGTAAGCGTCGGAGCGGTACGATCTGCGATTCAAAAATATAGAGAACAGTGTACGTTTAAAGATGCGCCGAAGAGTGGTCGGAAGTCCGGTCCTGTTAGTCCGGATATCGATCAAAAGATCAGGGATGCCTACAAGCGAAAATCAGCGACTTCCGTTCGGGATGTTGCGGAAAAAACTAGGGACCTCGTCGAGTAACGTCATGCGTGCCAAAGAAAGACTTGGGCTAAAAACATACCGGAGGCAGAAAAACCCAAAAGGAACCCAAAACAGGCCGCGTCCGTGAAACCACGGGCCCGCAAACTCTACGATTTGTTATTGTGTAGAAATTCTGGGTGTATAATAATGGACGATGAAATGAATAGGACTAAATTACAAAACGCTTCCCGGACCACAGTTCTATACTGTAAGCGAAGACAAAGACATCCCCGAAACGGAGAAGGCAATTTTTACCGAAAAATTCGGTAAGAAGGTTATGGTTTGGCAGGCAATATGCGAGTGTGGTAAAACATCTAGTCCGTACATCACAACGGAGACGATGCACACTCAGAAATACGTTAAGGAATGTCTCCAGAAGCGATTATTGCCGATGATCAGGCAGCACGAAGGTCAAGTAGTGTTTTGGCCTGATTTGGCGTCATGTCATTACGCAAAGGACACTTTAGAATGGTACAAAAGTCAAAATGTATGTTTCGTGCCGAAAGACATGAATCCGCCGAACTGCCCGGAGGCACGGCCAATCGAGACTTTTTGGGCTTAAACCAAAGCAAAGCTTCGAAAATTCATAAAACCAGCGGACGACATCCAAAAATTTAAAAAAGATTGGCCAAAAGGGGTCAAAATGGTGGGAAGTACCACTGTGCAGAAGCTAAAGGGTCATGTTCGAGGAAAAGTTAGGAGTCTTGGCTATGATCAAATATTTTGATTAAACGAGAGTAAAATATCATATAAAACACAAATACATATATGATTTGCCAAATAAAATGATTAAAACTAAAAAAAAAAACATGACTTTTTTGTTATTTTGAAAGTGTGCTTATACTTTCTGGAACAGTCTATAAACAGTTGACAGAATTAAATTAAAAACCAAACAAATTATGTTCATAGCGCTTAACTAGTTTTCTCACAACTGCTTATTTTGTTTGGGAAGATAATGTATTTCAACTATATATAGATGTGAATATATATTAATTAGTTAGGACAGCCAAAAATGAAAACATTATGCTCTCACTCTTTGAGTGATCCATGTTTGAAAGTTATAATAGCCACAGTGAAAGAGTAATAGCCACAACCATAAAAATCATAGCTTATATAGGTTGCATAATGAGCACTCTAAGCCATTTTCTTTGTAAGGCCTATACAATTTCTCGATCTACGATTGGCATGACATCACGAGAACTGCTTGATGCGTATAGTACCGCTCAACTCAGGCAGCTGACTGGCGTTCAAAACGAGTATAATCGCATGCTTGATCTGTGCTTTATTAGTGACGATTTGTGTGAGGATTGCACAGTTATTGAAGCACCATCACCGCTAGTTAAAATCTGTCGGCATCATCCACCATGAATTTTGAAACTTGCGGTAAATCCATTGTGTTGCTTCCGTGATTCCTCTGAGAGTGTTTTCTACGATTTCAGTAAGGCAGATTTCAGCGGTATGAACGATTTCTTGGGACTTGTTGACTGGGACGAGATTCTCGATGCGTCTGACGTCAACCTCGCTGCATCGACAATGTCTGGTGTGCTGCTGTATGCCATTGATCAGTATGTTCCAGTGAGGATGAAACTTGAATCAACTAAACCAGCTTGGTCAAATTCCGCTCTCAAGCGCCTCAAAAGAGTGAAGCAGGCAGCTCTGAGACGACACAGCAAATATCGCACGGATTTTACAAAATTGTGTTACGTGGAAGCGAATGCTGAGTACAAGCAATTGAACGATTATCTCTATAAGGCTTATCAAGACCGTCTACAAAAAAGCCTTAAGTATAACCCCAAAAGCTTTTGGCGTCACGTCAATGATCAGCGGAAGGAAGTCGGTTTGCCCTCCACGATGACGGATGGTTTGATCGAAGCTGATTGCATCGCCGGTATTGCCGATATTTTCCGTTCCCAATTCGGCAACGTTTTCTCCGACGAGCTGCTCGACCCGCAGGACATCGCGCTCGCCACCAGTAATGTGCCCCGTCTTGCTGCCGCCGGAATGCATTATGCCATCACCAATGACATGGTTATTGCAGCTGGCAAGGAATTGAAGTCCTCAACGGGATGTGGTCCGGATGGCATTCCATCGCTTGTATTGAAACAGTGCGTGGATCCTCTTGCGTCTCCGTTAGCAAAGTTATTCAATCTTACTTTGTCCACTGGTATATTTCCGAACTGTTGGAAACAGTCATATGTTTTCCCAGTGTTTAAGAAAGGTTGCAAGAGAATGGTCTCAAATTACCGGGGCATAGCTGCATTAAGTGCAATATCCAAGTTGTTTGAGATGATAATTCTTCGGAAGCTAGTGCAGAGCTACGCGCACTATATTTCGCCGGATCAGCATGGATTTATTCCGAAACGTTCGACATCCACTAATTTGACGTGTTTCACCTCTTTCTTGGTCAAGCAACTTGAAAACGGTAATCAAGTAGATGCTATTTACACGGATCTCTCCGCTGCGTTCGATAAAATGAACCACCAGATAGCAATAGCCAAGTTTGATAAGTTAGGCATGAGCAACAACTTGCTTATTTGGCTGCGATCCTACCTAACCGATCGTAGTATGTCCGTCAGAATCGGTGATCACGTTTCGTCACCATTTAAAGTTTTGTCCGGCGTGCCTCAAGGTAGCCACCTTGGGCCGTTTTTGTTCCTGCTCTACATGAACGATGTCAATCTCATCCTCAAATGCCTAAAACTCTCATACGCCGATGATTTGAAGCTGTTCTACGCTATAAAACATCCACTAGACGCCGTTTTTCTGCAACAACAGCTGGGGGCGTTCGCTGAATGGTGTCGCATCAATCGGATGACATTGAATGTGTCCAAGTGCTCAGTGATTTCATTTGGCCGTAAACGTGAAATCTTCCAATTCGGTTATGTTTTGGCAGGAGTTGAGCTGGAGCGCATAACGACAGTTAAGGACTTGGGGATTTTCATCGATTCCAAGGTGACCTTCAAAGACCACGTGTCATACGTCGTGTCTAAGGCGTCATCGCAGTTAGGCTTCCTGTTCCGTTTTGCCAAAAAATTTAAGGATGTTTACTGCTTGAAATCGCTTTACTGCGCAATCGTTCGCCCAATTCTGGAATATTGTTCTGTTGTCTGGTCTCCTTATTACCAGAATGAAATCCAGCGTGTCGAGGCCATCCAGCGGAAATTCATTCGATTTGCCCTACGTCATCTCAGGTGGAGAGACCCGTTAAATCTGCCCAGCTATAGCAGTCGGTGCCAGCTCATCAACCTTCATCCACTTGATGGAAGGCGTAACGTGACAAAAGCCTGTTTTATTGGCGATCTCCTGCAAGGGAACATTGATTGTTCTAGACTGCTCAGCATGTTGTACATCAACATACGCCGCCGTAATCTACGCGCACATTCATTCCTGAGCCTTTCCGCGGCAAGAACCAACTATGGTCTCCATGAGCCAATGCGCAGCATGAGTCGTCTTTTTAATAGTTGTTACTTTGTATTTGATTTTAATGTACATAGGGAAACAAACAAGTGTAGTTTTATACGTATTTTTTGTTAGTTTGAGCAATTTTGTAGTTTTGTGATTTTAGTTTTAAGATGCCGGTCATTGGGGGCAAATATTTTACCTGTTGACTGTAATAAACAACAAAATAAAAAATAACAACAACCTCTCGAAATCAACCCTTACCAAGTCTGATCAGATTATGTATTGATTATTTTTTTCATTCATATCAAAACACATGTGGTCGGTAGTGTACATTTCATTTGGATTTATTTCGATCGTCATCACTGTTGTGGTTATGTGCAATTAATCGTTGCAAGAACGTAACTATGTACTTCATGTTAAAAAATGTCAAAAACGCGTTTTGAAAACCTTAAGTATCATAACGCTTCATTGGAACAAGATAGTACGTTATTTGTTATGTTGCGCTGGAGGTCAAAATTACTTTATAATAAAGGGTGTTTCGATCAAAATTTGGTCGACGTAAACTTGACGCATTTCCTTTCATCGTGCATTAAAAAATGTTGCACACCCCTCATTTTGAAGATGTGTGCGTGTAGCATCATGCCTCTATTTTGATTTTGAGATTAGCACTTTAGTTAACAAAATGTCGTTGAAGAAAGAGAAGCAACGCATCAAAATTTTGCACGTGCATGGCGAAAATCCAAACTACTCTCACGCCAAGTTGGCGAAATTGTTGAATGTGGCTAAATCAACTGTTACCAACGTATTAAAAGTGTTCGGTGAACGTTTGTTGACAGCCAGGCAAGCTGGATCGGGGGAAAATCGAAAGTCGGAGGCCACGGCGACGACAAAAAGAGTTGCGCGCTGTTTCGAGCGGAATCCCAACCTCTCCGTTTGAGATGTCCCAAAGAAGCTGGGAGTGGTGCCTTTAACTGAGAATAGACTTACAAGGAAGTGGTGACTCCAAACCGCGACGATGAACAAAACACGTCGGCCAAAGCACGATCGCGAATGTTGTACACGACGATGCAGACGAAGTTTGATTGCGTTGTACAGGACGATGAAACTTACGTCAAGGTAGACTTCAAACAGCTTCCTGGACAGGAATTTTATACGGCAACCGGACGGATAAAGGTGGCAGATATTTTCAAGCCATTAAAATGTCAAAGTTTAAGCGTAGCGAAGAAATATCTGGTGTGGCGGGCCATCTGTACCTGTGGCTTGAAGAGTAACGTTTACATTGCGACCGGAACCGTCAACCAGGAAATTTATCTGAACGAGTGCCTAAAAAAACGTCTTCTGCCTTTCCTGAAGCGACACAACTGTTCCGTTCTATTTTGGCCGGATTTGGCATCTTGCCATTACGGAAAAAAGGCCATGGACTGGTATGCTGCCAACAATGTTCACGTGGTGCCCAAGGACATGAACCCTCCCAACACGCCAGAGCTCCGCCCAATCGAACAATATTGGGCCATCGTCAAGCGGAACCTTAAGAAGACTCAAAAAGCTGTTGTGAGCGAGAAACAGTTCAAGGCAAACTGGCGTTCTGCGGTGAATAAAATGGACAAGGAGACTGTACAAAATCTTATGGCAGGTGTTAAACGAAAGGCCCGGCAATTCGCATTCGGTTAAACGGAAGCTTAGCTGAATATTTCTCCTGTGTTCTGTGTTAACTGAACTTAAAAAAAAAAGAATTTGACTTATTAATAAAAACTTTGATCGACTCACACACATTACTGTTTGACCAAATTTTGCTCGGAACACCCTTTAGACTTATCTCGGTGACTTCCCCCACGCATTGTGAAAATGTTCTATGCTATCCCTTACAAGCTGGTAATATTTATTGTTTCACATGTTACTAGTAACGTTCGTTAAAAATCGTCTTTAAAAATTGATACCAGCTGATAACAAAATTAGTCAATGATCATAACTAAGTTATGAGTACATAATGATATTCTTGGAAACAAGACTTGTGACTTATTTGATGCCAGTTTGTTATCTTACCTTGCCAGGGTTCGGTACCTTTTCTTAAAATAGTAATTTTCAAGTGTGTACATATGTCGCTACTTCCTGAAGTGTTTCGTGTTGCCGAAATCGGAACACCACTCTGATGTAAATTGAGCTGCAGCGTGGTTTCGAAAACAAAAAAAAAATCAGTTCACCTTTTACTGAGCGGAGCGACATACATAGCTAAAGTAGCAACCGACCCTAATCATGACACATTTGCGTGTCTTTGTGCCACCATCTAAGCGGCTGATCATGTTACGCCCCCCAGTTTTCGCCCCACTCCCAGTCAATTCAGTCAGAAATGCTTGTTTTGTCTGTTTTTATTCCCAATCTAGGATCCGAAGGTGGGCGCATCGCCGTGGCGGCAGTCATTCCAACCGCCGTTCTGATTGCTGTTTGACTATATTGTTGGTTGTAGCCTTCATTGATAAATTAACATCCGCTCGACTTTTCGTGTGAATGTGCAATAAACGTGGGGAATTTGGATGAAAAATTTATTCCTCCTTCTTTTTTGTTGTGGCGGTGGGAAAACCGTAGCTTCGTGTTTGGCTCACTTTGTGTGTGTCCTCAGCGACTCGGCGAAATTGACTGCAGCGGAAGCCTGCTTTCTGTTTTTTTTCCTAGGATTCTTATTGGTTGTTTTTTTTTTCGTTTTAGATTCTGGTTGGTTGGTGCTCTTTCCGTTTTGCTAACAAGAAGTTTCACACGTTCCGTTACCTTTAAGGTAGGTGGTAAATTTGCATATCAGCTGGAGGTTTTTTTTTGCTCAGTGCCGATTTTCGCTATTTTTGCTCCAGTTGAAATGGCTTTTGGTTGAAGGGGGTTTCCTCTCGGTCAAGGAATTATTGCTGAAATATGCAAAGTGGAAATATGTCGCCACTCCTATCGGATTGAATCTACTCGAAATGTCTTATTTGGGAGAGCATGATTTCAAGCACCGACGATATTGGTTTAAATTGTGTTTCGTGCTTATCTTTAGGAATCCCTGAATAACTTAAAATTTTACAAGTACAACTATTGCTTCTGATAGGAACGGATATTGGTGTCATGACAGATGTGGTTTATGGTTGGAATAGAACACATGTAGCGAGATAAACGACATCGTTCTCGTGCATTTGACAGGCTGTCAACCAGATTTAATTGAAATTTTTAAACACGGAGCTGGGTTGTGAACCGCCAGCATTCACTTATCAAAGTTTCGAAATTGAAATTTGTCACTTATTAAAGATTGGAAACATTTCGATTGAATTTCCATATTTACATGTCACAGAAAGAAGCAATCTAGCAGGATAAATTCCACCTGCTTGAAATTCCTTTCAGCGGAAGCAAAAGACGATAAGATACATATTTGCCGAAGCAATACACTCTTTTTGATCTACCTAGTTAAAATCGTTTACCGTGTCGTTTTGAACGAGAGGATTTCTTTACATTTGAAATATCTCTGTAGACTCCTCGCCCATCCATCAAACTGGGGTGGGCGGGTGTGAGATCTCTCTATCTGCATAAAGAGCAAACAAGTCAACGGTAGTGTACCTACCAGTCAAATTGTTTTTCGAATATATGAACGTTGGAATGTTGGAGTATCGTGTATGTGCTTTGGGATATTTATTCTGATGGAGCAATGTTGGCTTTTTGCCTTTTCCTGTCTTCTTAAGGGTAAAAATGCGATTTATCATACGAAGGAAAGCGGATCATTTTTGTTTTCGATGCAGGAATTTCGCCATTGGTTGTTGTTAACAGATCAATACCTTTCATATTTTCAAAGCAATCATTTGGGAATGTTCAATAGAGAAAAAGAAAAAGGTCAACTTACCCGCCGCCCGTGGTTCCTCCATGTAGAAGACAACGTCTCCGTCCGATTCACTTTTGGACAGGTGCGATTCGGCGGCCGGTGTGACCGGGGTGTTGAGAGTATTCTCGCTTCCCAACAGCGCTGCTGCTGCTGGACCTGCACTAGATCCTGGTCCCGGGGTCCCTACCGTCCCGGACCCGCTGGTTGTGGCCCCGGTAGCAGCCGACGGTGGTCCAACCGTACCCGAGCCGGCATTGGCGGATGTCAATGCTGCCGCCGCTGCTGTGTTCTTCATCCCGGGTGCTTCCATCCGGTTTCGGGACTTCCGCCGTTTCAGCACCGATGCACCGCGTCTCGCCACCTGTACCATTAGGGTCTGAACCCGAATGTTTCAAAAACAACAACAAACAACAAACATTGATACACATCTAGGGCGGGGATGACACGCAGGCTAGATGGGGGGAAGTGGGGGGTGTCCCCTGTGTGGATGGTGATGTGCGATGTGTGTAGGAGAAAAAGTAGAAAGCTTGTGAATAGTTTTGAAAATGAGTTGCTGAAGCTAGAGTTACAGAAGGTGTCCGGTGAAAGGAGGTGAAACATTGGGTCAAACGTTGCACAGTGTGGGCAAAATCGAGTAAAATAACGGAACTTTCTACACCACTGATTTCTGTTCATCCAAAATACGCTCTGTTATATTAATGTGTTTAGCTAAAAAACCATAAATTTTTTTAAGATTTTTTTATCGGAAACGGCAGATAAAGGATGGAACGGTCAAATCATGGTCGACTCAAACATGACGTAGTTTTTTTAATCGTGCATTTACAAAACTTGAACACCCCCTCTTTTTGTAGGTGTATGCGTACAGAATGTTGACTCTATTTTGTTTTTACCATTTTCTATTCAGTTGTCAAAATGGCGTCGAAGCATTAAGAGCAGCGTATCAAAATTTTGGAAGCGCATTAGCAAAATCCAAATTATTCACACGCCGACTTGGAAAAATCACTTAATATTGCCAAATCAACCGTGACAAATGTTATAAAAGTGTTCGGAGACCGTCTGACAATTGCCAGGAAGCATGGATCAGGAGGAAACCGAAACTAGGAAGCCGCAGCGACCGGAAGAATGGTGGCCAGCATTTTCAAACGCAATTCCTACCTTTCCATCAGAGACATTAGAAACAAATTGGGAAAGTCCTACACAACAGTGCAAAGAACAAAGAAACGAGCTGGATTGTCAACAAATAAAGTTACAGTGACACCAAATCGAGATGATAAGCAAAACACCACAGCCAAAGGAAGAGCGCGTAAGTTGTACACAAGTTTGTTGACCAAGTTTAATTGTGTCGTAATGGACGACGAAACATACGTCACGGCTGATTTCAAGCAGCTCCCAGGTCAAAAGTTTTATTCGGCTACCGGAAAAGGAAAGGTTCGCGATAAGTTTAAGCAGAAAAAAATGTCAAAGTTCTCGAAAAAATACTTGGTTTGGCAGGCGATTTGCACCTGTGGGCTACCATGCGAAAGTTTTGTGACAACTGGCACTGTCAACCAAGATACTTATATAAAGGAATGCTTACAAAAACACTTATTGCCTTTTTTGAAGAGACATAGTTGTTCCGTGCTGTTTTGGCCATACCTCGCTTCTTGTCACTACAGAAAAATGGCACAGGAATAAAGATTGGACTCGGAAAAAATGCGACACTTTGTTTTGGGAGTAACTTTTTATCGCGTGGATAAAAATGAATGAAATTTTGAGTAATACTAGTTTAGAGTGTTATGTTTATGAGTGCAAAGTTTTATCTGTCAAGTAGTTTTCAAGATGCATTCGAAACAAGAAGAGCTACGCCAGCAAATCTTGGGCGTGGTGATCGATAATCCTGGTCAGTCGCACAGATGGATCGGCAAAAGGCTTGGAATCCACCATTCCACCGTGTCCAGCGTTGTGAAGATGTTCCAGGAGACGAAGACCATTGAGCGGCGCGCTGGAAGCGGCCGAAAACCGAAAACGGAATACCCAGAGAAGGCGTGGAAGCTAAGGCAGTACTTTAAGAATAACCCGAACCTTTCCACCCGAGACGTGGCCAAAACGGTCAATTCGTCGAAGTGGTTCGTCAAGCAGACCATGAAGCGGGCTGGGCTACGTGTTTTTAAGGTCAGGAAGGCGCCAAACCGGACTGACAAGCAAAACACGGTGGCCAAATTGCGTGTGCGGAAGCTGTACTGTGAGTGGCTGGTCAAGCCAGGCTGGCTCGTCATGGACGACGAGACATATATCAAGGCGGACACCAAACAAATCCCCGGCCTCGAGTTTTTTGTCGGTACGTCCCGCATGGGGGTTCCGGAAAAGTTCCGGAAGAGAAAGATGGAGAAATTCGCGAAGAAGTACCTGTTGTGGCAGGCGATCTGCGAGTGCGGACGGTACAGCAAGCCGTTCGTTACAACCGGCACCATAAACGGGCAGATTTATCGAGAGGAATGCTTGCAGAAGCGCTAGCTGCCCTTCCTCCGCTCTCACCGTGGTCCCACGCTGTTCTGGCCGGATCTCGTTTCGTGCCATTCCCAACAAACATCGGTGTTGAATTAGAGCTTCTTCAAACAAATTTGGAGAAGCTATTCAGCTATTCTAGAAGGAACAGCTGAATAGCTTCTCCAAATTTGCTTGAACAAGCTCTAATTTAACAGCGATGTTTGTTGGGTTACGCCAAGCCTGTAATGGATTGGTACGAAGCGAAGGGCGTTAATGTGGTCCCGAAGGAGGTGAACCCGCCAAATACACCAGAACTTCGTCCGATCGAAAAGTTTTGGGCGATGATGAAGAAGAAGTTGAAGAAAAGCAGAAAAACATTCAAACCCGATGAAGCTTTGAAGAAAAACTGGGAGAAACTGTGTAACGAAGATGGACAAAGCCTCGCCCAAGATCTCATGAGCAGTGTTAAGAGAAATGTACGAGCATTCAGCTTGGGGGAGGAAATTCAAAAAATAAATTATGCAAAAACATAGCTAATATATAGTTATTTAATCCCTGAAAATTTGAGAAGTATCCGATATAAAATGAATTTTTAGTGATCATTTTTGTGTGTCTCATTTTTTCCGAGTCCAGTCTTTAGTACACCGCCAATTGTGTGCAAATCGTACCCAACGAAAAACAAACCCTCCAAACTCGCCGGAACTGTGCCAAATTGAAAAATATTGAGCAATCGTAAAGAAAATCCCCAAGAGAACTCAAAAATCAGTTGGAAGTGAAAAACAGTTCAAGGCAGATTGGCGTTCAGCATCAAATAAGGTGGATATAACAGCGGTACAAAACTTGATGGAAGGTGTGAAACGCAAAGCCTGACAGTTTGCATTTCGAAAATCGAAAGCCTTATCGAATAATTCTCCTGTGTTTTGTAGACGATAAACTTCAAAAAGAAATTAAGATTGATCATTTTATTATATAATAAACTAATCAGTGTGCACTTAATCATGTTTGACCAAATTTTGACCGTTCCACCCTTTATATGTAAGTTAACCATTTTATCCCATTTCACCTTATTTTTCAATAGCATATATCAATATATCAGATACTTTTTGAGCTGCTTCTATCTTCAACTTATGAAAATCAGAAAATCAAAATGATTCTACCATTTTCTACCAAAACCAGACCGTCAGGTTTCACTTTGTCCCATTTCATCATATTTTCCATATAAATAACAATATTCAGGAATTCCATAGAAAAAAGACATTGTGGTTCCCAGAATATTCCGTAACCCATGAAATACCAGGACGAGAATATTTGTTTAAAAAAGGGAATTCGTCTATTCCATCCGATTTTTGTAATCCTGGACTTTTCCTAAAGGGGAATAGTTGAACTAATTTTTTAATAAGGTAACGGCCCTCTAGACCCATCCTCACTTTCGTGAGATGCAAAGACGTGAATGTGTGTTGTTAACCACGTTTTAGCTTTCTAGCAAAGATGGATGTGAAAACCGCTTGTAAAATTGATTTTAATGCAATCTCTAACAGTGCAAGTGTCATATACTATAGTTTGTACCAGAAAGTATAAGCACGATTTGTACACCGTGATTAACAAACTCGGATACAATTGCAAGATGCATTGAAATAACGCAGACGCTATATTTTGAGTTTTTTGATAAATTTTATGGAAAGTACTCTTCATGTAGATTAACTAGAATACATATTTCGGTATGACTTCTCTTTTAACTTTCTTTACCAACCTCAAACGTATTTCGAAACTGTCACAGGCGGCACGTACTGATACCATGGGCATATCTTCTCAAATTTTTTGGATATCTACCTTGAACTATTCTGAAACGTGTATAGCATGTAGGACTAAATGAAAAAAATCCAATGGATTCAGATCCGGAGAGCTGGGAGGCCATTCATCCTTCGCCAGAAAATCCTTCAAATTATCCCTTCACCAGGCCTGAACAATATTCGCCGTGCGAGCTGGCGCGCCATCTTGCTGAAATACATAATGATCTTCTCCATAGGTGAGATGAGGGATACATCACTTTTTTGTAAGTCTTGTTCTTTTTGAGTTATGTTGACATGAAAAATTTGTTGTTACAAAAACTTTTTTTCCTTAAATTTGCCCATCTTGCACTGTATGGCGAACTTTTACACAATTATATTGCATTTATTAAGAAAAAAATTCGTCCAATTCTAAGATAGCTATTTTTTGCAAATTGACTTTAAATTTTAAAATATATGTTTTTAGCGTGTAAGAATCGATTTCACAATTTTTTACATTTCTTTTCATAAAAGTTAAAACGATTTACTAAAAGCCACCCATACATCACTATTTTGTAAGTCTTGTCCTTTTTGAGTTATGTTGATTTAAAAAAAAACGATCCAAAAACTTAAGCCCGTTTCAAATGGCAGTCTAGATAAATTTTAAAAATACAAGTTGCTTAAAAAGCCATAGTCTACACACCCAAAATGTTTCATTGGATTCTGAGAGGGTGCTGTCAAACACTGGATGAGTTGGCGTGAAATTCGGCATGTTCCCTTTTTTGAAAAATAAGCACAGTTGTTCCGTGTTGTTTTGGTTAAGCCTCGCGAAAAATCGCTGAATTCAAATATGGGCTCAGAAATGCTGTAACACGTCCAGTTTTTAAGAAAAATGTGATTAAAATTCACAAAAACACGTATTTCCGTAGTAATATGATCTAACTCATCAACAACCAGAATATTGGCTCTGCCTATTGCAAGTTGGACTTGGATTTTATGGAATGGACCTCCCTGAATCCATTCGTGAACACAGATTTTTCGCAACACGTAAGATTGATGAAATAAACCGGGTTTTCATTCACAAAATTACGAATTTTCATGAAAATCAAGATTTCCTATTTTGAAAACATGAATTTTCGTTCCGCCCTTTGAATGTTGGGTTTGGATTTTATGAAATAAACCTCCCTGAATCCATTCGTTATCACAGATTTTTCGTAACACGTAAGATTAATTAAATAAACCGGGTTTTCATTCACAAAATTACGAATTTTCATTAAAATCAAGATATTCTATTTTGAAAACATGAATTTCAGCTCCGCCCTTTGAATGCTGGGCTTGGATTTTATGAAATGGACCTCCCTGAATCCATTCGTGAACACAGATTTTTCGCAACACGTAAGATTGATGAAATAAACCGGGTTTTCATTCACAAAATTACGAATTTTCATGAAAATCAAGATTTCCTATTTTGAAAACATGAATTTTCGTTCCGCCCTTTGAATGTTGGGTTTGGATTTTATGAAATAAACCTCCCTGAATCCATTCGTTATCACAGACTTTTCTTAACACGTAAGATTAATGAAATAAACCGGGTTTTCATTCACAAAATTACGAATTTTCATAAAAATCAAGATTTTCTATTTTGAAAACATGAATTTCAGCTCCGCCCTTTGAATGCTGGGCTAGGATTTTATGGAATGGACCTCCCTGAATCCATTCGTGAACACAGATTTTTCGCAACACGTAAGATTGATGAAATAAACCGGGTTTTCATTCACAAAATTACGAATTTTCATGAAAATCAAGATTTCCTATTTTGAAAACATGAATTTTCGTTCCGCCCTTTGAATGTTGGGTTTGGATTTTATGAAATGAACCTCTCTGAATCCATTCGTGTTGGAAAAAATGAATATTTATTCACAAAATTGCGAATTTTCATGAAAATCAAGATTTCATATCAGTCAGTCAGTCAGTCAGTCAGTCAGTCAGTCAGTCAGTCAGTCAGTCAGTCAGTCAGTCAGTCAGTCAGTCAGTCAGTCAGTCAGTCAGTCAGTCAGTCAGTCAGTCAGTCAGTCAGTCAGTCAGTCAGTCAGTCAGTCAGTCAGTCAGTCAGTCAGTCAGTCAGTCATTTAGTTGAAATTTTCCTTATATTTTTCAACTTAAATTCACTTTGTTTTCTTTTTCCTTTTATAGTTCTCCAAAGGTGTTTGCCTCTGTAGCATCCAGCAGTAGTCCGCTAGCATCGCTGGGCTCCATTTGCCAGCAAAGTTCTTTTCAGTCTGTGCGATATCTTGATGAAATCGTTCTCCATGTTCATCTGAGACGGCTCCCATATTCTCTGGGAAGAAGTCCAGATGAGAATGCAAAAAGGGCAATTTAAGTGACATATTACATCCCAGTGCAGCATACGAATCAACCAGCTCTTGAACGATGTGTACATAATCCGGAGACTTTTCATTTCCCAAGAAGTGACCACAAACATTTTGGAAAGCATTCCATGCTCGTAACTCTGTCGCATTAAGAGTTTTCTGAAAATTGTCGTCTTTAAGGAGTTTCCTAATTTGAGGGCCAACAAATACTCCTTCTTTCACCTTGGCTTCGCTCAATCTCGGAAACTTTTTCCTCAAAAAACAATATGGTTCTCCTTGAATATCCAGCTTTTTGACAAAATTTTTGATCAACCCAAGCTTAATATGTAGCGGAGTTAGTAAAATTTTGTCCCTGTTGAAAAGAGGCAGATTTGACACATTTTTCTTCCCTGGTACCATCTCGGTACGTGCTGGCCAATGCTGCTGGTGGTAATGTTTATCCCTCGCACGACTGTCCCATTCGCAGAGGAAACAACAATGCTTTGTGTAGCCTCCTTGAAGCCCAGTGAGCAATGCCACTACCTTAAGGTCTGCACAGAGATTCCACTGGTGTTCCGAATATTTGATCTTTTCCAAAAGTGTTTTTATGTTCTCATAAGTTTCCTTTATGTGAGCTGCAAATGCAACTGGCACTGAAGAATACTTATTTTCATTGTGCAGTAACACTGCCTTCAAGCTTTTGCTTGAAGCGTCCACTAAGAGCCTCCAGTCAGTTGCGTGATACTCTAACTGTAGCTCTTCCATTAAACCTTCGATGTTGTTGCAAAAGACAAGATCACCGTCCATCGAAAAATATTTAATGTTATCTGAATGTCTCTTCCTATAAGATGACACCTTTACATCTTTTTCCAGGACATTCCACTGCTTTAGCCTTGAAGCTAGCAGCTGCGCTTTGGTCTTGGGTAACTCCAAATCTCGAATCAAATCGTTCAGCTCCTCTTGGGTTATAACATGCGGTTCCTCAGACTTCGAAGGTAAAAAATCTGGATCATCCTGAAAGCTTTTCTCAGATTCGCCTGGTTCCGAATCCAAATCATCAGCACGTCCAGCAATATTTGGAGATATTGGAACTGGCATTGCTTCGGAGTGCAATGTTGGCCTTGATGGGTATTCGATTTTATGCTTCAAAGCTTTGGAAAATCCATGAATTTTTGTCAAACAAAAGTAACAATCGCTCATGTGATTGGTTGGATTAGTCCACACCATAGGTTTGGCAAAAGGTAAGCCTTTGTGCGTACCATTCATCCAACCAAGCAATGTTCGGTAGCATGAGCAACAGGAGTATGTTGGAACCCATGGAAACTCACGATTTGGAAGCTCCTTGTCAAAATACAGCTTTGTCTCCAACAAAGGTGTAAACCCCTTTCTCTGTTCCTTCAATATCACCCCTCCACAAATGCAACAAAATTTTTGCGGATCGTTCAGACAAATTCGCGACATTTTTACAAAAAATAAAAAAACGCGTCCTTAACACTCAAATAGCTAGCTTTGAATGAATAAAAAATGATTGTGCAAGGCTGAAGAGAGTCAACATGAGCATTAATTGACGCCAAAGCAAGACAGCAATAATGACACAAATTTTGTGCCGCAAATACGCCAATAGACCTTTTCGACATTTAATCGTCTTTCTTTGTCTAACATGCGGGGATAAATGCACGGTTTGGTTTCCCACAACTTCGTTGACTTCTCACTCGCACTGCTTCGATTCAAATCTTGCAGTAGTGTGCGCAAATTAAACGTCAAAAAGCTCTTTAAAATGCCGCATTAAGCTACGTGCTTGAGGATTCTTGCTTTCTTTTTTAACATATCTTTTCCTTATTCTCTCGAGCAATAGTGACTAGCACAGAGTCTTTTGTCTCTGTCTATTCTTTTGTTTTTTGAGTGTTTGCGTGTTTTAATGCTGTCTTGCTCACTCCTATCCTAACTTAAAAATACGGCACTGTTGAATAGAGTATTTAATGAGGCGTTTCTGAAGGGCTCTGTGCAGCTGACTTTTGAATTAATGAATGAACTTTGAAGGTCTTCAGTTCCCAAACTGCTGTAAGAAGCAACATCAATATACTCAATATACTCAAAGAGGCACAGTTAAAGGGATCGTTCATAAATTACGTTATGCTTTGAGAGGGAGGGGGGGGGGGGGGTTTAAAAAGTGGCGATGCATACAAAATTTCTCAAAAATCCATACAAAAAAGGTGATAAAGAAAAGAGGGGGTTAAAAATCTGTATTTTTGAGCAAAGTAATTAATGGACGAGTCTTGATTTTCATGAAAACTCGTAATTTTGTGAATGTAAACCCGGTTTTTACATCAACCTTACGTGTTACGAAAAATCCGTGTTCACGAATGAATTCAGGGAGGTCCATTTCATAAAATCCAAGCCCAGCATTCAAAGGGTAGAGCTGAAATTCATGTTTTCAAAATAGAAAATCATGATTTTTATGAAAATTCGTAATTTTGTGAATGAAAACCCGGTTTATTTAATCAATCTTACGTGTTGCGAAAAATCTGTGTTCACGAATGGATTCAGGGAGGTCCATTCCATAAAATCTAAGTCCAACTTGCAAAGGGAAGTGCCAATATTCTGGTTGTTGATGAGGTAGATCATATTACTACGGAAGTACGTGTTTTTGTGAGTTTAAATCACATTTTTCTCAAAAACTGGACGTGTTACAGCATTTCTGAGCCCATATTTGGATTCAGCGTAGCAAAATCTATAAAATCCAACCAGAAATGCCGGCGGGAGCGAAAAAAGTTCCGATTTTGCCGACTAGTGTAATTGGCGGGCCAAGGATACGAAGCAGTTGACCACGAGGATCCGGAATTGTATCCGGAAGATGCACGTCAATGCCGTCCAGCGCTCTTGTGACAGCATCGCGACCAAGTTGCGTCGTACGGCTGACCAGGGCCCCTTCTCCAATATTCATTGACGGTTTTTTAAACATTATATTTTTAATAAAAAATACTGAATTCATTGAAATTTTTTGTTTGTTTACTATATGACTGAAAAAATTCTCATTTTTTATTGAACACCCGTTAATGATTGACTTGCACGGATAATGACGCCGCCAAAACACGCCTTTTGAGTACCCTATAGAGGCCCAAGGAAGACAATTTTAGGTTCCTAAAAGAGAGGGGTTGGTATCTCGTGACTTTTGTTATGTGCAGTCGTTTAATGTGTTTCTCCAAAAGTCTAGTATAAGAGTTTAATCTGCTTGTGTTTTTTTTCTTTATTTATTAGTTTGTGTTTGTTATGTTCCGTCATTTTGAGGAGTCTCATCGTCGTCCAATGGTAACCACTACCGGCCGAAAACAAAAAGAGAGCCCTAACCATATTGCACAAAGTCCTGATGCTTGCGACAACTACAGGGTGCGGCAGAAAACAATGCGAAAATGTTCAAACTTGAGTATTGGGTTAATTCGTGTAGCTAGAAATTAATTTCTGTCGAAAGTGTATTTGTTTATGTTTACTTTCAAGTGCTGCATCCAAACATTCTATTTGTTTTATTGCCAATTCATCAAAATGTTCGCGAAAGAAGTGATCACCAGTTTGTTGCTCGCCCAAAAGAAGCCGAAAGAGATTGCCAAGGTGGTAGGGTGCCATTTGGCAACAGTTTACCGCATAAAAAAGTCCCTGCAGGGTGGTCCTAAGCAGCGAAAGCCGGGAAGCGGACGTCCGCGCTTTGCACGCACGCCGAACGTGATCAAATCGGTCCGTGCAAAAATTGCTCGCAACCCGGTGCGTTCCATAAGAAAACTTGCAAAGGAAGCCAATATTTCGGAGAAATCCATGCGGAGAATCATCAAAGAAGACCTGCATGCATCTTCCAGAGCCAGAGTGAAACGCCACTTGATTACGGACCGGGTCAAGGAACTACGAGTGACTCGTTCCAAGAGATTGCTTGCCTTGTTGAAGAAGGAAAAAATGCTAATCCTGTTCTCCGACGAAAAGCTTTTCAGCATCGATGCTGTCGCCAACAGCCGCACGGACCGGTTCATTTCACCGCAGAAAATGGAGAACGTTCCGGAAAAAGTGAAATTCAAATTTCAAACCAAACATCTGGCTTGGTGGCGTCCAACGGTTTGAAAATGTCGCCGGTTTTCATTGATGCTGAAGTTAAAATCAATACCGAAGTGTATATTGGTATTTTAAAGGACCAAGTGCTTCCCTGGGTGAAGGCCAACTCCTCCGAGGACCAAAACGGTGTCCTACAGGAGGATGGAGCACCGTGTCACACGTCCAATCGAACCCAACAATGGTTGAACGATTACATGAAGTTTTGGCCGAAGGATTTGTGGCCCCCTAGCAGTCCAGATCTTAATCCGTTGGATTATTCGCTTTGGGCATATGTTGAAGCACAAGCCTGCAAAACATCACACCTTAGTGTGAAAACCCTGAAGTCAACCATAACACGCACATGGCAGTCAATGTCGGTGGACTACGTCCGAAAGGCATGCTCTGGCTTCCGGCGTCGACTCGAGGATGTTACTAATAAAAATGGAGGACACATTGAATAAATTTGTTTAAAAGAACTTTATAAAGATAACTGCACTCGAAAATGTTGATAATATTGTTTGAATTAGTTGAAAATGGGATTTGAAAGAAATAGATCAAATTTTCGCATTTTTTTTCTGCCGCACCCTGTATCCGATGAGACTACAGAATCCCATTTCCATGTTCCTCTGTCCAATCCATCCAAAAAAAAGTCACCCATTCTAAACTCTGCACACTTAGGAATTATGAATTTTACACGAAACGCAATTCATGTTTGTAAAAAGTCGGGAAACGTAAACAAAGATTTCGTGTAAAATTATGTCTACTGAAACTAACACACACGTAATTCGACAGAAGATGTGTTTGATTGAATTTATTTTCTCATCTCTTTCAACTCATTTTTACGTGCTAAAAGACGCTTGCATGTGTTGGTCTCAACAGACAGAAATTTACATGAAATTTTGGTAGTGTGTGGTAAACCGCGAATAAACGGACCTTGCACTTGGTTTTTTTCGCCGAGAATGCAACTGCCGATCATTTCGGCATTTCAATTTACTGCACTCTTAGAAAATATCATGTAAATTTAAATTTTCTTTGATGCACATGAAAGGAGCGGCCTGTAAGACATAAATTTGCGTCAGTTCTTAAATTTACAAGACCATAAAAACTCAAAATTATGGCTTACATGACATGACGTAAAATTAAGTTAAGGAACACAAAATGATATTTTCCCAATTCCGCCACTAATGATGCAAAAACGAATCGTTCATAGCACCCGTTTCAATATCAAGGGTATAGTCATAGACACCATCAGAAAAAATCAAGTTTCGGTAATCAAATTTCATAACACAAAAGATTTTTCAAGGGCATGTATTGTAGTGGTAAAAAAAACCTTATCTTAAAGGATTAATTTTGTTCCATCTTCTCCAAATGCGAGATCCGCTCCTTCGTTATCCCCAAAATGTGAACATTTTAATTAAATTACTGCAAAACCCGGCCGCTAGCCATCACCAAAATATATTTCAAGGATGCTACACACTTAGAAATTATGAATTTTACACGAGACGTAATTTATGTTTGTAAAAAGTCGGAGAACGTAAAGAAAGATTTCGTGTAAAATTATGTCTCCTGAAACTGACACATACGCAATTCGACGAAAGGTGTGTTTGATTGAACTTAATTTTTCATCTCTTTCAACTCATTCTTATGTACTAAAGGACGCTTGCATGTGTCGGGACAGAAATTTACATGACATTTTGGTAGTGTGTAGAAGCTGTTGTAAACGTAGCATCCGGGAACATGACTTTCAGTGAGATAGTATTTATTATTCTGGGCATCAAGGTAGGATTTAACAATACATCAAATAGAACATACAATTGAGTCATATTTATCATTGAGTCCATAAGTATTGAAGTGCAACAAGGACTACACCACTCGTAATATTCATTATTTTTAAGAGTGTGAGATTAAGTGAATAAATTACCAAGATTCGGCTAACAATTTATAATTTTACCGAAACTCAGCTAACAAACAAACATTAAACAGGGATATCAGCTGTTGGTGTTACTTTGCTGAGGTAAATTGAGTGTGCAAGTCCTGCTAATCATAGTATTAAATCATTACATTATACAAAAAACAACGAATTATCGGCTCCGTAAAGCTAACGCAATACATTTTTGAGTTTACTTTGGGGCAAAAAAAAATGTCACTAAGCAAATATTCCAGATCGATTGAAACCAAAACTCTCATTGAATGTGTGTAAATGAAATGAGAGCGAAATTCCATTGCATAGAACTTTTCAACAGAGCAGGTATTGTCAACTCCCAAACAAAGTCCGGAGAAACATCAAACTATGACCATTAAAAATATTGCATGCATGCACTAATGATCATCCTCGTCGTCATATTTAGTCAGACTACGAGGACCCTCTCATGCATGGAATTCAACTGAGCAGTCAACAAGCAAACAAACATCTACCAAATCCGTCTCACGACATGTAATCAAGCCAAGTAACACACAACTGAAGCGCGGGGTTCCGGAGGCGGGAAGAAAGGAGCTGGCGCTGATGGTTGGTGAAACTTTATCGACAGGGAAGATTATCCCTCCTATTTGTGCTGGCTGAGTGGTTTGTTGAGATGGAAATTTTGCGAAAGGATTAGGTATGACCTTAAGATTGATTGAACTAATTTGACCTATTTTTTTCGTTCAGAGCGCACTGATTGTAACACGACTCCATGACAGAACCCAGCACTTATGCATTTTAATTTCAGGTCGGTGTAGAACCACACTAGCTACTTGTTATATGGATTGAGCAAATTTTGACAAACTTTCGTTCGTATGTGGGGTAGATGGGATGTATTCATATAAGCATCCATAACTAAAGGGCGATACTGTCAAAATTTGGTCAATATCAACTTGACGTATTTCTTTCAATTTTGCATTTAAAAAACCTGAACACCCCTCATTTTGAAGGTGTGTGTGTAGAATGTTGCTCTTATTTTGATTTTGGAATTCACTCTTCAGTTGTCAAAATGCCGTCCAAGCAAGAAGAGCAGCGTATCAAAATTTTGCTCGCGCATCGCGAAAATCCGAGCTACTCGCACGCAAAGTTGGCAAAGTCGCTAAAAGTTGCCAAATCAACCGTTACAAATGTAATTAAAGTGTTTGGGGAACGTTTGTCGACAGCCAGGAAGTCTGGATCGGGGGGAAATCGAAAACCGGAAGCCGCTGAGACGACAAAGAGAGTTGCCGGTAGTTTCAAGCGAAACCCTAACCTATCTCTCCGAGATGCCGCAAATAAGCTAGGTGTATCGTCTACAACCGTGCATCGAGCCAAAAAACGAGCCGGACTATCGACTTACAAGAAGGTAGTGACTCCAAATCGCGATGATAAACAAAATACGACGGCCAAAGCGCGATCCCGGAGGCTGTACACGAAGATGCTGACGAAGTTTGACTGCGTGGTAATGGACGACGAAACCTACGTCAAAGCCGACTACAAGCAGCTTCCGGGACAGGAGTTTTATACGGCAAAAGGAAGGGGAAAGGTAGCAGATATTTTCAAGCACACGAAACTGTCAAAGTTCGCAAAGAAATATCTGGTTTGGCAAGCCATCTGTACCTGTGGCTTGAAAAGCAGCATTTTCATAGCTTCCGGGACTGTCAACCAAGAATTTTACGTGAAAGAGTGTTTGAATAAACGTCTGCTGCCTTTCCTGAAGAAACACGGTTGTTCCGTACTGTTTTGGCCGGATTTGGCATCTTGCCATTACGGTAAAAAGGCCATGGAGTGGTACGCCGCCAACAACGTGCAGGTGGTTCCCAAGGACAAGAACCCTCCCAACACGCCAGAGCTCCGCCCAATTGAGAAATACTGGGCTATTGTCAAGCGGAACCTAAAGAAGACCAAAAAAACTGCTAAGGACGAGCAGCAGTTCAAGGCAAACTGGCTTTCTGCGGCGAAGAAGGTGGACAAGGTGGCTGTACAAAATCTGATGGCAGGGGTCAAGCGTAAGGCCCGGCAATTCGGATTTGGAAAAGCGGAAGCCTAACTGAATATTTTTCCTGAATTTTATACTAATTGAACTTGAAAAAGAAATTTAATTTGATTTTTTAAATAAACGATTTCACCGATTTACACGCGTTTTCCCTTGACCAAATTTTGACCGTATCACCCTTTATAAGTTCATCAGAAGAAGAAGTGACTCTGCTCTAGTCGACTACGGTCGATGCAGTCAACGGTAGCACGGTAGTATTAGCATTAGCAAGAGCATCATCCCCCTATCCGAAACTTATGGATGCTGTGCTCTCACCTCGAGTGTCAACTAATAAATACATCTAGTTCAACCGTTTGCATGGTAGATAGTGCTTGGTTGGTTGCGCTTGAACTCTGTATTGGGAAGTCGTTGGGTGGAGAGAGAAAAGGGGAGTTGTTGTGATGTGTCAACTAATTTCGATTAACAAGATCCTTATAGCGGTGATTAAACAAACTTGGTTATTGGTGCAGTAACCCAGACCCTGGAGGGGTCGATAAATTGACTGTTGAAGCAGATTATGCTCAAATGATGTTGATGCTACGAGAAGCGGTGGCCTTTGCAGCAGATTTATGAAATGTTATTGACATGGGATAATCCTGACACTGAGTCAATATTTATAATAGTTAAATATAATCGTTAAAATTAATTTGCAATTGCAATTTCCCCTACTCACACAACATTGCAACTCATCTGCATTCTTCAACTGAATATCAAAGTCGAATGTCTAAAAAAAAAACAACACCCAAATGATCCCCATAAATGATTTCCATAAAAACGCCCACGCCAAAATCAAGACAGCTTCCACCGAAGGCGAACGAAGCCAATCCAATCAAATCAATCACCTGTTGGAGCTCGGCCCCAGCCGCACACCCCATCAACGTTATCATCGAATGGCAAAGAGCTGGGACGTGGGAGGCTGTTGTCGAGAAAAAAAAAGAGGTTGATTATTTAGCGATTTATCATTTCTCGGAAGCGGAGCCAAGCCCTAGCGCCATATTTTTCCTCGTTTTTCATGTCTCCTCTCTGTGGGCGGAAGGGCTGTGGTGTGATTGAGAAGATGATCGAAATTGTAACCGAACGAATCAATCAGCGGGCAGGCTTCAGAACGGAGGGGGAGCGTTGTGTGATGATGTTATGGAAAAGACGACGGAACGGCACGAAAAAATAAAACTTCCTGTATAGCTGTCAGTTTCGATTTCGACAAAGTTGGGCTACTTGATGATTTCATTTGTTCCAAATGTCCTGGTAGGGTTGTTTTTTTTTAATGGATGATGATGATCCGCAATTTTATATGTTGCAATATAACACACGCTTGTCCATAATTGATACCAGTAATGGGTTCAGAGGATTGGAGTAGGCGTTGCGGTTTTAATTTTGCTGTCACGTTTTATTTTGCACTAAATTTGGATTTTGAATATTATTTTATAGCTTTTGAATTTGATCCGTCATCAAAATGTCCAGTAGTATTTAGTAGCATCTGTTGAATGTGTTTTGTGTGAAGGTGATAGAGCCGTGAAAGTGTTTCTGTTTAGTAAACCAGAACAGAGGATGCAAGGGCTTCAAATGGTGAGTTGACAACTTCGAAGGAGGGTGCGACCGACCTCTCGTCCTCACAAGTTCCTACTTCACGCCTCCACGAGTAATCACAAAAGACTGCCAGCTGAAACATGGAGACGCTGGTTGGCGTAGCCTGGGCAATGTTGTCAATCTGACAATAGCGAAGTGAGCGGGTGCGACTGAACATCATGTACCTTAAGTCATATTGCATATTTCCCATTCTCATTTGATCAATAATTTCAGCACGGTTTGGAATCATTTTTGCATTCCAAAACCATGTAAGAGCCGGGAGCAACACGACAGGCATCAAAGGCTCAATTTGTTTTCAGCATTTCAGCATTACACTTAATTTTAAATTACACTTCTCAATTTCAACAACTATATTCATAAAAGACTGGCATGTGCTTATAAGCAATCTAGGGTTATATTTTAATATTGTGTTTAGTGGAATTATGGTAAGATAAGCCATTATTTCAGAAATCATCAAACCGGACTCTTCGATCACTCCAATTGCTATCTTTGAAATGTTACTAGAACAGTATAAAGAAAAATATTACAACATGTCTTATAAAATAATATCTTTCATTGAAATTTTATCTTTGATATTTGGAATGATCAATTCTGTTTTTAGCTTTTACAGGGCTAGAAGGATATTAATACATATCTAATTTTTATTTATTATTCAGTAACAATCCATTAAATCTATCATTTAAGTTTAAAATTTGAATAAGGAGTGTATCGAATATAAGCTATCCACATACATTTGCGTTGTACGCATGTATTTGTGATGGTTTTTTATGCTCTGAACACTGCATGCTGTGCGTTTGACTGTCAGCTTTCTTTTGTTTACTTGTTTGTGCGGTTCAAATTCTGCGTTTTCAAAATGTCGCGTATTGAAAAGGAAGTGAAAATTAAGGTTCTGGACACATGGCTAAGTGAGAAGGGTATTACTATGCGAAAATTGGCGAAGCGGTCTGGAATTCATCATGCGAGTGTTAAAACCATCATTAATAAGTTTGGGGAACACTATTCTTTGGATGAGCTACCAGGAAGAGGCAGAAAACCCGGTTCTTCCAACCCGAAACTGGAGCAGAAAGTGGTATCTCTAATCATGAAGAACAAATCAATGCCAATACGTGATTTGGCCAAAAAAGCAGGAACGAGTGTCGGAATGATCCAGCGTATCAAGAGGCGAAACCACCTGAAGACCTACAAGAAGCAGAAAATCTCGAAACAAAGTGCAGAACAGAAGAAGCGAGCAGCAACAAGGGCCCGGAAATTGTATTCGCGTCTTTTGCAGCGTCCGGATGCATGCGTTTTGATGGACGATGAGACCTATGTAAAGGAGGACTCAAAAACCCTTCCAGGTCCACAATACTTTACTGCCGTCGTTGGGGAGGATGTGAGCGATGCGGACAGGTCGATTCAAGTGGAGAAATTCGGTCGAAAGGTACTGGTATGGCAAGCAATACGTTCCTGTGGTTTGAAGTCAACCATTTTTTACACTACCGGAACTATAAATGCGGAAATCTATCGATCTGAGTGTCTCCAGAAGAGATTGTGGCCTTTATATAAGAAGCATAGTACACCTCCACTGTTTTAGCCGGATTTAGCATCGGCTCACTATGCCAAAACCACTCTCAATTGGCTTGCGGAAAAGGGTATGGATTTCGTTGAGAAAAATATCAATCCACCAAATTGCCCTCAGCTTCGACCCATCAAACGTTACTGGGCAATCGTGAAGAGGGTCTTCAAGAAGACTGGTAAGGCAGCTGGGAACATGCAGGAGTTCAAAAAAAATTTGGGCTCAAGCGTCCAAAAAATGCGATGCAACACTTGTCCGGAACTTGATGAAGAGCATTCGATCCAAAGTTCGAAAATTCGTGAAGGAATAACTTAAATTTCATCCGGTCTTCATTATGTTCAAGTTTAACCTCGTACAATAAAGGATCAAATTTTTGTATGAATAAAATATCGGTTTTCAACATAATTTTAAAGAAAGTTTGTGGATAGCTTATTTTCGATACACTCCTTAAATGAGCATTATTGTCGATAATGATATCCTAATTTTTCGTGTACAAAATATACTAAATGTTCAATAACTTATAACGGGGGAAAGGGAGGGACCTTCGGGGGCCCCAGTAAAAAGATTTGGGGAGGGGGGGTGGGGCTTGTTTTTCCTCTTTTTTTTGTGGGGGGGGGGGTGGTGGGGTATTTTTTTTTTATATAAGAGGGTATTATATCACCATCTTCATCAGTAACCAGAAAAGAGGATGCAACGAATACAGGATGGAAGCGCAATAAGAGTGTCAGTTGGCAGGTACACTTTTAGTTTATATTAGGAAATCATCGAAGGTAGGACTCACGAATATCTTTGTTGTTTTCTGCAACGAAACCGATTTTAACTATTTATTAAAAGGTTTTGGTTTTAAAAATGCATTGAATCAAAAAAAAGAATCTGGTTCCCCGGAAATTTGCTATTAAGAGAAGGAAGTTTTAGTTTGGCTGTATTAACAGAAATGCATATAAAACATTCCAGACTCATTGTAGAAAATTTGCGTCTTCGGAAAAGTTTCTCAATGCGTAACGAATCGTCTTTTGATATTATCATATTAGTTCCAAATCGTGCTGCAGAGATAGCGTTGCAGTCTTTCTTGGCCAAATGAAGCCCTAGAGATTGGCCGTCTTCGGTGAAGTTGATGAGAATGTAAAATGCAGTGACTGAAAATGATCAGATTAGTTCCTAATTTTGCCGCAAAGATGGCGTTGCTGTCTTTCTTTGCCAAATTAAGCTCTAGAGAGTTGCCGTCTTCAGCAAAGTTGTTAAGAATGTAAAATGAAGACATTTGAAATATCATATTAGTTCCAGATCGTACCAAAGAGATGGCACTGCAGCCTATCTTTGCCAATCCACCATCTCTGCGGCAAGATCTGGAATTAAGGGGACCCTCCCCTGGATTTGGGCAAAAATAAGGCAAAGTTTGTACTTTTTTTGTGGGAGAATGAAAAGGCGTACGAACTTCCGGTTTTGAAGATTAAATTTTATTATTATTCAAAATTTAAAAGAGATAAAAAAATTGTGAAAATTCAAAATGGCGATTTCCGTAAGCCTTTGCGCGCAAAACATAGGGCGACAACTTCAAGCCTGCAGCCTCTTGTAGTGGACAAATCTAGTTATCATTTCTGAAAGATAATAAAATTTTCTACGGTTGAACTTAAATTTATTGCACGGTGATCATTTGAACTGAAAAGTCTAATTTTTCGCTACTTTTTTTCATTTCAACCGTGTTCAAAAATTATAAATAATTAATTATTAATGCTAATTTTAGTTCAAACCGTACAAAAAAATTATAACCTTTCAAACAGTTATTTGATAGAAGAAATCGGATTAATAGTTCAAGCCCGGGGCTTGAAGTTAGATTGAAAAACATGGCTTCGAGAAGATCGCGTTCAAAGTTTTTCAAAGCCCCCGCAGCGCACATGAGACAGGTGTGTTCGAGACGCTGCCATTCAATGAATATTCATCGTATCATCGTAAAATCCTTCTACACATATATTCTACGAATATGTGGCTTTCATTTTTTGCCAAAAAAAAATCGATTTTTTGGTTCAAATTCAGGGGAGGGTTCCCTTAATATTATAATCTCACAAGACGACAAATGATATAGTGAAATATTTTACCGAAGACGACAGCTCTCACGAGCTTCATTTGGCAAAGATAGACTGCAGCACCATCTTTGCGGCAATATCTGGAACTAATATGATAATTTCAAAAGACGATAAATGATATATTAAAAAACTTTGCCCAAGACGGCAACTCTCGCCATCTCTGCGGCAATATGTGGAACTAATATGCCCAAGTAACACCGAAAACATAAATAGAAAAGTTATAATTTCTATGTGTCATGCTGTAGATCTATAAAAATGTAATTTGACTAGTTCAGTCATAAAGTTGTACGCTTCATGCAATTTGAGTCTAGATTTACTTATATGACAAATTGGTTCGTCATATATGTGTTTAATGTTTTTAAGATAGGACTTGTTTGTTTACTTCTGAAATCTTGCTCGCAAATTATGTTGTATATATGTAGCAACACAAGTCTCCCGTATTTCAGGAAACAAACATATTCAAGAAATGTCAAATGCCAACAAAACAATTAATGTATGTTTTGTTCGTGTCGCATTGGACCTCGAATGACCGTTTCTGTTTTTTTGAATAAGACTAATAACTGTTAAATATTTATTTATATCACATATATTTTTACCGCTGAAAGATTCAAAAACCTAATTCCATGGCCGAACCATGCCAGTATAATGAAAAATCTAATATTGCTGTAGCAAATTTCTTGTACAACATTATTTGCAACGGTACAGTTGCTAGAATTAGTATTAGCTAAAGCGTTATTGAAAATCATTAATAAATTTGCTTGAGTTGTTCTATGTTCAAATGAGTAACTATATCCTCTACCGCGTTGGTAATACATTAAATAACGATGGTAGTGTTTAAGGAAATTCTAATGATTCCATTTATCACATGTTGAAATGGTCGAGTGGTAAAAAGACCATTCTTGTAAGCTTGGAGTTCATGGTTCAAACCTGGTTCATGAATACCTTTTTTAAAACTGATAAAAATTTGTTCTACTGTAGCTTTAGATTTTTTGTTTATGATCAGTGTCAAACTTAAATTTTGTTTAACAGGCTCCACCTTGTGCGCTATTTAAATTCTATAGTAGTACCCAATAAGGTTTGCAATCACCGAAATGATAACATAATTAGTTGTCACATTAAAGCACTAATGCATACAATGAAACATTTCGTGTTAATGATGTGATAATGTCAAAAGGCGATAAATGTCATCATTTGCCGAAGACGGCAAATCTCTAGCGCTTCATTTGGCAAAGATAGGCTGCAGCGCTATGTCTGTGGCATTATCTGGGACTAATATGAAAATGTCAAAAACGACAAATTACATAATGAGATATTTCCTTCAAGGCTGCAACTCTTTACAACTAGTCTGGAATGTTTTGTATGCAATGATGTTCACACATCGAAATCAAAACCTCCTTTTTTTTTGTAGCAGATTCTCGGTGGGCAATCTTACTGGAAACATGTTTTTTTAATTCCCCATGTCTAAGTTGAAATTTCATAATTCTAGAAAGGGTTGAACTCCGGGTCAATATTGACCCTAATGTCTTATGTGTCAGTTTTTTTTTAATACCCGAGGTAGGTTAAGCTACCTTCATATTCAATGCCACACGCGTAACTGTCAAAAGTACAAAACATGTGTTGACACAGAAAGGACAGTGGAGCTACAAATATTTTGTTCCAATTGAAAAAGAAGCGCCTAAGGCCTGTACTCGAAACAAAGCAAGTATTTTTTGGCGAATTTGTCCACTGTCTTCTTCCTTATGTCTACCGAAACATCAAACCGTGATTTGGTAACGTAGAACTTCAGTCCCGGTATCTGCTTTGCGTCTGCCTTGATGTAGGTTTCGTCATCCATAACCACACACATCGGATTCGTTAACCACTCTCGATACAGCTTCCTTGCGCGGGATTTGGCCACCGTGTTTTATTGATCACGCCGGTTCGGTGCCTTGTGGACTTTGAATACATGAGGCCCAGCTCGTTTCATGGTTTACTGAACGAAGCAGGCGGAACACTTTGCCTTCAGAGCCGCGTCGCGAATCGAAAGGTTCGGATTACACTTGAAATAATCCAACACCTTCCGGGCCTTCACAGGGTCAGCTGTCTTCGATTTTCTTCCGCTTCCAGCCCGCCGCTCGGTCGTCTGGGACTCCTTGAACGATTTTACCACCCGAGACACAGTTGTATGGGTGATTCCCAGTTGTCTTCCGATCCATCTCATGGTCGCAGTCGGATTTTCCATGACGGCGCGCAAAATTCTCCGGGGATTTTCTTCTTGTTTCGATGACATCTCAATAACCACTGAACCGATTGTTATGAAATTTTGCACATGTCAACAATTCACTTCAAACTAGTTATACTAAGATCAATTTTTACCCACGGACAAAAAATTTACACACGGATAAAAATGGTGCATTTGTTTCGAGTACATGCCTTATCTGGTGGTTGCATGAATTATTGACAGATAATCTAAAGCTAAATCGACTCGAAATGTAATTAATAAAAATGGTGCAACCCTGAGGAGTCAGAAAATAAGAAGAATGATTAGTACTCGAGTATTAGTACACGACACTGAAGGAGTCTGCACATTGTAGACGAAATACGCGTATCTGTCAAGATGAGCAATAAAGGTAGTTGGAATTAAATGGAAATTACTAATCATTTTTCTTATTTTCTAGTTACAGGTATTCCACTGAACAGCTCACACTCTCCATAATTCCTGAGGAGTTGTTCATAGTTTGTTATATTTCTGACATGGGGCTTGATCCTTACTTTCAAGAATATCTGTCATTGAATCTGGGGTTGACCTCACAAGGCCATGGAGACTCTTGAGAAGTTATTTTATTAATGAGTATGAACTCACAACCGCCGAATGATCTATTATTTTTATTCCCGCTGACACCAGCAGTAATACCAACACGTACGAGTACGATAGAAGAGGAGCGGCGATTGGCCGGTCCTCAAGAAATTCATTTCGTTCATTGTACAAAATGATGTAATGAAATCATTTCACTAGATGCAAGCAACATTCTTAAAATCAACGAGACATTTATTCTATGAATAAAATCCGTGTTTACGAAACGAGCGTATATATTTTCAAAAAAATATTTTCATTGCATGAGTGGAAATCCCCTAAATCTCAAGCTGTCACGTTTCTCTCCGTTTGTGAAATTTTAGGTTAAAATGAATTTTTTTTTGTTCGATATGGGAAAAAACCGTCACAACTTGGCGAACAAGGTGAAAAATTTCAGTAAAATTTACTTGGTGGAAGGGGGTTTTCCAATTTCGACGATGGTATTCCTCCCTAAGTAACACATCTTCATGTTCTTATGTTGAGTAGGCTTTTTTATAACCAATAACTAGTTATATAAAAGTTTTTTCAACCGTTATAAAACTTTTGTGTTGCTTGGGTTCTGGGCGACCGATAATGGTGCCGTCCATATGGAACCTAAAGAAGAAAGGCGATTTTTCGGTTGAGCTCTTGCCATTATGGCATCCTGTTGATCATTTTTTTTAGTTTTCACTCACGCAATAGCTTATTGTTCGTTTAAGTCAGGTGCTGTGCGTTGTCGGAGGCTGTTATCACGCTCAATGGTGTATTGTTTAGCTTGAAATTGGTCGTCATATTTTATATTTCAACGTATTCTTGTATACCATTGAAATAAACCACCCACACTTGTGAGTGGCCCCAACAGCATGCTTACTGTTGGTTTGAATCGGTGCCAAAATTTGAATGACTTTAATGTGCATGTCTTTGCAAAGAATAAACCGGGCAAATAGTTAAATATCTTATTCGCTGTCGACGCCAGTTGAATTCAGCACACCGTTTACGAAAACGGAATCCACTGCAAACCCAACCGTTTTATCCAACATCCTAGTGATTTCTCGGGGAAATGCAGTGGACTCCGTGGCTTCCTTCAAAGCTAGTACCACGTCAATATATTACTACCCATTCCCTACTTGACCAGCATTTGGGCGAGGCCGGCGCCGTTATTCCCTTAGTTTGGGATCACTAGTTTTTACACCATGAGGATGTATGCTATTATCTGTTGGTTCTCTGTGTAATAACAGCTTAACTGGCAATAACGGAGTAGCAACCTCAGGCGGTCAATCATGCTCATGCTCATGAAATTTTTTAGAAGGTTTTAAATTTTGGTTTGCTCAACCACTTCGGTTGGACGCATCTCATAAGATTTAAAGTTACAAAATTATACGTTTCGCTCTTCTCCATCTCGCGGGTCAAATTTTTCACCTCGTTGACGGTGAGAGGGCTTATTTCATGCTATAAACATGCATGTGGGACCAAGAATTTGACCAGTAGTGAAAGTATCACATATTCTGTACATTTATTTCACTGCTACGTCGTAGAACGTTTATATAAAGGCACTAACATCAGGTGTGATACTGGCGGGTTATGTCGCAATCCAGTCTTAGAATTCTAGCTTCCAATCAAAAGGAAACGACTAAAAGTACACTTTTCTTTTTCGTGGCAACTTATGTTGTTGTTTATCCATTTGTTTTAAGGAATGAATAATCAAAATACCTGTTATGCTCATGGTATAATAAGTGAATGTAATTGCAAAATTTTCGAAAAGCGTGAATATTTTGATCATGGTAAATATCTGACTGTTCGAAATGAAGTACATAGCCGCAGAAAAGTTTTACTTTAGACTGACGATGACAAGCATGTTTATAAAAGATAGGACGCGAAGGCCCGCTGAGGAAGCACGAGCAGTAGATTGAACTTTTCCAAGTAGTTTATTTCAGCAACGGTGCGGACGGGTCCGCTCAGTGTTGGTATAGTATTTGACTTACTTTAAAAGGGGGGGGGGGGGGGGGGGGGGATGTTTTAATCACTGTAGTTCCATTTCAATTCTGGTTCAGGTCCATATCGGTTCCGTTTTGATTTAGTTTCGGCTCCATTTCGGTTCTATTTCGGTTCCGTTTCGGTTCCGCTTTGGCTTCGTTTCGATTTCATTTCAATTTCGTTACAATTCCATTTAGGTTCTATTTCGGTTCCGTTTCGAATCCGTTTTGCTTCCATTTCAATTCCATTTCGAATCCGTTTCGGTTCCATTTCAGTGTAATTTTGATTCGATTTCAATTTAACTCAAGTTCAATTCTCATGGTTTCATTTATTATTTTTCCTATGCTGTCAAGGTAAATAAAACTAAATAGCTCGAGGCTGTAAAATGAACGCCATTGACATAAGACAACCTGACTGACTGACCCTTATAACACACTTTAAAATGGAACTTCATTACATACTAATTCAAACTTTCAGGATTATTATTAGAAGATACCGCAGTGCTGTAAATAGCCAACATAGGCGCACCATTGCAATTGAGGGTTGTCTAGAAATATCATTCGCTTTTTGATTAATAAATATAATGCATACTCTTGTTGCAATACTTCTTGGGGTTAACTTTAGTACTACTAGTTGTCAAAATTGACTACATTAAAGGTCTGAATGTCGTCCCTAAGAATTATTGCTTGGCAATTTACATGTCTTTATGAAATCTAATTACTACTGCATACGGCCTGGAGATGACTTTAGCACTTAGACGGCACTTTGCCCCGAATTATCATCTCCGGGAAACATTAGAAATCATTAAACAAAGCTCGTAACATCTAGGATAGGGTATTAATTTGAGCGTCCATTTAACGACTGCATAACAAAACATCATCGCGGGAAAATTGAAACTGAAATTTTGAAAAGTACTACGGTCCAATACTAATTACTTCAACAAGTGCTCAAGCGGCCAACTTTCACACTTAGAAATTATGAATTTTACACGAGCGTAATTCATGTTTGTGAAAAGTCAGGGAACGTAAAGAAAGATTTCGTGTAAAATTATGTCTCCTTAAACTGACACATACGCAATTCGACAAAAGATGCGTTAGATTGAATTTATTTTCTTTTCTCTTTCAACTCATTCTTATGTGCTAAAGGACGCTTGCATGTATCTTTTACCTCTTATGAAGCGCTCTTAAATACCAAGGCCACACACTACCAAAATGACATGTAGATTTCTGTCTCCTGAGACCGACACATGCAAGCGTCCTTTAGCACATAAGAATGAGTTCAAAGAGATGAGAAAATAAATTCAATCAAACACATCTTTTGTCGAATTGCGTATGTGTCAGTTTCATGAGACACAATTTTACACGAAATCTTCCTTTACGTTCCCCGACTTTTTACAAACATGAATTACGTTTCGTGTTAAATTCCTAATTTCTAAGTGTGCAGTTATCAAGTTATTCGTTACTGCTCGGGTTATCTAGCGCACTCTACATTGCTGCTGTATAAGTTGAAGTTTGTTTACAAAAAGTATTTTCATATTTATAGCAGCTAAAGCGTTTGATGAAATATGCAGTTGATTTTCAAACATGACTGAAAGTTGTTAGTCCAATTTTTTTTTGATTGACCGTCTTAATTGGTCATCCGAATCTGTGGTAAGAACATGTTAGAGCTTGAAGTGAATCAGCCAATTTAATAAAAATAATAGTTCATTCTGAATAGCGCTTTGGCTTTCCAATTGAACGTTTTCAAAAAATGCTTTTCAATTCAAGATTTAAAGCACGTGCTCTGTTCTTGCTCAAAACCAGGTGAATACCTTTAATCCGTTGGTTTGACCGGGACACGAGGCCAGAGGGGAACGAATGTGCCGAGTTCAAATTGCACCGACAACGAGCAGGCGGACTCGCTTTCATTTGCTCTAATGAAGTGGAATTTCGGTGCAATGCAATGCAATGAGAATGGGAATTTCTGTTTGTGTGGGGATGTATGTGTGTTTGGTGGAAATGAGGAATTGCGATGAGAATGAAAAGTGAACCCCGACCAAGATACACCAAAGAAGCATACAAGCTGGTTGGGGTGCTGCCCTAGAAACATTCAACATACGATAAATTCGGCAAAAATCGCTACTTGTATGCACGATCCTCGTCCGGGTGTGTTTACTTATGCACGCTAGAGTGGTTCAGAATCTGTAAAACTCAAATCTATTTTGGACAGTTCGAACCAAACTAGCGTACATCGAGGATGGTTTCACCGTCAATCGATTCAAGGACAGGGTTTAGAGTTGTTGTTTGAAGCAAAAGTACAGCGAAGGTAGAAGGAAAAGGGAAAGGGTCAGCCATTCAAGGATAGCCTTGTAAGGTGAGATAGGTTGTCTTCTATTGTTCCATAGAAATTGTAGCGTGGCTGTTGGTTTTTGGGATTATGCAATTAGTTGGAGAGGGGTGGGTGGATTCTAGCTCGGCTTTTGTACATCTAACATACAAACACGTACACCGCTAAACAACGCACTCACTTTGCCCAGCTGCGCGGGGAGGGCTGTGCTGGTGTTGGAGTTGTTGGTGTTCTGGTCGTCCGACTTGACGTAGATCTGCCAGGTGGCGTCCGAGTGGAAGCTCTTGTCAGCGGCATAGCACCGCCAGAGACACTGGATCAGCATGGCCGCTGCCGGGATTTGTCGGTTGAAGTGCTTCTGACGCTGCTTCTGTTGAACTTTGAGCGCGAAGCCGGAACCGAGAATGCCCTGCAATGGTTGATGAATTGGGGATGTAAAGAGGCTACGAATTCTCCATTACCGACAAACTTACCGCCGGAAGTGCGAAGAACGAGATTGCAAACACGCTGAAACAGGACGCCACTATTTTGCCCATCCATGTCTGCGGAACTGTATCGCCGTAGCCAATTGTCGTAACGGTGATGACGCCCCACCACAGTGCATCGGCATAGCTGGCAAAGTCCTGTCGCCCGTCCGGACCAGTGACGTCCTTTTCCGCTAGGTACACAAAATACGAGCTAAATATTAGCCCCAGGAAACCAATGTACAGCGTCGTTATCAATTCCTATTTGGGAGAAGAAAATGCTTGATTAATGGGTCGATTCATCGATAAAGGACGCGCCACCAACCTGCCGATGAATGAAAACGACGGATCCCAGCAACCGCCAGGTGCCACCCTGCCGATCCACGTGCAGCATCCGGAGGATCTGCAGAAACCGGATGCCTCGGATGGCACTGGTGGCGAACACTTGTCCATTTGAGCCAACTGACAGCACAACCATCGATGCTACTACTACTATTAAATCTGAAAGTGAAAAGAAAGAGCAGAAACATTCAAGAGCATTAAATTATTATCCTTTGCTGCTTAATCGTGGAATCAGTAGAAAGAGTGTTCAAAGCAAAAAGCGTATTTTTTGCATAATAAACAGGAATAACCCCGTAACGACGTCCCCACTCTCGAAATCTTCCGGACGCAAATGACTGGTTGGCAGTCCATTAAAATAATAAATGCAAACGAGTCTACTAATAAGCATAATTGAAAGGGTTTGAGACAGTATGCAGTTGGGACGGAAGTTGACTTTCTGTTCTCCACTATCCAGTTGTGGCTGTGGTGGGTAGGAAAAATACTCTTCTGGTGCATTTTAGATGTTTAGTCAGTGCGTGTTCCACCAACAAATATTTGCATGTGTACATTTCTATGATTGATCAATTTCCGACCGGTTGTCAAGAAGCACAATCGATGAAATTTCTCACAATATCATCAAATTTGAATAAATGCATCTATGGAAGAGACAGTATCATCCATTACTAGAAAGCATCCGAAGGACGAGCTTCAAACTCGAATCTATAAATGCTGCAGGTTCTCGTTCCCATCCTGCCATAAGCATTGGAAGCTTGATTGGGGTAGAAAATGAAGGATCACCGAAATGGATAAGCGAGTTTCCATTTCGTTTATGCAATTTGCAAGATGATAGATGAGAAGCAAAATGAACTGAACTTGGACTAGACCCCCCCCCCCCCCCATACCCCCGGGTCTTTCGTTGAACTGCAAATGTGGTCGGAAAATATAAATTTTCCATTCCCGTCTGTAGCCACGGACTGCATTAGGGCTCAACCTTCAAGTTGAACCTTGTCATATTTTATTATTATTTCGCCCTTGGGAGCATTCGGGTCTGCGAAGTGCTGCACTCTAATCAGTATTATTTAAGCCACCTTCAAATTTTGCCTCGGTCTCGTTTGCGCTAGGAAATTATTAATAATATGCAATTTAGGACCTCTCGGAAATAAACCAGGCAGCTGCACGGCAAGCCCCGGATTCTCACCACCAGCAGCAGCTGAAAATCGTAAAACAAACTAGAACTTTGCGTAATAAAATAAAAGTGGTGTTGGCAGCTTCCTCCCCGGGAAAATAAGTTGGCAGTCCCTGCGGATATTCAAAACCACGGTAAATAGAGGTGAGCGCTGGTGTATTGACGGAATCGGAAGAATAACGGAGCGCCATGAAAATTGTGGATGAAATCTTTTCGAGGTACTGCCCAAATTTGAGTGTGGGGGTTTGTTTTAGAGGAAAGCTAGGATCGAAATGTCTTCTTCATTGTCAATCATAGTTTAATGTTACATCCACATGTTATTTTAACGTGACATGTGTGTCAATCTATTGGTTAACTCATTTTAGGTGATATTGGAAGATTTGCTTAGCATTTTCGAAGTTTTGTGGCGTGAATCTAGCAAACTATCAATATAGACTGTGCCAGAAAGTATAAGCACACTTTCAAAATAACAAAAAAGTCATGTTTTTTTTTTTAGTTTTAATAATTTTATTTGGGAAATCATATTTGTATTTGTGTTTTATATGATATTTTACTCTCGTTTAATCAAAATATTTAATCATAGCCAAGACTCCTAACTTTTCCTCGAACATGACCCATAAGCTTCTGCACAGTGGTACTTCCCACCATTTTGACCACTTTTGGCCAATCTTTTTTAAATTTTTGGATGTCGTCCGCTGGTTTTATGAATTTTCGAAGCTTTGCTTTGGTTAAAGCCCAAAAAGTCTCGATTGGCCGTGCCTCCGGGCAGTTCAGCGGATTCATGTCTTTCGGCACGAAACATACATTTTGACTTTTGTACCATTCTAAAGTGTCCTTTGCGTAATGACATGACGCCAAATCAGGCCAAAACACTACTTGACCTTCGTGCTGCCTGATCATCGGCAATAATCGCTTCTGGAGACATTCCTTAACGTATTTCTGAGTGTTCATCGTCTCCGTTGTGATGTACGGACTAGATGTTTTACCACACTCGCATATTGCCTGCCAAACCATAACCTTCTTACCGAATTTTTCGGTAAAAATTGCCTTCTCCGTTTCGAGGATGTCTTTGTCTTCGCTTACAGTATAAAATTGTGGTCCGGGAAGCGTTTTGTAATCCAGTTTCACATACGTTTCATCGTCCATTATTATACACCCAGAATTTCTACACAATAACGAATCGTAGAGTTTGCGGGGCCGTGGTTTCACGGACGTGGCCTGTTTTGGGTTCCTTTTGGGTTTTTTCTGCTTCCGGTATGTTTTTAGCCCAAGTCTTTCCTTGGCACGCATGACGTTACTCGACGAGGTCCCTAGTTTTTTTTCGCAACATCCCGAACGGAAGTCACTGGTTTTCGCTTGTAGGCATCCCTGATCTTTTTATCGATATCCGAACTAACAGGACCGGATTTCCGACCACTCTTCGGCGTATCTTCAAACGTACACTGTTCTCTATATTTTCGAATCGCAGATCGTACCGCTCCGATGCTTACACCCTCTTCCTTGGCCATTTTTCTTAAGGAGAGTCCGCTCACAGTGCACCATTTGTGCACGATACTTTTTCGTTGTTCCGGAGTAAGACCGCGCATTTTGATAGGTAACACAAAACTGAGCACTTTTTTGATGCTATGTCATTCAGAAATGTGCAAACAGAAGGACGCAGCCAACACATGTTGACATTTTTCATTATATTCAAAGTGACCGTTAAAATAAGGTGTACTTATACTTTCTGGAACAGTCGTTATTTCACTAAAAAAAACCGTTGTCATGTTTCGCGTTTCCGCAGCCTCCTATGTTATGCCATTAGTTGTCGTGATCAAAGCTATCTTTATTTGTATCTGTATTCGTAGTTATTTACCATACTTGCAGAGTAAGGGTTACACTTATAAATTTCTACAATCGGATTTCTCGTTGTTCGACCACATTATACGACATCAGTTTCAAAAAGGCAAGAGAAAGCAATCATATATACAAAATAATTTTTTTTTAAAATCTTTATTTTACGTCGGCCTATTTCCTCACATGGTGACAATCACCGACGCCAGGAAGACGACTCCACCACCTGGACCTAACGACTCATGAATATGAACCGGGACCAACGGCTTTACTTCCCTTCCGAAGGAAGACGTGACCAGATTTTTTCACCTCAGAAAAACCATCACCGACGTTGACTGGGATTGAACCCAGACCCACTGGGGTGCAAAGTAACAGTCACGCTTACCACTACACCACCGACGCCGGCTACAAAATAAATAAACTAAACAAAAAATAAGTAAACCCTTTTCAACAATTCAACGCTCATCCCAATCATGTTAATTTCCTTCATTGCGCCAGCTCATAGATTCACAACGGAATCTTGCTGCTGTATGAATAGATTTCATATCAGATGGAAACAGATTCCACAATATAATTGCACGCACAAAGAAGGTATTGCTAAAATGACTTATAAAGAAGATTGTGTGGACCATAATGTATAAATCTAAATAAAGTAACATAGAAACGTAATTTAAAGAAACTATAAAAAGAACATCCCAGTAGTTGCCGCTGTAAATGGGTTACGCTACAGAATCTAGATAAGTTGAAAACCCAACGAACACGGTGGTTTAACGATACTTAAAATTAAAATTTACTCTGATCCGAGCGAACACTGAGCGAACAAATCGAGAGGAATTCATTCCAATATCGTATGGAAATTCGCCACAAGATATTACACCGTGTCCAATATATTCTCATACAAAATAAAACTCTATTTCAAATCGATAATCCAGATTTTATTGATAACTTTACTTATTGTATTGCAATATAATACTGATCAACTACAGCATATGTTTTGGAATAACACCGCCTTTAACCTTCTTGACCAGCTCCAGACGTTTTTCGAAACCGTCACAGGCACGACTTCTATCGGCATTTCGTCCCAAATTCGTTGGATTACGGTTTTGAATTGGTTCATATTAGACGCCTTGTGGTCATTTACTTTCGCCAGCATGGATGACCATACGAAATAATCCAAGGGATTCAGATCTGGTGAACTGGGAGGCCATTCATTCTTGTCCAAAAAGTCGGTCAAATTTTCTCGGCACCAGCCCTGTACGAGATTTGCAGTATGCGATGGCGCTCCGTCCTGCTGAAACACATAGTGATCATCTCCAAACGCCTCTTGTACATATGGCTTGACAACTTTCTCCAAAACTTCCGTTTTATAATATACGGCATTCAATTTAACGCCTTTTTCGATGAAAACCAGTGGTAATTTGCCTCGCTTGCAAATTCCTCCCCAAACCATCACTGACGCAGCACTTTGGAACCGTGGAATATTCCTATCACTCTCTGGAACAGTTCTCTGTCGTTCTGGACATTGTGGGATTGTTGCAAGACGAATAACTTTTCGTCGGAAAAGATAAATTCTTCCCCACCGTGCCGCGACAAAAGCAGACTTGCTCTTTCGAGTCGTTTCTGCTTGGAAGGTTCCGAAATTCCGTGAACTTTACGTTTTTTGAAAGCTTGGAATCCGGGGTCATTTTGCAGTATATTGTGCATTGACGATCTCGAAACATTCAGATCTGCGGCCATTTTACGTACAGAGCGCTGTGATTTTCGTCTAATCCGTTCCCTGACCACTTTAACAACTCGTGCAGTCCGCACCGTACGAGTACGACCGAATCTCTTCCGGTCATCCAACGGGCAGGTGTCGCGGTACCTTCGGATGGTTCGGTACACAAAATTCCGCTTTACTCCGAGGTTTTTCAAATTTCTGGAAATAGCGCCCGGGCGCTCACCTTTCAAGAACTGTTTTATCACCACAGCACGAAACTCCTTCATCGCTGGTAAAAGATAAACACCGAATGAAAACAATCGGACATAACCTAGAAGCGTTTGTATAAACATAGTGCAAAACAACACCAACACATACGTGAAGCATGTTGAGTAGTTGCACGACACCAATGCAAGGAAAAAGTGTATGAGAATACAGTCACCGCCAAAATAAAGTCCCCACTTTTCTCACGAACACGCTTCATCTCTGAATTCATTGAAAAACTCATTATATCGTATTCATATATTTTTTTAAGCATGATAATATTATAAGATGCATGTGTATTTTTGCAATGGATAATACACATTTTTGCAAAATCATTTTTTGAACCGTACGTGGTGTAAATTTGGTGTGTCATAATAAAGTGCCCAATTGAAAATATATTATGTGCCTTATCTCGTTTTTATCGAGAAAGGTGAATCGCATCGCAAGATTGGTGAAAAGTATGGATACAGCAAAGCAGCGGTTACCAAACTTTTCGCAAAGTACAAAACCTATGGTTCTGTAGCTGATCGCCCAGGAAGGGGAAGGAAACGTAGAACAGATTCCCGAACAGATGCGAGAATCATTCGAGAAAAGTGATTCAACAACCGATCTCGGACAGTACTCTACACAAAAGGATCGCTGAACACGGTATGAAGAGCAGGTTGTGTAAGAAGTTGCCTTTTATTAGCAAAGTCAACAAAGCGAAACGACTCAAATTTGCTCGGGAACATGCTGATAAACCTTCAGAATATTGGAAGACTGTTTTGTGGACTGATGAGTCCAAATTCGAGTTGTTCAACAGCAAAAAATGAGCTCGTGTATGGCGTGGACCTGGAGAGGCGCTTCATGATCGACATATCCAGGGCACAGTTAAGCATGGTGGAGGGAACGTGATGGTGTGGGGGTGTTTTTCTTGGGCGGGTGTTGGTGCTTTGGTAAAAATCGATGGTATTATGACAGCAGATTCCTACATCGACATATTGCGTGAGAATTTGGAGGTTTCGTTGGTTAAAACTGGGCTCGAAAACAAATTTGTGTTCCAGCAAGATAATGACCCAAAACATACCGCGAAGAAGTCAAAGGCATTCTTCCGTTCCTGCCGTATTAAACCTATGGAATGGCCCCCACAGAGTCCAGATCTGAACCCAATAGAGAATCTGTGGGCCATCTTGGATTCACGAGTTGATAAGACAGGAGTTACCAACAAACATAACTATTTTCAAGCTCTTGAGAACGCCTGGGAAGATCTTGACCCACAACACCTGAAGAATCTGGTGGAGAGTATGCCGAAACGTTTGCAAAAACTGTTGAAGGCCAGGGGAGGACACATCAACTACTGATCACTCAACAGACTGGATCTACAACTTGTTTTTTTTTAAAGAAAATAAGAAGTGGGCACTTTATTTTGACATGCATAATTTCTACTATAGTTTAATCTTTCTTGAAGAAAAACATGAATTTGCAGGACAAGTGTTTTTTTTTTGTACCAGACAAGAAAAGAACATAATAAATATGCCATCAAAACAACAAAACTTAGAATCTTTCACTTATTTTACAGTTTTCTGCACAAAAAGGAGAAACTGGGGTAGATGGGCACTTTTTTCTGGCGTTTCTGACTGTATATTGGACACGGTGTATTGCAAATTTCATACGATTTTCTAATGGAAAGAAGTTCATAGGACGATCGTATGAAAATTTTCCTCATAAAAAAGCTGCAATCGGGATTAGAACCATGAACCTCGGGATCCAGATAGAGATGGGCATTCCGCTCCTGAGCTGTTCCACTGAATCGATTCGTTTCAGTGAGCTAATGACAACCAGCTATTTAAAAAAGAATCGCAGCTCACCAGCTCACCCGTTCTCACCGTTCTCACTGTCCGCTTTGCTTTCCTGTGAGCTGAACAATTATAGGGTTTTTTTTTTTCATTAGCGCAAATTCTCTCCGGGCTCGCTCTCTTTCATTTAATACAGCGCCATTATAAAGCTTTCGATGGATTGTTTAGTACAGATCGAAACACAACAGTGCTGGCTAGCATACTCTACAAATAGTAGAATGAAAAACGTAAAAGTGATTGGTCAAATGAAAATGCAGAAGAGAAAAAGAGAAGAGAGCTGTGTAAAGTGAACTGATTCCCTTTTGTTTTATTTTTTCCACAAATCGCCGAACCGGCTGTCAGTTTGCGAAGCATAATCTCACGCAACGCAAACAGGAGTAAGTTCCAAAATAGACGAATCTAACTAGTTCTACTGTGTTGGTGCTAGTATTTACTCTAAGTAATCTAAAATCCATTTCATTTTCGAATACTCATTTAAAAATAAAGTCAAATCCTTTTGTTAATTTTTTAACTGAATAATAAATGCATGGCGAATCTCACTGAGTGGTGAATCAAACATCTCGATTATAGTTGGTTAATTGAATAAGTAAATCTTGTAATCTTGTACTTCACGTGATCAGATCACATACTCAAATCGATCAGACTAAAAACAAGTTGTGAAGTATTTTCTAGGCTAAAGCTTAATTTTATCCATAATAGAGACCAATAGTAACCTAGTCTAAGGTCTGTATCCACATTAATCCGGACACCTTCAAATCATTGTAACTTTTGAAATATTGCACGTAGGAACGAAAAATTTCACTGTGGTATAGCTGAGAGTCTATGATGAAAAAGACTTTAATTGATGTTCACATTTCATGTTTAGTATTCAAGATGGCGACGAAAGAAAAACAAGTGCGCGAGCGAATTTTGTACGGGCGTACGGCAAATCCTGGCTTGTCAATACGGGACCTTGTAAAAACATTGGATTTGCCTAAATCCACTGTTCACGATGTGCTCAAATCATTTTCGGAACGTTTCACGGTGGAGAGGAAACCGAGAAGTGACAAAAACATTGGACGCGCTGATCCTGTCATGGACCGAGAGGTGAAAAGGATATTAATGAAAAACCCAAATCTCTCCATTCGAACGGTGGCTCGTAAAATAGGGATGTCGCCTGGTTTTGTCCAAAAATCAAAACAACGTTTGGGACTTAAGTCGTATAAAGTAAAAACAGTTCCAAATTGCAACGACAAACAGAACTTGGCAGCAAAATCAGGGGCTCGACGTTTGTACTGCGAATATTTGATGAAGTTTTCATGCGTTGTTTTGGACGATGAAACTTATGTCCTGGGGGATTTCAAGCAGCTTTCAGGGCTGGCTTTTTATTCTGCTTAGGCCAGAAATGCTAAAGCCGAGCAAGTCAGAACAAAGAAGGCATCGAAATTTCCCAAAAATACCTTGTGTGGCAAGCAATTTGCACGACAGGCACAATCAACAAGGAGATCTATCAGAAAGAGTGTCTGCAGAAGCGATTGCTACCCTTCATCAAAAGTCACAAAGAAAAACCTTAGTTCTGGCCCGATTTGGCATCATGCCACTATGCTAAAACTGTGATGGAGTGTCACCAAGCAAATCAAGTGAACATTGTACCAAAAACCTCAAACCCGCCAAATTGCCCAGAGCTACGACCAATCGAGGATATTGGGCTCTGATGAAGTGGAAGCTTTCTGGAAAGAAGCAAGAAATCAAAGACACCAAACACTTCCAACAAATTTGGACAAAGACGGCTTCTACGATTTCTGAAGAGTCTGTACAAACCCTAATGGACGGAGTTAAGCGCAAAGTTCGAAAATTTTATGCAAATACCGAATAACTATGTTTTGTCTTCACGAATTGTTAAAACATATCTCATGAATCTGAAATAAACAACCACGACGGAAATATAATGCGAAATTTATGATTTATTCATGTTTTGAGGTGTCCGGATTATTGCGGATACAGACCCTAGTCACTTTCACACTTGTGCGTATGTTGACGTCACAAAATCAAAAGAGCTGGTCAAAAGAATCGATTTATTGCGATGAGCTGATCGGCTCAGATTCGCTCTTTAAAATGAGCTGAATTGCCCATCTCTAGATCCAGAGGCGAGTCACAATTCAACGGGACTAAACGCTTTGTGGTTCATGGTACCGATCGTATGAAAATCGTACGGATAATGTCCTGAGTGTAGGAAAAATGCGGTACCAAAAGAGATTTAAAAATCTTACGTTTAGTGGAAACATGAAGCATTCCTGCACTGAGTCGTAAATGCCGTTAGATTTCGCCACATTGTGCATGTATATGAGAATTCAATTCAAGATTTGTTTGGAAAATTACACCAAGATTGCGAACTTTGCCGACATACTCTAATATCTCATTGTTAATAATTAAATCGGGTAAAATTGCCCGAAACCTCCGTCCAGAAATAAACATGGCTTTGATTCTTGAAGAATTAATGGGAAGCAAATTACTCAAGGGCCACTGCGCAATCCTTTTCAGATCAGAGTTAACAAGTTGTGCTATATTTCCCAAATTTGCTTCTGTCGGACAAATGTACTATTGTACATCATCCACAAACTTGTGAATATGACAGAATTTTAAAACTGATGGTAAATCATTTATAAACAAGGAAAATAAAAGTGGACCCAAGACAGATCCCTTATACCTTATAAAATATTGATTGTACTAGATTGACACCCATTAATTTTCACTACTTGAGTACGTGAATTTAAGTAAGATTTCATTAGCAAAACAGCGCTACGACTTAAATCAAACTTGTAAGATAATTTGTGCAGAAATTTGAGATTGAAGACTTCGTAATTGTTTTTAGAAATCAATAATTGCATTGTCCTTGTATTGGTAAATCTATTTGAACATATGTGTACGAACATGAAAATGAAAATCTAGTCTTAAGCTTACCACTACACGTATATCCGTGTTTGAGACGTGTGTTCTCGTTGGAAGTATTGAAATTTCCTGATAAATGTTTATTTTTAATAACTCACGAGGTGAAATTGCTTGTGTATCGTTTTTCGATAAATGGCGTTTTTTGTCTCATGTGAGATGTTGTTTTCGTGGGAAGTCTTAAGATTAACATTAAAATTATTCACTCACGATCATGAAATTCAATGATACGATTTAAATACGGCGAGACTATCAATGATCGTGTGATGGTAATGAGCTACCAGATGACTAAAAGAACACCGAGATAAGTTGTATACCAAAATAATGATGGGGGGGAACTGAGGGTTAGTTTGGTATTTTCTTTCGACTCTTTTTTTCATGTTAGATGTTTAGAACCATAGAAAGATTTAACCTTCCCCGGCTATTAAAAAAAAATGACACATAAGACATTAGGGTCAATATAGACCCGAATTTCAACCCTATGTGGAATTATGAAACTTCAACCTAGACACAATTCTTGTACCCCATTTGAAAGGTTACGGTCACAAAAACGGATAAGCGGTAGAAAAATCTGGTTTCAGTTACATTGGCCACCGGGAATCTGCTACAATGGGAAGGATGTTTTGATTTCGATGTGTGAACAGAATTGCATATTGAACAGTCCAGACTAGTTGTAGAGAGTTGCCGCCTTGGACAAAGTTGCTCAATGCGTCAATTGTCGTCTTTTAACATTATCATATTTGTTTCAGATCTTGCCGCGTAGATGGCGCCGCTGTCTATCTTTTCAAAATAAAGCTCTAGCGAGTTTCTGCTTTCTACAAAGTTTCATATTAGTTCAGGATCTTGCCGCAAAGATGGCGCTGCAGTTTATCTTTGTCAAATGAAGCTCTAGAGAGTTGTCATCTTGGGAAAAATTTCTCATTGTTACATTTGTCGTTTTTTGACGTAATCGTATTAGTTTCAGATCTTTCAGCAAGAGATAAAACTGTTGTCTATGTTTGTCAAATGAAGCTTGAGAGAGTTACCGTCTTAGGCATAGTTTTTCGATATGTAAAATGTCGTCTTTTGCCATTATCATTATTTCAACCATATGTAGTTCACGAGAGATGCCATCGTCAGAAAAGTTATTGAATACGTCGAGGATCGTCTTATTTGCCCAAGTAGCACACAAAACATCTTTAATAATCAACACTTAGTTTTCATGTTTCATTTTAGTTAATCTGCAGTAACAAAAAGCATATTTTGCTACAGCAGAGTTTATTTAATGTATAAGAGATACTAGATATTTCATTGGTGTTGCTCAAATGGTTTGCCAAGACCATTCAAAACAAACATTGGAGTAAGTCGAGACCTGTTTGTCTTTGTAAACTTGCAGCATAGTAAACTGCATAGTAAGTTGCATACTTAATATTTTCCAGTGTATGTTATGTTTATTATGAAGTTATTTTGACCTCCAGTGCAACATAACAAATTAGTTACACTCTTGTTCCAATGAAACGTTCTGATACTTGAGGTTTTCAAAATGCGGTTTTTGAGCAACATGCGCAACATAATGAGAACGCAACATAAAGCCAATGACTAACGTTATGTTCTTGCAACGTTCAATTGCACTTTACCACAACAGTGGTGACGCTTGAAATATATCCGAAAAAAATTCACACTACCGACCACATGTGTTTTGATATGAATGAAAGGTTGTTAATATTGTTTAGGCCTAACAAAGAAAATGGCTTGAAGTGTTCATTAGGCAACCTATGTGAGATATGATTTTATAGTAGTGGCTATTACTATATAACTTTTAAACAAGGATCACTCAAATAGCGAGGGCATAATATTTTCATTTTCGGCTGCCCGAACTAATTAATATAAATAAATCTCCAAAGCTACCAACTGAAGCTACCAGCTGAAATAAATTTTCTTCCCAAACAAAATAAACAGTTGTGAGATTACGAGTTGTGCGTAGTGAACATTAGCTGTTTTGTTTTTGAATAAATTCTGTCAACTTTCTACATTAATACAAAATCAATGATTTCACAAGAACCCCGTAGACCCAATTTTAAGGGCAAAAATATAATCATAATGGAGTTGTTTTAAAGTTGTTCAGTATAAATTTGTTACATGAAATTTTGTGATGAGTTAAGCGAATAAAGTTTCAAATGAAATGCTTAAAGTAACAATAAAAATTAAATTTATCAAGATTGGTTTTAACGATCAACTTAAATTATGAGACGAAGTTTTCGTCTTTTTAAAATAATTTATAAAACTGCTTATGGTTCAGAACAGGAAACAACTTTTTAGCTCCTTTAAGCAATCATACGATTGAATTTTTCTGGCTAGTGGTTTTTCGTATATTCTTTGAACAAATAAGCCGCTATTAGTTTAATTTAATATTAAATTTATTAATATTTAACTATGTGGAATTCAGTAGTTTTTAATGCTGAGTAAATTAGGTGTAACGTTAACAAAGAAAACTCACTATCAAACTACTAATATGGCTATTGTTCAAATATCTATAATTTAGAGATGTTTGCAAAAATAAATATTTTATAAGCACTTTACGTGTTCAGAATGGATTCATGATTTTTTTAGCCGGTAGTGTATTTGATTTGTTCGTAGACACCATATGCCAAAATTTTGCATTACAAAATAAGATTTTAAAATTTCACTCATTCTTCCACAGTTTGAACCTAACATGAACTTGTAACGATTTACTATTCTTCGAATGAATCAGAAATTTGATTCTTCCAAATGAAAACATAATTTTGCACAAATTTTTCTTTTTCAAGTTCTGAAGCAATTCTCTATTCTCGAGGATTTATTCTAGGGCGTTTATATTTTTCGTAGTAGAACAGAATATTGATCCATAAATCCGGAAGCGTTTAAGAAATAAACTTATTCCAACACGATTTTCAGATCAATTTACTTCTCAATATTTTGATCAGGAATGTTTGGTTGATAACGATATCTATTTAAAAAAAAAGTTATCCTCGCATTCATTTAAAAATCGGCAGCATTTCACTTTCCTGCATTGCAATTTACAAAATTTGAAAGTTAAAAAAAATGCTATTGAGACTCTTTAGAAACAAAGTCAAGTTGCAAATAGGCTTCACCTTTGCGCTTTTTGCGTTGATGTTGTGTATGATTTTTCGGTACATAGCCACATAAAACTATCCCTAATTTGTGTCAAGAGAGATTTTTATGCTCTATTGAAACAAGTTGTGCTACTTGGGTGTTGACTTTGTTCAGTATGTAATATGAAGGCATTTCACGTTATCATATTTGATGCAGATTGTGCTGCAGAGAAGTAGTCTATATCAGGCAAATGAAGTTCTAGGGAGATACCGTTTTCGGCGAAGTTATTGAATGTGTTGAAGACCGTGATTTAACATTACAGAAAATCAGAGATAGCACAATAGTCTAGTTTAACTGTTTTTAAAGATGATCCAAATGCCAAGGACATTTTTTTTAAATTATCAGATTTATTTTAGATCGTACCGGTGAGATGGCGCTGTAATTTATATGTATCAAATCTACAGTATTTCTGTCGGGTACAAAATTGATTAGATTGTTAAATTGTGTTCTTTGACATTATGATTTTAATTCATTTATCAAAGATAGACTGCGGCGCTATCTTAGTGGCAAGATATGGAATTAGTATTACAATGTCAAAAGACGACAAATGGCATACCGAAAATCTTTGAATAAGACGATAATTCTCTAGAGCTTTATTTGGCCAAGAAAGGCTACAGTGCCATCTCTGCGGTACGATCTAGCACTAATTTGCTTATTTCAAATGACTGCATTTTAGATTCCAAACAACTTTTCCGAAGACGGCAACTCTCTAGAGCTTCATATGGCAAAGATAGACTGCAGTGCCATCACTGCAGCACGATTTGAAATTAATACGGTTTCAAAAGACGATTTGTTACGCACTGAGAAACTTTGCTCAAGACGCCAATTATCTACAATGAGTCTGGAATGTTTTATAAGCCCTTCCCTTTGTAGCGGATTCCCGGGGGACAATGTTACCGGAACTTGTTTTTTTTTTTGTTCTAAGGCATTTTTGAGACCAGAACCTTTCAAATGGTGCATGAACATTGACTCTTACTTAAAATTTCTAAATTCTACAAAGGCTTGAAATCCGGGTCAATATTGACCCTAATGTTTTCTGTGTCACTTTTTTTGTACAACCACCATAAACTGATTTAAAAAAATATTTATATGCAAAAATAAAGAATTTTGTAAATATCAAAAGTCAGAAAATTTCTACCCGGTTGGTTCAAAAATAAATAAGATAGCGTACATGGAAGTTGCGCATGTGTCAGAATCGATCCCAATATCTTAGGAAGGTTAACGTAGTTATGTATTTGTTGATTACAATAGTATTTTTTTTATTGTCGATTAGTTGCTTCTCAATTTTGCTTAACCACTTCTATTATAAAAACATTCTCGAAGAAACCTGAAGTTTATTTTCAAGCTTGTCTGCAAATATTCCAGATCATACACAATTTTTTCGGTTATCAAATCGTTCAAATTATGTGCATTCACAAAGACCAAACCCGTTGTGCTTACCTTTTCTGTGGCATTACTAAGGCCTGTACTCGAAAAAAAATGCACCAGACAAAAGTGTTTTCTTGAAACTTGCAGGGAATGAACTGATACATATGGATTATGTTTTGGCATAATTACTTTATTTAATTTCCTTCCCATCGCTGAAAGCCCGCACCTTTTCATTAAGACCCCTCATTACATTTTGTGCAATGGTGGAGCTGACCTTTTTGGTCACTTTCATCCATTCTTACTTCAACTCCAGCTCGAAAAAAAGAAGAAAAAAAAAGAAAAAGAAGCAGGCAATCATCATCATTGCCCAAATTCATTACAACTTCTTCAGCCTTAACATCTGGCGTTTTAAAATCATGTCAGCAAGCTTCTGATTACAGATCTAAGGTGCATGGACAATCGGTTGAAATGAATTGTCATTTTTTTTTTAAACAATAAATCAGTAAATCGAAAATAATCGTATACTATTACACATGAGTTTATCAAATGTTTAGTTTTTCATAACATGATTTGAATTTGAATTGTTGTAAATGACAATATACATAATTGCATTTAAAGGGGCACACCACCATATACCCACAATGAGCCGCCTATTATTTTATTTTATTTTATTTTCGTCAACAGATAAAAATGTTCATCCCAATGACCCTTTAAAAAATTAAATTACATACGAAAATTAACAAAACTTAACAAAGACATGTACGGAAACAACGCTTATTAACATCACGGGATACATTAAAATCAAACACATTATAGCAGCTGTTGAAAACGCGGCACATGCTTTGCACAGGTTCGTGTTTTCCGTAGTTGGTCCTTGAGTGCCGGAACACGAAGACCCGTTGTATACGGAGATTTCGCCGTCGGGTGTTGATGGTCAAGAGATCCAGTAGAACGGAACAATCAACATTTCCTTGAAGCAGATCACCAATGAAACACGCTTTGGCTACCATACGCCTACCTTCCAACAGTTCCAGGTTGATGAGCTTGCACCGACTTTCATAATCTGCGAGGGTCTTGCCAGCGAAGATGTCGCAAAGCAAAGCGTATAAACCTTCGCTGAACAGCTTCGATCCTCTGGACTGCGTTTTGGTAGAAAGGGGACCAAACGATGGCACAGTATTCCAAGAAAGGGCGAACCAAAGAGCAGTATAATGCCTTCAGACAGTAAACGTCCTTAATGTTTTTTGCGAAGCGGAACATAAATCCTAGCTGCGAAGAGGCCTTGGAAACAATATACGAAATGTGAACCTTGAACGACAGTTTGGAGTCCAGCATTACTCCCAGATCCTTGACCGTTGTTTCTCGTTTCAAGCGCGTACCTCGAAGGATGTAGTCGTGAAGATACATCGCACGTTTTCGGCCGAAGGAGATAGTTGAGCATTTGGATACATTTAAGGACATTCTGTTGATTCGGCACCAGTTATCGAACACTTGCAGTTCCTGCTGAAGAAAGTGGGCGTCTTCCGGACATTTTATAACGTAGTACAGCTTCAGGTCATCCGCGTAGGATAATTTCAGGCATTTGAGGACCAAGTTCACGTCGTTCATATATAGCAGGAAAAGGAATGGGCCGAGGTGGCTACCTTGAGGAACGCCGGATGCTACCGGAAAGCTAGATGAGGCGTAATCGGCAATCTTCACGGACATAGTTCTACCAGTCAGGTATGAACGGAGCCAGTTCAACAACTGATCGTGAACCCCCATATTGCCGTATTTAGAAATGGCAATCTGATGGTTCATTTTTTCGAAGGCCGCAGAGAGATCTGTGTAAATGGCGTCTACTTGATGACCGCGTTCCATTTCGCGCATGATGAACGATGTAAATACGGTTAGATTGGTCGCCGTCGAGCGCTTGGGTACAAAACCGTGTTGGTCTGGAGAAATAGTCTGTGAATAGTCATTGACCAGCCTTTGGAGAACAATTAGTTCAAATAGCTTGGATACAGAGCTTAGTGCAGCAATCCCACGATAGTTGGCGACGGACCGTTTGCATCCCTTCTTGTGTATTGGGAATACAAATGACTCTTTCCAGCATTCAGGAAACTCGCCGGAAGTTACAGACAAATTGAACACCGTAGCTAGGGGCGCAGCAAGCGTGTTTAGGCCTATGTTGTTGTTATGTTGTAGATCTGTCATTTTCGGGAAGAGAAGCTCTCTGTGCACCATAAACACGGGTTTAAATTTGAGTTACGCTACATTGGTTGCATCGGTTCAGCAAAGAAGCCAGAGGAAAATATTCAAGTGTGTCGGAGCAAGCAGTGATTTGTGAACATCCTGAAGAAAGCAGAAAAACATGGCATTAACAAGGAAACTTCTTTACAACAGTTCTTATATTCATTCTTGTCAAAGAAGATGTTTCTGTTGTTATTTGGGATACTCAACAATAGAAACACTGACGTACCACAAGTGTTGGCTCAGATACTCTACTTATTCACGGGTCTCATGTGGGTAGTGCAAAATATTTAAACTAAGTCACAAGGAAGACATGGGTGTCATGTTGCTACTAGAACTAAATCTTAACTAATGATGTCCAATGATCTGTCATGTAAAATCCAGAATACTCATATTCAATATTTGAAAACAACAAGTATTCTGAAGTGGAAAAATAAGAAAACTATTGTGATGTGAGATCCCAACAAAGTAATCACAAATTAGAAACTAAAAGGAAAATCTATGTATCTGGTGCACCCATCTTAAAAATTGATTATCATTTGGGAAAACCGAATAGTGAAACGTTATCCAACCTGGTTGAAATTCAGCCTGACATGCCAAACTGGAATCACCCTCACAATTTCGCAACTTTACATTTTTTTTTTTTTTAATCTCTCGGTGCTCCTCATAAACTAGCAATCAAGTTTGCCATGTTTTTTGTTTGAATCGAATAGGTATGGCACCACTTAATGGAAGCAGAAAAGTCGTAGCGCTTCATTAGTCGCCATAAAAAACTTCCAAAGTTGTTGTTGCTGCCATCGCATAGCTAGTGCACCGTTGTTTTACCACATGATTTCCATACAGGCCACCCCACCCCCCTCCCACCAACCCAAAGAACTAAAGACAAGCCAGCGGAAAGGTCGAGCGATGGATTTACGATTCAATTCGTCGACTTTGGACGGGTGGAAAGTTTTCGGTCGGTTCCGAGCAGAACTTTAATGGCCCAGTGGCACGGCAGAGGTGTGCTTTCACGTAATTTTGTGCTTTGTCCCTCGATCACGTGTAGAAGCAATTTAGTTGGAAGTTCAGTCGGGCTTATGATTGACTACTGTTCCAGTAGGTCGACGACAGCAACATCGGTGTGATTTGCCAAACAAACATTGGAAGTTTTAATTATAAATAAGAAATGAGGCCATAAGGTGCCACTTCAATGGCGCTGTCCAGTCTGGTGCGGCTTGAATCGAAGTGGTTTCAGTTCTGTGGCTTTGAGAAACTATTGCGTTAAGTCTCGTTCTACGCTTCATTGAAATAGAACTTGGACCGAGCATTTAATTTGCCATAAACTAGTCCTATGGGGGGGCAACATGGAATGTAGAAGAGCATACTACACACTCAATCATTTCCCAGTTTAGCAGCAGGCGAACCACTACACTGCACAGCACCATAAGGTCGCAAGTCCAAATAAAGGGGGTTCCACAAAGAAGCAGAGTTTAATACCTTCCGGAAATGTAAAGCTTCTGCTGGCAGGTTGGACTGTGTGGTTCTGTGTACCTTCTGTACAATTGCTGGCCAGTATCAATGCTTGGTGCTGGTTGGTTTTTCCCACGCTTCCGAACACGTTCCTTGGCTGTCGTGCAAAAACATGGTACTGGAATCCACTTCATGATGGCACATTCACTGGTTGAAATAAATTTTAAGCAATTATTGTCAACGACGTGTTGTAGAAGTACTAAAGTGAAATAATTATAAATAGCCACAGTAATAACATTCATGAGCCTGTTTACCAAATTGTAACATATGTGGTAATCGTGATGACCGAGGCTTATGACCCTCGCACAAACCGACGCCAACGAAGATGTCCTGTGGGGTAAAAGCCTGCCGTTGCCTGCGTGGAAGAAGTTGTAGCATGTGTTGTTCCGCAGCGAGTGTAGGCAAATATTTACATGGGACTGAAAGCTTCCGAGGTTGGGTTGGGATGCCTTGTGGGTGTTGTTGTATCTGTTGTTGGTGATGTAAAGAAGTTCTGAGAAATTCGATTGCTTACGTGCGTGTTGACTTGTTCAAATATTTAAACGTTATCATAAGTCGAGTAATCCAATCATGATTGCTTGGGATATGTTTTGATCATCTGTTATCCATAATTGATTAGGTTGTGAATTTAGGTAGACGATTTCTTTTAGTTGGTTTCTATGTGTTTGTGTAACGGCTGACTAAAAGTAAATTGGTACGCACAAAAAGAACCCGTAACTCGTGATTCAATAAGTTTAAAAAGTCCATTAATGATTGCGTTACAGTGCTTTTATTGAACCTTCAAAGTTACAGCATAAGACGGTTACATTTCTCCAGTTCGAACGAAATCTCGAGTTTTCCTCTTCATGGACTCCATCAACGCCCGCACAGTGGAAACGGACACGGAATCAGCACATTTCTTCCAATTTGCCCGCATTTGTTGAATGTCCTTGACCGCACCGCCGCTTTGTCGATCTCGCTGCCTTGCAATTGCCCAGTATTTTTCGATTGATCGAAATTTCGAGCAATTCAGAGGTTTCATTAGCTTGGGGACAAAATCGATTTTGTTAGCAGCATACCACTCCAGAGCCACCTTGGAGTAATGGCAGCTGGCCATGCGGATGAACGGCTATACACGCTTTTCCAGGCATTCTTCGATGTGAACTTGGGATGTCGAATGGTTCCGTTTTCAGCCTAAAACTGCAAATTGCTTCGCAAATCATGCCCTTCTTTGTGAACTTGTCGGCAAACACGAACTTGAATCTTCCCGGCACATCCCCACGTCCAGTCGCGATGTATAACTTTCTACCGGGAAGCTGCTTAAAATTTGACGTAGGTTTCGTAGTTTGACGTAGGTTTCGTCATCGATCAAATTGCAGCCCTTGTTTTTCGTCAAAACACGGTCGTACAAGAGCCTTGTTCGCTTTTTGGCAACGGAATTCTGCTTCATGTGCCGGTTCGGTTATTTACCTGTATTCTTCCCGGGCAAGGATGTTGCGCACCGTTTGAAAGTTGGCGTTGTACCTTCTCGTCACATCTCGGATCGAAGGACCGGGGTTGGCTTTAACGCACCTCAACACCTTACTGCGTAGCTGACGATCCCTGGTTCTAGTTTTTTTTCGTAGGTCCGCTGATTCCTTTCCACACTCAGGGTTTCCTTGTAGGTTTTGAGCACTCGACAAACTGTTGTTTTCGGCATCTTCAGCACTTTAGCTAGCTTGGAACCGGACCAGTTCGGATTTTCCAGGTGTTTGTTCATAATATTTTTACTTCTATCGAGTTCGATTTGACGTTATTTCTGGGGGGCGTACCAACTTACTTTAAGTCCTTTAATATGAAACAGAATCACATTCCATGCGAGAAGTTTGAATGCTTCAGTGTTTTCCTGGACATTTTTGGATACAGATGATTTGAAAATGATTTTTCAGCCTTTTCAAAGTAAATTTTGAGGAATTCAAGTGATCATAACTCAAGAATTAAACAACATACTCAGTTGATCAAAACGTCAAACAAAAGGATATTTATTCAGCTTTCAAACGATTACATTTATACCGTTTCGAACGAACATTTCATCGTTTCGAATGAACTGTCGCACTTTACTTGTGATCGCTGCCATCATGATCTGCACAGTCGCTGGTGACACTCTACCGGTGAACTTATTCCACTTGAAACACATTTGTTGTTCATTTGTCACTTCTTTACCGTATCCTCGGAGTCCTGAACTTAGGGCAATTTGGAGGATTAATCTCTTTGGCGACGAAATCAACATTATTTGCAGCATACCATTCTAGTACCTCCTTAGAGTAGTGGCAGCTGGCTAGATCCGGCCAAAACATCTTGGTCTTGTGTTGCCATAGGCGTAGCCAAGGGGGGGCAGGGGAGGGCCGTTGCCCCCCCTAAATTTTGATTTTATTTTTAAATTTTTTGTGTTTGTTTCAATTGTTTATTACTTATGTTTTATGTTTGTATTATTCCCGCTTTGCCTCAATGAAAAAGCGCGACGTTGCCTCGATTTTGTGACAAGTTGTAGCAAAAAAGCGTAAAAAGTGGACAACAATGAGATATATTTTTGAATAAGAAAGGCTACGAATTTTATTACAATTTTTTTCCTCTAATCAAGAACCCAACCTAGCAAACCTAACGTATATAAAAAAATATCTTTAACCTATTATGTTAACTATTAGACAAGCATTTATTGCTTTTTTCCCCCACGAGCCGATAGATGAAAAAGCTATGCTCAATTCAACTTCCAGTTCTTGGCAATCAATTAACTTAATATTTAAACCAATGTTATAGCTTTCGGAAGCCGTAAAATACTAGATTAAGAAACATAATTGATAGCTAGAAAGTGTGTCAACGAAAACTGGTTATGTGGACTATTGATGATATGGGCAAACCGGTCAATGTTATTCCCTTTTACGGCACTTCCCAGGTAACCAATAAGCATTAGTATATGCAGTAAATCAACCCTAAATCTGCATTTCATTCATGCTACAAGCATTTTATTAGCACTATATCAGCATCTTGAATGCTATCTGTTGTAAAGTTGCATTTCAAATGCTATTTAAATGCTTGTAGCCTGAAATAGGCATTTCGAATGCAAAATAGCATTAATGAAGCATTATCATAGCATTGCATTGCATTGCGACTTAATTGCTTGATTGGTTGCTGTAAATACGCTTTGGACCTGCTTATTGGACACCTGGGTGTATTCTTACATGCAAGACACGAGCATGATTGACCGCCCGAGATTGCTACTCCGTTGCTGTCAGATCAGCTGTTACTACACAGAGAACTAACAGATGATGTTTATTATTAGCATACATCCTCAATGTGTAAAAACTGGTGATCCCAAACTAAGGCAATAACCAGCGCCTGCCTTGCCCGCATGCAGGTCAAATAAGTAAAGGGTAGGAATGTGTGAGACTCGTTTGATTGAAAGCCGAGCCTTTCCACGAGAAATTGCTGGGATATAGGATAACAGGATTTGATCGCAGCAGGGTTCTTTTTAGTTAACGATAAGCTGAATTCAAGCGGCGTTTATTAAAACATTTAAATATTAGCACCAATTTCTGATTTGAATCTATTTATACTAACAGTAAGGAAGCTATTGGAATCACTCACAATATGAGATAACTTACAAACATCAGCGTCGAATAACCGCTTGTTCAAACACATTTGAAGAAGTTATTTAGCTTGCAAGAAGAAATAGCAGAACATCTTTTCCATATTTGTCTGAACAAACAGCTATACAGCATAGTTGTTTGTTAGATAGTGGTTTACTTGTTCCGGGATATAATGGCACGGCTAGCTTGCAAACCAATATTATGGGTCACAAATAATTGTGATCCCCACAGCCGGTCCACAACCCTGTCGAACCACATCTCACCGTGAAACATTTTTGTTGTTTTTTTTCTGTGCTCACTCGATCACTTGCATTGCCGAATTATATATAACCGAAAAAATACAAAACTCGCCATGCTCGATAGCAAAATAGTGCGTAATAAAGGATCGACACAACCTATCACTGCTGATGCTCGAAGCAAACTCTTTCTTCGTAAACTTTCAATTTTTAAAACTCTATCAATCAAGTAGAAACTCCTTTAGAATAATCTATGTGAATCCAGTGTGCGTAGATGCATTTCGTGCCTTCTGGCAACTTTATGCTTCTATTGATGTACAGGCTCATCGGTTTAGCACCAAGGGGGGTGACTTGGTCCTTTCATTATAGCCAATCGCTGTTTTGTGAAACATTGGACGGATTATTATAATTTGAGATACCTCAATGCTGTCATCTTCCAAATTTAGCAGATCGACAGGCAATCGATAAAAACTCAACTGGTACCTCATAGCAAGATGCTAAGAAGCGGACCGGAAGCTTCGATGAGCTACCTCAAAGTTTTTTTTTCCGTTTCTATGGCAGAAAAACCCCAGAACCCTTGCGGAATTTATGTGCGATGGTTCGGCGCGTATTCATGAATAAAAGAATGCTTGATAAAACGGATCACCGGATAAAATACGGATCACCGGATCAGGAATTTCCACCAACCAAATACATTCCAACAAGTCGAGAACATACGCATGAACCAAGAAGAAAGCTACTAAAGGGCGATACGGTCAAAATTTGGTCAATATCAACTTGACGTATTTCTTTCAATTTTGCATTTAAAAAACCTGAACACCCCTCATTTTGAAGGTGTGTGTGTGTAGAATGTTGCTCCTATTTTGATTTTGGAATTCACTCTTCAGTTGTCAAAATGCCGTCCAAGCAAGAAGAGCAGCGTATCAAAATTTTGCTCGCGCATCGCGAAAATCCGAGCTACTCGCACGCAAAGTCAACCGTTACAAATGTAATTAAAGTGTTTGGGGAACGTTTGTCGACAGCCAGGAAGTCTGGATCGGGGGGAAATCGAAAACCGGAAGCCGCTGAGACGACAAAGAGAGTTGCCGGTAGTTTCAAGCGAAACCCTAACCTATCTCTCCGAGATGCCGCAAATAAGCTGTGTGTATCGTCTACAACCGTGCATCGAGCCAAAAAACGAGCCGGACTATCGACTTACAAGAAGGTAGTGACTCCAAATCGCGATGATAAACAAAATACGACGGCCAAAGCGCGATCCCGGAGGCTGTACACGACGATGCTGATGAAGTTTGACTGCGTGGTAATGGACGACGAAACCTACGTCAAAGCCGACTACAAGCAGCTTCCGGGACAGGAGTTTTATACGGCAAAAGGAAGGGGAAAGGTAGCAGATATTTTCAAGCACACGAAACTGTCAAAGTTCGCAAAGAAATATCTGGTTTGGCAAGCCATCTGTACCTGTGGCTTGAAAAGCAGCATTTTCATAGCTTCCGGGACTGTCAACCAAGAAATTTACGTGAAAGAGTGTTTGAATAAACGTCTGCTGCCTTTCCTGAAGAAACACGGTTGTTCCGTACTGTTCTGGCCGGATTTGGCATCTTGCCATTACGGTAAAAAGGCCATGGAGTGGTACGCCGCCAACAACGTGCAGGTGGTTCCCAAGGACAAGAACCCTCCCAACACGCCAGAGCTCCGCCCAATTGAGAAATACTGGGCTATTGTCAAGCGGAACCTAAAGAAGACCAAAAAAAACTGCTAAGGACGAGCAGCAGTTCAAGGCAAACTGGCTTTCTGCGGCGAAGAAGGTGGACAAGGTGGCTGTACAAAATCTGATGGCAGGGGTCAAGCGTAAGGCCCGGCAATTCGGATTTGGAAAAGCGGAAGCCTAACTGAATATTTTTCCTGAATTTTATACTAATTGAACTTGAAAAAGAAATTTAATTTGATTTTTTAAATAAACGATTTCACCGATTTACACGCGTTTTCCCTTGACCAAATTTTGACCGTATCACCCTTTATCAATGTCAATGCTCATTTGTTTTCATTCTAAATTTGTTTCGAAAAAGTTACTCTGCTAGTAAATTTAGAGTACATTGTGTGAATTGCGCAATGTTTTTTTTTTAAATTATTAGCAGTTTCAAGCAGTTGTTTGATTCATTGTTATTTAATAGTACCATAAATGGGCAATCGAAAGTGTTTTAAAAGTAATTAAGTTAGACATTATTCCAACAAAGAAACAAACGAACGAAACTAAATGAATGATCTTGTTTCCAAAATCGGCCGGATATTGTAAAATACTTTGGGTTAGAGTTGACAAGAAAGGTAATCCGCGCCTCTCTCTCTCTCTCTCTCTCTCTCTCTCTCTCTCTCTCTTAAAAAAAAGCTTGCCCTCCCCTACTTACAATCCTGGCTACGCCTGTGTGTGTTGCCGAATGAAGGGTAAAATCCGCTTTTTCAGACACTCTTTAATGTAAACCTTCGACGTCATTGTGTGAGATGTGATGAAAACCTTGGATTTAAGGCCACAACCAATGACTAACTCTTAGACCAGTAGGTCCCGAACAAATACGATTTTTATCTTGGCCCAGGCAGTACTAGCACATCGGTCTCAAGCTCGGTCCCAAGCTCGGTCCCAAGCTCGGTCCCAAGCTTAATAATACGCCCCTAATCATGAACTCACACGAACACACTCTCAAATATTCTGTCAAAATAACACAGCAAATCAAAACAAAGGCGCAAATATGTATAGTTAGGTGCTGGCTTCAAGGTGTACTTCAGACCAAGGGGTTCTACAACAGTGAACCAATTTCAAATCGCTAGTTGCATATTGATTGTTGCCACAACTGCAGATTGCTTGCCAAATCATTAGTTTTCGTGCAAACTTATCAGCATAAACAAATTTAAACCTGGATGGGACATCCCCACGACCAGTTGCGAGGTAAAATTTTCGTCTGGGGATTTGTTTATAATCCATTTTGACATATGTTTCGTCATCCATTAAACTACAGCCATCAAATTTCGTCAAAACTCGTTCGTATAGTAATCGTGCTCGCTTTTCGGCCACTAAATTTTGTTTCAGTGAGCGATTTGGATGTTTACTGGCACAAAAAGACTTATATCCGTCTCTCGAAAGGATGTTACGCACGGTGTAAAAGTTGGAATCGTATTTCTTTGCCAAATCACGTATGGAGACACCTGGGTTGCCTTTCACGTGCCTCAACACATCTCTCCTCAGCTCTTTGTCCCTAGTGCCGCTTTTATGAAAGATGCGCTGTGCTCTATCCACACTCAGAGTTTTCTTGTAACGTTTGATTACAAGACACACCGTTGACTTTGGGAATTTTAACACTTTTGCTATTTTTGAAGCAGACCACGAAAGATTCTCTAGATGTTTGTGCACAATTAATTTTCTTTTCTCAAGTTCCATGATCCGTAATTTCGAGATGCGTCGATCAATCGAGACAAACTTTCCACCAACTTTTTTGTCAATGAAACATCAACAAATACCTGTCAAACGTTTTCTGTTCCAACCACCAGAGACGCGGTGGTGTGTTGAGTCGTGCGTCCAGATTTTATTTGAATCGAGCTTTAAATATAATAATAAGTTCCACTTTTAGCTGTAGCAACATATTTCAAACAATTCATAAACGTCCTTCAAAATAGCACCCAAGAATCGGCGATAATGGCATTTTGTTTTGAAATGCACAAAAATAATCTACCACATTTAGCTCCCACGAGAACAGGTGCTTAATGAGAGTTCTAGTCTTAAAATTTCAATTTTAAATCATTTTTATACAATTTGTCTATTTCCAGTTACACCAGTGCGATACATTTAAATTACTTTTGATGTGATAATTGCCAATTCTTCTATTTTTCAAAAGTCTCGAATAAGATTTTTGTTTCATTTTTTGTTCAATAATCTTAACCTTCCTAATGCATTAGGAAAAAATTACACATAGTGCATTCATTGTCAAAAATGACCCAATACTTTGCATCACTCCCGAAAATTGATTTTTAAACCGATTTTTGATATCTTGGTCTCTAACAAAAGGTAAGGATTCTTATAACGACATGATGGCCAGTTTTGGATCCACTTATATTTGTACCGTTCGATGGCTCAATATTCACGATTTTGAATACTGATCCTCAAAAACATCATGCCATAGACCAACCAGAGGATTTGACCACAACCTGATACTCTAGAACCGGTGCCGGTAGGACCCAAAGAGGACAATTTTGGAACCTCTATGTTTAATATAACCTGTAATAAAATCATGAATTTTGAGCCATGGAACGGTACAAACGGTAGGTCATTGGCACGATGTTTTAGGATAACGGTACAAATACTCGGGGTTCCAAATTGTCCCCTTTGGGCCCTACTGGAATCGGTTCCAGAGTATGCGAATTTGGACAAATTCATTGCTAAAGGGTGTCCACGATGAAATTGCCACACACAAAATTGATTCGCAAAATTCGAGTTTTCATCCGATTGCCATCAAATTTTCAGGGATTGAGAAATAACTATTAAACTTCATTTTACCATTTTATTCGTTTTTTATTTACAGTCCATACGCAAATGCCCGCACCTTGGCTTTAACCCCGGCCATAAGATTCTGCACAACCTGTGAATCAACCGTTTTTTGCATGTAAACCCATACTTTCTTCAGTTCCTCGACTGTCTTCACTACCTTAGGTCGTTTAAGAAGGTGCTGCTTCATAATCGCCCAGTACTTCTCGATGGGGCGGAGCTCCGGAGTGTTGGGAGGGTTGAACATTTTCGGCACGAAATTGACCTTATTGTCCGCATACCACTTCAGCACGTCCTTGGAGTAGTGGCATGAGGCCAAATCCGGCCAGAAGATTGTTGGGACGTTGTGGGCCTTCAGGAGAGGAAGCAGCCGCTTATGGAGGCACTCTTTTATGTACACCTGTCCGTTCATCGTGTCCTGGGTCACGAAAGGTGCACTCCGCTTCCCGCACGTGCAGATGGCTTGCCGAACCAGGAATTTCTTCGCAAATTTGGACATCTTCTGAGTGCGGACATGCTCCGGAACGCTGAACTTATCCTTGGCCGAGAAAAACAGGTTGCCGGGGATCTGTTTGAAGTCGGCCTTCACATATGTTTCGTCGTCCATGATGCAGCATTCAACTTTCGTCAGCATGTTGAGGTACAACTTCCTGGCACGGGTTTTTGCTTCTCGTCGCGATTAGGGGCCTTTTGTACCTTGAACGTTCGAAGCCCAGCCTTAGTTTTGGCCTTATGGACAAAACTTCGGCTTAGGTGCAGCTTCTTAGCCACATCCCGAACGGAGGCGTTCGGATTTCGGTTGAAGGCCCCAACTACGCGGTTGTGATTTTTGGTGTTGTACGGAATACTTTTTCCTTCACTTCTGGGCTTCCGATCGGTGGAATTCGCGATTCCCAACATTTTAGCGATGGAACGATGCGAGAGATCCTTGTTCTCGTGATGAATGCGCAAGATTTTATCACGCACGAGCTGTTCTTTCGACTCCATTTCCGCGAGTTTTGATCACAGGACTTTAATGCACTATGAACTAAATCCACCCAAATTTTCAGTAAATTCTACCCAACGGTTAAAAAGTTAGAGCAATTTCATAGTGTGGCAATTTAATCGTGGACACCCTTTAGGTCTATGGCACGATGTTTTAGGATATCAGTGTTCAAACCATGAATTTTTAACCGTCAAACGGTACAAATACTTGCAATTCCAAACTTGTCCTCCTTGGGCCCTACCGGAAGCGGTTTCAGAATATCCGAATGTGGCCAAATCCTCTGGTTGGTCTATGGCATGATGTTTTCGAAGATATGTATTCGAAATGGGGGTGCCTATAGGCCCAGAATTTCCAGTTAAAAAAAAAGCCGGTTGTTCTTAGAATCCTTACCTTTCATTTGAGGCAAAGATATCAAAAATCTGATCATAAATAAAGTTTTGGGACTGTGTCATAGTCTTCGCTCTTGACCCTGAATGCACTCTGTGTAACCTTGTTTGTAGCGTTACTTCTAGAGGTCGCTGAACGCTGTTACTCGTACAGCTTACCCAAAATGTGTTCGTTTTGAAAAGTTAGGAAAAGTCTGAAAATTTCAGATTTCTTAATTTATTCCGTTTAGACGTTAGAGCTTTCTTGAGATGTTGATTTGTCAAAAACGACCCCATTGCACAAGGAAGGTTAAATTGCAGTCTCAAACAATCGCTAAACCTGGAAGATGCGTTCCCGAAAACGAAAATTGTCGATGATCTTAGGGACTGTTGGAGCCATGCAAAAACAGCCTTAAAAAGCACAGCCTGAAGGTGTCCTACACACTAACATCAGATTACCGAAAATTAGGTTTTATTTTTACTGAAAATTAGATTAGAAAATTTCGGTAAAATTTACGGACAGATTGCGTTTAATTTTTTTCTTAGTGTTTGAAATAAAGTGGATTTTCTAATGTTTACGTTTTTTTTTACCTAAAATTAGTTTAAAATTTTATCACTGTGCAAAGCATCTGAGAACCAACACTACCGCCATTGCGAAGTTTTGTGCTTCTTGTGCCGTCTCCTCGCATAGTATCAGGCGAAATACTTGCGTATTTTATTGAAATATATAAAGAAATCAGCTTTATGGACGAAGATTTGTGGCCTCCAACCAGAAGGGGTGAGTAAATCTATTAACTATAGGCAAATCAAGTGAATTCCGGAGAAATTTGTAAAAGCGGTTTGTAAACAAACATTCCCGTCGTCGATTTTTCACCAGCTTTAGTTTAATTCTGGACTCTTATAGTATAATTCGATAGAAGAATTGTTTTTCTACCAGATTGTGCTATTCGTTTTCAAAACTGAGCTGTTATTCGCGAAAATTTAACAATTCGAATGTTTGTTTATAAACCGTAAATTCCCCCAAATTAAAATATATACCTAATTCCAATGAAACATTTTGTTTTAATTTTTCAACTATACACTCAGTAGCAAAAAACAAGCCGAGTAAAATTTTGCTTTCAAAAAACGCCATGTTCAACCATCTGTAACTTTGTCAATTATCAATACATTTGGCTGAAAATTTGACAACACTATAACCAATGGTTAATACATTTCACATATGTTATTGGTAGTTTGCTGTCAACAAAAACTGCAAGAAGTAGAAAGATTGTTGAAAGTACCTACACAAATCTAATTTTTTGTTCCAAATTATTATTTATTAAATGAATATTATGAGCCCAAAATTTATACCAATACATTCATTTCTCAACCTTTATTTTTCTCAAGTATATTCCTCAAAATCTCCGCCCTAGAACATTCAAATTTCACCTTTACGTAGAGACCGACGGACTTTTGATTTAACTCCTGCCGTTAATGCTTGGACAAGCTTTTCTTCCCTTACCTTGTAAGCCTCTTTCCGCTTCTTTTTGAACTCATAAAATGGTTTTTATTCTCCTCCTATTTTCCGACACTCAGCTCAATTGCCAAATATCGCTCGATTGGTCAAAGTTCTGAACAATTTTGATGATTGATTTCACGCGGCACCACAACGGATCTTATTCTTGTAGTGGCAATATCTGGCCAAAGCAGGACGGGATTGCTTGAGGTTGTTGTCCAAGAAGAGGTAACAGACGCTGTTTAAGAATCTTTTGGATGTAAATTGCACAGTTGTGATAAATGGTTGAATTATTTTTCTGCATGTACAGATGGCTTGCCAAACTTGATACTTTTTCTTATTTTTTACATTTGCTGTTCCTTAAACTTGGGCTCCAGGTTTTCTTTATCCTTAGTGGTGTAGAATTTATTTCCAGGAATTTTGTGAAAAATCATCCTTCTCAACGTCCGGCACAATACAGCCAGTATGTTTGGTTAACATCGAGTCACATAGTTTCGGGCCGGACTTTTCTTCTTTTCTAGACCTTTATCATCACGACGAGGTTTTTCTGGGCTTTGTTTGAGTTCAGACCACATCTCACTTTAATATCCTGTACAGTTGACTAAGCCGCAGTTACTTTCTTAGCAACATCTCTGACATATTAGGCTTTCTTGTGTACACTTTCAGCAAATCTTTCTACACACTTAGAAATTATGAATTTTACACGAGACGTAATTCAGGTTTGTAAAAAGTTGGGGAACTTAAAGACAGATTTCGTGTAAAATTATGTTTCCTGAAACTGACACGTTCGCAATTCGACAAAAGATGTGTATGGTTGATTTTATTTTCTAATCTCTTTCAACTCATTCTTGTGTGATAAAAGACGCTTGCATGTGTCGATCTCAGGGGACAGAAATTTACATGACATTTTGGTAGTGTGTACACACTACCAAAATGTCATGTAAATTTCTGTTTCGTGAGACCGACAGTGAAGTGTCATTATAAAATAAGAAGGAGAGAAAGAGATGAGAAAAAAATAAACATCTTTCGTCAAATTGCGTATGCGTCAGTTTCAGGAGACATAATTTTACAAAAATTCTTTGTTTACGTTCCCCGACATTTAACAAACGTGAATTACGTCTCGTGTAAAATTCATAATTTCTAAGTGTGTAGACTTGTTTTAAGCGTGTTACCCTTTTCGGCATGTGAGCCTTCTGAGGCTCACCGACCAAATTTATGAGAACGTGTTAGGATTTTCTAGCCATTTGTCCAAAATAAAATTTCACACTTCCTGTGTTCTTCTGACGCCATTTTAGAGACTGTAAGTTCAAAGTTAACAACAAAGATGCATATCTCCACTGGCAGCAGAACCATACACTGGTACTGGTAGAAAATTGAGTGTTAACTCGGAATAATGATTTGACAAAGTTAGACAAAATGAATACGGACACAACATCAACTGACACGTACTTCGTCTTACAGATCCAGACTTCCTCAGTGCCTCGTACTCAGACACCAAGTAAGTTTAGTTTGAGTACGAAGCTCTAAAGAAGTCTGCAAATAGTAGGAAAAATACACGTATCTGTCACAGGATAAGCAATGATAACGGAATGAAAAGGCAATAACTCAACCCACTCAAAAGCTCACCGTAGGAGATTCCGCTGGGAGGCTCGACAAAAATTCATAGATCAAATTAGATTTCAACCGATCCAACGCCTTACTTGGAGGGGGTTTTCAACGCATTGTTTACAAATGTTGTCAGACTTCATTCCATTGTTGCTCTAGGTTTGTTCGATTGGAACGCGTTTTGACAGTTTAATTTGAAGTTCGTATTTACAGCCGTCCATACCTTAACTGTAGGGTTTCAGATATTATATCTCAAATATCATGATTTAAAGCTACAACTGTGAATGTGCTACTCATCTGTATTCAACTTTTCAGCGTTCAATCTGGGCTTCAAAATTCATCTCGAAAGCGCTTGGGAAAACCAAATCAATGTCGAAAAACTTACCACATTGGTCAATAACGTCTTCCGCCACATCATAGACTACTGCGACGATGACGAGCACAAACATGCTGCAAACAAACCAACCAAGAAGACGAAAAAAATAACCCACCACATACTGACTGCCGCCGAATACCAAGCTCCCGCCAACTTCTCTAGTAGTTGGCAACGCAAAGTTGGCAATCCCGAAACGAACTTCTCACACAAGCCCCCTAATTGAAATGCTAATGAGAGGAACCTCCTTGAGCTGAGCCGAGAGTGCAGGGCCGACCGACAACCGTAACAGGAAGCGAGTGTTTGTGGCCGTTTTGAAGCGGAATTTTATTCTGCATGATGAGCCGTTTTTCACCCAGCACAAGCCCGTGCCGAAAAACAAGAAAAACACCAACATCAGGCGAGCGAGTTCTGTTGGTTCAGTTCTTTGGTGGTCAAACCGCCATATGCACGAATGGCCGCGCATTCAGCAGTGTCCCCCGATGTTGTTCCATACCGGGTGTAGTGGAGACAGGGCAAGATCAAAAGTAGCCAAAAGCGGTGGATTGTATGAATAATTCATGTGACCTCACCGCGTGAGAAGCGCAGGTGGTCGCCGTTTCGGCTTGAGGCGAACAAAGGACGTGCTTCTAATGTTGTGTGTGTGTTTCTTTTTTCAGCAGCAATTCGGCGGTGGAATTTGCAGTTATTTATATCTGGGAGCGATTTTCTGGAAATTTATTAAGTTTACAATACAAAACATTTGAATCGTCTCCATAAATACTTTCTGTCATTGCCGGAAGCATAATGACTTTTGATGGAGACGCATGGTTATTCATGTTCTCGTCTTTGCCAATCCTGTTCATAAGATGGAAACCTAGAGGGAGAGAAACCTTCTTTTTTGAGAAAAAAAAACACCAGCGACCCTCTGAACCAGCGACTGTCACTTGCCTTTCACTTCGTTCATTGACCAGTGAACCAGTGCTTGAAGAGGGATCGCTTTTTACCCGTGACTCCAGAGATTTGATAATCTTATTGATTTATTTATTTTGTCAACCATTTGTAGACTAGTACATAGACAATTAGTTTTTTTCTTAACTATACATATAAAGGGCGAACACGAAATTATTACGACACCGAAAATGTCATGCCAATTTTCTTATAATGTTTAGAATCAAACCAAAATTTTAGGGTAGTTTTATACATATATTTACTTCAAAAATCAAAAGAAAAGTTAATCGATGGAGCCTTGAGTGTAAAATTGAACGCATTTTCGCTTGATGCCCTCCATCAAAGTCTTTGCAGTGTCATCCGGTACCAGTTTCTCAGTTTTTTTTCCGTTTTCTTAACATGTCCTTCTCGTCTTTGACTGTCTTCTTGCTCTTCCGAAGTTCCCGCTTCATCATTGCCCAGTACTGCTCCACCGGGCGCAGCTCCGGACAGTTTGGCGGATTCATGTCCTTTGGAACAAAATGGACAGAATTGGCCTCATACCACTCCAGGACACTTTTAGAATAGTGGCATGATGCCAAATCTGGCCAAAATAGCGGAGCTTCGTCGTGCTGCTGCAAGAACGGCAAAAGGCGCTTCTCGAGGCACTCAGATTTGTAGATCTCGCCATTTACTGTGCCCTTTGTCACGAAAGGCTCACTCCTCAGTCCGCAAGAGCAGATGGCCTGCCAAATGAGATATTTGGAGGCGAACTTCGACATTTTCTTCTTCTTAAATTTGTCGTCCACATAGAACTTGCTCTTGCCGGTGAAAAACTCCAACCCCGGAATTTGCTTAAAATCGGCTTTTATACACGTTTCGTCGTCCATCACACAGCAGCCATATTTTGTCAGCATCTTCTCGTAGAGCTTCCGTGCCCGAGTTTTAGCCGTCGATTGTTGCCGCTCATCGCGGTTTGGGAAGTTCTGTACTTTGTATGTATGTAGTCCAGCTCTCTTCTTTGCATTCTGGACGTAGCTCTGCGACATGCCGATCTTTTTAGCCAAATCACGGCTTGAGACGTTGGGATTTGCTTTAATCATCCGCTTCACCTTTCCCTCCGTCTTTTTGTTCTCCGGTCCCGGTTTTCTTCCAGCTCCTTTGCCGTGGTCCAACGTCAACCGCTCCTGGAACCGCTTTAACACTCTGGAGACGGTTGAATGGTGAATGTTCAACATTTTTCCCAACTGCCGGTGCGACAGGTCAGGAAGATCCAGTTGTTTGGAAAGAATTTGTTCTCTCGACTCGCGTTGGTTCACCTCCATTTTCATTGAATCGAAAAACACGACTTCGAGTTTGACAGCATGTAAACAATACACATCAATGAGAAAGTGTGCAAAATTTGGTTGATTTTTACCCAATGGTAAAAAAGTTATGCCCTGTTGAATGTGTCGCAATAATTTCGTGTTCGCCCTTTATATAAAAATTAATTAGTTTTGTATTCTCAGGGACTTAAAATACTGTTTCAATTTATACCGAGACATTGGTAAGTCAATGACTTCACAGTGTTGATTATAGGAATCCATCATGCTATTTATTGGTCCATTTTTAGCATATTCCGTGCGATGATGGTTTAGAGCAAATAAATTACGATTTCGAAGTCGTCTAATTGGTGCATAAAAAATTAATTTAGAAAGTAGTTCGGCTGATTCAACATGCTGCGAAACGATATCGTTTACAAATGAAACCATCGCATATTCTCGTCGTTCTTTCAATGTTTGGATGTCAATCAATATGCAGCGAGCTTCATATGATGGAAGACGATGTGAGGCCCAGCCTAGCTTACGAAGAACATATAATAGAAATTGCTTTTGTACTGATTCTATTCTTTCTTCATGTATACCTGGACGAGGAGACCACACAATGATGCAATATTCCAGTATAGACCTCACATAGGCAATATATAGAGTTTTAATAGTGTACGGGTCTTGAAAGTTGTAGCAAAAGCGTTTAATAAACCCTAACATGCTATTTGCCTTGTGTATGATAGTGTTGTAGTGGTCTATAAAATTAAGTTTAGAGTCTGATTTCCTAATGCAATTACAATGTTGGTTGTTGTTAATTTTCTGCTAAATCGTTATCGAGTCTGCTCATCATCTGACATTTTCTGTTTGTTGCAAGCGATTTTCATTGTAGACATTGAGCTTTATTCGTTAACCCGTTATAGTAATTCAAGTTTAATAAATCCAAGTTTTTTTTCGGCATAGGTTAGATATCCCTTGACTCAGCCTAATATGCAGCTCTCGATTACATTTTTAATTGCAACTCATAAAGTAATTGAGCTGGAAACAATATTCAACTAGTTAAACGTTGGTCTTGATAAGCTTAATAAGACGCTTGTGGTTCTGAAACACAGAAAGTTAAAAAAACTTACTTTTTAAAGATAAAAACTTTCGACAGATATGGATTTAATGTGGGTCTATGAGCATTATATTGGGTCTATTTGTGGATGCAACTTTGTCTCTATGACCGACAAAATCGTTGTCCGGTACAATGTTAGAAGATCTTGCGGATGTGCTCCCCACCAGGTCCCGGTAATTGTGCAGAGAAAGTTGATCCTTTGCTGGCATTTTCGCTTCAGATACTCACTGTGGGATCTCCAGGTGCACTTAGAATCGAACCAAACCCCAAGATATTTAAATGACATAGAATGAGTTATCGGCTTACCCCAAATTTGAAGCTTCGGTTGTGCTGGGTTATGCTTCCTAGAAAAAACTACCTTTTCTCCGTAGAGAATTCGATACCTAGCTCTAGAGCCCAAGTAGACAAATTGTCTAAGGTATCCTGTAAGGGTCCTTGCAGATCGACCCCATTGGGTCCCGTGACAGACACTACACCGTCATCTGCAAGTTGTCTCAACGTACAGTTGTCACTTAGACAACCGTCAATGTCTTTGACATAAAAATTATACAAAAGAGGGCTTAAACACGATCCCTGGGGGAAACCCATGTAGCTTAATCGAGAAGCTGTAGAGTTTCCATGATTAAAGCTCATATGTTTCTCTGACAGCAAATTGTACAAAAAATTATTCATTAATGGAGACAAGCCACAAGCGTGGAGTTTATCTGAAAGAACTTCAACAGATACTGAATCAAAAGCCCCCTTGATATCCAAGATAACGATCTTTTGTTTTGTACATGTCGAGTTACTTCATCACTATTGAGAAATGATGAAGTATTCGGTGTTCTTTACAGTTGTCTTTGTAATGTAAATGTAATAAGGACTCATATACGTTGACAACAAAAACAAATATGTTCCCTAGTTTGAATTAATTCGGAGTAGGGTTCGGTGGTATCTCTGATACCCCGTAACGCACCACGAAAAGGTGATCTACCAGCGTTACGGGTTATGTGAACAGTTTATTTATAACGTATGACTATTTTCTGTACATTTTAGCCGCATTACTTAGTCTATAAAGACTGGACTCGGAAAAAATGAGACACTCAAAAATGGTCACCACAAATTCATTTTAAATCGGATACTTCTCAGGGATTAAATAACTATATATTAGCTATGTTTTGGCTTAATTTATTAATTGAATTTAACACTGCTCATGAGATCTTGGGCGAGGCTTTGTCCATCTTCCTTACACAATTTCTTCCAGTTTTTCTTCAAAGCTTCATCGGTTTTGAATGTTTTTCCGCTTTTCTTCAACTTCTTCTTCATTATCGCCCAAAAGTTTTCGATCGGACGAAGTTCTACATTAACGCCCTTCGCTTCGTACAAAGCCATTACAGGCTTGGCGTAATGGCACGAAGCGAGATCCGGCCAGAACAGCGTGGGACCACGGTGAGAGCGGAGGAAGGGCAGCAAGCGCTTCTGCAAGCATTCCTCTCGATAAATCTGCCCGTTTATGGTGCCGGTTGTAACGAACGGCTTGCTGTACCGTCCGCACTTGCAGATCACCTGCCACAACAGGTACTTCTTCGCGAATTTGTCCATCTTTCTCTTTCGGAACTTTTCCGGAACCCCCATGTACCGACAAAAAACTCGAGGCCGGGGATTTGTTTGGTGTCCGCCTTGATATATGTCTCGTCGTCCATGACGAGACAGCCTGGCTTGACCAGCCACTCACGATACAGCTTCCGCGCACGCAATTTGGCCACCGTGTTTTGCTTGTCAGTCCGGTTTGGCGCCTTCCTGACCTTATAAACACGTAGCCCAGCCCGCTTCATGGTCTGCTGGACGAACCACTTCGACGAATTGACCTTTTTGGCCACGTCTCGCGTGAAAAGGTTCGGGTTATTATTAAAGTACTGCCTTATCTTCCGCGCCTTCTCTGGGTATTCCGTTTTCGGGTTTCGGCCGCTTCCAGCGCGCCGCTCGATGGTCTTCGTCTCCTGGAACATCTTCACAACGCGGGACACGGTGAAATGGTGGATTCCAAGCCTTTTGCCGATCCATCTGTGCGACTGATCAGGATTATCGATTACCGCGCCCAAGATTTGCTGGCGTAGCTCTTCTTGTTTCGAATGCATCTTAAAAACTACTTAACAGATCGTAATAAAGTTTTGCACACATAAACATAACACTCTAAACTAGTACTACCCAAAATTTCATTAATTTACCCACGCGATAAAAAGTTACACCCAAAACAAAGTGTCGCATTTTTTCCGAGTCCAATCTTTAGGTTCAATTTAGGCCAATTTAGATCATTCAAAGAGCGTATAGACTATCTGTCTAGCTTAACCAGTATAGTCATGATGTCTAAAAAGTTAAGGAAATCGAAAATTACGTTGAAGTGAACATCTATAAATTGATTATAAATGTCTCATTTGCTTTCGAAATAAATAGGTCATCCTGATAGCAACATGATTTTGTTGATTATCGCCGAATTAATGATATTTTTGGTACATAGTCCGAATGAAGGAGCTATGCTAACATTAAATCCCGTTACCCTATTTGCCAATAAAAGATTCAAAAGCATGTTTCAACTAACTTCAATCTAACAAAATAGCGCACGTCATATGTGAATATTCTTTTATGCATCAAGTCTTATCAAATTAGAAAATTATAGAAAATTTGATACGACTTGATGCATATCCATTTAGAGACGATTCAAATATGACGTTATATGAATTTTAGAACTACTGTTTTTGTCAATGAAAACTCATAGGTTTTTGCTTGGTAAGGTTTTATTTTATTTATTTTTTATAAGTACATTTTCACGTATTAGTAATTAACATAGTTTCATATATTTAATTTATAAATTTTTCATAGAAGGCTTGCTTCATTTAGAATTGGAACAAACTTTTGCTCATATTGTGGCGCTCCTGGTGGACGGATTTGGAAGTTCTTGGCGCACACGTGTCGGGAATTTTGTCAGCTTCACGTATGTATTTTTGACATTCCGCAAATCGACTGTACTTTGTAAACAATCAACATGGAAGCCAAAAGAAGGGAAAAAATTGTGCACAGTTATTTGGAAAATCCATTGTGGTCTGCATCTAGGCTAGCTAAACAGCTGAAATTGCCCAGAAATACCGTATGGCGCGTTATCAAACGGTATAAGGAAACATTGACGACGATTCGGAAGCCTCAAGCCAATCGTCAGAGTGGAACTGACGACCGGAAACTGCGTGGTAAGATTTTGAAGACGATTAAGAGGAATCCCAATCTGTTGGACCGTGATTTGGCCAGAAAATTCGGTGCTCACGGTAGTACCGTGAGGAGAACTCGACTCCGGGAAGGAATCAAGTCGTATCGAGCTAGCAAACAGCCAAATCGGACCATAAAACAGAATAGTGTGGCCAAAATCCGTGCTCGGAAGCTATACGACCAGGTGCTGACCAAGTTCGACGGGTGTCTTCTGATGGACGATGAAACCTATGTCAAGGCTGACTTCGGGCAAATCCCAGGTCAAAAATTTGTCGATCATAAATATCGCCTTCCATAGCGCCCACTTTTGCAAGCGAGTCCGCTCTCTCATTGCCCAGAATTGAACAGTAAGATGGGACCCATACAAAGGTGACGATACAATAACGCGGAGATAAATGAGTGTTTTAGCGGCCTCAAGGATCGAATAGCCTCTATAGAACTGAGACTATCCGTGAAAATGAAGTACTGATCCGGTGTTAGTGAGGCAACAATTTCTAGCGTAAAGTGTATTGCCGCTAATTCAGCGACACATACGGAACAAGGAGCTTGAAGTTTACGATTGACGCTATAAATTTCATTAAATATACCAAAGCCTGCTATCAATGATCCGTCAGTGAAGAACGATTTAGTGGAATCAACTTGGCCAAACTTTGCAAATATCACAGGAGCAATCATAGGACGATGATGCTCCGGGATTCCATGAAGCTCCTCCTTCATGGATAAATCAAAATGAACCGTACTGCCGAAGTCGGAGAAGCAAACACGATTGGGAATATTCTGCGAAGGGCTGACATCCTGTGTTATGTACAAATGGCACAAGGTCATGAAGCGAGTTTGAGGATTCAACTCGGGAAGCTTCTCAAAGTTTTCGACTACCTGGGGGTTCATAACTTCACACCTGGTGATGAGCCGGAGAGATAACTCTGTAAACCGATCCGAGAGTGACATCATGCCAGCCAGCACTTCAAGACTCATGGTATGAGTCGAGTGCATGCAACCTAACGCGATACAAAGACACCGATACTGAATACGTTCCAGTTTGATGATGTGCGACCGAGCCGCCAACTGAAAACAAAAACTACCGTATTCCATAACCGAAAAAATCGTTGTCTGGTGCAATGTTAGAAGATCTTGCGGATCTGCTCCCCACCAGGTTCCAGTTATTGTTCAGAAAAAGTTGATTCTTTGCTGGCATTTTCGCTTCAGATACTCAATGTGGGATCTCCAGGTGCACTTAGAATCGAACCAAACCCCAAAATATTTAAATGACATGGAATGAGTTATCGGTGTACCCCAAATTTGAAGCTTTGGTTGTGCTGGGCTATGCTTCCTAGAAAAAACCACTAACTCAGTTTTCTCCGTAGAGAATTCAATACCTAGCTCTAGAGCCCAAGTAGACAAATTGTCTAAGGTATCCTGTAAGGGTCCTTGCAGATCGACCCCATTGGGGGGTGATCCATATATGATGAAGCATATTTTAACCAGTTTTATGCCTTCTCTCGTATTGGTCCCTACTTCTGAAACCCTCTTCACACTCCCTGAAATGCTACGTAATTTATGCATATTCCCTTTATAAAGTTATCCACAGCGAAGCGCAAGCAGCCATTTAAAGCATCAGTAGTGACATTACATTGAAAGCTTAACATTCTATCTGCAAAAGTGGTCAATTTCAAAATGCAATAATTACAATTTGACCTATTACCACAATATATCGCAATTTGATTAGACTCGGTAACTCAAAGAGTACAACGGGCCTCTCTCCTTCTACTTCGTTGAATATTATGACACATCCGCAATATTAATAGACTATTAACTAGTATTATTTCTAACAAAGATTTTCTGGGTACCCTTCAGTACCGACGCTGAAAATGTGAAGTACTAGTTCATTAGATAATCTTTCAAATACAATAGGTTTGAAACCGCGCCAGGATCCGCCCAGCTTTCTTTTAGTTTGTTGAGAATTACGTATCATACCATTACTATTTCATACAATTTTAAACTAAGGATTTACTAGGTACCCTTTGGTACCCTACGTTGAACGTCTCAGGATTACTAGTTCATAAGATACTCTTCCAAATACAATTAATTTGAGACCCCGTCAGGACCCGCATATATTTTTTTAGTTTGTTGAACATTACGTCAGATGCGAAATATAATTTGGCTTATAACCAGTACTATTTCAAACTGAGGTTTTACAATGTACCCTTCAGTACCCAACGCAGAAAATTTCAGAAATACTTGTTCATAAAATAGTATTTCAAACACAATCTGTTTTAGAACCCGCCAGGATCCACCCACCCTTTTTGAAGCGGTTGATTATGACGTCACACAGACACTTGAATCACAATATATCAAAATGAGGTCACCAGATAGCATTGGTGTATTCAGCAATTGTATTTCAATAACTCCTACAATTTCTAAGAACATATTGAAATCGTCAAATTTGAATTAAGAACTAATTAACTAAAAAAACCGGTATAAAGAAAGTGCTGAAAGAAAACCAATTATATCTCTTTAACGTTAGGCTCTGGAAACTTAGTGTTCTGAGCAACTTTTCTTAAAATTACTTGCTCTACAATTTTGTCGAAGGCAATAACCCGTTATCTTGTAGCTGGAATATGTTAGAATGTGAAAGTGTAGTTAAGCCCTTATGAAATGTTAGGCGTGTTTTTGCAAAAGATGCGGAATAACATTTTAAGACACCTAGTTGATGAAATGATGACAAAAGGGTGAAAATGTATTTGACTGTCTTTTTTCAGAATTGTGCCATTGTGAGGCGTGATCGACGTCGATTGTCGACTATCACGCCCAATTGTTTGACCTCACGCTTCGAGTCGATGGTGTATTCTCCGACCGTGATTTTCGCCTGTTGCACTGCTTTTCGGTTGCTGATCAGCACCACCTCTGTCTTGTGATGGGCTATCACCAGTTTTTTCGTCCGCAACTAGTCTTCCAAAGTATCTATCGCCTCGGTACTTCCTCCTCTCCTCGTGATTCCCTCACTAGAAGTAGAACAACATCCTCTCACCGACAATCCTTTCACCCCAGAGAGCTTTAAAACCCCACCGTGCATTGCATTTCAAATCGTCGGACCGAGGATGGATCCTCGAGGAACGTCCGCTGTGGTTGTCATTCTTCTCTCTCCCTTATCAGTCTCTTAAATCAGCGTTTGGTTCTGAAAGTAGCTCCCTAATATTCTGCACAGGTACTCAGGGACCCTGTTGCTGTGCAACGAATGAGCGATTGCTTCCCAGATGGCGATGTTGAAGGCATTCTTCACATCTAGGGTGACCACCGTGCAAAATCGATTTCCTCATCTCTGTTTTCTCTGTGCCGTCTCTGCAGCTTCCATTACTGTTCGGATGGCATTCACCGTGGACCTACCTTTCCGGAAACCGAATTGCATGTTCGATAGGCCGTTTTTGCTCTCCGTGTATTTAGTGATTCAGGCCTGTTCAGGCTTACTTTCTCCAAAAGTTTCCCGACTGAATCCAACATGGCCTATATGCCGGAGGTTCTCCGGGAGGTCTTTCCGGTTTTTGCAGCAGCACCAGCTTTTGGCGTTTCCAGTTTTCGGGGAAGTTACCTTCGTCAATGCATGTTCTCCTGTATCGCTGTTTTCAGAGCCTATTTTGAGATTCCATCTGGTGCAGGGGCCTGCTTCACTTTCTTGGCTTCCTTTCTTGAGGGCAATTCTTGCCACTCTGCCCACCAATTTCCGTTCCTCTCTTTCGGTGTCGTTGTTAGTGCTGCTGTCAACTTGTCCGTACTCAGGTTCAAGTGGATGCCCTCAAATGTAAGTGCCACAAGGAACACAATTTATCACCTCCGCTGTGTGTGTGTGTGTGTGTGTGTGTGTGTGTGTGTGTGTGTTTTTTTTTTTTAGGCGAGATGGAAAATCTGCAACCAGACACCTGAAGAACTCAGGGTGTAGGGATGAGGGTGCCAACTCCTCGACCCACTAAAAACCCACCCGTGCCTTTAGCCCTGGACTCTCCCCGGAACCACCTTTCGGTATTACTTCGGGGAGCGGGCTATTGTGCTTGTTAAGCACCCACTATGTCTAACTACTTAGGGCTTTAGGGCTTTAGTAGTTAGGTGGTCCCTTTTTTTTTTTTTTTTTTTTTTTTTAGACGGGATGGAAAATCTGCAACCAGAAGCCTGAAGAACCCTGAAGAACTCAGGGTGTGGGGATGAGGGTGCCAACTCCTCGACCCACTAAAAACCCACCCGTGCCTTTAGCCCTGGTCCCTCCCCGGAACCACCTTTCGGTATTACTTCGGGGAGGGGGCTATTGTGCTTGTTAAGCACCCACTATGTCTAACTACTTAGGGCTTTAGTAGTTAGGTGGTCCCTGCGACCTGCCTTTGGTCGTTTCGCCATTTTTGTTGGAGATCAAGGACGATCTGGGAGGCTGCTATCTGGAGTCGTGTCGTGACCGCTTACGGCCATCATGCCGGATCTTGCGCCGTCGAAGCGAGGACATGCGAAGAACACATGTTCCGCAGTTTCTTCGACTCCCGCGCACTCGCTGCATGCGGAGGACTGTGTATGCCCATATTTGTGTAGGTATTGTCTAAAGCAGCCGTGGCCAGACAATATCTGCGTTAAGTGGAAGTTCACTTCACCGTGTCGCCTACCGACCCACCCGGTAAATTCCGGGATTAGTCGGTGGGTCCACCGACCTTTGGTGGAGTTGTTCCATTCCCTCTGCCACTTAACCATGGATGCGGCTCTAGTGGTCTTTCGGATACCTCTTTTTCTACGTTGCTCGAAGCACTCTACGTCCTCTTTTATGACAATGCCTATTGGCATCATCCCCGCTAGGACGCAGACCGCATCGCGTGATACCGTTCGGTATGCACTCACCACTCTTAGGCACATAAGTCTGTGTGTACTCTCTAGCTTATTTGCGTAGCTCTTGGTACTCAAGGCGGTGATCCATGCCGGCCCGCCGTACCTAAGTATGGACAGGGCGACACTGGCCAGGAGTTTACGCTTACTCCCTTGCACCGCCGAGCTATTCGACATCATGCGGGATAATGCCGATATAGCCATAGAGGCTTTCTTGCAAGCGTAATCGACGTGACTGACAAAGGACAGCTTGTCGTCGATCATAACCCCAAGATACCTCAAGAACATCTTCGATTCTATTGTGCAGTTACCTGCACTAATCGTCGCATGTTGCTCCGATTTCCGATTATTCACCACCGTGACCTCGGTCTTATGGTGGGCTAGCTCCAATTGCCTGGAGCTCATCCATCTCTTCACAATGCCAATGGAGTGTGAGGCCGTTAACTCGACCTCCTCGATGGATTCAACACATATCTCCAGGGTGATGTCGTCTGCGAACCCGACTTTACCCCGCTCGGGAACTCAAGCCGCAGTACCTCGTCGTACATCGTGTTCCATAACACCGGACCCAGGATCGAACCTTGCGGGACGCCTGCGGTGATCTGCACACGTTTCTGGCCGGCCTCTGTATTATATACCAGTACGCGATTCTGGAAGTAGCTTCCGAGAATCTTGTACAGGTACCCAGGAACCTGAAGGCGTTGGAGCGAGTCGGCGATAGCCGCCCAACTGGCGCTATTGAACGCATTCCTCACGTCAAGGGTGACCACCGTACAGTATCGTACTCCTCACCTCTAGCGCTGGATTGCCACCTCGGCCGACTTGGTGACGGACAGGATGGCATCCACCGTCGACTTCCCTTTACGGAAGCCAAACTGATTACTAGACAGACCGCCTATACCCTCCGTGTATGTTGTCAAAAAACCTTGTAGCTGAAGTTTGGTTTTCTTCAATAGGTACAAAGCAATGAACCTGTGTATTCAGGTATTGTCTCAACGTGGCTATATAACTCCTCATATAGTTCCTTAGGAATTTTGATTGTGTTTCCATAATCTTGAGCAAGGCATGTTCTCTTTGCCATTCGCTTGAGAGTACCAACAATAGGATCAAATAGACCCCTGAGACGTTGCAACGAAGTGCCAGTCTGCTTCCAATCCATACTTGGACTTGAAATTGCACAAGCTGGCAAAGTTCTTTTTGTTCGTATAATGGGCCGCTGCTCCATCTGTCATGAAAATAATTTTTGAGCAATATACTGAATTTTGTTTAATGAAATCAAGCAAATTGATATAAACAACTGAACTGCTATTGAGTCATGGGTCAATATTTCAGATATTATGATACTGCTTTTGTTTTCCAATTTATTGTCCTTCTTGTACTATACTTCAAAGTTTTGGTGATAAACAGGATCAACCACCTGATTTAATTGTATTATCACTAAAGTTTAAAAAAATAATAATTTAGATATACGCCCTTTCCAAATGGTAGCCTTGATTTTTCAAACATTCAAAGACCCTTAAAAAATCCAAATTGTCATTATAATTAAATTTAATTGGCTTCTGTGAGCTTTAAGGACCAAATTATATGCCGAGTTGGCGCGACGGTAAAAATAGGACGGTAAAAATAGGATATGAAAATTTTTTGTAAGAAAAACTGATTATCCCTAAAAGTGCCCATCTCGCGATGTATTGCGAACTTTGAGACAATTATATTGCCTTTATTAACATAAAAAATTTCGTTCAATTCAAAGTTTGCCTTATTTTGCAAATTGACTTTAAAATTGAAAATATTTTTTTTAGCGTGTAAGAATTGATTTTACAATTTTTAAATTTTTTTCATAAGATTTAAGACAATTTTCTTTAAGACACCCATACATCTTCTTTTTGCAAGTCTTGTCCTTTTTGAGTTATGTTGATTAAAAAAAAAAACGATCAAAAAACTTAAGCCCTTTTCAAATAGCAGTCTAGATAAATTTTGAAAAAAAAAAACAAAGTATACAAAGTTGATTGAAAAGACATGGTCTACACACCCACAAAGTTTCATTGGATTCTGAGAGGGTGCTGCCAAACACTGGATGAGTTGGCGTGAAATTCGTCTATAGTTGAACGAACATCTAAGTTTACACGATGAATAGCATTCAATTCATGTGCACGTTGTTTACTATAAGTTTACATTTGAAACTAGATTACAAGCTCCCTTTTAACGTGAATATTCAAGTTATGCTCAGGTTAGTTTAAGGAATTTTTTTCTGTGTAGGCTACATAATAGACACAGATTAATCGTACCCCCTAGAAACACAGACCTATCAGAACTGGTTGCAGCAACTTGATTGTGACTAAACTAAGTCGCATCGAATTAACTTGAACGAATTTGCAACAAGTGTACTGCTGTACTCCACAATGGAGTTAAAAACAGCTCAAGATAGGTTTGAAAGCTTTTCGTTGACATAAAGCCACTTAAAAGAAAGTCGATGCATCCTTATTGATACTGAACAAAATTCTGTATATGTAGATGGCAGAACAGTAGAACCCATCAATGATAGAGTTCCTTTCACTCCCTGTTCTCCCACCATTTTGTTCCCCAGCAGTGCCGAACCTGACGGAGTGGAATAGACTGATACGATTATCAACCCGCTACGGTCGCCGTCCCTGTTCATCAACCCATGCATTGACTTGTGGGGTGCCATCGAACTTCAGTTGATGGCTACTTGCTGATGGAAGCTGCGATGAGACTAATTATCGTGTTAGAATGCCAGTCCGGGTGTTTAACAAGCGAAAACCCTTCCATCTCTCACATCCAATCGTGAGGATGCAAGAACGGGTATTGGCGGGTAATAATTTCCGATGGTCCAAAATATAGAAGCTACGCTGTAACGGTAATCAAATGGCACTAATTGCGAGAAAGAGCGGTCAATTAGGGATCTGCACTGATGGAGTGACCGAGTAAGCCGCCATGTGATGGATCGCTGCTGCATTAGGTAATCAGTAGTCTGTTCGAGCATGGTCTGATTGACCGGCATTATGGGTGAACTCGGCGGGAACAAGAATAAGTGCCACTTCATTCCGTCATTCATCTCATTAATTAATTTTACAGAATGACGACGGAACCATCGCACTTCGTTTCAGGAGTAGTTATTTGCATAAATATTCGCCTTATCGCCGGAACTGTCCGGTGTCATAAAGAGTTATGACTAGAACCGAAAGCAAGGTAAAATCGATTTTCTTTCCGCAAATCAGAAAGTGTCAGAAATTCATCAGCTCCAATTATACCAAAACAGTGATAAATTCACTGAAATTTCCATGCGGACAATTCGCTTACCGACATTGTTAATTCACTTACCTGAGTTTGAATCATCGCAGCCGAAAAACGACCCCTACTAACACCCGGATGGTTAATGAATTATTCAGGTGTGTCGTCCCACAGAGCCGGTCCATCGAAACCGATTATCTGTAAATCCCTTTTTCTAAGCGATTTCTATTGGCTCGACTCGGTCTGCCACCGTTTCAATTTCAAGGGGGTAGATTGGATTTTGATGAGCATTTGGTATTCAGAATTGCTTCAAGCAGAAATCCGAATGAATAGGCTTGAGTATCGAGTAGAGAGATAGTCATGGCTGGTTTGGAAACTCGTTTACATTTACTGCTTTGAAAGCAGATCCGTTCGAACGTTAGGATTCAATTTTACATCGAAAGGTTCTAGTGAATTGAGGAGTTATTATTTACATGTGCAGATGAATTCGTTGGTTACGTAGACACTTTAATGTATTGTTAGGTAAGTAATACTGTAATACGGCAACTATTGTATTTACCAGATGCAACTTATCAAGCCTGGTTGAACCAACTGGCAGACTGGGCAGCAACATTTGCGTCGTATTCGAATTCGGTCAAGTAAGGCTGTGGGATGTATTGTTAGCCTAGCCTCTTCTTTCGGCCTATGTACCAAATGCAATAAACTTAGCGAAAATTTACAAAATAATGTTGACACCATGATGAATCTTTTATTTTGAAGCAATTGAGACATTCTATACACTGAATTTTTTTTTACGACGGTAATGGTACCGCGTAAAAAAAAACCACGTAAAAAAACCGCGTTATTTCAAAAAATGACGTAAAAAAAACCGCGTTATTTAAAAAAACGACGTAAAAAAAACCGCGTTATTTCAAAAAACGACGTAAAAAAAGTCAAGGAAATAAAAATTATATTTCATATTCATATTGAAAGTATATGGTCTTGAAAATGTATTGGTGGTGCAAAAACATGGTTCCAGTTACATTGGCCACCGGGAATCTGCTACAAATGGATAGAGGTTGTTAATTCAATGTGTGAGCAAAAGAGTCCAGAGTAGTTATAGAGAGTTTTCGTCTTCGGCAAAATTTCTCAGGGTGTCATTCGTCGTCTTTTGACATTATCATATTAGTTCCACATCATGCCGCAGAGATGGCACTGCAGTCTATCTTTTATAAATGAGGCGCTAGAGAAATGCCGTCTTAGGCTAACTTTCTCAGTATGTTGTTTGTCGTCGTTTGACATTGTTATATTAGTTCCACATTATGTATACTGTAGAGATGGCGATGCAGATTATCTTTTCCAAATGCATTGTTAGAGAGTTACCGTCGGTGGCAAAATTTCTCAGTATGTCATTCGTCGTCTTTTGACATTGTCATATTAGTTCTAAATTATGCCGTAAATATGGCAGCGCCATCTCTGAAGTACGATCTGGATCTAACGTGATTATTTAGAATGCCTTTATTATATACAATTAACATCTTTTCTAAAGACAGCACCTTCCTATAGCACGATTTGGCAATTTAAATTGCGGCGCCATATTTGCGGCGTAATTTGGAGCTAATCTGATAATGTCAAGTGACTATATTTTACATTCTCAACCAACTTTACTGAGAACGGCAACTCTCTAAAGCTTCATTTGGTAAAGATATTTTATTACGCGGAGGTCCCGCTTAGGAAACACCATTTTGAGAAATAGAATAGACTTTCCCAAGAAGTTTGTATTAGTAACAGTGTTCACGTTAGTCATTTTCTTTATCAAAGGATCATTGTTTTCACATTAATTTCCTTGTATTGCCTATTTTTTTTCTTATCAGGTTAATTTCATACACATGAGGTTGAAATTTTGTTTAACCGTTGTGTGTCCGACAGGGTACCCGGGTACCTTTTTGGATTTCAATTCGCGATAATTTAATGATTTTGAATCGTAGGAAGTTGAAACTCTGCCAGGGGGGAGGTAGCTCATCAAATCTTCCGGTCCGCCTCTAAGCATATTGCTATGAGGTACCAGGTGGGTCTCCACCGATTGCCTGTCGATCTGCCAAATTTGGAAGACGTCTGCATTGAGTTATCTCAAATTATAATAATCCGTCCACTATATCACAAAACATTGCGATTGGTTGAGCGGATTGGAGATAATGAAATCATTGGGTATAGGACCAAGTCTCCCCCGGGTGGTGCTAAATCGATGAGCTTGTATTCTGTAAATTTTAAATTTCAGTGAGCGAGATAAGGCGCTATAACCTTGGCAAATTGTTGCCAGACTTTTGGTTCAAATGCCAAAATTCCACCCACAGGCAAAAGTAGCATAAACTAATCTTTCTAGCATCTATGCTCCCAACGATAAATATAAATTATCACATTATTTAACTCTATATGGAGGCGTTTGGTACGGGAGGTCCACGCTTTCTTCCTTCCCTTGATTCGGAGTAGTAGAGCGATTTCAGACACTCTTTCTGGAATCGCTCTATTTCTTGGAATCCTCTCTGCGGTACATGCTACGCAGTTGGCCTGGCCGGTGACAAGAAAAATGATGCATTCAAGAAGACGTCATTTTCCAGGATGCTTTCAAGAATTGGCTGCGTTAGTGTGAGATTAGATTAGATTAGATTAGATTGGTAGGAAGTTGAAACTCTGCCAGATCCAAGAGAATGACGGTCAAAATTGATTGCAGGGGTAAACAGAATTTTCGGGCAAGAAGGAAGGGGGGAGGGGTACCCGGGTACCTACAAAACTAAAATGCCTACATCTCCGGCAATTTTCAACCGATTTCAACAGATTTGGACTCCTTGGATTGAGAATTTCCTTTTCTATTAAGTTATTATCACGATGGACCATTTCGAACACTCTGAATTCTAGAAAATCCGGATTTTCACGGGCATGTCCTGATGTAATGATACTGATCGTGGATTTTGGTAGAAATCCAGCAACATGGGTATCAAACTTCTTAAAATTTCTTCAGCAGATTGACTTTTCTTGTTTTGGGTCCATCGGATGTATGAAAGTGGCCAGTCCGGAGTAGGTTCCCCAAGGGTCCGTGGCTGGTCATAGGCATTTTTCAATGGAAGCATAACAATATGTGTATCGAACTGCTTGAAATTTTCTCAAGCGTTTGTTCCTTGTAATCCTGAGTTCATCAGACAAGTAGGCCTCGGAGTGACCGTTTGTCCCTGAACTGGTCATTCCGAAACGGGTTCCCGTGAGGCCTGGAGTGGTCAAAAACATTTTCTGAAGTAAACCCTGACAATATGGGTATCAAAATTCGTGAAATTTCTTCAGTAGGGTATTTGTCAACGTTTTGTGACCATTTGATGATTTGTCCCCGGACTGATTATTTCGGAACAGGTTCCCGTGGGGCTTTGAGTAGCCAGAAAAATTTCAGAAGGAAACTCTGGCAATATGGGTATCAAAATTCATTAAATTTCGCCAGTAGGATGTTTGTCAACGTTTTAAGGCCATTTGATTATTTGTTCCTGGAATGTTTATTTCGGAACAGGTTCATGGGAGGCCGAAAGAAAGACCGATTCCTGCGGGATGGGGCTAACAGTTTGTTGGCAAGCTCACTGGGCAGTTGCCGCCGGCAACCAAGTGTGTCCCGGTGACGCCCTTTTGATTCACGGTTGACAGTTCGTAGAGAAACGTCAGTTTGAAAGATCGATAAACGGAAAGAAGGATCAATTCAATTGATTCATTGTGCAATTTCACCGATTCTGATCAATCACGGAGTAGCAACCATTGAAACGTGCAGTAAGTCTAAGCTAAGCTAATACCGTCTTTGGAGCTTGAACGAAGTGATTTAAAAGTGGGTTTCTCAAAAAAGACCATTTTCTATTCAAGGAAATGAATAAAGTTTCAAGTAATTGTTACTTTACCAAATGAATGAAGATTTCTCAAGTATATATATAGTAGTATATATTGAATCATATTTCTATTCACTATCGTAGATGACACGTGATCGCTTGCGGTTCGTAGTTGAATCCCATTTTATATATATGGATGACCACTAATCAGCATGACTGCTCAAAATTTTGACTAGCACAGCTAGTACTGCGAATCAAAATGAATTTTTTTTTTTACTTCTACGTCGTTTTTTAAAATAACGTGTTTTTTTACGCGATTTTTTTACGCAGGTTTTTTTACGCGGTGCCACTACCGTAATGAAAAAATACTTCAGTGTACTGCAGCGCCATCTATGCAGCGTAATTTGGAACTAATATGATAATATTAAAATACTAAAAATAACATACTGAGAAACTTTGCCGAAAACGGCATTTCTCTAGCGCCTCATTTAGAAAAGATAGACTGCAGCGCCATCTCTGCGGCATGATGTGGAACTAATATGATAATGTTTAAAGACGACGAATCACACCCTGAGAAATTTTGCCGAAGACGAAAACTCTCTATAACTACTCTGGACTGTTTTGCTCACACATTGAATTAACAACCTCTATCCATTTGTAGCAGATTCCCGGTGGCCAATGTAACTGGAACCATGTTTTTCCACCACTAATACATTTTTATGACCATATACTTTCAATATGAATATGAAATATAATTTTTATTTCCTTGACTTTTTTTACGTCGTTTTTTGAAATAACGCGGTTTTTTTACGTCGTTTTTTGAAATAACGTGGTTTTTTTACGTCGTTTTTTGAAATGACGCGGTTTTTTTTCACGCGGACCGCGTAAAAAAAACAGCGTAACAAAAAACCGCGTAAAAAAAACCGCGTAAAAAAAAACTTCAGTGCACATCGATTTATAGCTATATACTTTTGCGAGATTATCTATTTCCAAATAAACTATATTAAGGGAACCCTCCCCTGGATTTGGGCAAAAATTAAGTAAGGGAAAAGTTTGTATTTTTTTTGTGGGAGAATGAAAAGGCGTACGAACTTTTGGTTTGGACGATTAAGTTTGATTATTATTTGAAATTTCAAGGAGATAAAAAAATTTTAAAAATTCAAAATGGCGGCTACAAAATGGCGATTTCCGTAAGCCTCTGCGCGCAAAACATGGGGCGACAACTTCAAGCCTGCAGCCTCTTGTAGAGAACAAAAATCAAATCTAGTTATCATTTCTTTTGAACTTAATTTCAGACAATTTAATTTTAAACTTATTGCATAGTGATCATTTGAACTGAAAAGTTTAATTTTTCGCTACATTTTTTTTCATTTCAACCGTGTTCAAATATTATAAATAATTAATTATTAATGCCAATTTTTAGTTCAAGCCGTATAAAAAATTAAAACCTTTCAAACAGTTATTTGATGGAGGGAATCGGATTAATAGTTCAAGCCCGGGGCTTGACTTTAGATTGAAAAACATGGTATCGAGAAAATCGCGTTCAAAGTTCCCGCAGCCTCCGCAGCGCACGAGAGGCAGGTGTGTTCGAGACGCTACCATTCAATAAATATTCATTGTATCAAAAAATCCTTCTACACATATATTCATTTTTTGCCAAAAAAATAAAACGATTTTTTGGTTCAAATTCAGGGGAGGATTCCCTTAACGATACAAAAAAATGCGTAATTCTCTTCTAGGAGTAAAAAAGTGCATTTTGAAGTATCGACGTTATTCTCAAAAGTGAGCAAACAATAATCATAAAAAGAGTAAATTAATTTTATAGTGTATACACGTTAAGATGAAGTCTACCAAAAGGAAAGGTAAAATATATTTTAATTGCCATTTTTATCACTAGATGATGCTGTTGGCAGCACTACACGGGTCACCGAACAGGTGTTTATGGAAAATGGAAGTGACTTATATTGTTAAAATAATATATTTGCTATTTCCTTAACTTCTTCGAGCTTATCTTAGCAACAACTGTTTTAATGTCGTTTGTAGCTGAATTACTCAATGTATTTCAACTATCAATGTATCCGACCGTTGAATATTAGGCTGAGGTAAGAGATACACACTCCAGCTTTGTTGACTTTGGTGTTGTGAGAATGAATTGTTATTTGAAAAAGTTACCGGTATTGTTGGTATGTACGTGTATTAAAATTATTATTTTTTGGAACATCATAAGGGCCTGTTCATAAACCACGTAGACTCATTTTTTTAAATCTAAGAACCCCCCTCCCCCTCGTAGACTTTTCTCCATACAGTTTTTGAAATTTTGTATGGAGCGTAGACTTTGGTCAGCAACTCCCCCCTCCCAGCAGAAAAGTCTACGTGGTTTTTCAATAGCCCCTAAGGCTCAAATACAGGGTCTGTGACAAGAACCAAACTGCTGTCAAAAATCGTCTGTCCTCTATATTATTTTTAATAATATAATTTTTCATATAAACAATACAAATGGTTTGAAATGGATCATGGTTAAAACAATACTTTCCTTCAAATCTTATGCACAGGTTCAGTAATTCTCTTGATTCCGATCAACAGAACACAAAATACCCACATTACTGCTGCGTTAATAATCGATAATTTTGTTGAAAATTTAGAGAAAACTACATTAAACTCGGCATTTGTCTTTTGTGTATTATCAAGTACGTATATATCAGTCTATTTTCAAATGTTCCGAACACTATCAGTTTCAATCTTTCATTTCACAAAATCTCCTTCCGTCTCATTTGACAATACTGCGCTGTGTTTTCTTAAAAGTTTTTTTCATTATGAAGCTATTCGGTTACCATGTTATCTGAATTTGATTAATTCAGACAGATGAGAAGTAATATTTTGATATCCCTAGTGTAGAGTATTATCGTACGGAAGCATATTAAATTATAATACAGTGTTCTTGGGATAGCTTTAAAAATATACTATTTTCAATCACAACGTGACACAATTTGGACGGAATACGGAACAGCAGCGGCAAGTTTGACAGTTGTTGCAAATGACTTCGAACCTGTTTTCTTTCCGGCATGTAGGCTTACTCAGATCGAGCTTTTCCGCTAGCGTTGCCGTTCCGCTTCCGTTATCATTATTTCATTCTACTATTTGTACAGTATGCTAGCCAGAACTGTTTTGTTTCGATCTGTACTAAAGAATCCATCGAAAGTTTTATAACGGCGCTGTAATGAATGAAAGAGAGCGAGCCCGGAGAGAATCTCTCAATTGTAGATTCGCCCTAATGAAAAAAAAAAACCCTAGAAATGGTTCTACCCCGAAAAATGCCATTCTGCCTGAATAGACATAGTGATTGCGGATTTTTAACACTCAACGTTTCGTCTTATCTACATCATCTACATATATATCGATATCGTCTTCAAACATATCAATATCATTATTAAATACATTTATATCATCTACATATATATCGATATAATCTACAAATATATCAATATCATGACCACATGCATTTATATATTTATCTATATCATCTACATATATTACGAAATCATCTACATATATATCTATACATATACATGTACATCATATCGTGATATGACTACCAACTGGATCGTGCATGTTTCCCTCCAAATTTGATATAATTGCCACGAGCTTGGCATTGCACACGACTACATTAAAAATGGCTGTCCAGCCAGCCACTCGCTAGCAGCCATCATTCTGGCTGGTTGCTCCCCGCGTACCCTTCTGCACGGTACTTGCAACCGCCAGCTGCCGAGCAGTACTGGCCCATTGCAGCTCTGCACAGCTTCATGGCTGCCGAGCGAATGATGAAAATTTGAAGGTGTCCCTGTTTTATGTCGTGCACTGCTGCATCTGATACGTTTGTTACTTAAATTTGAAGTCTGTGATAGGAAAGTACTGTGAATTTAGTAAATTTACTCTGAAAAATTGGAATTATAAGACATCACCTTATATTTGCGTTAATTTTAATAGTTGCATGTTCAATGTTAAAAATCAATAGTTTTAAATATTGAAATCGAAGCGTAGAATGTTTCCCGATCGATTCGTGCAAACATATAGGAAATCAATCGAGGAATGACTTAGTAATTAAAGTTCAAAACCTGTATAATTTTCGTGACGCTTCAAATTTCCGCAATTCGAACGTGTACCTCAGTATTGAAAACACAGACGTAGTCCTACGTAAAAAAAAAGTGTTTTTTTTCGAGTACCATCTTTTCCGCATTTTCACGAGTGTCTCAGGAAAGAAAATTGTTAATGAAAGGTTTTTTGTAGGTTCCATCTTAGTTGTTTATGTGCACAATAGAGATATTAAAATATAAGTACCGATATACAACTGCTGTTAAGATACTTATAGGTCCGCTCAGAAAAAGTTATAATGGTTCTTCATTCAGAAAATAAAGTGATTTTTTTTCGACGCTTTAGGGCAAATTTGTATTGACTCAAACCAACAGTAAGGATTCAATTTGGGCCAATCATAAGATGAAATTATAGTTTTTTCTTGGTAAAACAGTTTAAGTAACACTTTAGAGCAAATTTGAATTTTAATGGGCTACAGGGAGCAGCAGAAAATAATGCGAAAATTTGTACTATTTCTTTCAAATCCCATTTTCAACTAATTCAATAATATCAACATTTTCGAAAGCAGTTATCTTCATAAAGTCCTTTTAAACAAATTTATTCAATGTGTCCTCCATTGTTATTAATAACATCCTCGAGCCGACGCCAGAAGCCAGAGCATGCCTTTCGGACGTAGTCCTCCGACATTGACTGCCATGTGCGAGGTATGGTTGACTTCAGGGTTTTCACACTAGGGTGTGATGTTTTGCAGGCTCGTGTTTCAACATATGCCCAAATCGAATACTCTAACGGATTAAGATCTGGACTGCTAGGGGGCCACAAATCCTTCGGCCAAACTTCATGTTACCGTTCAACTATTGTTGAGTTCGACTGGACGTGTGACACGGCGCTCCATCCTGCTGTAGGACAACGTTTTGGTCCTCGGAGAAGTTGGCCTTCACCCAGGGAAGCACTTGGTCCTTTAAAATACCGATATACACTTCGGTATTGATTTTAACTCCAGCATCAATGAAAACAGGCGGCGTTTTCAAACCGTTGGACGCCACCAAGCCAAACATCATGACACTAGCCGGATGTTTGGTTTGAAATTTGAATTTCACTTTTTCCGGAACGTTCTCCATTTTCTGCGGTGAAATGAACCGGTCCTTGCGGCTGCTGGCCACAGCATCGATGCTGAAAAGCTTTTCGTCGGAGAACAGGATTATCATTTTTTCCTTCTTCAACAAGGAAAGCAATCTCTTGGAACGAGTCACTCGTAGTTCCTTGAACCGGTCCGTAATCAAGTGGCGTTTCACTCTGGCTCTGGACGATGCATGCAGGTCTTTTTTGATGATTCTCCGCATGGATTTCTCCGAAATATTGGCTTCCTTTGCAAGTGAATCGAAAATTTGACCGTGTCTTGTGAGGTTAAATCGTTCAAGGAGACCCAGACGATCCAGCGGCGAGCTGTCAGCGGAAGAAAAGCGAAGACGACCGACCCCGTGAACGCAAGGAAGGTGAGGGATTACTTCAAGTGAAATCCGAACCCATCGATTCGGGACGTGGCCAAGAAGGTTAATTCTTCCATCTGGTTCGTCCAGCAGAAAATGAAGTGGGCTGAACATCATGTCTTCAAGCTAAGAAAGGCGCCTAACCGAGCCGATAAACAGAATACGGTAGCCAAATCTCGCGCCAGGAAGCTGTACCGCGAGTGGTTGGTGCAGCCGAAATGCATCGTAATGGACGATGAGACGTATATTAAAGCGGACGCCAAGTAGATCCCCGGCCTGCAGGTTTTCGTCGGGAAGTTCCGCCTGGATGTTCTGGAGAAGTTCCGAAAGAAGAAGGTCGACAAATTTGCCAAGAAGTACTTGGTGTGGCAGGCGATTTGTGGGTGCGGCAAATTCAGAAAGCCGTGTATAACGACCGGCACCATCAACGGCCAAATATATAAAGAAGAATGCCTCCAGAAGCACCTGCTGCTTTTCCACCGGTTCCATGAAGGTGACACTTTGTTATGGCCGGATCTGGCAGTGTGCCATTACGCAAAGCCAGCGATGGAGCGGTACGAAACCAACGATGTTGGTTTTGTGACGAAGGAGGAAAATCTGCCATACTCGCCAAAACTTCGACCAACAGAAAAATTCTGGGTGATTAGGAAGGGTAAGCTCTGGAAAACAGGCAAAACGACAAAAAATTGAAGAATGAATGGATGAAAGTGTGAAAGAAAGATGGCGCAAGTGTTGCACAGGATTTGATAAGTAGCGTTAAGTCCAAAGTGCGGGCATTTAGCTTAGGAGATGATATTTAATTAGCCAACTTTGCAAAAACATTGCTAATATGTGTTTAATTATTTCCTGAAAGTTTAAAAATCATCCTTAAAAGGAATTTTTGGTGATCATTTTTGTCTGTTGCATTATTTTCGAGTACAATCTTTATAATTTTGTAGCTATTGATTCAACTACGTCACGGCATAATCTGAAGAAATATTGTAATATCAAACAGATCAATATCAACTCATGAATTTTTAAATGAAGGCACTTTCAACTTTAAGGGTGTTCCGATCAAAATTTGTTCAAACAGTAATGTGTGTGAGTCGTTCAAAGTTTTTATTAATAAGTCAAATTCTTTTTCTTTTTCAGTTCTGTTAATACAGAATACAGGAGAAATATTCAGCTCAGCTTCCTTTTTACCAAATGCGAATTGCCGGGTCTTTCATTTGACACCTGCCATAAGATTTTGTACACTTTATTCGCCGCAGAACGCCAGTTTGTCTTAAACTGTATCTCGCTCACAACAGCTTTTTGAATCTTCTTAAGGTTCCACTTGACGATGGCCCAATATTCTTCGATTGGGCGGAGCTCTGGCGTGTTGGGAGAGTTCATGTCCTTGGGCACCACTTGAACGTGGTTGGCAGCATACCACTCCATGGCCTTTTTTTCCGTAATGGCAAGATGCCAAATCCGGCCAAAATAGAACAGAACAATTGTGTCGCTTCAGGAAAGGCAGTAGACGTTTTTGTAGGCACTCGCTCAGCTAAATTTCCTGATTGACGTTTCCGGTCGCAACCCAACAAACATCGGTGTCGAATAACCGTTTGTTCAAACAAATTTGGAGAAGTTGTTCAGCATTTCCTTCTAGAAAGCTGAATAACTTCTCCAAATTTGTTTGAACAAGCGGTTATTCGACACCGATGTTTGTTGGGAATGTAATCGTTGCTCTTCAAGCCACAGGTACAGATGGCCTGCCACACCATACATTTGTTCGCGAACTTTGACAGTTTAATGTGCTTGAAAATAACGGCTACCTTTCCTCGTCCAGTTGCCGTATAAAATTCCTGTTCAGAAAGCTGTTTAAAGTCTGCTTTGACGTAAGTTTCATCGTCCTGTACCACGCAATCAAACTTCGTCAGCATCGTCGTGTATAACTTTCGCGATCGTGCTTTGGCCGATTTGTTTTGTTTATCGTCGCAATTTGGAGTCACCACTTTCTTGTAAGTCGACAGTTCAGCTCGTTTTTTAGCTCTATCTACGGTTGAAGACGCCACTCCCGGCGTCTTTGCGACATCTCGGAAGGAGAGGTTGGGGCTCCGCTCGAAACAGCAGGCAACTCTTTTTGTCGTCGTTGTGGCCTCCGGCTTTCGATTTCCCCCCGATCCAGCTTTCCTGGCTGTCGACAAACGTTCACCGAACACTTTTAAAACGTTGGTTACACTTGATTTAGCCACATTCAACAATTTCGCCAACTAGGCGTGAGAGTTGTTTGGATTTTCGCCATGCACGTGCAAAATTTTGATGCGTTGCTTCTCTTCCCTCGACGACATTTTGATCACTGAAGTGTTAATCTTAAAATCAAAATAGAGGCATGATGTTACACGCACACGTCTTCAAAATGAGGGGTGTGCACATTTTTTTAATGCACGATGAAAGGAAATGCGTCAAGTTTAAGTGGACCAATTTTTGATCGAAACATCCTTTTATCTAAACCTTTTTTATTGATTAATTAAATTGTAAGAAAATAAATAAATAAGTTAGTTCATGGTGAAGTTCTATAGAGAGCAGTAGTTTGTTTCAACTTAGTTAAGGAGTGAAATTATAACTTACATTCTTTACTTAAGCATGTCATAGTTAAATTAATGTGCTCTTAAAAGTAAATGGTCGATCCAGCAATAACGCAATCAAATTACATCAAGGTTCGACCGTCCACATTCATTTTGATAACCTAGTAGCGCTGCAAGGATTTGGGATTTTCTTCCGACTTACACAAAGAATCCGACCGTTAGTTAGAGTCGCTCTAAATTTGACGATGTACAATAGACAACAAAATAAAGGTAGACATTTGACAGATGAAAAAGTTCAAGTTAGAAAAAACTCTGCAGAGGAAGACCATCGCAAATTAAATCACAAGATGCATCATTAAACTAAAAACGACCACTAATGATAACCAATACATTAGAAAAATCCATCACAGTTAGGGTAAATTGCTGCTCCGTGTATCTTTTCCTATCTTTTATCTCTCTCTCTCTCTCTCTCTCTCTCTCTCTCTCTCTCTCGCAAACTAACCTCGCTATTTCAAATTGATAAATCTCGATTGTTAGTTAATGAACATGAAATCGAACTACACCAGATTGCTCACAGCAAGTAAGCATACAAACTGATTTGATTAAATATCCAATATCTAGTACAAATTCTGAGTTATATCAATTCTATATTTTGAGGTTATGGCTGCCGTCGAGATTGGTTCAGCGTAAGCCCTTAATTACTTTCAGTAATCATGGAAATTTTTCTTGAAATTTGAAGCAGAGAAAAAAGTGAAATTCCAAAACTCTTGCTTCAAATCCTCACAACGCTTGAAGTTCATCACTGACACTTTTAGCCTCAAATACTTCCCCTTTTGAACAAGTCACCGAATGAAGAAAGTAAAGGGACCACGATGCGAAAGTTTTGCTTTATTTTTGTCATGTTTCAGGTGAGTAATTCTTTTTTTTTTTTCTGTAGCGATGCCGACTGTGATGTCATTCGAGGGAATGCCACTACCGTTGTCTTTGTTCGTGCAGAACAAAGACGAAGCCTCTGGGGGTGGGATTTACAATTGAGTTTTCTTTGTGAGAAAGTTTACCCTTTGAACTGAATTGAAGAATTCCACGACTTGCGATTGCAGTCATTGCCCTTGGTTGAGAGCATAATGTTTTTAATTTTACTTCCGTTAATTTCGAAACAGAATCTTGCACCGTGACGTCATTTTGCTGTTTGACATTCGCTGAGGAAAATTTTCTGAAGCAACAATTTTTGCAAACTTTCTATTTGTTTAATTATTTTGAAGCACTTTAGTGGAAAATGTTTGGCAAATTTGGAGTACCACATTGCAATAACAATTTATAAAATAACTGAACATGTAAGCAATATTTACTAAACATTGGCCTCAGATGACAAGCAGCCCTCAAGCGAGTTTTATGGAGAAATATCGTGACGCAGTTGCGGTCCTAATAGGACCTTGGACCAGCATAGATAATAAGTAAGTGGCCTCAGACGATGTCAAATTTACTCTGGCGAAAGGTAATTTCATCGTGCAAGATTCTATGCTTGACAGAAAAGAAAAACATACAAAAGGCGTCAGAACAATTAAGTTAAGACTTTTTAAATCCTCAGAAGCACCCATTTAGCGGATTTTAGTTCGGAGAATTGTTTGTTCCAATTCCAGTCCGTTCGATTTTCAATGAGGAAAAACGGAGCAAAATGTAATGCATTTTAAATTAGCCCTTTTCCTGCTTAATCCTTCAATTGTGGTGGTGCGGCCGGTGCGCTACATTAGCAATGTTCAAAAGTACACTTCATGGGATTACTTTTGAAGTTGAAATACAACAATGGACTGTTCGCATGGAACAGAAATAACAAATTATTAACTCCCTCTCAACCTTGCCGTGCAGCCGTCACCCCGGGCGGTGTGGTGTTTGCCGGAGTGTTGTTAGCGAAAATTCAATTTCGTTTCATGGAACCTGACCTTCTTCCACATTCATTGCTTAACAAGTTGTGGCAGCTTCATATTTCTAATTCAACTTGCTTAGCGTTAGCGGTGGTGCGACTTACCTATAATACATATCGGCTTGCGGATGAACCGGAGCCGGCCGCAGAAGCCCATGTACTTGGACCGGCAGCCGGCGGACCAGAGTCGCACCAGGTATTCCACGCCGAAGAACACCACCAGGCAGATCTCCATCCAGAATAAGGTCTCGTTCGCAAAGTCACTGTACTGTTCGATCGTCGACAGCACGCTAAATATCAAACACACCAACACGAGCATAAACCTGGAATTGGAAGAAGCAATGGGATTGATGTTAGTCTTGGGCGGGGATGTGCTTGATTAAAAGAATTGAATTTTATCCATTTATTATTTAAAGATTAATTAGAATATTTTCTGTAAAGCATCAGATTATTGGATTGAATTTCATACGATCCTCATTGCCTATTGATAAGCTTTTTGTGGTGAGGTAAATGGAGAAGAATTTGTTTTGCTTTGAATTATGCTTGTATAACCGAAAAAAAAGTCGAAAAGTTTTGTCCTGTTCCATCAATAAATCAGTTCTATCGAGTAGGCGGTGTTTATAGCAAGTTTGACATGCATTTTTTTCGCTGTGTTTTCCGATATTACAAAACAATTATTATCGAAGAAATTCAAGTTTGACCCTTAACTGGAACTGTATCTACAGCAATGCCATGTTGGTAATGGAAACGGTCCGTGGCGGAACTGGTTTACGACGAGAAGTTTTCCGAACATCGGTGTTTGTAGGAAGTGTCCGGAGAGATTTTTCCGCATCCTGCAGCGATGCCGAAAGTTGAGTATGCTAGTCAGGTGCAAGCCGGTTGAGCCAAGAATGGCTACGGTGGAGGAAATTTTGATAAAACAATCGCCGGAGCAGGGGGATATTCTGAAGGAAACGAATAGGGAGCGACGATGTTGGTGGGTTGAAGGAGTTAAGTTCGAGATACGATGTTATTTTCGTTCACCTGCAATTCCATATGGGGCAAGCATGGCGGGTTTGGATAGGCATCATTTAGATGTTTTGGAAGAAGCAGAACGCCAACCAGTCGGACCCGGCAAGCGTTTTTCAGACAAATGGGAGGTGATATGTGCTTTCAAAAACGCGGAACGAACCAGGTAATTGTTATCCATTTTGTCCCCTGAATTATATGAACTATATTATATGACCACATTACTTATCAAGGTGAATCCTGATCCATCGATCCCTACCCTACTAATATAGAAAAACCTCCTTCCTGTGACCTTTGTGGGGATGCAGAGGTAAACACGGTCTCTAAAAAGCAAAGATCACACTAACTTTCCTTTTCTATTCCCACCTGATTACAAGGACGTGGCCGGCGCCGTTATTGATAATTATAGAAATTTAGTCACTGAAACGTGTAAAGGGTGATACGGTCAAAATTTGGTCAAGGGAAAACGCGTGTAAATCGGTGAAATCGTTTATTTAAAAAATCAAATTTCTTTTTCAAGTTCAATTAGTATAAAATTCAGGAAAAATATTCAGTTAGGCTTCCGCTTTTCCAAATCCGAATTGCCGGGCCTTACGCTTGACCCCTGCCATCAGATTTTGTACAGCCACCTTGTCCACCTTCTTCGCCGCAGAAAGCCAGTTTGCCTTGAACTGCTGCTCGTCCTTAGCAGTTTTTTTGGTCTTCTTTAGGTTCCGCTTGACAATAGCCCAGTATTTCTCAATTGGGCGGAGCTCTGGCGTGTTGGGAGGGTTCTTGTCCTTGGGAACCACCTGCACGTTGTTGGCGGCGTACCACTCCATGGCCTTTTTACCGTAATGGCAAGATGCCAAATCCGGCCAAAACAGTACGGAACAACCGTGTTTCTTCAGGAAAGGCAGCAGACGTTTATTCAAACACTCTTTCACGTAAATTTCTTGGTTGACAGTCCCGGAAGCTATGAAAATGCTGCTTTTCAAGCCACAGGTACAGATGGCTTGCCAAACCAGATATTTCTTTGCGAACTTTGACAGTTTCGTGTGCTTGAAAATATCTGCTACCTTTCCCCTTCCTTTTGCCGTATAAAACTCCTGTCCCGGAAGCTGCTTGTAGTCGGCTTTGACGTAGGTTTCGTCGTCCATTACCACGCAGTCAAACTTCGTCAGCATCGTCTTTTCCAGCTCCGGGATCGCGCTTTGGCCGTCGTATTTTGTTTATCATCGCGATTTGGAGTCACTACCTTCTTGTAAGTCGATAGTCCGGCTCGTTTTTTGGCTCGATGCACGGTTGTAGACGATACACCCAGCTTATTTGCGGCATCTCGGAGAGATAGGTTAGGGTTTCGCTTGAAACTACCGGCAACTCTCTTTGTCGTCTCAGCGGCTTCCGGTTTTCGATTTCCCCCCGATCCAGACTTCCTGGCTGTCGACAAACGTTCCTCAAACACTTTAATTACATTTGTAACGGTTGATTTGGCAACTTTTAGCGATTTTGCCAACTTTGCGTGCGAGTAGCTCGGATTTTTGCGATGCGCGAGCAAAATTTTGATACGCTGCTCTTCTTGCTTGGACGGCATTTTGACAACTTAAGAGTGAATTCCAAAATCAAAATAGGAGCAACATTCTACACACACACACCTTCAAAATGAGGGGTGTTCAGGTTTTTTAAATGCAAAATTGAAAGAAATACGTCAAGTTGATATTGACCAAATTTTGACCGTATCGCCCTTTATAGTGAGCCCCATTCAGTTGATTCATTGTGCAATTCTACTGATTCTAATCAATCACGGAGTAGCAACCATTGATACGTGCAGTCAGTCAAGCTCAGCTAAGCTAAGCTAAGGTATGAATAAATCAGCTCTATCTCGGGATTGTTTTGATAAAACAGAACAGAGCAGTCAAAGTAATGGGTTTTTATTGCACTGGTCAGGACAAAATAATCAACAGTCTTATTCCGTTCTGGTTTTGATAGAATGAAGAACTTTTCTTTAAATACATCGCATCATCTTTTGGACATTATGTTCGTCTACTTCCGCTTAACACTTGCCCAATATTGCCCGATTGGGCGATACTGGGTCAATGGGATGGGTTGAAGTCCTTTTTAATGGAATCCATCCTATTATCAGGGTACCACGGAAGTGTCTCTCGACTTTAGCGACAGGTAGCCGATTCTGGTCAAAACTTAACAGGTTTTTGTGAGCTTTAATGAATGGTAGTGTTGGACACTATCATAGTAGTCAGACAACAAGCAACTACAGTTACCGTGGACAGCCTGGCAACGCGTAGCAACCGTACATATAAAAGGCAGTCAACAAACTGCCAATGATTCATTCTGTACTAAGACTTCCATCAATAAAGAACGATATAAATATTGTATCAAGTACAACAGGTAGAATGCCGTCTTCCTCGTAGAGATTCTAGTTCATATGCACATATGTTACAAAAACTTGAAATTTTTTGTCCGCAGCTGAAAATCGCTTGCCAAATCAAAAAAAATCTAGTGAACTGATGAGCATAAGCATGATTGACCGCCCGAGGTTGCTACTCCGTTATTGCCAGATCAGCTGTTATTACACAGAGAACCAACAGATGATACTTGGGACTAGCATACATCCTCAATGTGTTAAAACTGGTGATCCCAAACTAAGGCAATACCAGCGCCGGCCTCGCCCGAGGGCAGGTCAAGTAGGGAATGGGTAGGACTATGTTGACGTGATACTCGCTTTGAAGCCGAGAACACCTCTGCACTTTCACTAGAAATCACTGGGATGTTGGATAAAATGGTTGGGTTTGCAGCGGGATCCATTTTGGTAAACGGTGTGCTTAGTTTCACATGACTTCGACAGCGAATAAGATATTTAACTATTTGCCCGGTTTATTCTTTGTACAGACATGCAGGTAAGAGTTATTTAAATTTTGACACCGATTTAAACCAACAGTAAGGATGCTGTTGGGGTCACTCACAAGTGTGGGTAGTTTATTTCAATGGAATACAAGAATACTTTAAAACATCTAGTTTGAGAACCGATTTACCCCAGCAGTAAGTATGTTGAGGCTACTCACAAGTATGGGTGGTTTATTTCGGCAGAATACAAAAATATGTTAAAATATCGAGTTTGAGGACTGAGAAAAACCAGCATTAGGGATGCTGCTGGGGCTACACAAATGTGCGGATAGTTTCTTTCAATAGAATTCAAGAATACTTAAGAATATCTAGTTTGAGTACCATTTAAATAACTTCAAACAAACATATTCAAATAACGAAATAGTGAGTAGATAGATACAGTGGAAACACTAATCAATGTGATACTACCACAATGGAACTGACTCCCGGCTTCGGGCTTTGACAAAAAATCCCTACTGAGCCCTTGCGGCACGTGCCAGTTGATCTCAGGACCTTTTAACAAAATAACATCAGACGCACTCTGTGTTAACAGTTAATATCGAACATCTGGTCAATAGTTGTTAAAATTAGTAACTTCAACTGTTGAGCCTGTAAAGACGAATAATAAACCAACAAGGCGACCCAAACGAATGCTCAGCACGAATCTATGCCGCAGATTCAGTTGAAGTCTCATGTATTCGAAGCACTACCAATGTCTTAATAAGAAAAGGAAGGAGGAGCGATTGAAAGATAATTGGACTTAAAAAATAATTAGAAACATAATATGAAACATCTATGATGAAAAATTAACAAACAATATTGACAAAAATAATTATAACAAGAGTAATGATGAAGAAACGATAATGATAAATCATTAAAATCATTAACTAGCTAAATGGCACACAGCGTTGCATGAAACAGATCAGCTCAGATTCGGTAAAATATCTATTTGCATAGCAAACAATGACAAAAATATTCAGAAATAAGTGCAATATATAATGTAGGTAATTTGATAGGGCAAAAATGAGTATCCTGAACTGGAAAATGGTTCCGAAAACGTACACCTTGCATGTCAACATTTCCCAAATGTTGATTTCTGACTGTACGTTATAAATCGTTTCTGCTGTTTCTATGAAGCAATGACATGTGCTAGTTGATTTCAGAACCTTTAAACATAAAAAGGAAATATAATTATGGTAGATTATAATAAATCATTATATATATTAGACGCTATATGGCTATTTTGTTCCTCCAACATTTGGCTGATTATTGAATGATGTCCATCTGGAAAATTTGAATCTAAATTAAAATTCAATTACTAGACTCTTGCCTGATTGGTTGACCCCTGAAGATGGAACGTGATAGATAAATTAAATAAGTGTGGAACAAAAATCAGTTATTTGAGAAATCTTCATAGCCGTTACAACTTGATTTACGCCCAAATCATGAAACATAATGTTAGAGCCCATCCTCCAACAACAGTCAGCAACGGGGACCTGGCATTCCCACCTCCCACCCAATTCGCTTCAATCGGATACCCTGATGGTTCCTACCATCTCCCGATTAAATGAACTCACATGTAAAAGTATAGAACATATTTCTGTCAAAAACACATCCGACATCCATTTGTTACTGAAAAGAAAACTTACGTATACATCCGATCTTCACAACCATGAACACGATGAAGAACAGAGTAGATCATTCCAATTATCATCTAGATAAAAATTTCAATAAAAAAATTAGAGATGGGTTATATCAGGTCTACATGCTAGACGTTTATATAGCCACACCCCAGTTTTTCTTCGTTTTTAAATAAATAAACTCAATAAAGCAGTGGAATGTTTTTGTCAACAAACCATATCATGGATTGCTTAGACACATGAATCGATGTGTAGTCCTGCTAAAAAATTATGTCATCTGTCAATGTCATGTATCCGACCAAAATGTCCTCCAGCAGATCCAGATACATTCCGGAATTCATTCTTGTCGAAATGAAACAAATTGGAAGTTTGGCATTGCATGAAAAGGCTCCCCACACCATCAAACTTCCACCCACAAAATTACGTTTGGATCTAACGATGCCTTTTTGGTTTCAATTATGCCAATAGCAGCGGTAGCAATCCGGTCCGTCCAGATTAAACTTTTTTCCATCCTATAAGATCACATTTCGCCATTCGGGTTTCCATTCCATGTATTTCCTCGCGTATTTAGGCCGGTTCTGCTTATGGGAACATGTGAGTTTCGGTTTACTTTGAAGTTTCGTCCGTTTGATGTTCGGAGATTTGTTCAAAATACGCGCGATATGTCTGGTCATTACCGGAATATCAATTTTTTCTTTTATTTGTGAGCAGGATAACTGATTTCTAGTAGCTTCGTGTCTTATTTGTCCTTTTAGCCGCGAAAAGATTTTGCTTCGTCCTTTTGTAGGATGTTTCACACCATATTGTGCAGCCTTGCTGAAAAAATTCCGAATTACTTTTTCGGATCGATTGATTTTTTTGGAGATTGACCGATTTAACTAGCCCTCTGCCTTAAACAACGTTATGATTCGTCGTTCCTCCTTCGTTAATCGAGTGCATTTCGCCATTTCTATAAAGCGTTCACAAATCTTATGTTAAATCAACATTTACCAACACACATCTTCAACTTACCTTCCGAAATGAAAACCACTAGACAATATTTCCAAAAATTCTCAAAATAACACCATAACAACAAGTAAAATTCTCTTTTTTGCACTGCGGCTAAACGTATGTCTTAGGTAGAAATGACGTTTATTTGTTTGCTTCCTTTAATACCGTAGTGGTATGTGTGTTGGTGAGATGAGCGTACTTCCCAAGAAAGTGCTTTAGCTCTACTACCTATAGAACAAAAATATACCCCAATCAAAAACTATATGTATTCAATTTCCGAATACTATTGGAATCTAATAGGTGCGGCTAAACGAATGTCTAGCACTGTATAACCGCGGTGTTTACGTTGGTGTATAGTAATAATGGTATTATTCAATTAATACATATCATAACAAATATAGTTGGTTGATACTAAAATGTTATGATGTAGAAGGAGATGTCCGCTCATCATCATGAGGCACCAAGAGTGGACAGTAATGTTTGCTGGAATGAAAGATATGAAGAGAAAGTGTTGAAAGTTCCGTCAGTTTAGGGTAGGTTGAAAATTGAATAGAAGTATTGAAAATTGAGCGAAAGGGCATGGGTAAAGTAGTACTCGAACCATGGACCTTACCTTTGCCTAACATCCCACTGAGGGGTAGGTCAAGGCACGGACGAATCCGCCACCTCAACCGGCAATAGTAACGTGATGGATCGCCCTCATGTTGAGGGTTGAAATAGCCATATGTTGTCCTATTCGTTGGAAGCGTCAAGAATAGCTGGTTGCGTAGCCGACGATGAGGCACAGTTATGTTTACATTTTGAAGTAAAGCCGGGCAATCTATATTCGTTGAAAGCAAATCGAAAACAAACAGTCATCGTAATTTGGTGTGTCTGGATACAAGGGTCTTGAGATCGATAAATTTGCAACGATCGGTGTATTCCGGAAGCCTAACGCCGGCCCTTAACGGTAGCTGGCGTAGAGCGTAACGTAGAAAACATTTCTGCACCCTCTCAATTTTCAATGACTGTGCTGCATGGTACGGAGCTCACACCGGAACGGCATATTCCAGTATACTTCGCACAAACGAGCAGTACAAAGCCTTGAGTGCGTACACATCCGTGAAAACTGCGTGCTACGTTTTATGAAACCAAGAACTGTGAATGCTTTGGTGGTAGTCTGTGCTATGTGCTCGTTAAACTTAAGCTTGCTGTCGAATAAAACGCCCATGTCACGGATAAAGTTGACACGCTCAAGAGGGTCCGAGTTACTTCGGTAGTCGAACTGGATGAATGACTGTCGGAGAGTAAATGAAATTACCTTCGTCTTCGCAATATTTATCTCCATGCCGTTATTGCAACACCAGCGCAACAACTTGTGCAAATCAGCTTGAAGAGCGCAACTGTCGAGGACTGAAGTAATAATTCTGTATATCTTGAGCTCATCTGCGAACAATAGTAGTTTTGATCGCAGTCGTAGGCACAAGTCGTTTACAAATAGAACGAAGAGAAGAGGTCCCAAAAGACTCCCCTGTGGTACGCCGGAGGCGATGCTAAATTTCTGGGACTGCGTTGATCCAAGTTTGTCTAAAGCGCAGCGATTAGTTAAATATGATCCAATCCACTCGGTCACCCAAGAGGGAAATCCCATTCGATGCATCTTGGCAACGATTAATTCATGTGGAATTCTATCAATGGCTTTTGAGAAGTCAACATAGATGGAGTCAACTTGACCACGTTTCTCCATAGTCTTGTTGATTTCATGCGTATAACACATCAAGTTAGATGTCGTGGAGCGTTTCTTGACAAATCCATGCTGAAATTCGCTTATCAATGACTGCGATTTCCTCAGAAGTAGCCCATGAATAATCCCCTCAAACATTTTTCCAAGGCAACTCAGAATGGAAATACCACGCTAGTTTTCAATTTTGTTGATGCTCCCGGATATAAGAACCGGAACTATTGCAGCGATTTTCCACGCATCAGGGAATGTTCTGCTCTGCAGTGATCGGTTGAATAGCAAGGCGATAGGAAATGCTAGAGAACCAGCACATTCTTTGAAAAAGGACGGCGGTAGACCATCGTCATCGGCACCTTTCGTGGTATCAAGACCTCTAAGTAAATCAAGCACATCATGCCGAGTGATTGTCATCGGTGGTAAATGCATTTCAACTGGTTGAATGTTTCTGACGCTTTCAGATATACTTACAGAGGATGCGGTGCAATACACGTTCTGTAGGAACTCTGAAACAGATCAGCTGCCTCGTTCATTGTGTTTGCAGTGCATCTGTTGTACTGAGCATTTAACGGAATCGAGTGCTGCTTCTTTCGGTTATTCACAAAAGACCAGAAACCGAATCTTCCTTCAATTTAGCTAGTCACGGTAGCACGATGTTTGGCATTCCCCGTAGAGTACTTCCATGCCACGTAGAAGTATTCGGTTTTCTTCTGATCTGCATCGAAGGTATTTTTTGCGAGACTTCCGTAAACGATTGCGCAAACGGCGAAGCACAGCAGTCCACCATGGTTGTGTGGAGCTATGATGCGTACTCCTCCTTTTAAGTGGAACTTTACCGCGGATAATTTCAAACAGTCGATTGTAGAAACCGTCAACAACGGGGCAATGATGCAGTTTGAAATAGTCGAATCCAATCAATGTTCACCAGTTATGCATTCAATGCGTTGAAATCACATCGTCTAAAGTCGAAATCCATTTCTAAGCTACGTCCCTCGATCGGTAAATTGACGTGACAGCTTGAATCTACCCGTAATACAAACGGCTTATGATGGGAGTAAATTTTGAGAATAGAGGATGACGGTTCGAAAAGTTCAGTGCCACATGGATCAGTCACGTACGCCAAATCAAGCAGTTTTCCATTCATGTTCAATAGCGAATTTATCTGCATCATGCCCATCGCAGAAAGTGATTCAGTTAGCTCTAACTCATGCTCTGAGGATGCATTGATAGGAAGAAAACCGTTCACATCTTCATCAAAACTCCACACTAGATATGAAAGAATGTTTATATAGTCGGATTCCGTTGCTCGTGCAGCGATTTGTCTGATTGCGTTCGTGTGTCCGGAATACGATTCAAGGCTCGAGTTTGGCCTTATGTAAATGCAGCACATATATATGGATATCTGCGGAAGTTCGATGCATACTGCAATTTATTCCAAATCATCACTATCAAGCAGAGCAATGGAGTTGCAATTCAAACTAGATTTTACGGCAATAGAACTCCTCCGCCTCTTGCAAAAGCACTGGTGACTGTGCTGCGGTCACATCGAAACATTGTGAAACACGAAGCGAGTTCAGAATTCATTATGCCAGAATGAAGCCATGTTTCAGTCAACACTATGACGTCGTAGTCACAGCTGGACAGAGCTAAGTAAAATGTCGTTATTTTCGTACGCATGCCCCTCACATTTTGGTAATAGAGAGTCAGGTGGTCAGAGGTGCGGCATGGGCTCACTAGACTTACGGTTGTGTGCTCGGTGAAGTTAGATGGATGCAAGTCTATGTCGACATTTTTTGGCTGGGCTGCTTCTGCGATGGGTTCGAAAAATTGGTTCCCGGATCGTGGTGCTGTGTCGGTTTCCAAAAATGTTAGACATTGGAACCATGGTCAACAAACTCCCGAAATTGTATGCCTTCAGGCCATGTAGTAGGATCCATAGCCTTGGTTTTGAGATCCTTGTGTACTCCAATTTTGAAGGACACAAACGGCAACACCGACAGCGGTCTTCCCCTTGGTACCAGTGACTTGGCCACCACGGCGTTACACATTGGCACAATTCTGAAAAAAGACGGTCAAAAATATGTTCACCCTTTTGTCATCATTTTATTGACTAGGTGTCTTGAGAAGAGTTGCTCAAAATGATATTCCGCATCTTTTGAAAAAACACGCCTAACCTTTCATAAGGGCTTAACTACACTTTCAACTTCTAACTTTTTTTATCTACAAGATAACGGGTAATTGTCTTGGACAAAGTTGTAGAGCAAGTGATTTCAAGAAATGTTGCTGAAGACACCAAGTTTCTAGAGCCTAACGTTTAAGAGATATAATTGGTTTTCTTTCAGCACCACTTTAAACCGGTTTTTAGAGATAATTAGTACTTTTTTCAAATTTGACGATTTCAATATGTTCTAAGAAATTGTAGGAATTATTAAAATACACATTTTTGCAGAACACACCAATGCTCTCTGGTGACCACATATTGATTTATGGTGATTCAAGTGTCTGTATGACGTCATAATAAACCACCTTAAAAAGGGTGGGTGGGTCCTGGCGGCGTCTCAAATTGATTGTATTTGTAAGATTATCTTTTGAACTAGTAATCCTGAAATTTTCAGCGTTGGGTACCCAAGGGTACCTGGTTAGTTCTTAATATAAATAGTTTGTCAAATAGATGATATTAAACTTCTCAGCATATTTTTTTTCTTCTACTAAACTATTTTGTATTAAGAATTAACGAGGTACCCTTTGGTACCCGAAGCTGAAAAATTTTAGGATTACTAGTTCATAAGATAATCTTACAAATACAATCGATTTGAGACGCCGCCAGGACCCGCAAAAATATTTTTTTTTTAGTTTGTTGAACATTACGTCACATGTGACACATAAATTGCCTTAAAACCTGTACTATTACAAACTGAGGTTTTACTAGGTACCCTTCAGTACCTAACGCTGAAAATTTCAGGAATACTAGCTCATAAGATAATCTTTCAAATACAGTCTGTTTAAGACCCCGCCAGGACCTGCCCACCCTTTTTAAGGCGGTTTATTATGACGTCATACAGACACTTGAATCACCATATATCAATATGTGTTCACCAGAGAGCATTGATGTGTTCTGCAAAAATGTGTATTTTAATAATTCCTACAATTTCTTAGAACATATTAAAATGGTCAAATTTGAAAAAAGTACTAATTATCTCTAAAAACCGGTTTAAAGTAGTGCTGAAAGAAAACCAATTATATCTCTTTAACGTTAGGCTCTAGAAACTTAATGTCTGCAGAATTTTTTCTTGAAATTACTTGTTCTATAACTTTGTCGAAGACAATAACCCGTTATCTTGTAGCTGAAAAAAGTTAGAAGTTGAAAGTGTAGTTAAGCCCTTATGAAAGGTTAGGCGTGTTTTTTCAAAAGATGCGGAATATCATTTTGAGCAACTCTTTTGAAGACACCTAGTCGATAAAATGATGACAAAAGGGTGAACATATTTTTGACTGTCTTTTTTCAGAATTGTGACAATGTGCGTTAGTCTGCAAGCACTCCTTAGCAAGATTTTCCACTTCACTCTCTGATACTTCAGGTGAAATTTTAGATGAATACACCCAAAGGCTTTCATCCGGTCTTGCTGCTGCACCTCCGAATGCGTTACTTGCTGACTGACCAGTACCACAGAAAACCTTGGTTGGCTGTTCCGCCTGCTCCGAAGTATCGTCATCACGGGTGCGCTTTGGAGTAGGATGTGTTCGAAATTGGAATTGGCGTGGCATTGGTGAAAGTACAGCAGTAGTCAGTTTGTTGAAACCACCTTGGATTTCTTGCTTCAGCTTGGTGATAAGACTATTTTTAATCTCCACTTTCAGGTCATCAACTACCTTCTGGTATGCATCTTTGAGTTCCATGGTAGCAGCGTGTGTTGACGTCATTACACTTTTGAAACATGCATTCTTCATCATGTTGCCGCATCCTTTGCAAAGCCAAAAAACAGCAGAATTTCCACAAATGTTCTTGTAGAAAGACTCTGATAAGTGTGCACACTTGTAGTGGGATCATGCTTTGAAAAAAACCGCCACAAACAACTTCCATCGCAGTCATGGTAACTGTACAGCTGTTGCAGATTTCCATTGTTGCTCTCAACTGTCGATTCGAAAAACTGTAGTCGGTAATGGTAATCACCGGTGGGGATTGTCTAAGCGTCACTCAAGCGTCACACTGCGCTACAAATTTCGATGAATCTGGTACAACTGGCAACGTTGGCAGCGCGGATGCTAATATGACAGTTCTCTATTGTTGTTCTACTCACACTAGCTCACACAAGCGGCGAAGTAAATTGTTTACCTCGTATGCATACAAGCGCCGCGTAGTGAGAGAATTCCGAACTTAAGTGTCCACCTGCAGAAAGTATACCATCAACTGCATCGAAAACAAACTGGCAACACATTTTTTCTCAAAGCATGAAATAAGAAACAACAACAATTAATTATTTCTATGTGTATCTAATTTTTTTTTTAATCAGGGGGTGGCCCCGGCGTACCTCTCATGCCAAAGTCACGAGTTCGAATCTCACCCCCGGACAAGTTACGAAAATACTCAAAAGATATTTGAGTGACTACGACGGGAGATGAACCAGCCCAGGGCTGAAAATCTCGATAATCAAGGAAATAAAAAAAAACACACTCACAGTGAATTAAAAACAACTGTATCATTCATTCATGAAAGAAACTTAAGTCCGAGAATTTTCTGTTTTGGATTTGATTTCATTCATGAGGTTCTAAACAGCAGTATTGTCGCATTTTCTGGAAGCCGCATTCCAATTCTTTTTGAACTCATCCATGGTCTGCACTATTTAAGCTGAGATCACAATATTTGACGAATCGCGAAATGTTTGGCAAAATTTGACAAATATATTTGACCAAATATTGTCAAATATATTTGATCAAATTTGTCGTTCCAATTTTTTGGCAATTTGTCAAATAGTGTGATGCCATTTGTTATGGTTTTTAAAATCTTAATAATCTTTCGATATTCATAAGATTGCATTATGATTATTTTCTACAAGAAATCGTTACGTATTTCATCAATGTACCTTATGAAATATAATGATGTTGAAAAAATTAAAATAGGGAGCAACTTGGATTCGAACCTTGAACATTGAGGTTATGGGTCCAGTGACTTGACCACTAGTATATATCAACACTTAAAACCAAATCCATTCATAAGTCAACCTTATGAAATTCAAAGCATCGTTCATAAGTTGAACCTTATGAAATTCTTAAGATTATTTGGCTGAATGAATTTACTCAATCCTAGCAAATAATTTATTTCACATTGTGGAAATTCTTGAGTGGCAAACATGAGCAAATTCAAACCATCTGCACGGATGACAGCTGTCAATTTGTAAACATTCGTCAGTTGTATCCGTTCGACCACCGGTTGTGTGAAGTGTTTTTTTTTATTAATTCGTTTTTATTTTAGTAATTTGTTGTGAGTCCATCATCGATCATGTTCGAATTGCTGATAGAAGACGACTCAGGTTTTCCGACAATCTGGAGATCTATTGTGCCAGCGAAAACCTCTTGACGGAGTCAAGAGAACGTCACGGTTGAGTGGAGCGAAGAATTCACTTTGGCTTTGTTGCCTCGGTGGAATCTCTAGATTTCCTGTGGAACGCAATATTTTACAGCCAGTTTATGGCCAACATATAACTGAAGCATCATCATGTCAAGAACTTATTGCAATTCTGAAATAATCAAGGTACCACATTCTTCTGGGTTGTGATGGATGGATTCAATTTTCGCTAGACGCTGAACTTACATTCCAATTCAATTATTTCAGAAGAAGTATTTTCTCTTCACGTTAAGTTCATCGATAGAATTATTTTGAGAATGATCCATTCTCAATCCATTTCATTCATAGAAAGCAATTAATGTTTTCTTTATGAAGAACGAGGGGTGAATTTGTCTATTCGACCTTTTGTCCTCCTTTTTTTCATTCGACCTTTGGTCCATTCGACCTTTTGTGCCTTCGACCTTCAGTCCTCTCGACGTTTTGTCATTCAATCTATTGTCTTTTGACCTATTTTCCTACAGTCGGATGCGGATTATTATTTCATTGTATTTTATTACGCTTGATTATTGGGGAAAAACTCCTTCACGATTGGCTTATCAGTGTCGTTAAATCTAATACATGATTGATAAAATAAATACTCTTGATGGCATCAGATCTCTCACACCATTAAGCTGCTATTATTGGTGGTAAATATCTAGATCAAGTGCTGAACTGCCTTCCAGGAAGACACTTGTGCCTATGACCGATTCGACCTAACGTTCCTCGGCCTTATAACCCAGCATCATGATGGACAACTAGATCTACCTAACCACTCATTTATGACATTGTTCCCAATCATCGCATTACAGTGTCAATAAAACGTCGTTAACGTACAAGACAGAAACTGTTTGTGGTAACCGTAATCTCTGCTGCCATTAAACATCCTGTGACAATCCATTAAATTTGACGGCCGTAACCCAAATCCAATCCAATATTGCCTTCACCTAGAAAGAGTGTTTCCAAACCGTTAGGCCACCGTTAGCCTAACGACTTGCCTCCTAACCGTGATGTGGCTTTCTTATTTCCATAAACACTGACAGCCTTGCCGGAAGAAAATCGATTCCAGTTCATTTGCACCCAATACCGCGCAAAAGTCCTCCTCTACTCAACAAAAGCGTGTCATCTGCCTGCCGACGAGGTTAGAACTGTTATCTTCGCTGTACGCTCTTCTTTGTTTCGTTTTCAAAGTTTTTTTCTTTTCATTGAAGAGAATAGCAACCTGTATCGTCAATTGACAAACAAGCTTTGAATGACTACCATTTTATCACCACAAGTGCCCTCCATTCATAAAGGACGAAAACGAAAACTAGACGTGACGCGGTGAATTATATTTCACGACCCTCATTCTTCCTCCGAGGAACTGCGTTTAGCATATATCACCTTTGACCTACTTCGTAAAGGTCATTTAAGTTTCATCTATGCAGCGAACAAACCGGCACACCAACGTGATGGATTACTTTAAGGTTCATAAATTTTACTGTAACTTTCGCTCGGGAAGAAAGAGTGACTGCAGCCTGTGGATGATCCTTCTATCAGGGCTGTGGAAAACCTCAGCAAATCTGAACGAGAGCAAACATCGAAGCCCCTCATCCTATTACAGGAAATGGTCTAGGGAGGGAGGGGATGAAGTAACCATAACATGCAGTCAGTTTGTCAGCATTCAGGGTGGAAGGGGCACTAACATGTGGGCACAGGCACGTGTGTCGTCAGCCAAAGCTACTTAGAGGCAAATTGAACGGAAAGCTGATACGATTACACAATTGCACACTGCCGTTGACTTCATTTGTCGTTATGAGTATGGCAGAGTGCGTATGAGTATGTACGTTAGACCGAGGAGCAGAGTTTGTTGAAGGGAATGTGGGGGTAGCCTGGGCATGAATGTATTCGTTTCGATTCGTATCAAATCAAGTACCTTAGAATGGGGTAACATTGATCAGCGGGGTAACATTGACCGTTTTCCGCTGCGTTTAAATTGATGGTGAATGGGGCCCATAACCCCGTCAAATATATTACGGTCGATTACAATTATTGTTTTAACTCATTAAATAATTGAACTACAAACGACATTCACCTGGAAAATTTTTTGCGAAAATAATCTTAAAAAGAAGTATGCCTGTTTGCATTATAATGTAAATATTATGCACCACCAAAATGTTGAAAAACTAGCTTTTTTTTGGGCAGACACATTCAGGGGATATGCATGTAATGTCAACATGTAAAGGGTGTTTCGATCAAAATTTGGTCGACTTAAACTTGACGCATTTCCTTTCATCGTGCATTAAAAAATTTTGCACACCCCTCATTTTGAAGACGTGTGCGTGCAACATCATGCCATCATCATCATTTTGATTTTGAGATAAGCACTTCGGTTATCAAAATGTCGTCGAAGGAAGAGAAGCAACGCATCAAAATTTTGCACGTGCATAGCGAAAATCCAAACTACTTTCACGCCAAGTTGGCGAAATTGTTGAATGTTGCTAAATCAAATGTTACCAACGTATTAAAAGGGTTCGGTGAACGTTTTTCGACAGCCAGGAAAGCTGGATCGGTGGGAAATCGAAAGCCGGAGGCCACAACGACGACAAAAAGAGTTGCCCGCTGTTTCGAGCGGAACCCCAACCTCTCCGTCCGAGATGTCGCAAAGAAGCTGGGAGTGGTGCCTTCAATCGTGGATAGAGCTAAAAAACGAGCTGGACTGTCGACTTACAAGAAAGCGGTGACTCCAAATCGCGACGATAAACAAAACGCGTCGGCCAAAGCACGATCGCGAAAGTTGTACACGACGATGCTGACGAAGTTTGATTGCGTGGCATAGGACGATGAAACTTACGTCAAGACAGACCTTAAACAGCTTCCTGGACAGGAATTTTATACGGCAATCGGACGGGGAAAGGTGGCAGATCTTTTCAAGCACATTAAACTGTCAAAGTTCGCGAAGAAATATCTGGTGTGGCAGGCCATCTGTACCTGTGGCTTGAAGAGCAACGTTTACATTGTGACCTGAACCGTCAACCAGGAAATTTATCTGAGTGAGTGCCTACAAAAACGTCTACTGCCTTTCCTGAAGCGACACAACTGTTCCGTTCTATTTTGGCCGGATTTGGCATCTTGCCATTACGAAAAAAAAGGCCATGGAGTGGTATGCTGCCAACAACGTTCAGGTGGTGCCCAAGGACAAGAACCCTCCCAACACGCCAGAGCTCCGCCCAATCGAACAATATTGGGCCATCGTCAAGCGGAACCTTAAGAAGACTCAAAAAGATGTTGTGAGCGAGAAACAGTTCAAGGCAAACTGGCGTTCTGCGGCGAATAAAGTGGACAAGGAGACTGTACAAAATCTTATGGCAGGTGTTAAACGAAAGACCCGGCAATTCGCATTAGGTAAAAAAGAAGCTTAGCTGAATATTTCTCCTGTATTCTGTATTAACTCAACTTGAAAAAGAAAAAGAATTTGACTTATTAATAAAAACTTTGATCGACTCACACACATTACTGTTTGACCAAACTTTGATGGGAACACCCTTTAGGCTCTATGTTTGGGATATTCGTGGATGCAACTTCGTCTCATTCTCCGGAACCAGGGCGAATGAAGAAAACATGTTTTGACGTCTTTGAAAGGATTATACGGGTTGAAGCAAGCCGCTCGGAGCTGGAACCACAAACCTGGAAAAAACACTCATGCAAATGAGTTTCATGCCATCGAAAAACGACTGTTGCCTCTAAGTCAGGAGAAGTCGCCAATTTTGTTGTAGTGTGTGAGACTGAAAAGGATTACGAGGACATCGAGGACATTATAATTCTCATTTTTGGTAGAAATTTGTGTTTCATTTGTATGAGAGCCCTCCCTTCCAGAAAGGGGTGGTTTCTCAAACCACCATACAATGATTGCCTTCAAAACCCCCAACATGCCAAATTTGGTTCCAAGCAAATGGATTAGTTCTCGAACCATCACACTGGGCTCATCGATTATAATAAAAATTTGAGTTTCATTTGTTTGAAGCCCCCCCCCCCTTCAGAAAAGGGAGTGGTCTTGAACTACCATAGAAACATTCTTGCCTTCAAAACCCCCCACATGCCAAATTTGATTCGATTTGCTTGATTAGTTCTCGAGTTATGAAGAAATTTGTGTCTCATTTGTATGAGAGCGCCCCTTCCTGAGAGAGTAGGGGTCTCAAACAATCATAAGAACCTTCCCCAGCCCCAAAAACCCCTGCATTTAAATTTTCACGTTGATCGGTTCAGAACTTTCCGAGTCTATAAGGGTCTGACAGACAGACAGACAGACAGAAATTCATTTTTATGCCTAAAGAAATCTAGCCTCCAAAAACCCACATATGCTAAAAGTGGTTTCATTTATCTGATTAGTTCTCAAGTTATACAGAAATTTGCTTTTTATTTGTATGGAGCCCCCCCCCCCTTACCTTTAAAATGGGGAGGGGTATTGAACTGCCATAGAAACATTTCTTGCCTCCAAAAACCTCCACATGCCAAATTTGGTTCCATTTGCTTGATTTGTTCTCGAGTTATGCAGAAATTCGTGTTTCATTTGTATGGGAGCCCCACCCTCCCTTCCAGAGAGAGAGGAGGGGTCTCGAACTACTGTAGAAACATTTATTGCCTTTAAAATCCCCGCAAGCCAAATTTGGTTCCATTTGCTTGATTAGTTCTTGAGATATGCAGAAACTTCTGTTTCATTTGTATGGGAGCCACCCTTTCTAGAGAGGGGAGGGGTCTCAAACTACCATAGAAACATTTCTCGCCTCCACAATCTTCCGCATGCTAAATTTGGGTTCGTTTGCTTGATCAGTTCTCGAGTTATGCAGAAATATGTGTTTCATTTGTATGGGAGCCCCCCCTTTCAGAGGAGGAAGGGATCTCTTACTATCTTAAGAACCATCTCCGGCCCCAAAAACCCCTGCATACAAATTTTCACGCCGATCGGCTAAGAAGTCTGCGAGCCTACTAGGTTCAGATAGACAGACAGACAGACAGAAAGACAGAAATCCATTTTTATATATATAGATATTCATTTCGTATTTTTGAGCAAATTTTTGAATTAGGTGACGTTCAGTAAAATCGTAAAATTTCAACTGTAGTTCTGGGTCCTCAGTCGGTAAAGGCGCAGCTACAAAGCAACACCATGCTGGAGGTGGCTGGGTTCGATTCCCGGTCTGGTCTAGGAAATTTTCGTTAAGGAAAATTTCTCGACCCCTGGGCATAGGGTATGATTGTACTTGCCACACAATCGGTATTAAGAAAAAAGTGGTTGGGGGCCGCAAACACTCATTAATTATTGTTGAAAAGCATTTAATTTAATCTTATTTTATACTGACGCCGCCAATTCTTGATAGAATGCTGGAAGAAAATTGTTTTTTTTTTATTTCTTTTTTTTTTTTTTGGTTGGGGGCGGGGGGGGCGGGGGGGGGGGGGGGGGGGAGGAAAGAAAGAGAGAGAATAGAGAAAGATCTAAAATATTTCTACTACTTATGAGAAAAGGGGGGGAGGAAGAGTGGACCGCCCCGCCCTCCCACCTTGTAATTCCACGGACTAATTACGGACCTTGGACAGACAATTTATTCTTGACGCACCAGATAATAATTTTCAGTGTATCAAGTTCCATATATACTAGAATATCATCAGACCAGTACTAGAAAAATACAGCAACACTGTTTACAAGTTCGTTGAAACTTCGTCAACACTGTTCTTAACAAAAGCGAGTCAGCTGTAAAATTCGATTTGAGTATACGTTCGTCGTACGATTGGAACCGGGCATGCTTTACGATGGATCCGAAAATGTGCAAAGCTGTAACGGAAGCAAGATCAAGATCACCCCAGCTCATGATCCTGGCGATTACGAAGTCGGTAAGCATCACAATCTACGGTTCATAACGATTTTCACCGACGACGGTTTCGTCACCGGGGATTACGGTGAATTCACCGGAATGAAACGATTCGATGCCAGAAAGGCAATCATGGCTGCCCTCCAAGCAAAGGGTTTGTACAAGGAAACCGTTGATAATCCGATGGTCGTAACGGTTTGTTCCCGATCGAAGGACGTCGTTGAATCGCTGATCAAGCCTCAATGGTACGTAAAGTGCGACGAAATGGCCAAGAACGCAACGGAAGCCGTGCGCTCCGGAGAGCTGAAAATTATTCCGGAAGTGCACAAAAAGACCTGGTGCCATTGGATGGACGAAATCCGTGATTGGTGCGTTTCCCGTCAACTTTGGTGGGGGGTCACAGAATTCGAGCCTAATGTCATCGATCCGATGGATGATATCATCGGAATTTCTCTGGATGGACTGCACTTGCAGAAGGCCAAGACCGGCCAGAAGCAGGATTACCCGAATGGTATTCCGGAGTACGGAACGGATGCGATGCGATTTGCCTTGTGCGCCTGCAACACTCAGGGACGGGACATCAACTTGGATATCATGCCTGTCCAGGGCTATCGCTTCTTCTGCAACAAGCTCTGGAATGAAACCAAGTTTGCGTTGATGTGCTTTACTGGAGAAGAACGGTACGACGTTCTGCAGGGCTTGGTAAGTTTGACGGAATGCAATTGTAAACAAAACATTAACTCAATCATAACTCTACAGACTCCGAGAGCAACATAGACCGCTGGATTTTGTCGCGGTTGGCCAACTGCATCGACGTGTCCAACAAGGGCTTTGAGAAGTACGAATTCTGTACGATCTGTGCGACGTATATCTGGAATGCTTGAAGCCAGTGTTCCAGTCCGGAACAGAGGAAGCTAAATCCTCGTCTCGGAAGACGATCTACACTTGCTTAAACCTTGGACTGAAGCTCCTGTCTCCTTTCATGCCTTTCATCACCGAGGAACTGTACCAGCGATTGCCCCGTGCCAATGTGGACCAGGTGGCCAGTATTTGTGTTGCCTCCTATCCGGATCTTAAGTTATGTAATTGGCACAACGAACAGCTCGAGAATGACTTTGATTTTGTGCAACGTGTGGCCAAGGTAATTCGATCGGCCCGAAGTGACTACAATCTGCCGAACAAGATGAAGACGGAAGCGTTTGTCATGTGCAGCAACGATGCCACCAAGGCTACGCTAGAGAGTTTCCTTGGGGATCTGACGACCATGTCCTACTCGCAGATCAATCTTATCAGTGAAGCTCCGCCGGTTGGTTGTGCTATCCTAACCGTTTCCGGTGCATGTGTTGTTCATCTTATGCTCAAGGGACTGATCGAAGCCTACAAGGAAGTAGAAAAACTCGGCAAGAAGAAGGAAACATTAAGCTCGAGCTGGAACAGGCGATAGGAGCGGCCGATTACGAGAGCAAAGTTCCGGAGGAAGTTCGGAAGAACAACCAAGAGAAGCTCGATCAATCGAAGATTGAAATCGAACGTATCATTGCAGCAATAGAGACACTAAAGACGATGTAATAAGCGTTCCTTCTGGAAAACGGATCATTTCACTTCAAAAGCATTTTTGTTGTTAAATTAACTCTTGCTTCGGATTAAGCAGAAGAAGTAGTAATTTATTGCCTCTAAATACTATTATAAAATATCAGCTTTGCAGTTTTCACGCGTACACAGATTGAATGAATAAAATATATCAACACAGTTGGAATAAATTAAGCAAGCAAAAACGTGCAATGTTTGATTACTTCTGTTCCAGGCATTATTCGGCATTGTCAATCGAGTCCTCCTTCGCTTCCTGCGCGTCGGAAATGCCCTGTGCTGTAACGACGGCAGCCGATTCGATGCTTGCATTATTTTCCTGTCATTCCTGAGCGCTGTCCACTTTGTCACTGGCCACAACTTCCTGCGCTTGATCGGCACTTTCGTCTCCGATAATGATCTCTTCCTCTTGGCAGGAATTCCTCGTCTGGATAGATGTTCTTGAACGCGCACGCGCTATGGTTTCGTCGTAGTCCAACACATAGAGTGGGCCGCAGGCCATACGAATTCCTTCCGGGAGAGAGCCGGCCGAATGCCGGCACGCGATGCATTTAGGAATGTTAAAGTACAATTCGTAGAGAATAGTGGATACGTTATTTTTCTGTGCTTCCGCGTCCTCCGCTAGGGCTTCCGGAGGTTTGGATAATCCTTGGATAGGACCTGAGATACGTACGGTTCCAGATCCAATCTCTGGTCACCGCTGGTGGATTTGGCTGTCACGTGGATGAGATCTAAAATAAGGGTAAAAAAAGGAATAATTTCCCGTGTACCCAGTTTGACCTAAATACTCACAAATTTCCTTCGAGACACCTTATCCGTATTCGTGCGATCCTTATCCTTGTCGCTCTTCTTTTGTTCCTTCTGTTGTTGATTGACCGACACTTGGCACTTGCTTGAGGTTGATAAAAAATCATATTTACAAAGCAAAATATGTAAATAAAATCAGCTGACTTGATGACATACCTACATGCACACTAAAACACGTGTACGCAATATCAAAAGTAATCTAGTATACATGGCACTTTGCATGTACTAGAAGCTGGTTCTCTAGTACGATAGTGATCCATAATTTTTTTAATGTTTCTTCGGCACAACTAGGTCCTTCCCTTTTGGGTCCATGGTTAAACAGTGTGATAATTTGTACTATTATATATCGTTGGGAGCATAGATGCTAAAAAGATTAGTTTATGCTCCTTTTGCCTATGGGTGAATTTTGGGGTTGGAACCAAAAAGTGGGAAAAAAGGAGGGGAGCGGGGGGGGTTTTGGGGCTCCGAATAGTGTCGTCTGCCGCCCAGAACGGCAGAGTAGTTTCACTGATTAAAGCACGGCGACTAAATTGTTGTCGCGGAAATGGACCTATTACTATCGGGAACGGGTTATTATAAATGCTGCGTTTCCCAATTAGTAGCTTCGACACATTCAACAGGGCATAACTTTTTTACCATTGGGTAAAAATCAACCAAATTTTGCACACTTTCTCATTGATGTGTATTGTTTACATGCTGTCAAACTCGAAGTCGTGTTTTTCGATTCAACGAAAATGGAGGTGAACCAACGCGAGTCGAGAGAACAAATTCTTTCCAAACACCTGGAATTTCCTGACCTGTCGCACCGGCAGTTGGGAAAAATGTTGAACATTCACCATTCAACCGTCTCCAGAGTGTTGAAGCGGATCCAGGAGTGGTTGACGTTGGACCACGGCAAAGGAGCTGAAAGAAAACCGGGACCGGAGAACAAAAAGACGGAGGGAAAGGCGAAGCGGATGATTAAAGCAAATCCCAACGTCTCAAGCCGTGATTTGGCTAAAAAGATCGGCATGTCGCAGAGCTACGTCCAGAATGCAAAGAAGAGAGCTGGACTACATATATACAAGGTACAGAACTTCCCAAACCGCGATGAGCGGCGACAATCGACAGCTAAAACTCGGGCACGGAAGCTCTACGAGAAGATGCTGACAAAATATGGCTGCTGTGTGATGGACGACGAAACGTATATTAAAGCCGATTTCAAGCAAATTCCGGGGTTGGAGTTTTTCACCGGCAAGAGCAAGTTCTATGTGGACGACAAATTTAAGAAGAAGAAAATGTCGAAGTTCGCCTCCAAATATCTCATTTGGCAGGCCATCTGCTCTTGCGGAATGAGGAGTGAGCCTTTCGTGACAAAGGGCACAGTAAATGACTAGATCTACAAATCTGAGTGCCTCGAGAAGCGCCTTTTGCCGTTCTTGCAGCAGCACGACGAAGCTCCGCTATTTTGGCCCGATTTGGCATCATGCGACTATTCTAAAAGTGTCCTGGAGTGGTATGAGGCCAATTCTGTCCATTTTGTTCCAAAGGACATGAATTCGCCAAACTGTCCGGGGGCGCGCCGGGGGGGGGAGTTGGGGGGAATTGTGGAGAGAGAATTTCGGGGAGGAGGGAGGAGAGTAAGAGGGGGGAGGGGTATTTTAAAAAAAAAGAAAAAAAAATGAGAAACTGGTAGCGGTTGAGAATGTAAAGGGGTTGGTGGGGGGGAAAAAGGGAAATTTTTTTTATTTTTCACTCAATACTTCTTTAATTTTTTTTTTTTTTTTTTTTTAAAAAAAATATATTTATAAAATACGGAGCAAGCCACGCTTTGCAACTGACGTGTTTTGTTTTTACTGCGTTGTTTTCGCGAATAAAATATCAAAAAATAATTCGTTATTCAACTTCAACTAACAGTGAAATCATAAAATCTCCGCGTGTTTTGTGTAAGACGTAGTGAATTAAATCGATTTCCTCCCAAAATGTGTGGTGGTCGGTAGTATTTCACCGTTTTTTTCTGTATTGTGCTTTGCCCCCGCACCCGGAGGAAGAGTTACATCAGCTTAGTTTTGTTTGTTAGCGCTATTAGTGTTGAGCCACTGGACATAAATTATTAAATTAGAGTATATTTCCGCTTTGTCGCGAGTGAATTGATGATTATTAGCAGTTTTGAAGTCGATATAGAGTCGCCTCATAATGGGGGATTAGAATCATTGGCAGACGGTGCGGAAAAAAGAAGAACAACAGTGAAAACGGCCATTTGCTGGACAGAAGTGACGAAAGAAGCCAACGCGCATGCGCGCGTGTGTGGCTGGCATATAATTTCCGATGCACTCACCACGGGGTGTACAGAAGGAGAGCTGTGTAGTTTGTATAACTTATGTTGCTCAGTGATTGTGGTTTTTCAAGTTAAAGCTCTTCACGAAAATGTTTTTTTTTACCTGTGATTATCATTTTGTTGTAATTGTGCGCGAAGTAATGCTGTTTTATTCGAAAAGGATGATGTGAAAATATTGCCGAATAGCGGAATGCTAGTTCGGTAGAGACATAAATACATCATTTAGCATCACAGGGAAGCCTTCCAAATGAAAGCTGAATATCAGCAACAATTTCGGGTGAGATCTTTCTGATTATAACTAAATTTGAACGATACTTCTAAATACGTGCCATCCTCAAAACAATATGATTTGATGATGGAAGTGTATGCACAGTACCTATATCCATTTGATGTTAGCACTGTGTTTATGCGGGGCTTGTTGTAAGTGAAAGTGACCTCGGAATGGACGTGAGTAACCAGGCATTCTGAAATGGGTCACTGGATCCCAACAGAGCTATCACCTTCCAATTCCCGGGCTAAAAATGTTTGTCGTGTCGATAACTGTTCGATCAAGTGCAAACATTTTTCTTCCATAAAAACACTGCCGGACAGTGGGCGTTGGATTGTACATACACACACGCACAATATATGTATAAAACTACCCTAAAATTTTGGTTTGATTCTAAACATTATAAGAAAATTGGCATGACATTTTCGGTGTCGCAATAATTTCGTGTTCGCCCTTTAAGGCAGCCCAATGTGCCAAACTATTTCGACTCTGCCCAGAGACTCTCGACGCAAGAAGACGGAACTATTCCGCAGGATTCGGGTGAAATTCAACCCCAGGAGGGGAATGGGTTTAGCTAGAGCGCAGTGAAAAAGCGAAACCAAATTTTTACGACACGACACTTTTCCTTATATACGTTTCGAACTGTTCTGGCACCGTCGTTTAGCGCTGACCGTAACTGGTGCAATAATAATATATTGTGTCATATATTCAAGGAATAAAACTTTCAAACGCATCTCTCATTGCTTGTACATTATACGTTATAGGACTGATATGCTTTTATAAACTGATATAATATGAAAGGAATCAAAACTGAAATACATATACTTTGCTCGTTCATTACAAGGTCTTACTTTCCTCACATAAAAAATTAAAATATCAAAGAAGACAAAAATGCTATCAATACAAATTTCCACCTTGAATGCTGTACATGGCATTTTAAGAGACAATTAAATTACTTGACCATGTAAAAATCGGCTACAGTAAGTCAATACGAGAACATAATATGCGTATATACAAAACATATCTGACATCCACTGGATTGTTACTGAAAAAATATAATTAGATATGTATTAATATCCTACTAAAGGGTGATACGGTCAAAATTTGGTCAAGCGAAAACGCGTGTAAATCGGTGAAATCGTTTATTTAAAAAATCAAATTAAATTTCTTTTTCAAGTTCAATTAGTATAAAATTCAGGAAAAATATTCAGTTAGGCCTCCGCTTTTCCAAATCCGAATTGCCGGGCCTTACGCTTGACCCCTGCCATCAGATTTTGTACAGCCACCTTGTCCACCTTCTTCGCCGCAGAAAGCCAGTTTGCCTTGAACTGCTGCTCGTCCTTAGCAGTTTTTTGGTCTTCTTTAGGTTCCGCTTGACAATAGCCCAGTATTTCTCAATTGAACGGAGCTCTGGCGTGTTGGGAGGGTTCTTGTCCTTGGGAACCACCTGCACGTTGTTGGCGGCGTACCACTCCATGGCCTTTTTACCGTAACGGCAAGATGCCAAATCCGGCCAAAACAGTACGGAACAACCGTGTTTCTTCAGGAAAGGCAGCAGACGTTTATTCAAACACTCTTTCACGTAAATTTCTTGGTTGACAGTCCCGAAAGCTATGAAAATGCTGCTTTTCAAGCCACAGGTACAGATGGCTTGCCAAACCAGATATTTCTTTGCGAACTTTGACAGTTTCGTGTGCTTGAAAATATCTGCTACCTTTCCCCTTCCTTTTGCCGTATAAAACTCCTGTCCCGGAAGCTGCTTGTAGTCGGCTTTGACGTAGGTTTCGTCGTCCATTACCACGCAGTCAAACTTCGTCAGCATCGTCGTGCACAGCCTCCGGGATCGCGCTTTGGCCGTCGTATTTTGTTTATCATCGCGATTTGGAGTCACTACCTTCTTGTAAGTCGATAGACCGGCTCGTTTTTTGGCTCGATGCACGGTTGTTTGCGGCATCTCGGAGAGATAGGTTAGGGTTTCGCTTGAAACTACCGGCAACTCTCTTTGTCGTCTCAGCGGCTTCCGGTTTTCGATTTCCCCCCGATCCAGACTTCCTGGCTGTCGACAAACGTTCCCCAAACACTTTAATTACATTTGTAACGGTTGATTTGGCAACTTTTAGCGATTTTGCCAACTTTGCGTGCGAGTAGCTCGGATTTTCGCGATGCGCGAGCAAAATTTTGATACGCTGCTCTTCTTGCTGACGGCATTTTGACAACTGAAGAGTGAATTCCAAAATCAAAATAGGAGCAACATTCTACACACACACACCTTCAAAATGAGGGGTGTTCAGGTTTTTTAAATGCAAAATTGAAAGAAATACGTCAAGTTGATATTGACCAAATTTTGACCGTATCGCCCTTTAGTCCTGGAAAAGCTGAAAACAGAAAATATCATTCCAAATGTCAAAACTATAATTTCAATGAGCCCAGTGTGATGGTTTCTGAAATAAATGGCTTATCTAATCCTAGTAGCCCTAAACACAATACGTATTAAAATATTATCCTATACTGCCCATAAGCGCATGCCAGTCTTTTAAGAATATAGTAGTTAATGTTCAGAAGTGCAAATTCAAAGTAAATGTTATGCTGAAATGCTGAAAAACAAATTCAGCCTTTTATCCATGTCATGTTGCTCCAGGCTCCTGAGATAAACACTGTGGAAGTGAACACTAAGTTGAGAGCAAACAATAGGTTAATTGCGAAAGCAATAAGCTTGAAATGCTAAAAGAAGAAGAAGAAGTTCCGTGAGAACTGGCTACCCGGTTTTTTTTTTAATTTTTTCGTGGTTGGTTCATTGGTTTTTAAACCAATGCGTGGAAGCAGTGAAATAAGAATCTGACACCCTCTGGCCAAAACCTGTATGATATTTAAAAAATAATCCCCAGCTCTCTGAACATTGATGGTTCTGAATCTAGACTAAAAAAAATTATGGAAATTCTGTCAGTCTACTTTTTACTGGAAAGCCAAATTCCAAATTCATTTTGCTTTCTAGTCATGTCTAGTTAGTTTAATACGTTCATGTTAAGCATTTAGAAACAATTCCTCAATGACAAGATGTTATTTTGGTTTGAAATCAGAATTCATCTTTGGGGTTTGTCCATCGATTTTGCATTTTTTTTTTCAAGCGTTATGCGTGCTGTTGGATGTAATAAAAGTAGGCAAGTGAATATTCAGTACCCCCCCACCCCATTTAAACAGAAACCTTACGGTTCGACGACTGTGCATCGAGAACAAAGCAACACATCAACATCAGTGCTGCTTGCGAATATTTAATGGCCACTAAGTTGCATACCTAAATCCGAATCCAATTTGATGATCGCCTCGTTTGAAAATTGCAACCCGGACTACGGACGATGCATGAATTGGCTTGCAATATCGGAAACCGTTTTGATGTGCCCCGGTCAGATCAGCCACGGGACGAAGTTCAATCGATAGCTTCTGCTTCCTTCGTTCTATCAGTCCGATGATTCTGGGAACTGATGAAACTCATTCCTTCCGACCGTAAACCAATGGTACGATCAACGGTGCGCTGCATCGGTATGGGAGGAGAAGGCGTGATGGATGAATGAACATTAATCTTAGATTAACGTAATGGATTTTCCGGTGATTTCTAGCGAAGCTGCTAGGCGATGAAGTGTGGAGGTGGTGAAAGAAGTGCCGGGGATTAAAACTGATTCGAAAGCAAACTCGACAGGGGAGAGATTTCGATACATACCGAAGGGGGAAGGGCGACGGGACGGAAGGCATTCGAAAGCTTGCCTAAGTAGCGAAGATTAGCCTGCGGTGAGGATATGGAAACAGGATCCTAGCACATTCATAATTGACAGTTGGGCCGGAAGAAGACCGTGGATGGAAGATGGGATACTCAACTGGGAAATCAATTGTGTGCCACTGATTTATCCGAGTTATTACATTTCAATTTGTGTTGGGTAATAGGGAGATAGTGATGTCAATCAAAGTTAGATATCGTTTTGCTGACATTTTTGATGGATTGTGTTTGCATTGTGACTCGATATTAATGGATTCGAATTTATTGAAGTATTGCATTCATTTATGCAGCACATGAGAATAAAAATAGGAGAAATGGCTCAAATGTGGGTCTATGGATATAGAATTAGGCCTATCGATAAAAATTGCCTGTCCTTAAAAAACTTCTTAAAGGGTAGAACGGTCGAAAATTAGTCAAACATGATTTAGTGCACACTTATTAGTTTATCATACAAATGATCAATCTTTATTACTCTTTTAAATTCATCGTTTACAAAACACAGCAAAATTATTTGATTAGGCTTCCGATTTTTCAAATTTGAACTGTCGGGCTTTACGTTTCACACCATCTATCAAGTTTTGTACCGCTGGTATATCCACCTTATTTGATGCTGAACGCCAATTTTCCTTGAACTGTTTGTCATTTCCAACTGTTTTTTGAGTTCTCTTGAGGTTTCTCTTTACGATTGCCCAATATTTTTCAATTTGGCGCAGTACCGACGAGTTTGGAGCACACTTTTGGCGGTATACCATTTCTGAGCCATTTTTCCGTAGTGGCAAGAAGCGAGGTCTGGCCAAAACAGCAAGGAACGACTATGTGTCTTCAAGAAAGGCAATAAGCGTCCTTGCAAGCATTCATTTATATAAATATCTTGGATGACCATGACAGTTGTCACGAGACTTTCGCTTTTTAGCCCACATGTGCAAATCGCGTGTTTTTTCGGGAACTTTGACAAATTTTTATGCTTAAACTTATCTTGAACCTTCCCTTTTCCGGTTCCTTTTCCGTATAAAACTCTTGACCTGGGAGCTGCTTGAAATCAGCCTTGATGAATGTTTCATCTTCCAATACGACGCTATCAATCTTGGTCAACAAACTCGTGTACTTACGCGCTCTTCCTTTGGCTAGATTTGGTGTCACTGTAACCTTATATGTTCGCAGTCCGGCGCGTTTCTTTGCTCTTTGTACTGTTGTGTGGGACTTTCCCAATTTGTTTCCGATATCTCTGATGGAAAGGTTGGGATTGTGTTTGAAAATGCTGGTCACTATTCTTCCGGTCGCTGCGGCTTCCTGCTTGACAAATGTTGAAGTTTAAATGTACGATTAAAATAACTACGTCATATTTGAGTCGACCAAGTTTTGACCGTTCCATCCTTTGTATTGATGTGTCATCGAGACGATACTTATGTTTATTTTGGACGATACTAATGTATATTAAATGGAGAGTAAATATCTGCCTTAAATTTTAAGTAAGACTGAATTGTAGATCCATGGACCCAAATAAGAGCCATTTCCACCTATAATTCGACTACAATGCAAAGCGAGTATCTTGAGCAGTTTACACCAGAGTTGTATATCAATGACGTTAAATGACTGATGGTACAAACGCCTGAATCTATTCTATCAGTATGCTTAACGAATATCAATCCACGATTATCGCTAGAGTTGGTGAGAGTCGTAATAAGCAACTGATGATGACTATGGTATTCACGAATGTCAAATGTGCATGTTTTGCAGATGTTGCTGCACACAATCACTCAATTGCGCCTACTGAGTTAGATTTGGAATGCGGAGGCTTTATTTATATTTATTTTGGGCATTTTTCCTATTGTCATAACCGTTCTTGGGAAGCCATGCTACTTTGTGGTTGGGCTTTTGATTCTCGACAATGAGGCTCACGTTACGGTGCAGGCAAGGACTGTCACAATCAGAGTATCGTTTGCATGGTTCTTCCAATCACATCCATACTTACCTTACCAATCAGACTAAGGCCGGTGTGGCCTCTGCTGTACACAGAAGTTGTTTCCATTGTAATCGGTCCATGGCTGTTCCTCGCCAGCCTCGCTGTCTGCGGAGGGTCCGCAGGTCGCCTTCTACTTGATCGATCCACCTTGCTCGTTGCGCGCCTCTTCTTCTTGGAGCTGTCGGTTCGTTTTCGAGAACCATTTTCGCAGGGCTGTCGTCCGACATTCTTACGACATGCCCAGCCCATCGTAGTCGACCGGTTTTTGCGATGTGTACGATGGGAGGTTCTCCCAGCAACTGGGATCCAATCACATCCAATCCAGTGATAATCGTTTCTGGTTATGATTTGTAAATTGACTTCATGACTCCTTGGACCTCTTCTGTTGCATTATGCAGTTCATCAGCTGTTCCAGTAACTTTCGTTCCAGGGCACTCACCCATGCCAATAACTTCAACTGCACCTTGTCAGGTGTGTACATGTAGGCATTCGTGTTTTAGCAGTTTTAACTAGCAGAAAATGGAAAGTATAACACTATCCCAAACTTGACGTCTGTTCGCAATCAAACCGACTCGTCTTAACACGTGAGTGCTTTTAAAAACAGTAAATGAAGTAAGGAAATAACAATCTATTGTCAAAATTTTAATATAATGAAAAGTGTTTTAAAGATTAATGAAATTCATAGACGTGTAGCGGCTTGTAGCTACTCTGTTATTTTAGCCACTGAGACTAGTTGGGATTCGAGGGTTAAAAGTTCTGAAGTTTTTGCCAATAAGTTTAATGTATGTAGAGATAAATCGTTATCCTATAAGAAAGCGGTGGCGTATTATGAATCAGAAGAAATCACTTAAAAAAAAACATAAGGAATTTGACCATGTCTGGGTTACATCTGTGGTGGAAAATCAAGTTCATATTTTTGGAGCAGTCTATTTCCCCCCAGAAAGTGCAAGAATTGATTCAAACAAAACGTTTTTTAAATATTGCTGAAAGTATTTTGTCAAAATTTAAGTCTGACGTCAATATTCACATTTATGATGAATTTAACCAAAATGCCTCTGATTTTATTGTAGATGATCAAAATGAATCTCTTTTAATACTAATAATTGGAGAAAATTTAACGCTTCTTACTCTTTTTGAAAAAAGTGCGGTGATTGGACATAAATCATGTACGAAATCAGAACAATTGCTACCTTGATTTATTGTTCACTACTATGACAGATGATTTCTGCGTTATTAAGGCACCAGCTCCTCTTTGGACAATTGAAGCATTTCATACTGCTATTGAATATTCCATTTTCAGGCATGACTACAATCTAATTAAAAACAAACTATACTCGATTGATTTGCAAATCATAATTCGCCATTTGTCAACAGAGCAGGCCGTAATTGTATTCTATCATAATATCTATGATAGTACATACTGCAGTACAACAAAGACATAGGAGAAAACAAAATAAGAATCAGATGTGGTATGATAGGAAAATTATAAATCTTAAAAACAGGAAGCAAAGAGCACACAAAGCTTATAAAATAGAAAAAAATGGTATGAACCTCACTATATATCTACCTATCTGTGATCAACTGAATTTAGAAACGAAGATCTCACATGAGGAGTATAATAGAACAACTGAAACTAATATCAAATCAGACCCGAAATCGGTTTTCAGCCTAGTTAAAGATAAAAAGAAGTTAAAAAAATTTCCAACAAAAATGCAATTCAACGACAAAGATGGTAAAAATCCAACCGAAATCAGTAACTTATTTGTTGTTTTTTTTTCAAGATGTTTAACAACTCGTGAGGAGAAGGACGAGATTATCAATTTTTTTCTATCTTCTGCTTTTAAATGTGTGGTGGTATGTATCCGTCAATATTTTGTTTGAGCGGGCGGGGGGGAGAGTGAAAATAAGGAAGGGGAAAGTGGTTTTGGTTGTGGTTTTTAAAAAAACCTTGGGGGGGGGGTGGGGTGGGTAAGAAAAAAAAAATATTTTTACCATGTGTATATTTGGAAATTTTTGGTGCTAAAGGGCGATACGGTCAAAATTTGGTCAATATCAACTTGACGTATTTCTTTCAATTTTGCATTTAAAAAACCTGAACACCCCTCATTTTGAAGGTGTGTGTGTGTAGAATGTTGCTCCTATTTTGATTTTGGAATTCACTCTTCAGTTGTCAAAATGCCGTCCAAGCAGCAGTCCAACAGAGCAGCGTATCAAAATTTTGCTCGCGCATCGCGAAAATCCGAGCTACTCGCACGCAAAGTTGGCAAAGTCGCTAAAAGTTGCCAAATCAACCGTTACAAATGTAATTAAAGTGTTTGGGGAACGTTTGTCGACAGCCAGGAAGTCTGGATCGGGGGGAAATCGAAAACCGGAAGCCACTGAGACGACAAAGAGAGTTGCCGGTAGTTTCAAGCGAAACCCTAACCTATCTCTCCGAGATGCCGCAAATAAGCTGGGTGTATCGTCTACAACCGTGCATCGAGCCAAAAAACGAGCCGGACTATCGACTTACAAGAAGGTAGTGACTCCAAATCGCGATGGTAAACAAAATACGACGGCCAAAGCGCGATCCCGGAGGCTGTACACGACGATGCTGACGAAGTTTGACTGCGTGGTAATGGACGACGAAACCTACGTCAAAGCCGACTACAAGCAGCTTCCGGGACAGGAGTTTTATACGGCAAAAGGAAGGGGAAAGGTAGCAGATATTTTCAAGCACACGAAACTGTCAAAGTTCGCAAAGAAATATCTGGTTTGGCAAGCCATCTGTACCTGTGGCTTGAAAAGCAGCATTTTCATAGCTTTCGGGACTGTCAACCAAGAAATTTACGTGAAAGAGTGTTTGAATAAACGTCTGCTGCCTTTCCTGAAGAAACACGGTTGTTCCGTACTGTTTTGGCCGGATTTGGCATCTTGCCATTACGGTAAAAAGGCCATGGAGTGGTACGCCGCCAACAACGTGCAGGTGGTTCCCAAGGACAAGAACCCTCCCAACACGCCAGAGCTCCGCTCAATTGAGAAATACTGGGCTATTGTCAAGCGGAACCTAAAGAAGACCAAAAAACTGCTAAGGACGAGCAGCAGTTCAAGGCAAACTGGCTTTCTGCGGCGAAGAAGGTGGACAAGGTGGCTGTACAAAATCTGATGGCAGGGGTCAAGCGTAAGGCCCGGCAATTCGGATTTGGAAAAGCGGAAGCCTAACTGAATATTTTTCCTGAATTTTATACTAATTGAACTTGAAAAAGAAATTTAATTTGATTTTTTAAATAAATGATTTCACCGATTTACACGCGTTTTACCTTGACCAAATTTTGACCGTATCACCCTTTATCAATTTGCAAAATTTTTAAATTTTCCAATTAATGCATGGAGGAAGATAATTTTTTTGCCCTTTTTAAATTGGTTTAGAAAAGAATTTGATAGAGTGGTTATTCTTTTTTTTTTTTTTTTGGTGGAGGGGTTAAATAATTATTAGGGGGGGGGGGGGGGAGAGGGAGGGGGGAGGGGGGGGCCATCTGTGTCCTTTACTATTTATTTTTTTTGTCAATGATGTTGAATATATTTTACGCCATTTAAATGTTTCGATATATGCAGACGACATGAAACTTTTCATGGAAATACGTAAATCATCTTCGTCTTCCAAAGAGAAGTTGATAATTTCCATATTTGGTGTACAAAAAGCTTGCCAGAGATTAACGTAAAAAAGTGCATCTCAGTTTCATTCACTAAACAGCGCAATGTAAGGCAAGACACCATCACTATAGGTCAACAAACTGTTGAAAGATGCAATCAAGTTAGAGATTTGGGAGTCATACTTGATTCCGAGCTCACTTTTGTAGAACACTACAACAATATAATTTACAAGGCAAGTAATATGCTGGGTTAGTTTTCATATCAATGATCCCTATACAATAAAAACGTTGTATGTAACATATGTTAGGTCTCTTCTTGAGTACTGCAGCGTGGATTGGGATCCATATCAGAATACACATAAAGACCGTATTGAGTCAGTACAGAAACAGTTTTTATTGTATGCTTTGCGTAAGTTAGGGTGGAACTCTTTTCGGTTACCTTCTTATGAATCTCTATGTATGTTAACTAAAACATATGATCTTGAAAAATGACATGAGTTTGCAATTCTATCATTTATAAACGATGTTATTGGGCAAAGAGTAAATGACGCAGAAATTTTTGAGAAGCTCAACTTCTACGCTCCCACCCGTTACTTAAGAAGCAGGAATTTTTTCTACATAAATAATCAACGAACTATGTATGCCCAAAATGGACCCATAAATAAGATGATGTCTTGCTATAACAAATACTGCACCACAATTGATATAACGATGAATAAAAATCAACTTGAAAAAGTACTTTTCTCACAATATCTGTTAGAGTAGAATTAAGGCAAGAAAGTAAATCCGCTCTACATATATGATTGACGACAAATAAAATAAATAAATAAAATAAATTGACATGAAGATGATTTTTGGGTGAGTGAGGCGAGATTTTGCATCATTGGTTGAAGCACAGTCAGTTCCATTATTTTTCTAGTAAAAATCTAAGACTAGCATCCACATTTCCGTAACTCACAAAGATGACTTGTGAACTTCTGTTTCTTCCATAACTTTCATAACTTTAGGGAATATTTTGAACATGAGTAATTAATTATGTAGAGTGTGAGCTGTTTAGTGGAATACCTGTAACTAGAAAATAAGAAGAATGATTAGTAATTTCTATTTAATTCCAACTACCTTTATTGCTTATCTTGACAGATACGCGTATTTCGTCTACAATGTGCAGACTTCTTCAGTGTCGTGTACTAATACTCGACTGAAAGAAAACCTTCGCCACCTGCCGTATTTATCCTATTTTCTAAATACAAACACTTGTACCTGCAGCTAACATTTCTTGTACCTAACCTAGTTGGAATTAAATGGAAATTACTAATCATTCTTCTTATTTTCTAGTTATGAGTAATTAGCTCATTTCTTGATAACGTAGCAAGTTTGTTGGGTCGCTTTAAAGGGTGTTACTTTCAAAAAAAAAAAAACTCTTTTTTAACCTACCTAATGCTGACCTGCTGTTTTTTTTAAATAGTTATTCTGGTCACATGTATCCATTCATCTGGTTCTGGAAGTTTCCGAAGGCGATCATTTTGAAATCTCATGCTGCTACTATTCAAGACTCGAAATGCATGATTTTTTTTTTTAGAAATATGAAAACGTCATGCCATGGAACAACAAAGAGATTTGATCACTGCCGGATACTCTGTGACCGGTAGTGGTATAGCTAAAAGGGGTTGATGTTTGAACCTCATATACCAGGTGCGCAAGTTTAAAAGGTAAGTTTTTGAGGATGAATACGTAATTATTTATTAACAATCGCAAAACATTTTTTATTCAGAGCATTGGCCCTCACATTTCTATTCTGGGCGTTTGTCATTCTAATATTGTCCTCCTAGGATATCTATCGGAGCGAGTTTTGGGTGCGACAAGCAGTCGTTCTGCTCCTGTGCTTGGGATCGGTGAAGGGGTCTTCCGAAATGGAATTGTAGCCAAGTATGTGTTTCGTTATGGAAACCTATTTTCCAGGATCAGTTTTGTGTGTAGATCCAAATAGTGATGGATCACTTGTAGGCGAAAATTGTTCTATTAGGACACCCCAAATGTCTGTTGAAACAGAAAACCCCACTAAAGACTTGGCTAATCAAATATTTAAGAAAGCCAGGGTAGAAAATGCATTGAGATCTTTTCAGCCTTCCAAAGCTGCACCGAACCGGACCGGACGGAATATTTACAGTATTGCTTCAAAACGGCGAAGCAGTGTTGATTTCGCCATTAATTGAGATTTTTAAGGAAAGTTTGAGACTCAACCATATTCCATCTTCATGGACACAAGAAAAAGTTATCTTTATACTAAAAAAAAACCGAATCAATCCACCGAAGGTGAGCCTGAACCCTTCTTACACTTCACCAAAATTACGAACATAAATGTGGCCAATATGGTACTGGATACATATTTACATCAGAAATTCTGTTAGTTGTAGAAAAGGGGAAATTACATAAATATTAGAAATTTCATATAATCAGTCCATAGAATGAATTATTAGACAATCTTAAGATCAATTTCATTTTGATTATCGATATGGCTTCAAGACGCTTAATAAGTACATGTTCGTTGAAAATTGTGTAGTAATAATAAATGGAAACTTTGTGTAATTTTCGAATAAAGGGTGTCCACAGTTAAATTGCATCACTTTCAATAAGCTGTAACATTTTGCCTTTTGGGTTAATTTCAACGAAATTTTGGGTGAAATGACCTCAGCTGTACACACAAATATTGACAATATTTTGTTTTCACATCAGTTTTCTTCCAACCCTCAATAAGCTGTGACATAAAAACTGATGACTCGCAATCAACAGCTTTCAACATATTTTTCAGGGATACATTAAGGTAAGAAGTTTCACAATAAGAAAATAATGGTTTCTTAATAAACAAAAACCTTCGTAGCTTACAGAAATGCCATTCGCCGTCGTAGAAACGACTAACGCCCGAGGCAGCAAGGAATTATCGGTTGTTCCAGATAAATGGCTGCGAGTTTCAAGGAACGGAAGTGTTGTGCTTTGGCCAAATGCAAAGTCCGTTGCAAAGTCGTGGCTGAAGTTCAAATGCACAATAAAACGAGGAATTTCTGAAATATTGAACAGTATGGGCCAAAATTGCAATTTGCTGCTTTTAAAAATAGGAATGCCGTCGATATTTATATTTATCGAGATGTTCAAAGACTGTTCTGTATACCTGTAGGAAAAGAATGAAGGAGATATGTGTACCGAGTAAAACAAAATAGTCTTTTCTTACCGGAAATAATCACTTAGACTTTGCTTGATACCTTTATACCAGAATTGTCCACCAACAATTTCAATGATTTCAGAAGTTGCTTTCCTCGAAGTTTTAAGTAAAGTTCTAGTGGAGCGGGGCAACTTTTTCATGTTTGTTTTCTTCCTTATTATTTCCATTATCAAATTTATAGACTCATGAGATTGATTCGTTATGAGGGCTAAATATTTAATGCATTCATCAAGTCCCTTTGTCGGGCATCACATTATTTTTTTTTTAAATGTAGAGTGGTCGCAGGGAAAATTTTTTTATTTGGTGGGGAAATTGGGTTGGTGGTTGGAGGTGGGGGGGACGGGGGGAGGGTGGTGGTTTGTAAACCAAAAAGGGGGGTTGTTAAAATAATTGTTTTTTTGGGGGGGAAAAAAAATTTTTTTTTTTTTTTCCTGGGGTTTTTTTTGGGGTAAAAAAAGCATTTTTTTTTGTTTTGGGATTTGTTTGGGGGGGGAAAGGTGTTGGAAAATGGGGGGGGGGGGGGGGGGGGGGGGGTTTCAGAACAGCTCTTTTTTGGATCCATTTGGGGTCCCAAACAACTGTGTAAAATTTGGTAACGATTGGTTGTAAACCGGCTTCCCGCATTGCGTTTGAAATTTGTATGGAAATTAGTATGGGAAAACGTACTTTTTTGAATTTTCATCCCTAGAGACCCCATTTTTGCTTGGATCATGTAACTAATTAGTTAAAAGTATAGTCCATAATGTGTCTAACAACTTTGTCGAAAGATGTGCGGCGCTAAAATGTCCCTAAAAAAAGTTATAGCTTTTCTAAGATTGTTGGATCGAATTAAATACCGAAAATATTTTTTTCTGCCAACACTGCCAGTGTACCAATGGAAGCCAGATTTCAATCCGCAATAACTTTGGCGTTTCTTGTCTTATCGATTTGGAATGTTCAGATGAACTACTCATAAACATTTGCACAACTTTATGGGTGTATTTGGAGATGCCCTCCCACCATGCCAACCCGCCCCCTCTCCCTCAATTCATAGTAATGGAATTACTGTTTCAAACTGAAATAACTTTAGTGTTTCTTATCTTGTCGAGTTGGTTTGTTTGTTGGTTTGTTTCAAAAACATTTAATCAATCTCATATGCCCAGTTGTTAGAGGGAGGTGGGGGGGGGGGGGGGCATACTATATTCCCTCCACCACCATCTCCGGAGTTTCTCATCTAATAGAGTCGGTACATTCGGATGAGCTATTTAAAAATTGATCAGTCTTATAGGCTTATGTCAATGATTTCGATACAAACAAATCAATCATACGTTTGGTATGATAGATTAGATCAATAGCTACAAAACCAGACCTATATGAACGCATAGCATGAATGTTTGCATTCATTCTTCTCTAAAACAAAAGAAGCGCTCCAAACGAAACCGTTTTTTCTATCTGCATCTGTATGCCGAAGTGATTTAAATGCCGTTTCAGGGTGTGGTGATGGAATTGAACCTTGTATGACGTAATTTGCGTCAGGAAGCAGTGTTGTATTTTTAATAATATCTAAGCGATTTTTTGCTCTCCATCAAATATAAAGAAACCTATACTGCCTTTCTACGCATAATTGTCCCATGTGATGTTACTATCCACAAAATAATCAAAACTCAGGTCAATTTGTGCCACGATTATTAGAAATGCTTCGTTAGACAAGATTTTCAGTAGTTTTATGGAACTAAATGAATTCTGGTATGTCCTATTTATAGTTCATGATGAAATATATGATTGGAAGGAGTTTTCCAGCCACTAATAATGTTCCCTGATGTCATCACGTTTTCCGTGGGACAAATTGATCTGAGTTTTGGCTGTTTTGTGGAAAGTAACATGGGGCAATTATAAGTAGAACGGCAGTATAGCAAGGTACATGAATGTGGGAAACAAATATGATAGAAACTTTTCATTAGTTGTTCAACCTCGTTCGTAAAAGAGAGGCAAAGTTCGGGGTGCACTTAGTATGGCAGAAAATAGATCTTAAACTCGATGTACCTACGAACAAGTTGAAGTTGGTAATTTTCGGTGGAAATCGAAATCGAAATAACACATCAAGAGAAGGATGCAATGAAACAAGCTTATGTTTCTAAAGTTGATGCAGTGACTAAAAAAATCAACAATAGAAAGCGAAAGATAGAAGAAACGACACCGACAAGAGCAGGAAGCATCAGAGCGTCTGATACGCTTTCATCGTTTGTCACTGCTAACACGAAAGAGTTTTTTGATATCATGCAAATTTCGACCGACTTCATGCAAAACCCCGCAAACGAGTGGAATAACGATAAAAATTATCTGAGTGCGAAACAACGAGTTGCTTCCTTGATTGTTGTCAATGATGTGGCTGAAAGAGGAGTGAAGCTAATCTCTGAATTCAACATGAAATCTACTCGAGACCCAAATCAACAGCAATATTTGCTTCAGGTGATCGAAGAACATCGAAAGAAGCACCCGTTGACATCATAAAATTAAAAAAAAATCGAAATATAATCATTAAAATCTTATTACATTTGTGTGCAAACGCCTGACTTTGTATATTTAACCAAAACAATAAAAAAGGAGGAGAGAATCACTATCAAACTATAAAATGATTGAGCCAATGTTTTTGACTAACATATCTGAACATACCAACTCGATAAGATGAGAAACACAGAAGTTTAGGTAAGAGACGCGTTGGGAACTCGCGTCTCCAAATGTCTAAAATAAGAGTATACTCTCCTGGTCTTATTTTTTTCTTATTTTTAGTAGTTCGTGTTTGTTTTGCCCCCGTCCCCCCTCACCACGATGAATCTCATCGTCGCCCAATGGTCACCAAGACGATCGAACACTAAAAGCAAACCCTGCATAACGCAAAAGTACTGGCGACAACTCTCTGATGAGACAAGAATAACTCCCTCCCAAGCTCCTCACCTGATCCTTCCCTGAAAAATATTACCCTTAACCTCGAGTAAACCGCGAGTAATCGGTCCATTCCTACTAGACGTAGTATTAAGTTATTCTTGTTAAACCACAGACAATGATTATCGGCTCCGTAAAGCTAACGCAATTGAGCCTTCCAAATAAACGAACTGGTTAAAAAAACACAGAAATTATTTCAATCTGTAACTTTACTTCCATCGATATTATTGAGGGGGGAGGAATCAGTATGTACCTCTTCTTCAATTACAAAAAATAAATTGAGCAAATGCTTTTGAATAGCTCATCCGAACGTACCAACTCCATTAGATGAGAAACTCCGAAGTTGGGGGTGGAGAGAATATAGTATGCCCCCTCCCTTTAACAACTGGGCTTATGAGATAGAGCAAATGTTTTTAAATAACATATCTAAACAAACCAACTCGACAAGATACGAAACACTAAAGTTATTTCAGTTTGAAACAGTAATTCCATTACTATGAATTGAGGGAGAGGGGGCGGGTTGGCATGGTGGGAGGGCATCTCCAAATACACCCATAAAGTTGTGCAAATGTTTATGAGTAGTTCATCTGAACATTCCAAATCGATAAGACAAGAAACGCCAAAGTTATTGCGGATTGAAATCTGGCTTCCATTGATACACCGGCAGTGTTGGCAGAACAAATCATTTTTAGCAATTAATTCGAACCATCGATCTTTGAACACCTATAACTTTTTTAAGGAACGTTTTAGCGTAGTACTTCTTTCGACAAAGTTGTTAGGCACATCCTGGACTATACTTTTAACTGATTAGTTAAAGGTTTCATGCTAAACTGAGGTCTCTAGTAATGAAAATTCAAAAAAGTATGTTTTCCCATACTAATTTCCATACAAATTTCAAACGCAATGCGGGAAGCAGGGCTACAACCAATCGTTACCAAATTTTACACGGTTGTTTGGGACCCCAAATGGATCCAAAAAAGAGCTGTTCTGAAAAAACATCGGACAAACCCGCCGCAAAGTAAAGGTTCGCTTAAAAGAACACAGAAACGCTGTTGATAAACAGAAACTGCAGGAATCAGCAGCAGCAGTACATGCGACAGGTTTCGAACATCATATTGACTGGAAAAATGCAAAATTAATTAAAACAGTAAGAAAACCATCACACCTAAACGCATGGGAATCGATGTTTATCTCCAACTCATCCGAACCGCTCATGAATGAAGACGATCCTCCCATCACATCATGTCTGTTTAATATGACAAAGCTGAGAATTCAGTAACCATCTCTTCTCTTCTGACGACTACGCAACAGCGTACGAAGATTTGTGTAATCAGTCGGACATAGTCCCGTAGATGGGCAGCATCGCGCCCGAAACCGGTCGACCAAAAGGTAATTTTTTTAAATTGTAAGAACGATAAGTGTTGTGTCTTGTCTCGCGTCGCGTTTTGTTAGTGTCATGTTGTTCTTACGTCAGCATAAAAATCATAATAATAAGTGAAGAAGAAATATACTTAATTTGAACTTTGAAGATTCCCACAAACTTTTTCCGTACTTCTTGAAGAATAAGGTTTAAGTTGAACTTTTTTTGATATGTTAATCAGCAAAAAAGTTTAGCGTAGTTAAATTTGAACTTTTTGTGAACTTCTGAGCTCGTCTATTAAGTAAAATGCGAACTTTTGGTTGCTTGGGCCGTAACGCTAGTAGATCACCTTTTCGTGGTGCGTTACGGGGTATCAGATCTACCACCAAACCCTAGTCCGAATTAATTCAAACTATAGGGAACATATTTGTTTTTGTAGTCAAAGGAACATATATTAGTAATTATTACATTTTATGTCTAGTGAAAAGCGACAATACTCGGATTCACCCACCGAGGATGAGCTTGGAATAAGGAAAACATTATTAGTCACCGAATACCTATCATTTCTCAATAGTGATGAAGTAACTCGACATGCACTAAACAAAGGATACGGGATATACTACAATAGATCAAATTACTGGTCGCAGTGGTTTATGTCCCGAACAGAAGAATAAAAATCCCTGTGACAATTTATGATACCCACCAGCAATCTATAAATTTGATTAAAGTCCTTGGAAAATCCATGCTAGCCTAGAATCCGAAATTGAAATAAGTGTAATATGATTACGTTACAGTCACCATAAATCTATCGATACAAAAATGGCGCAAAAACCCAAAACTTGATATTTTCAAAAAATTAAAACTCAAATATGAAAAAAAAACGCCACTCTAATTTTTTGAAATATTATGTAAAACAGTCTAGATTTTCAGGAAAAAATATAAAATCGTATAGGGCCCTCTGGTCAGACAGCATTAAAATTGTAAAATACAAATACAATCAATGTTTTTCAATACAAAATTGCAATTTTTCAATGCCAACATATTTTTTTTATCTCAAGCATGTTTGATTATCTTGCATTTGGTATTTTAACATTTGAAATTCATAAGATATGATTTCTTAAAAATAAGTTATTAAGGAAAAAGTCAAAAAAAAACTCGATTTTTGGATATTTGGAATGTTGACCCTTATGAAAAATAAATAGTACCTGTCTAATATTTTCTGATAAGGAACAAAACTACCAATTTTCACGATATTCTGAGACCCACATTATCGGTATTTTATGGAATGGCTGTAAAGACTGTATTCGATGAAATTTGGACACACAAAATAGGTCACCAAAAATTTTCATTGAGCCCGATTCTTTTCAAACTTTCTGGAAATAAAGTACTACTAAATGGTAAAGTTTTGACATCATTGGTTTATTGAACCTCTTCTCCTAAACCCAAATGCCCGCACCTTTGCCTTGACCCCTTGCATCAAATTTTGGGCAATGATAGGACCGATTTGCTTACTTACTTTTAACCACACTTTCTTTAGTTCAAGTTCATTTTCTATCAGTTTTGGAGTTTTAACGAGCTTTGCCTTCATGATTGCCCAAATTTTTCAATTGGGCGAAGTTCCGGAGTGTTTGGAGGGTTGACGTCTTTTGGTACAAAAACTACATCTTTGTACCAGTCTAAGACGGGCCGGGCATTGTGGCAAGATGCCAAATCCCGCCAAAACAGTGTCGGGCCATCGTGAGATCTCAAGAAGGGCAGAAGTCGTTTTTGGAGGCATTCGTCCTTGTAGATTTGTCCGTTGACGGTCCCAGAGGTGATGAAGGGCTGACTCATTTTGCCACATCCACAGATCGCTTACCAGACAAGGAATTTTTTGGCGAATTTCGACAGTTTCTTCTTCCGTACACTCTCCGGAACGGCCAACTTAGAGGTGGCGACGTAGTGTTCCTGTCCTGGCGTTTGTTTGGTGTCGGCTTTAATGTAGGTCTCGTCGTCCATCACAAAGCAGAACGGTTTTGTGAGCCACTCCCTGTGCCTTCTGGACCTTGCATACATGTAATCCAGAACGTTTCACGGTTTTCTGCACAAAATAAACTGAAACTTTCGCCTTTTTCGCAACATCCCTGATCGAAATGTTGGGATAACGCTTAAATTGGTTCAATACCATCCTGGCCTTCTCCGGACTTGATGTGCCACGTTTTTTGCCACTACCATTTTTCCGCTTGGTTGTCTTACGGTCCTTGAACGTTTTGATCACATGAGATACGGTTGAATGTGCGATTCCGAGCTGTTTTCCGATCCATCGATGAGAAGCGTTTGGGTTTTCGAAGTGAGTGCCCAAAATTTGTTGGCGCACTATTTTTTCATTCGAAGCCATCACTGAAATCACTAGACCGATTTTCACGAAACTCATTACACAATTGACACAACACAATGAAATACATTCAGTTAAAATTTCAATAATTTTTACCCACACGCTAAAAAGTTACGAACAATTGCGTGTGTCCAAATTTCATCGAATACAGTCTTTATTGAAGTGTTATGATGTCCCGTGGGGCTATTTCAACTCAGAAGTACGAAAGAGAATTCGTAAATAGCCTTGTTGATCATGTAAAATATTAGCAGCTGAACTCAAAGATTGTTTGAAAGGCCGAGAACAACATAGAAAAAACATTTGTTCGCAATTTTATCCTTTTAATGGTTTTTATCGCTTGTTCAAGTATGTAGACTATACATTATGTTGAAATATGGTGCAGAAAAAATCCGTATTAAATCGGTTAAACTGCTTCTCATTTCCAGCAATTTAAGTTTATGGCCAAATTGCTACCAGGATCATGATTTGGCATTTTGTGTTGTTGCGATCCGGGGTCACTAACTTCTTCTAAATCGTCAGTTCGGCTCGTATTTTAGCACGTTTAATGGTTGTAAACGACACTCCCTGCATGCCTGCTAAATCCCGGACAGAGGGGTGCTTCTAGTAACTCTTTTTGTCATTGCTATGGCTTCTGGTTTTCAAGCCTCCTGGTTGTTGAAAAACATTTCCAGATGACTTTTACTACATTGGTGATAGTTGACTTGATTAATTTTCAGAATTTTATTACCCGTATAAAAAAGTATAATAGATTGACAATAAAATGTATTAAAACCATACAATAGAATCAATTGTTTGTACAACTGATCGTATTGTTCGCGACAATAAGATAACATTAGGATTCACTGTTTTTCAAAAAAAACCTTTTTAAATTGGGGAATTTCAAAAAAAAAAAGGGGGTTTTTATGTAGCTTAACAATAAAAAATATCACTTTTTTCTGAACAAATTTGAGTTAATAACTATTAATTGTATTGTTTCACTATTGTTGAAAATTCTAGCATATGGGATGTATAGTAGATCTATTGTAATTACAATGTGCTTTTTTGATTTCTCTGATACATGAACAGTAAGATTCAAGGTCGGCAATACATTCTGTTGTTATTGTATATTATTAAATTGTAATTGTATCGTTATTTTTATCCGGGTAACTCGGCGTGCGAGAAGTTCGGATTTTTGTGATGTGCGAATACAATTTTGAAGCTTTCCTTTTCTTGCCTGAACGCCATTTTGATAAATGGGGGGCAAAAAAAAAAGCCAAAAGGGGGTCATTCTGCGCGCACACACCTACAAAATGAGAGGTGTTCATGTGTTCAATGCACGTTTACAAGAAATGTGTCAAGTTTATTCGAACAACCTCCACCTATACTGACGAACATGTCGTGGCAAATCCACGCTGGAGTAAAATGGCCCTCCACAAGGCGTGCAAATTTAATCGAAAAACTGAAAACTCTCCAAAAAAGTCCAAAACAAACCAGTCCAAGGGGAGTCGTCAGTTCCCGAAGCGAGCGTTTTATTGCCGACCGCGTGCTTCTTGATTTATTGCACCCTTGAACTAGGTAGCTACAACCCCCCTAACGATTGCAATGACGACGCTACAAATCCATCATCCATCCGGTTTCGCAGCAATTCCGTTGCGCCACTTTTTCTTCGTATCCATGGCAGGGGGAGGTAGTGGGAAATTGAAATTCCAGACTGCATGCCGCTTAGCCAGCCCACCATGTAAGGCAATTACACACCACACTGACCATGAGGATCCACAAAAACTGGCAGCACTCAGCGTGTTTCATTCATTCGAATATTACTGGGCCGAGGTTGCTCTATTTACCGCACAGGAGTTGGTAGATGCTCTGAGTTCGATAACGTGAAATCGGTGAAAGCTTTGTTACCCACAACCGCCACCCCCACCACTCGCCGGTAGTATTGGATTGTCAGCGCTGCGGGTTATGGAAACAGAAGAAAATCAATAATACATAAATTTACTGCCTTGGAATGTTGTAGTTCCACTCTGCTAGTTGGGTAGGTGGATTGTGGAGAACGTGTATTACCACTCCGCAATGGCACGGATGGATGGATGGGAAACGAAATGCCAACCTAGAATGGTAATCGACTGAAAAGCGGCGAATTCGGAACGGTGTGGTTTATATGGTTTATGTGGAGATATTTCACGGTCGGTTTCGTGTGAGGAAGATGGAAAAGCTTCTCGGTTGATGTTCAAATACACTAAACCTTTGATCTTCTGTGATGTTGCTGTGTACAACCTGCAGAGTTTATTTAAACTGAGGATCTGGTTGATCGCCGAGATGACATTGGCCTAAACACTTGTTCCAGAATGATTTCGCCCCACAGACAGCCAGCGGGAGATAATCGAAATGAAAAGGTCTAAGCAAGCGATGAATAGGACTTTCAATCCTGTCAGGACGGTAGTAGGAACATACCAGACAGCAGTGACAGCAAAGAGCAACAGCCTAAGGCTAAGCAGCACGTATAGAAGGAGATTATCATCCTCGTCGTCGTTGTCGTCATTATCCTTCCATATAAAGCAACGTTCATGTAGATTTTGTTTTCCCATCTCTCCTTAGCATAAAACATTCGAGCTTCGTCTTCTTCTTTCATGGCTTGGAGTCTACTTCTATAGAAGTTTTCTAATACACCAATCTGGAACTATCCTCAACCAAATCCCGATCGAACCTGCCACCGCCCACTTTATGAACGTATCCATTACCGACCTTGCCTTCGGTAGCTCCCGATTCGTATCTAAAACTGACAAAAGACATGGATACGTTGTGTGGCTGGTATGGTGTACAGCGCAGAGGATATGAGATATTCATGTCAGCTGATTAAATTCTGATGCGAACGCGCTGCAGGCGGTGCTAGACGGAAGATGAGGCCTGTCAGAGTGCCAGCCGGCACTCTGCTTTTGATGGTAGCGTTGATTCCAGGAGAGCTTTAAGAACAAGAGCGCTTTAATTTGAATAATAAAAGCCTTAAGCGTTGTCTGGTTGGAGTCACTTTGTAACACTCATTAGCAAGCTTTGCCCCAAAGTGTTGTTGAGAGTTGATTGGAACAAAGGTACGGAGCCTGTTGATTCTTTGAATTTGTAATACTGGAGGCAATGATGTTGCTTCAGACATCGGTATTGTGGTTTAGGTGATTAGAATCTGGGGTGCTTGGCGCTGACATGGAGATGAGAATGCTCGTAACTACATTCCAAAAATAATACCTAGTTATTATTTTTTCAACAGCATTCTGGTGAGAATTGTAACGGTTTTTTTTTGTATTGTGAAGCCCGCTGATATGAGTAATTCTGGGTTTTATCTAAGCATCTCTTAATTAAGGATGTTAAGTAAATCTCATAATTAGCATCTTGGCATTGAAGCTGCCGAAATAGAACGAAAAAAAGGTTAATCTTTAGGTTTTATCGAGGGGCAATTCAATGAATAATTTATAAAAACACTGTTGCAACTTTGTGCAAAACTACGCACTTCTGAGCTGCTAAATTTGCTCCCGCACGGCCATATGAAGAAAAGCAAGTTGGGCTGTTTGGGTATTGAATAGTGTAATAGCCTCCAGAACAATGAGGCTACAGTGGTAGTGGTAGCGTTAGTATGTGAGTTGTTTGTGGTCACGTTTCAATGAAGTTCTTTACTTGTAATTAATACCCAAGCAACGCTTCCCTTCGATTTTTGGACTCGTAATGCGAAATACTACCTGAATAACTTGGAACTTCTAGAACATTAGCATTGATAGTGTGATTAAAGTGCGCCTATTTAGTGTACCATATTGGTTCTGCGCCATCATTGTGTTCTCCTGCTACATTTAACACTCAAAGCTACTTTGACCACTCACTGGCAGAACACAAACAAAGCACTGACTCGTGCCTCCAAGATGAGCAAATCTACGCTTGCTTTATCCACTCGTTCCAACAATGAGAACCAAAACACAAAACGTTCGAGGGATGATTTGATTAAGTGCGACGATCCAGTGGAAACCTTCGACAGTCTGCTGATGCGAATACAACATAGGATCGATTGCGGGAACAGGAAAATTGAAAAGAAGATCGAGTCTAGTAACGATGCTATCGTTTGTGAAATTTCAATTCTGCGTAATGAGCTGCATGATCTGAAAGCCGACTATGCCCGCGATCTCAGTCGGTTAAATGATTCGCATGCGAGAATGGAATTGGATGTGCAGAAAAACAAGGATGCAAAAAGCAAACGATCTCATTCTCACCGGAGTACCATACAACCCTTCGGAGAACTTAGATTTGGTGATGCTAAAAGTTGCTGTGGCTCTTGGATACGACGATAAGAATGCTCCTCTTGTATAGACAAAGCGATTGGCCCGAGCACCGATTGTTGCGGGTGCAACACCACCGATTCTAATCCAGTTTGCCTATAGAGCATCCAGAGATGATTTTTTTCAGCGCTATTTCACAAAGAGGAATTTGAATTTGAACCAGCTTGGATACAAAGTAGACCGACGCGTCTACCTCAATGACAATCTCACCGAATCAGCTCGTCATACCAAAGGGATTGCTTTAAAGCTGAAACATTGTGGAAAGATTCGTCATGTTTTCTCCAAGGATGGGATTGTTTATGTGAAGCCGACCGATGATGTTCTGCCGATTTACTACTGTGGACCAATTATCGGAGTATGGATGGAGCAAACACCATGAAAACCTTGATACTTAATTCTTTCCTATGCAATTCGTTATTCCTTTATCATTTTTTTCCCCATGATTCCTTTCCTATAAGTTCTCCTTGGAATCTTCCCTCCTATAAATCAAACATCGTCTAATCGACAATACTATGAAACCCGTTATACCTTATCCGTCCCTTTGAAATTCGTTTACTCCTTCAGTAATTATTCCATGATTCCGTTCCTATAAGTAATCCTTGATATCTTCCCTCCTGAAAGTCAAACATTGTTGGACCATTAGATGAATCTCGCCGTCATCACTGATGCTGCTGCTGTTGTTGCTGCTGTTGTTGCCATTGTTCCAGTTGCTTCTCACCATCACCGAAGCAGTCGTTGTTGCATTGTACCGTCTTCAATTGACTGAGCGATCGTAAACCACATTTAGATGAGTAGAATATTATTGAAACGTTTTGAAATGTGTGCTGTTTTTTTTTCTTTTTCTCGATGCTGTTTCAATTCCCTTCCACCCTTCAACTTCTCTGGTTCATGCTCTCACTGTTGATCTTGTTTTTGTTCCTCGATGTCGGTTAATCAGATAAATATTGCACGGGCAGGTCAAGGTATTGCCGATATTCCAAGAGTTGTTATGAATGTGGCGTTACTTGATGATTGCTTAAACCTCTGTCATATGAATGTACAAAGTTTGTTTGCTCGTCATTTAAGTAAATTTAACGAATTTAAGCAACGTTTTGCTAGTAGCAAAGTTGACATCATTTGACTCTCTGAAACATGGTTGAATGAAAGTATCGACGATAACATAATTGCTGTCGTTGGTTATCAAGTCCTGAGGAATGATCGGAAATATAGCAGAGGTGGAGGTATATGTATTTACCATAAACATGAACTTGATTGCAAAGTAATCGCCGTATCTGATCCATTAACGGAATCGGAAGAGTGTAATCGAACTGAATACATGTTTATTGAAGTTCGAGTGAACAATAAAAAAATTCTCCTTGGTACTATCTATTCTCGACCTAGAGTCGACTGCTCTAGCTTCCTAGATGAAAAGCTGTTGGACCTGTCACTTAAATACTCGAATGTAATTCTGATCGGAGATTTCAATATCGATCTGAATACAACAAACGCTAGAGATTTACGCTTAAGAAATATTCTGGAGAACTTCGGGATTAACTTTGGCAACAATGAACCAACACACTTTCATTCTGGTGGTAGTTCATTGATTGATTTGCTGATTAAGTAGTGTATCGAATATAAGCTATCCACATACATTTGCGTTGTACGCATGTATTTGTGATGGTTTTTTTTGCTCTGAACACTGCATGCTGTGCGTTTGACTGTCAGCTTTCTTTTGTTTACTTGTTTGTGCGGTTCAAATTCTGCGTTTTCAAAATGTCGCGCATTGAAAAGGAAGTGAAAATTAAGGTTCTGGACACATGGCTAAGTGAGAAGGGTATTACTATGCGAAAATTGGCGAAGCGGTTTGGAATTCATCATGCGAGTGTTAAAACCATCATTATTAAGTTTGGGGAACACTATTCTTTGGATGAGCTACCAGGAAGAGGCAGAAAACCCGATTCTTCCAACCCGAAACTGGAGCAGAAAGTGGTATCTCTAATCATGAAGAACAAATCAATGTCAATACGTGATTTGGCCAAAAAAGCAGGAACGAGTGTCGGAATGATCCAGCGTATCAAGAGGCGAAACCACCTGAAGACCTACAAGAAGCACAAAATCTCGAAACAAAGTGCAGAACAGAAGAAGCGAGCAGCAACAAGGGCCCGGAAATTGTATTCGCGTCTTTTGCAGCGTCCGGATGCATGCGTTTTGATGGACGATGAGACCTATGTAAAGGAGGACTCAAAAACCCTTCCAGGTCCACAATACTTTACTGCCGTCGTTGGGGAGGATGTGAGCAATATGTTCCTGTGGTTTGAAGTCAACCATTTTTTAAACTACCTTAACTATAAATGCGGAAATCTATCGATCTGAGAGTCTGCAGAAGAGATTAATGCATTTATATAAGAAGCATAGTACACCTTCACTGTTTTGGCCGGATTTAGCGTCGGCTCACTATGCCAAAACCACTCTCAATTGGCTTGCGGAAAAGGGTATAGATTTCGTTGAGAAAAATATCAATCCACCAAATTGCCCTCAGCTTCGACCCATCGAACGTTACTGGGCAATCATGAAGAGGGTCTTCAAGAAGACTGGTAAGGCAGCTGGGAACATGCAGGAGTTCAAAAAAATTTGGGCTCAAGCGTCCAAAAAATGCGATGCAACACATGTCCGGAACTTGATGAAGAGCATTCGATCCAAAGTTCGAAAATTCGTGAAGGAATAACTTAAATTTCATCCGGTCTTCATTATGTTCTAGTTTAACCTCGTACAATAAAGGTTAAATTTTTTGTATGAATAAAATATCGGTTTTCAACATAATTTGAAAGAAAGTTTGTGGATAGCTTATTTTCGATACACTCCTTACCAACGATACTGACTTTGTTCTAAATTTCAATCAAGTTTCTGCTCCCGCTTTTTCTCAGCACTATATAATCTTTTCATCACTTAACATATCTCGTAGCACTCTGAGTTGTCCTAGATCGTTTAGAGATTATAATCGTATTGATTATCCGCTGCTACAAAGAACTTTGACAGATTTTGATTGGTCCGAATTATATAGTATTACCGATAACGACCTAGCACTCGACCTCTTCAATAGACACATAATTAACCTACTCGAAAATTTCGTTCCTCTGCGACAAATACGGTCCAGTCCGAAAGCTTTCTGGTTTAATGATGAAATACTAAAAGCTATGATCGATAGAAACATTGCATATCGTCCACTAGAAATGAATTAGATCATAATCAGTTTTATAGGCTACGTAACCGAGTAACCAGCTTGATAAATAAAGCGAAATCCGACTTCATGGGAAATGACTTAGAGTCTGCTAACTCCAAGAAAGAGTTGTGGAGGAAACTTAAACATTTGAATGTTGCCACTAAGTCTAATCGCAATGTTAAAAGTCATAATACTAGTGACGAAGTAAATGCGTTTTTTGGAGCAAATTTTACAATAGATCCAGAATTACCTTCGATCCCGCCAGAGAATTCGGATGGTTTTCGTATTTCTCCATGTAATGATTTAGAAATTTCAAACGCAATTTTATCTATTTCATCTAACGCAACTGGTATGGACTGGACTGCAAAAGTCATTCCGATTCGAAAAAGGCCTGCAGGTACTAGTTTGGATAATCTTCGTCCAATCAGTATCCTATGTTCATTGTCCAAAGCATTTGAAAAGATCCTCAAAAGTCAGATTCAAGAATATGTTCACCGTTTCAATCTCCTCAGTCCATACCAATCTGGTTTCCGATCTGGGCATAGCACAACCTCATCTCTCCTCAAGGTACATGATGATATCCATAAATGTATTGATAAAAAAGGAGTTGCTTTTTTACTTTTGATAGATTTTTCAAAAGCTTTCGACAGGGTTTCACATATCAAACTAACGAAGAAACTATCCCATAAATTTGGATTCTGTCGTGAAGCCGTTTCTCTAATCGATTCTAAGTACGATTCTTAAGTTCTCGTACGCAAGTGGTTGATATCGAAGGTATTCTTTCGGCGGCCCATTAGCATATTGTCAGGTGTACCCCAAGGGTCCGTACTGGGTCCACTTTTATTTTCATTATTCATTAATGATCTCCCATCGGTACTTCAGGTCTGTATGATCCACATGTTTGCAGATGATGTTCAATTGTTTCTCTGTTCAATTGATTTATCAATAGAAAAAATGACTTGGCTAATAAATAACGATTTAAGAAATGTTTCGCTATGGTCATCGAGAAATCTTCTTCCTATAAATCCATCCAAAACGAAAGTTATGTTTATATGCAGACGGCAAATACGTATGGAGTTACCAAATCTTTTTATAGATAACGTTACGATCCAATACGTCAATAAAGCTTCTACTCTTGGCATAATTATACAAAATAACTTAGAATGGGACACTCAAGTGAATTCTCAATGCGGAAAAATTTATGCTGGACTGCGACTTTTGAGACTCACGGCTGGTATGTTATCGTTATCAAAAAAAATTAGGCTTTTCAATTCTCTGTTAAGGCCGCACTTTTCGTACGGACTTGAATTGATTGTGAATGCACCTGCTGGTATTCTGAATCGCTTAAGAATTGCCTTGAATCACTGTGTACGTTGGGTCTTTAATTTATCAAGGTACGCCAGAGTAACACATTTGCAAAAGCAGCTCTTGGGTTGCTCTTTTTATGAATTCGTTAAACTTAGAATCTGTGTGAATTTATTCAAAATTATACATCAGGGTTTAAGCTATCTGCTTTACAAACTTCAGCCGTTAAGAAGCGCTCGAGTAAAGCAATACGTTGTACCGCAACATAACTCTTCTTATTACGGTGGTACCTTTTTCGTTCGTGCAATTGTTCTATGGAATCAGCTTCCTGCTAATATACAATCTTATCTATCAACGGCAAGATTCTACCGTGAGTGTTTGAACTGGTTGAGTGAAGGAAATTGAATGGAGTGGAGCAAGCAAAGGGTTGAGTATTAAATAAGTACACAATTATTGTTATTAGTAATTTGTTTTCCTTTTTTTTTGTATAATTATTTGAATTGCGTTAATGTGGTGAACAACGATAATACCGATTGTAGTAAATTATAAGAGAATACTCTTACTCTACAAGTATATAAATAAATAAATAAAAATAAATATTTGTGTCGTTTTCGACTCACTTTCATCAAAAGTAGAGTCACTCAAATTTGAGTAAATGTTGTTGGTTGGGGGAGAATTTAGGAAAAAGGGGGTGGTTTTTTTACCAGTAAATTGGGGGAGGAAAAAATAAGGGGGGGGGAAAATTTGGGGGTACTACGGTACGGAACCCCTCAGTACCGGGAGTACCGGGAAAATACCGGTACTGGAAGATTTTTTTTTTCGAAAATCATTAAAATCAATAAAAAGTCAGGATTTGAGGATAACGATTTAAACTTTATTCATTGCTTTGTATGTATTCAACACTTGTCTTGGGGCTTGTCCTTATCCTTGAAATATGCTTTCAAAACGCACAGCATATTCAATGTTTCGTCAGACAAACGGGATCGTATTTTAGTAGCGAGGCTTCCAGAAACAGAGAACGCTCTTTCTGAGTCCACAGAAGTAGGGCGAACTGTTGCTAGTGAATCATGAAGCATTGACAAGTATTTTCCTTTCAGCTTTTCTGAGTCGTAGTAAGTGAACTCTTGTCTTACAATCTTTACGAATCCTGGTTCAGTAATCGAACTTACAGGAACGCTCTCGCTTACCTTTGACTGCTGCATCCTCCGTTCAAATTTCTGTTTCATCGTCAAAGCCGCGTATTCACCAGCATCTACTCCATCAGCAGTTGGAACTACGGTCGAATCCATTGGTTCATCTGTTTCAACACGTTTCAGTCGTTTGAGTATCTCGGCAGCTTGTTTAATCAAAGTAGTCTTCGACGTTTTGAAAAATACGCCAAAATCATTGCTGATTGACGTTTTAACTGCAGTGTTCTTCAAAAACGCGAAAAGGTCAGCGTATTCAAAGCGTTTTTCTTCAACTCGCTGCTTGAGCGCTTCGAAAAGCTCGTTGGCGATAGCGGTCTCCTGACAAGAAAGTTGTTCGAGCATAAAGTGTAATGCCACATCCGCTTCGTACAATGAGCAATCTTTCCGGCACAGTTGTTCAACAGCAGCATTTATGGGTTCAAGAGCGTTTATGATTTCCCGAACCAAATCCATTTCATTATCGGTCATGTTCAGCTTTACTTGTCCTTTCAGATCGATCATCGCTTTCTGTACCGCATTCCTGACGACGTAGAATCTTTTAAGCATGTCAAACAAGCTATTCCATCGTGTTTTGACGTCGATAACCAACGGCATCTCTTTTCCAAACTCCTGCTGGACGTATTTTTGAAGGAGGTCGTCGTTCTTGACCGGTGATTTGCGGAAAGTTCTTACAATTCCATGGAGCTTCTTAATGGTAGCGTGGTATTCAGGCCGCAATTCCGCTTCACCGCATTCCGCATCTTCTAGCATGAACTCACCGTCATCGTCATCCTCATCATCGGCAGAAGAGTCTGAATCAGCATCGTTGGAACCTAAAATTCGAGAAATTACCTAGAAGTTCAGTTATGAAGATAACAATTTGAAATGAACAAACCTTCTCCGCGCAGCTCACGTTGATTGTATGTTGGTTCATTACGGGAATAAAGCACACTCGTGACAGCCAGGTGTATCCCGTGTGTAAGACAAACTTGATGATCCGCGGGAATTAATCTTCCGACTTTCTTCATTACAGATGCACCATCTGTCGTTGCTGCTAGAACGTCTTCGGTGAGGGATAAGCCATACTCAGACAAGATCTCTTCCAACAGCTTGACACATTTCTCTGTATCCATTGATCCTATTATCCTTTTCAGACCCAAGTTCCAGGTGTGCTGACCGTCATGAGCATTTACGTTCATGTATCTGCGGTTCCGAGTTGAAGTCCACTCATCGAAAGTGATACTAATCTTACGGCCTTGCTTCCTGATTTCACCAAACTCCTTTCGGTACCCCCCAACAACAAAAATGTAGTGCGCTTTGACCTTCAGCCTGATACCTTCCGGTGATTTGGGGATATCTCGAAATCCTCGGGCATATAATCCAAGCCGGATGCCCTCTGAGTTGCAAATTGTGTTGAATGGAATATTGTCCTCAGCAGCCATCCTTGCCAAAGCGGCCTCAAGCGGGGACGATTTGGAAAAATACTGATGAAGTGTGACGATCTTTTTGGGATGTGACGATATCGTTGCGGTTTGATTGTCTTGAGGTACGTCATCGGACGCCGGACGATTGGCCAAATTGATTTGATGTACTCCTTTGAGATGTTTTTTTTTCTCGGGGGGGTCCCTCCCCTTTTCGTTTTTTATTTTTGTGGAATTCTTACCTTTTGTTTCCACACGGTGGTTTTTTAATCAAAAAAAATATATCCCCAGGAAGGAGCCGGCCCTCCTTCCTTGCTTCTTGCTTCTTCCTCCTTCTTTATTGGTGGTCTCTCTCTCTTCCCCCCCAACAAAAATAATAGACGAAAAAGACAGTTTTTTTTCGAAAAAAAAAGGGGACCAATGAGGTCTATACAGGTGGCGAAGAGCATGGTGTTTGTCGGTATTAGTAATGAAAAATGAGTAAACAATCCATGATTTCGGGTAGTGACGTAGAACTCCAAAAACAAGCGAATGATAACAAAGTAAGTTTAGTTTTTGTCCGCATCCTTTTAGTGCACAAGAAGGCATTTTTCTGCCGAAACCTTTTAAAAACTACACCAATTACCGAAAATAAACATTTCACCTTGTGATTTGCTGCTATTGTAAATGGATGTTTTTGGAGATCTACGTCACGCATGTTTACAAAAAACGGGCTGTGCATCATCTCACGAAAACAATGACAGTATTTTGCATTACACTAATACAACTTTACCACTTCTTCTCCACCTGTATAGACCTCATTGGGTCACGACTGCATTCATGCAAAGATGATTTGTAGTGGTATTGGTGTTATCCGTATGAATAAACACTGTATTCGATGAAATTTGGACACACGCAATTGTTCGTAACTTTTTAGCGTGTGGGTAAAAATTATTGAAATTTTAACTGAATGTATTTCATTGTGTTGTGTCAATTGTGTAATGAGTTTCGTGAAAATCGGTCGAGTGATTTCAGGGATGGCTTCGAATGAAGAAATAGTGCGCCAACAAGTTTTGGGCACTCACTTCGAAAACCCAAACGCTTCTCATCGATGGATCGGAAAACAGCCGGGAATCCCACATTCAACCGTATCTCATGTGATCAAAACGTTCAAGGACCGAACAACCAAGCGGAAAAATAGTAGTGGCAAAAAACGTGGCACATCAAGTCCGGAGAAGGCCAGGATGGTATTGAACCAATTTAAGCGTTACCCCAACATTTCGATCAGGGATGTTGCGAAAAAGGCGAAAGTTTCAGTTTGTTTTGTGCATAAAACAATGAAACGTTCTGGATTACATGTGTACAAGGCCAGAAGGCACCGAACCGGAGCGATAAACAGAACTCAGTGGCCAAAACTCGTGCAAGGAGTGGCTCACAAAACCGTTCTGCATTGTGATGGACGATGAGACCTACATTAAAGCCGACACCAAACAAATGCCAGGACAGGAACACTACGTCGCCACCTCTAAGTTGGCCGTTCCGGAGAGTGTACGGAAGAAGAAACTGTCGAAATTCGCCAAAAAATTCCTTGTCTGGCAAGCGATCTGCGTATGTGGCAAAATGAGTCAGCCCTTCATCACCTCTGGGACCGTCAACGGACAAATCTAGAAGGACGAATGCCTCCAAAAACGACTTCTGCCCTTCTTGAGATCTCACGATGGCCCGACACTGTTTTGGCCGGATTTGGCATCTTGCCACTATGCCCGGCCCGTCTTAGACTGGTACAAAGATGATAATGTAGTTTTTGTACCAAAAGACGTCAACCCTCCAAACACTCCGGAACATCGCCCAATTGAAATTTTGTTGGGCAATCATGAAGGCAAAGTTAACGAGCTGACTGATAGAAAATGAACTTGAACTAAAGAAAGTGTGGTTAAAAGTAAGTAAGCAAGTCGGTCCTATCATTGCTCAAAATGTGATGAAAGGGGTCAAGGCAAAGGTGCGGGCATTTGGGTTGGGAGAAGAGGTTCAATAAACCAATGATGTCAAAACTTAACCAGTTAGTAGTACTTTATTTCCAGAAAGTTTGTAAAGAATCGGGCTCAAGGAAAATTTTTGGTGACCTATTTTGTGTGTCCAAATTTCATCGAATACAGTCTTTAAAACCACACCTAATGTAAACGGTCATTTTGAATTGAATGAAATTTTTCAAATTATTTGGCTACGTCCTGCTTTTTTTTACACATTTCTTTACGTCATAGAATAAACAAAAACATAGTTTCTGGTTGACTTTAAAATGCATGGTCTTACTCCGGAGCAGAGAAAAAGTATCATGCATAAATGGTACACTGTGTGTGAAATCTCTTTAAGAAAATTGGCCATCGCAGTGGGTGTGAGCGTCGGAGTGATACGATACGAACTGCAGTTAGAAACTATGGAGAACAATGTATTTTTGAAGATGCACCGAGTGGTCGGAAATGCGGTCCTGTGAGTCCTGCAAAAGTACTGTGTTACAGGTCTTGGAAATTATTCGCTCTGATATAGAAGTTGATGAAACAAGGTTTGAAAATATGAATGTTTAGAGAAATTTGTAATAAATACGCCAAATGCTTAAATATAATTTATTATTACAGATTATGACACATCCGTCCTCTTGTACAGTTATTGGTAACACTTAGGTTTTATGCCTTGGGATCCATGCAAATTGCTGTTGCAGATTTCGCTGGAGTTTGTGGTTCATCTGTGGTGTGCCGCATTATTCGACGTGTTTCGGTTGCATTAGCTAATAAACGCCAACTTTATATAAGAATGCCAAAATCGCAAAGCGAGCTACATGCGGCAAGTTGTGATTAGAGGTTCCATTTTTCAATGTGCTTAAAAACGTAATTTTGTGGTTAGGAATATGTTTTATTCATCAATAAAAAAATCAATGGTTCAAATCATGTAACTGGTCTTATCAATTTGAATTCGTTCTCTGAAAATACGACTTCAAGAAGCAAATGTTATTAATGCTTTCATCGGACAGTGAGGTTTGCTTTTTAGAACAGATATTTTCGGAGTTTAAAAAGATGCGCTCGCTATCGGTTGACGTCGGTTTGATTGATTTTAAGCCGCCAAAAATGATTTCAAGATTCGGGCTCAACTTACCATGTAGCTCAAAAAGTGACAGCTCTTTCGCAATTACTTTTGAAAAATAAATCATTGCTGAATCAGTCTGGGACGGGTTGGCATATTCCTTAATAGCCGATTCCAGTTCTTCACGCATGCTCGATGGTGTCGATCCTGAATCGTCATACATACAGGACAATCCAGCATTCAACTAGGCAGTATCATCATCGGTCTGTCTTGCAACAATCGAACTCCCAGTTCCTTGATGAACTTAATCATTTGCGTTTTCGATGAGCTTTCCAGTCCTGCTGGCACTTGCGTTAACAACGGAAGACCTTGAAGGAACTTCAGCGCTGTTATTATCTCCTTTTGGCGCCGTTCGTTGATTCTTTTCGTGATTGCATCGTAGAGGTCGTTTCCAACTTTGGAGTTACTTTTCTTAAGCTTCGAATACAAGAAACTCAAGCTGCCTTCCGCAGACAGCCATGTAGCATCTCGTCTTCTCAATGCTTCCGAAGCGAGTCTGATTGGCTGAAGAGCTTCCTGAAGGTTTTTGCAACCTCGAAATCACTGTCCACCATAAGACCTGAAAGGCCTATTTCGCAAAGTGTCTCTTTGATGCAATCAAAACCGCGAATGAAGTGCTCCAGCATCGTTTCTGTCGAGTTCCAACGAGTTTTGACGTCCACACACAGCTGAAGTGGTTTATGTAAAATTTTCGTAATTTTTTCTTGAAGCAGTGCATTCTTAACAGGCGATTTTCGAAAAAAATTCTCGGGATTTTTTGTCCCGGGATATCCCGGGTTGGAACCTCTAGTTGTGATTATTTTGCTATTGCTTAATTTCGACGAACTATTGGTGCCATCGATTGTACCCGCATCAAGATACAATCACCAGGTGGTAATCATGCTGAGAACTACCGAAATCGTAAATCGTGGTTTTAATTGAATGTTCAGCAGACTTGAAAGTATTAAACATAGTCGCATAATGGCCAGGAGCATCACACGACCAACATATTTTCAATAATTCAACATTGAAGAAGCAACTTGAACGTGGAGATTTCGGACATTTCATAATCGTGGGCGATTCCGGATATCGCAATACTTAATATTTAGCTACACCTTTTCTCCGTTGTGAAACGCCAGCTGAAACGTTGTATAAAAAAAAGCCAAATACGTACCCCGAACGTTGTAGAACGTTCTTATGGTGTATTGAAGCGACAATTTCCTGTATTAGTGTTGGGAATGCGAGTAAAAATATCAACAGTTCAACTCATTATTGTGGCTTGTGCAATATTACATAATATTGCCATTGATGCCAAGGAAGGCCAACCACCGGAAGAAATCGAGGGATTTGAAGAAAGGTTAGCTGCAACTGTTGTTCCAAATTACCCAAACATGGAAAGGACCGCATCAGGTTGTGTTCGCGACCACTTTGTAAGAATTTTTTCTCGCAGTTATAAACACTCATGTTTGATATTCAACCTTCTTAGTGCATTGAGATCACATTAGAACTCTATATATTTTCATCCAGTTGTAGCAGTGTAACGAAGAAATATATGGAATATCCTGACCCCCGCTCATTTGAACAGCACTTCATTTATAATGCCGGGGGATCATTTGTAAGATCTGGCCCAGTTAAAGTTGGATCATAGACTATTGCGCATATTTCGGATATATATTAACAAAATCGTATTCACTTTTTACAAAAATGTTCGACTTTATGTGAACGTTAGAGGGAAAATACAAAAAAAAAATCATCTCGATTTTGAAGATATTTGCGGACTTTTCCCGGAATACGTTTCATCAACCGGCGCACATTATTCTCATCCATCGTTATGGCAATCTTATTCCCCTTGGTTGTCAATTCATTGATGCTTTTGACGACATTGCCATTCACCTCCAGCTTCCTCTTCATAATAGCCCAAAATCTCTCTATCGGTCTGAGCTGGGTACAGCTTGGAGGGTTGAGTTCTTTCGGTATAAACTGAATCCCGTTGGTTTCATACCATTGTAGCACTGTTTTACTGTAATGACATATACTTATTCGCTTTTGGAGACATTCCGTTCTGTACAGCTCTGAATTATATGTCTTATCAGTGATGAAAACCTTGGTCTTCCTACCGCAGCTACAGATGCCTTGCAAAATCATGTATTTAAGGAGTGTATCGAAAATAAGCTATCCACAAACTTTCTTTCAAATTTTGTTGAAAACCGATATTTTAAATGATCCTTTATTGTACGAGGTTAAACTTGAACATAATGAAGACCGGATGAAATTTAAGTTATTCCTTCACGAATTTTAGAACTTTGGATCGAATGCTCTTCATCAAGTTCCGGACAAGTGTTGCATCGCATTTTTTGGACGCTTGAGCCCAAATTTTTTTGAACTCCTGCATGTTCCCAGCTGCCTTACCAGTCTTCTTGAAGACCCTCTTCATGATTGCCCAGTAACGTTCGATGGGTCGAAGCTGAGGGCAATTTGGTGGATTGATATTTTTCTCAACGAAATCTATACCCTTTTCCGCAAGCCAATTGAGAGTGGTTTTGGCATAGTGAGCCGACGCTAAATCCGGCCAAAACAGTGGAGGTGTACTATGCTTCTTATATAAAGGCAACAATCTCTTCTGAAGACACTCAGATCGATAGATTTCCGCATTTATAGTTCCGGTAGTGTAAAAAATGGTTGAGTTCAAACCACAGGAACATATTGCTTGCCATACCAGTACCTTTCGACCGAATTTCTCCACTTGAATCGACCTGTCCGCATTGCTCACATCCTCCCCAACGACGGCAGTAAAGTATTGTGGACCTGGAAGGGTTTTTGAGTCCTCCTTTACATAGGTCTCATCGTCCATCAAAACGCATGCATCCGGACGCTGCAAAAGACGCGAATACAATTTCCGGGCCCTTGTTGCTGCTCGCTTCTTCTGTTCTGCACTTTGTTTCGAGATTTTCTGCTTCTTGTAGATCTTCATGTGGTTTCGCCTCTTGATACGCTGGATCATTCCGACACTCGTTCCTGCTTTTTTGGCCAAATCACGAATTGACATTGATTTGTTCTTCATGATTAGAGATACCACTTTCTGCTCCAGTTTCGGGTTGGAAGAACCGGGTTTTCTGCCTCTTCCTGGTAGCTCATCCAAAGAATAGTGTTTCCCAAACTTATAAATTATGGTTTTAACACTCGCATGATGAATTCCAAACCGCTTCGCCAATTTTCGCATAGTAATACCCTGCTCACTTAGCCATGTGTCCAGATCCTTAATTTTCACTTCCTTTTCAATACGCGACATTTTGAAAACGCAGAATTTGAACCGCACAAACAAGTAAACAAAAGAAAGCTGACAGTCAAACGCACAGCATGCAGTGTTCAGAGCAAAAAAAACCATCACAAATACATGCGTACAACGCAAATGTATGTGGATAGCTTATATTCGATACACTCCTTAAATTACTTACTTCTGGTAAAATTCTACCCAAAAGTAAGCAAAAATAGTTATACCCAATGTGGTTTTCGCATTTTTGTTTGGTTTGTGGGGTTTTTTTTTATAATGTGTAAAATAGGGGGGGAAATATCGCAACGTTTTGCTATCTTTTTTCTATACCCATTGGCTGCTTGACTACCAAACAGAGCTAAAAGGATGTGGCGATATGTTGCAACCTCCTCACTTTACAACTATAATGAGTAACTTTTTATAGCCGTGTTTTCACTCCTTGCAACCGGTGCATGCTATCCCAATATTGTGGTGCATCATATCCCAGTGTTGTGGTGCGTCTTACCTCAATTTTGGGGTGCATATTGAACAATGAAACAGGCGTTTTACCTCGGTGTCGTCTTGGAATTAGATTGGAAAAGGTTTAAAAAATCATGAAAAATCATCGTTTTGAATTTAAATCTCATTTGATCTACAACGAAAACATCGTAATGCACCATTCTCAATCACTTCTTCCAAAATTGCAGCTTCCATTCCCTGGTAATTCACGATGTTGCTTAAACGGTGCGTTTTGTACCATCCTCCCCTATTCTTTGATGATTCCATTTTTTTCTCAGACACGCTTTAAATCCGAATACCTCTGTTCAGATAGTCGTATGCTTAAGATTGCACTTATTAATGACATGGTAGAAAGTGGCATTTGAAAATAGAAATCAGTTTACGTTGTCCATCTTTTTCAAGTTCCCAAAGAACAAGTAAACCCTGGTGAACGTTTCACACAGATTGTTAAAAATTTTGTGTTTTCAACGAAATTTCTTTCGTGGAATCGTAGAAAATGTTACTGAAAGTGTTTGGGGAAGCTGCGCTTTCAAAAACCATTGCATGCAAATTTTATAATGTGTTCAAAAGTGGTCATATAGTTGCCGAAGACTTGCCTCGTTCCGGACGCCCTTCAACTTCAAATACTGATGAAAACGTGGAAATTAATGGCTTTTCTCGAAAAGAAAAAAAATAATAATTAGACACAACTTGTAACTTTTTGGCGGCCGGGTGATATTTTTGAAATTTGGAATGAAATTAGCTAATGATTACGCTGTCACAATAAATGCAAAATAATATAATAAGAAGCTTAGTTTCTTTTTTGTTAAGTGCCCTCTTCGACCCCCCTATAATTTGTACATCATTTTAAATGATATCAGTTGCTGAATAAACTAACGTTAAGTTCAGCTGCTAATACCTGCTAACCTGTAATCTACACATCCTCTAAGGTAGCTTAAAAAATGTATTAAAACTGATGTCAATCCTTTAAATGAAGAGATAATGATTAGCAGTCTTCAACAAAAAAGTGTATTTTTGAAATACCAAAAACTTGGTAAAGGGTGTCCACGATGAAATTGCCACACTATGAAATTGCTCGAACTTTTTAACCGTTGGGTAGAATTTAATGAAAATTAGGTGGATTTAGTTCATAGTGCATTATTTACATCCTGCAAGTTTTAAAGTCCTGTGATCAAAACTCGCGGAAATGGAGTCGAAAGAACAGCTCGTGCGTGATAAAATCTTGCGCATTCATCACTAGAACAAGGATCTCTCGCATCGTTCCATCGCTAAAACGTTGGGAATCGCGAATTCCACGGTGTCGCGAGTGATTAAGCGGTTCGAGGAACGGTTGACCACCGATCGGAAGCCCAGAAGTGAAGGAAAAAGTATTCCGTACAACACCAGAAATCACAACCGCGTAGTTGGGGCCTTCAACCGAAATCCGAACGCCTCCGTTCGGGATGTGGCTAAGAAGCTGCACCTAAGCCGAAGTTTTGTCCAGAAGGCCAAAACTAAGGCTGGGCTTCGAACGTTCAAGGTATAAAAGGCCCCTAATCGCGACGAGAAGCAGAACAAGTCCGCCAAAACCCGTGCCAGGAAATTGTACCTCAACATGCTGACGAAAGTTGAATGCTGCATCATGGACGACGAAACATATGTGAAGGCCGACTTCAAACAGATCCCTGGCAACCTGTTTTTCACGGCCAAGGATAAGTTCAGCGTTCCGGAGCATTTGGTAAGCCATCTGCACGTGCGGGAAGCGGAGTGCACCTTTCGTGACCCAGGACACGATGAACGGACAGGTGTACATAAAAGAGTGCCTCCAGAAGCGGCTGCTTCCTCTCCTGAAGGCCCACAACGTCCCAACAATCTTCTGGCCGGATTTGGCCTCATGCCACTACTCCAAGGACGTGCTGAAGTGGTATGCGGACAATAAGGTCAATTTCGTGCCGAAAATGTTCAACCCTCCCAACACTCCGGAGCTCCGCCCCATCGAGAAGTACTGGGCGATTATGAAGCAGCACCTTCTTAAACGACCTAAGGTAGTGAAGACAGTCGAGGAACTGAAGAAAGTATGGGTTTACATGCAAAAAACGGTTGTGCAGAATCTTATGGCCGGGGTTAAGGCCAAGGTGTGGGCATTTGCGTATGGACTGTAAATAAAATACGAGTAAAATGGTAAAATGAAGCTTAATAGTTATTTCTCAATCCCTGAAAAATTTGATGGCAATCGGATGAAAACTCGAATTTTGCGAATCAATTTTGTGTGTGGCAATTTCATCGTGGACACCCTTTACAACATTGAACAAATGCAAAAATTCAAATAAAAAAGTTATGATACAAAAACGAGTTTTAAGGGGGTATTACATTTTTCATTCCTTTTTCGCCCTACAATTTCGTCCAGTTAAGAGATAGAAAGTTTTTGTCTTCTACAAAGTTTCATGAAATGACCTAACATGTCTTAATACATGATCATCGATTTGAACCAGAAATAAAAAAAGTTAGTTTATTTTTATCTAGGTATATACACCCTTTAAATCAAATTTGTTAACACAAAAATAGAGTACTCAAAAAATGTAGAAACATTGTAGAAGACATCTATGGGCCACACCTAACAGTTTTGCCACAATACCCATGTCCCACTTTTTTTCACTTCGTCCCACTGTGTGCCGTCGTGGAAAATCCGATTGTGTCCCACAGATGGATCGGAAAAAAACAGTCATACAAGGAGACCCAGATGACCCAGTGACGGTCAGGCAATTGCAGAATACCGAAGAAAACTAATCCGGAGAAGGTAAGAAAAGTGTTGAATCTGTTCAAGCGTCGACCGAACCTTTCGATCCGCGATGTGGTGAAGAAGACGGTGGTTTCCATCTGGTTTGTCGAGAAAACGATGAAACATGGCGGCTTCTACGTATACACGTTCAGGAAGGCGCCAAACCGGAGAGAACAACAAAACACGGTAGCCAAAACTTGCGCCAGGATCCTGTACGGAGAGTGGCTGACGAAACCGACATGCGTCGTGACGAGACTTACATCAAGGTGGACATGAAGCAATTGTCGGGGCAGGAGTTTTACGTCCAGCATCCCGGTTGGCCGTTCCTGAGGAGGTAAGGAAGAAGGTGGACAAATTCACGAAAAAGTTCCATCTGTCGGTGTGTAGAGATGCATCACCACGGGGACCATGAATGGGCAAATCTACCAAGATGAGAGCCTCCAGCAGCGCCTGCTGCCCTTCTTGCGGTTTCACGGAGGCGAGACACTATTTTGTCCGGATTTGACTTCCTTCCACTAGGCGCGGCCGGTGTGAGAGTGGTACAGAGGTAACAATAACACCGAACTCGCCGGAACTGTTTGGGTCAACATGAAGGCCTAAATTAGTAAAACAGCTTAAGTATTCGAAGACCAGCTGGCTATGAAGAAACAGTGGGTAAACGGATCAAAAGAAATCGGCCCCACCATTGCCCAAAACCCAATGAGTGATGTCAAGAGCAAAGTTTGAGCACTCGTTCATGGAGAGGAGCTCCAATACCAACGAAATAGAAACCTAACCATAATGTTGAAGTTTATTCGATGAAAGTTTGAAGAAAATCCGACTATGAATTTTTTGCGACCATTTTTTGTGTGTCACATTTTCTTCTAGTACAGGCTTTGTTAAGAAAACTGTGTTTGAAATTCGTCATGTGAGCCTTTGAGAGATGGCTAGCAATCTCAACATCTCATATGGATCCGTTCAGCAGACTAATGTTGACATTTTGGACATGTAAAGTGTTACCGCCTGGCTTGTTTCGAAAGAGCTGAATTACGTGCAAAAAGATCATCGAAAGAAGGTTGCTGAGGACATGATTTCTGATGATCACCATCATCATGGTCACCCGATATGGCCCCGTTTGACTTTTTCCCTTTCTCCAGACTCAAGATGTTACTGCGGGGAAAGAGGTTCGAGTCCATTGAGGCTTTAAAAGAAAATGCAACGAAGGACCTGCAGACCATCTCTCCGGCGGCCTATGAAAAGGCCTGGATGACAGGGTCAAGCTTTGGCACATGTGCGTTGCTTCAAATGGGTGGAGAAAACAATATAAATTTGCAAGAAAATTGAGAAAATTTCGTTTTATTTACAAATTTCCGGTTCTTTAAATCATGGAGTATGTGGCACATATCGAAAATTGCGTAGAAACCTCCAACATAATGTGGCTTTGGTGCAGCACCTTTACTTTACCAATTGAGTTAAGAGTGAGAGCGACATAGAGAGAGAGAGAATAAAAAGAGAGATCACATGTCAACAGCTACAAAAGTTTCTTAAGTGAGTCCGAAATCAATATGTTTTCTTGCGATAAATCTAATTTTTATCACTCCGTTATTTAACCCTCAAATGATTTGAACGTACAGAATGCTGGCAAGTTTTTCTTTTATCAAACGTCGCCGATTGTTTGAAATTCTGCTCACGTTGAAAAACAATTTCATCCTTACAAATCTCATCCCATCCAATCTCCGGTCGCAATCTAGCGCTTACACGGGGTCACACACGTTGCAGAACAGGAAGCTTGGCAACGATACAAATACCGCATTCCGGAAAACAAGCAGAAACAAGTGTATTGCAGCGCACGTGCTTGTGTCTGTGTATGTGTGCATAGATTGTATGTGTAGACAGCTCCAACCGGGAGTTCCGTTCAATTCTAAAACCCTATGAATTTCAAACGGCTATGAATGACTATCATTTGCATATGCGCTGGGTGCAGGCAGGAACGTGTGGGAACACTCTCAGCTGGAGCCATAAGCACTATCACCAGGGATTTGACTGTGGAAAACTGGAATGCATTAGTAGCCTCCAACATCGTCGTTATTATTCTTGTCGTCGTTAGCATAAACATTTGCAATCAGATGCTTCTAGATCGACGCTATTCTTCCTAGCATCCCCAATTCCGTTTCGCAGTCAGTCATAGTGTAGAGTATTCTAAGTGATTATGGATTGGGGCAGTTGTTTAGCATTTATTGAAATGAATTTATTCACTCAAATGGTTTCCGGTCGCAAGGACCCTGATTTTTTCTTAGGGAAGCTTGATACTTCCAAGTATTAGGAGTCTTATTTCTACAGCAGAACGACGAACGCTTCCAACAAGATAAACGTTCCAATATTATTCTCCCGCTTGAATAATACATCACTCAAATATAATCACCCCGGGGTTGGGAGCCGAAAAGGATCCGCGAAACATAGGAAACCCTACTCTTGCCATTATCATACTGGCGTACCCTCGAGAAATGAGACAAGCTGAAAAGTGCTTGAAAATGCAAAAAATGAAACAAAATAAAACAAACAATCACTCCCGTCTCGTAATGAAATTAATTTTAATTACAATCTAGAGCGTGAAACGAACGCAGGAACCTCATTTCTCGAAAGTTGCTTGACATTTATACCGCTTCTTGGAGGATTAGCAACATAAAGTTGCTTTTGGGACAAGTTCGCAGCTGTGTACGGATGTCTCATTATCACTCTCTGCTAACTGGGTAGTCAACTGAGTTTCAATCTTGCAAATTACTCTTCCACTATATAATAGCTATCGTATCAACTTCCATACGTAGGGATGTCAGTTGCGTGGCTTTCACACGCTTCGCCACGCCACACGGAGCTGTAACTTCATCAAAAGTGACACAAAGTTGTTTTTTAGCCGTACGGCGGCGGTGGAATCGAGAGACGAAAAGTTTTTAATACAATTATCGCGCCTGCGAGCGTGTAGTGCAGTGATTCTCAAACTATCGTCCTTTGTAAGCCAGCTGATTTTGGCTGTGGTGCTGGTAATGGCAGCAATGCGCACTTAAAAAATAAAAATAAAACTCAACTACAGAAAAAAAACCTAACTGCATTGAGATGAAGGTTAATGTTACGTTTCAGATTTTGAAAACGGCAGGGTAATAAAACATCAATTAAAATGGAAAAAAATAGCAATAAAAATCTGTGAAATCGCCACTAAATTATTGAACACTGTGCCAACGAAAAAATAACAATTCGCACTAGAAAAACTTAAAATAGCAACAAAAAATTGATAATTCACTTTCAATAATTCAAAAGTGGCCGGTAAAACTTTCAAAAAAGCAATGGTAATTAGTATAAACGCAATAATAAGCTGATAGTTTTCCGTCATAATAATAAGTTCTAGCACTATACATGTGACAAAAATCTTCAAATCTTTCAAATCTTCCAATTGAAACCAAACAAATCGCAATAAAAAAAATCAAAACATTAAAAAACAAAAAATTAAAATAATTTGTTTGATTTTAATTGGAAAGATTTGAAAAATTTAAAGACTTTTGTCACATGTATAGTGCTAGAACTTATTATTATGACGGAAAACTATCAGCTTATTATTGCGTTTATACTAATTGCCATTGCTTTTTTTGAAAGTTTTACCGGCCACTTTTGAATTATTGAAAGTGAATTATCAATTTTTTATTGCTATTTTAAGTTTTTCTAGTGCGAATTGTTAGTTTTTCGTTGGCACAGTGTTTAATAATGTAGTGGCAATTTTGTGAATCTTCATTGCTAAATGTTCATTAATTAGTGCCAGTATATATTTTAGTCTTTTGAAATTGCTTTTTGTTTTAGGGAAAAAAAAAAAAAAAAAAAAAAAAAAAATGGGTGGTTGGTGTGGAAAATTTTGTTTTTTTTTGTTTTTTTTTGGGAAAAAAAAAAAAAAAAAAGGTGAGAAAAAATTTGAAAATTTCTTTAAATTGGAAATTTAAAAAATATGTTTATTTATTATGTGTTAAGTTGGGAATAGGAAAATTTAAATAAAAGTAATTTTTTTTTTTCGGAACTTATCATCCAGAGAACAGAACAGAGTTTCAAATCACGCCCTAAGCAATCGGTGATCCGCACTTCAGAGATTGAGAATCGCTGGTTATGTAGGTTGAGATTGAGATTGAGATTGAGTCGCTTTTCCGGATCTCGGAACATAGTTAGTTTCAATTATGCTTCCGGTCCGGGGAAAAAGCGACTAAGTGGCAAAAAACTAGGGAGCATGAGTGGGGCGGCGGAGGGGCGGATGTTATGTCCGGGGAGATAATTGTTCGTTTGAATTTCACCACTGTAGGTTTCACTGTTTACTCTCGGAATGAAGATGATTAGAGTGAGAAGTCATTAGCACGCAGTTGATAATGTCTTGCTGAGGAGCTGGGTAACTTAGTTTGAGCAATCTCGACAACTTATGTAAGACCTTTCAAATTTACGTTTGAATCTTTGTTTTTCTCTTTGTTTACAAAATCATATACGTCGTCTTGAATAAGTCGTCGAAAAATGTTGAAAACAAAAAATGTTCAAAACAATTCTGCTTCAAACATCGGCTGATAACGGTTCGTCGATGCTTTGCAGCGCACTCTTTTGTAATCGGAAATAAGAACTGTATCGTTACTTATGAGTACACCTAAAAATTACTGTGTTTAAATATGTTCTATTTATTTTGCAACTCAAATTCATTTACATTGTATATTTACCATCAAAAAAGCCCATTTCATCAGTATTCATTTAATTTTTCGTAGATCTGGACAGCTCTCACACCTTCTTCTTGATGTTCCTCATGAGGTTTTTGCACAACCGTTCCGTCGATGGTTTTTTTACGTTTACCCAGTATTTTTTTAATTTGATGATGTCATCGCCTTTTCCACAAATTGGACATTGTTCTCTTCATACCAGTCCAAGGTGGCACGCGCATATTAGCAGGATGCCAAATCAGGCCAAAACAGTGTTGAACCTTTGTGTTTTCGGATTAGTGGCAGAATTCGTTTCTGCAGGCATTCCTTACGGTACATTTCGGCGTTCATATTTGCGGTAGTGAAAAAATGTGTCGATTTCATACCGCACTGGCAAATTGCTTGAATTTGGGACATCCGTTCCACGCTTCACGGTGTAAAACTGTGCCCCTGGAAGTGCCATGTAGTTCAATTTGACGTACGTCTCGTCAGCCATGATAATGCATGTCATTTTTGCTCAAAACGTCGTCGTACAGCTTCCGTGCCCGAGTTTTCACGGAATCCGCTTGAATTTACGTCTTCAGGTATTTTCGCTCCTTTGCGCGTTGGACCATTCCAATCTTCGTTCCACACTTTTTTGCACAATCTCTGATGGATACCTCCTTTTTTCCTTCAAAAACATTGTAAATTTGTTTGTCCAAATTTGGGTTTGACGCACCTGTTTTTCTACCACGGCCGGGTAAGTCCTTCAATATGTTATGCATAGCAAACCGGTTGAAGGCATTTCGGCCCGCGCAGACACTAACACCTTTTTCTTTTGCTGATTTTCTTAGCGACAATCCCTTTTCAGTACAGTACTCGGTCACAATCGATTTTCGCTTTTCTTCCGTAAGACCTCGCATTGTTCCGCTTGAAGTAAAACTTTAACTTTAAATGAAGGTTTTTGTTTGTTTACTAAGCAACCAATACAATGACACTAGACAGCTGTGAAAATAAGTCACAGTCTTTTTTACACAGAACCTCATGTATTCATAATTAACGATGTAGTACCCGAGCAAAGGTTTATACCAAAGTGATAACAAGTTCTAATATCTGATTATCACTGTTTGATCACTAAATATGTTATCATTCTGGCTGAATAAACAGCCAAAATAACCAAAAAGATAACAAATTAATATTCGTTGGATATCACAGCATTAACTCGTTTTGTTATCATTGAATTCATTTAGATAACAAACTTTGTGATGCGAACTAATTACTTAAGATAATATCAAATTATGTTGTCGACATGATATCAAAATCAGACACTAATAACTGAAGTAGTGCTTCTGGTGAATAATTTCATATTTATGACAAGCTGGTAATATTCAGCATTCGTCAGCATAATGGTAGTATTCAGTAACTTTCGTCAAAAATCGTCTTTAAAAATTGATAACTGACGATAACCAAATTAGTCAATGTTGATAACTAAATTTGTTATGTGATAACAGGTGTGTTCAAAATGATATCTGAGATAACAAAACTTTTTACTTATTTGATATCAGTTTGTTATTATACTTTGCTAGCGTATCGCGGCATTGCTTGATGGCGAGAGTGCAAACAGGCAATAAAACTGGTGAGACAGGTGTGGTGGGCCGGTGGTGTGGATCATAATTATTCAGGTAGTTAATTATGATCCGCACTATTGGTTCACCATACTCGTAGTACCCGACCCGTTTCCGTAAACTAGTATTACACTTTGTGAATCACCCCTACGGCATCCTTACTGTTGGAATAGAACGATTTTAGTCGAAAATCTTTACTAATATTTAAATATTTGATTAGCCAATGTGTCACTAGACCCCTCGCTGGCGAACGCACCTCATCAGTAGATACAGCAACCCTGCTAGCGGGCGTGTTCTATTCGCTTTGACAATTAGTGTCAATGTATGAGGCGAGAAAGCGGCTGCTATCTAGATCCAATGAGATGGCAAAATTGAATTGGATAATACATGTGTTAGAAGTTGTGACTTTGCTGCTTTGTATTTGCTACTTAATCTAAGTTTTGTATACCTTAACTAGTTTCTAACTTAAGTCAATTAAAGGAAATAATGTGGAATATCTTGAGTGATGCCTAAATCTAAAGTTCATTCTAATCTAGCTATTGGTACATACACTATTTACAAAGGAACTAGCACGGGAAAAGTAAAATTAGTTTGGATTGAAATGTGGTGAGCAATAAAGCAAATTTATCTAAAATAGAACAAAAATACTTAATAATTAAACAAAAACAGGAAATTGAACAGGACAGACGAACAAATTGGCAAGGGCAGTGGCAAATTTAGGAGAATTGCACTAAAACGTAAGAAATTATAAATTAACTAAAAACTTGTCCTAAATCTGCATATGTATGGAACATGAATTTAAAACGGTCCCAACTTCGGACGAATAAAGGACGTTCAACGATTCGGAATAGTAAATTCTGTTTGTTATCCATGATCCGTAACTTATCACAATGCGTGCATTTTGCTTTTCGTTTACTCTAACGTCCCTTATGCATCGGGTGCTAGAATTGATCGCTTTTGAATTTCTTTGATCTCATAATGCAAGCCACTATCACACTTCATGAGTGGTTCCAATAGCCGGCTGAATATAAAATAAACTGAATACCAGACTAAATATTAATTTGCGTCACTTCGCTTATCACATCACATTCCAGAAGTGATTCCAGATCTCATTCATTCTTTCCACTAACAAAATGTCCTTCCAGTGACAACCGTGGATACGTAGAAGATTGCTCGGTCACTGTCATTCACCTTTAGCTTCCTCTTCATAATAGCCCAATATCTCTCTATCGGTCTGCGCTGGGTACAGTTTGGTGGGTTGAGTTCTTTCGGTATAAAAACTGTATTCGATGATATTTGGACACACAAAATAGGTCACCAAAAATTTTCCTTGAGCCCGATTATTTTCAAACTTTCTGAAAATAAAGTACTACTAAATGGTTAAGTTTTGACATCATTGGTTTATTGAACCTCTTCTCCTAACCCAAATGCCCGCACCTTTGCCTTGACCCCTTTCATCAAATTTAGGGCAATGATAGGACCGACTTGCTTACTTACTTTTAACCACACTTTCTTTAGTTCAAGTTCATTTTCTATCAGTTTTGGAGTTTTAACGAGCTTTGCCTTCATGATTGCCCAACATGTTTCAATTGGGCGAAGTTCCGGAGTGTTTGGAGGGTTGACGTCTTTTGGTACAAAAACTACATTATTATCTTTGTACCAGTCTAAGACGGGCCGGGCATAGTGGCAAGATGCCAAATCCGGCCAAAACAGTGTCGGGCCATCGTGAGATCTCAAGAAGGGTAGAAGTCGTTTTTGGAGGCATTCGTCCTTGTAGATTTGTCCGTTGACGGTCCCCGAGGTGATGAAGGGCTGACTCATTTTGCCACATCCGCAGATCGCTTGCCAGACAAGGAATTTTTAAGCGAATTTCGACAGTTTCTTCTTCCATACATTCTCCGGAACGGCCAACTTAGAGGTGGCGACGTAGTGTTCCTGTCCTGGCATTTGTTTGGTGTCGGCTTTAATGTAGGTCTCATCGTCCATCACAATGCAGAACGGTTTTGTGAGCCACTCCCTGTACAGTTTTCTTGCACGAGTTTTGGCCACCGAGTTCTGTTTATCGCTCCGGTTCGGTGCCTTCTGGACCTTGTATACATGTAATCCAGAACGTTTCATTGTTTTCTGCACAAAACAAACTGAAACTTTCGCCTTTTTCGCAACATCCCTGATCGAAATGTTGGGATAACGCTTAAATTGGTTCAATACCATCCTGGCCTTCTCCGGATTTGATGTGCCACGTTTTTTGCCACTACCATTTTTCCGCTTGGTTGTCTTACGGTCCTTGAACGTTTTGATCACATGAGATACGGTTGAATGTGCGATTCCGAGCTGTTTTCCGATGCATCGTTGAGAAGCGTTTGGGTTTTCGAAGTGAGTGCTCAAAATTTCTTGGCGCACTATTTCTTCATTCGAAGCCATCACTGAAATCACTCGATCGATTTTCACGAAACTCATTACACAATTTACACAACACAATGAAATACATTCAGTTAAAATTTCAATAATTTTTACTTACACGCTAAAAAGTTACGAACAATTGCGTGTGTCCAAATTTCATCAATTACAGTCTTTATAAAGTATGAACTCTCAATACGTGCTCTTTGAAAATTCGCAATGTTATGTTAGAAATGTTGATAACAATGAAAAGCTTTTTTTAAATATTCAGAGACTCATGTTTTCGAATTGTACTAGCCGAAATCTTGATGATTCATCACAAAGGCTCACTAAAAGTTAATTGGTACGCACAAAAAGACCTCTAATTCGTGATTCAATAAGTTTAGAGACTAATATACGTCACCGATAAAAACCAACAAAAACAAATAGTACTAATATAAATGGTTGCTTCACAGTACTTTTATTAAAACTTCTACAGCTTTAAATGCTTACATTTCTCCAGTTCGAACGAAATCTTGAACCTTCCTCTTGATGGAGCCCATCTTCCATTTTTCCATACTTTGAAATTGTCCAGTATTTTTCGATTGGTCGAAATTTCGGGCATTTCGGAGAATTCATTAGGTTGGAGACAGCATACCACTCCAGAACCACCTTCGAGTAGTGAAAGCTGGCCAAATCGAGCCAAAAGATGACTTTGCCCCTATGCTGGCGGATAAACGGCAATTCACGCTTATTCAGGCATTCTTCGATGCAAAATTCGGATATCATCGTCGAGGATGTAACGAATGGTTACGTTTTCAGGCCACAGCTGCAAATCGCTGGCCGTGCTGCAAAAGGGTGAGTAGACATCTGGGATGGAGCGTGCGTCCCCGCAACATAGCTATGGTCCTCACAAGTTCCTACTTCATGCTTCCACGGGTCAAGAGATGACAAAGACCGCCAGCTAAGGGTTGCTTACTTAGCTGGTAGTGCAGCCTGGACACTGTTGTCCTTCTGACTTCAGCTAGATTGAGGAGGTGCGTGCGGAGCGTCTGTCCACCAAGGAGGTGCGGCTCAAACAGCGTCTGTCCTGGCATCCAGCGGTTGAGTAAGAAACGCTGTATCGCGTCAACTATACATTAGGTTGCAGCCGCACCAAGGCGATGTAGGCAGCGTGACCCCGGTAAAGTAGCATGCTAAAATCTTACCCTACCACGAAAAATGGAAGTATTCTTTATACCGTATATAATTTCAGATCATCCATGGAATTTCCAAGTATTGTACAATAATTTTGAATTGTTTTCTTCCCCCTTGGCTATGATAATGCAAGTCCGTCTACAATTGCAGCAGGATCAGCAGACATGCACTCATTTCAAATATAATTGTTATTATCATTTTATATTATAACATCCCTTCACAATATTATTCAATGCTATTTTCAGCTTCGCATTTGCATCGTTGTAAGTTTTGGCCCACCTAACTCACGTAATGTATTTGAAAAGATAGGATGGTTTTTTACATTTTTTTTAGAGAGAGGATTATACCTTGTGATCAAAAAGTTCCGGTAATTTGGAAAAAAACGCATTTATTTCAATTTTTAATTGATATCTTTATTATCGCCTTCAAAGTACTCGCCATTAGAGGCAACACACATATGCCAGCGCTTTATCCAATCATCCATACATTTTTTATAGGCCGATGAATGTATGGCTTTCAGTTCTTCCAGCGAATTCTTTTTTATCGCATCAATCGATTCAAAACGCCTACCTCTGAGCGGAATTTTCAGTTTTGGGAAGAGAAAGAAGTCGCACGGGGCAAGGTCTGGTGAATATGGTGCTTGTTTGATGGTATTGGTGGAGTTCTTGGCCAAAAATTCACAAATAGTGAGCGCGGTGTGTGATGGAGCGTTATCGTGGTGTAAAATCCACGAATTATTGCGCCACAATTCTGGCCTCTTCTTTCGAATTGCCTCACGCAAACGTCTCATAACTTGTAAATAATACTCTTTGTTAACCGTTCGACCTTCTGGAAGGAATTCAGAATGGACGACACCGCGAAAATCAAAGAAAACGGTCAGTAAAACTTTAATTTTGGAGCGACTTTGTCGTGATTTTTTTGGTTTCGGCTCATCTTCGGCGCGCCATTCGGACGATTGTTGACTAGTGAGCATATCAAATTCATATACCCACGTTTCATCACCAGTTATGATGCGTTCCATGAATGTGGGATCGCTATCTGCGTTCGCAATCATCTGTTTAGCGACCTCAACTCGATGCTGTTTTTGCAAAAAATTCAGCTCTTTTGGAACAAGTCGTGCTTCAATGCGTTTCATGCCCAGAATTTCCGTCAAAATGTGTTCGGTCGATCCAAATGAGATATCAAGGAGTGCAGCTATCTCCCGAATGCTAATTGAGCGGGTTTCCATAACTAAATTCTTCACGGAAGCGATGTTTTCATCGGTAGTTGAGGTCGATGGTCGTCCAGAACGCGGCATGTCACTCACGCTTTCACGGCCTTCTTTAAAGTCTTTGTGCCAAACAAATGTACGATTTTGTGACAAGAGTCCTCACCAAAGGCTTTTTGCAACATTCTGAGCGTTTCCGCTGCAGAAAATCCGTTTGCAACACAAAATTTCACACAAACGCGTTGTTCCAATTTTTTATCCATGGTAAAAATCGCCGAGCGTCTATTTTTCGACTAACAAAAGCAGTTGTCAAAACAAAACTAATGGATAATTTGCTCTCACACTTTGACAGAATATCAGAACTAGTGTTGCCATCTTACATTAAAAAGATTTTACCGAAAAAATAAAGGCGGCCTTTTTAAATTGAAAATTACCGGAACTTTTTGATCACAAGGTATACGACAAATTCTACAAAAAAAAAAATGTTCGTCGTCCAAAATAGTTAATTCAAAAACTAACATTGTTTATGATTCTACCTTTTCTATTTTACAGACATAAAGAATCATTTATGGGCCTGTAGAAAAAAATAATTGTCGAAGAATTTCCTGTCATTAATTTTTTGTTTGTTTTTTTTTTCATGATGTCTAAAAAGTTAATGAAATTGAAAATCATGCGGAAGTGAACAACTGTAAATTAATCAATAATGTCTCAATTGCTTCGAGATAAATCGCTTATCCTGATAGCAGCATGATTTTTTTTTTATTATTGACGAATTAATGGCATATTAGGTATATAGGCCGAATGAAGGAGCTAAGCTAACATCCCTAGCAAAGGAAAATAACAAGTTGATATTATATAAGTAACAAGTTCTGTTATACCAGTTATCGTTTTGATTTCCGCTGCTATTGCATAACAAATTTAGTTATCACTATTGGCAAATTTTGTTATTATATGTTTTCATTTTGAACACACTATTTTTTTATGAACTTTATAAGTTGAATTGTAAAACTATGAATATTTCCAGCATATTTGAACAAGGAATTTTGCTTTTAATAAAAATATTTTTTTTCAGTTTTTAGCATGAGAGTTTGATTTCAAATTGATAACATAATTTGAAACTATTTCAATAAATTTGCCCACAATACAGGATTTGCTATCAAGTTGCTCGCAGTGATAACAAAATAAGTTATTATTATGATATTCAACGAGTATTTTTTTGTTATTCATTATGTTATTTTGGCTGTTTATTCAGCCTCAATGATAACATATTCAGTGATCAAAAAATGATAACGTGGTATTAGAACTTGTTATCAATTTGGTATAATCCTTTGCTCGGGATTGCATCCCGTTACCCTGCTATCCCAAGTGACATTGCCAAGACCATCCAGCTTTATTAAGTTTTATTGAAGTTTTATGAAAGCCACTTGAAACCAATTTGGTTTTATAATGGCATCAAGAGAAACCAATAGGTTTCATATTTTATTCAAGTTTATAACCTTCAAAGCTTGTTTTCAACGATCTTAAAACCTTGTTTTCTCAAATTTCTTTAACTGCTATCGCTGGTTTTATTTTGACTTTATGAACTCGTAAAATGCTGTTCTGAAATGCCCTTTGAGGACTCATTCATATGATCTTATTATAGTCAGTTTAAAAAGCATTTTAGAACCATTTTGCCTCCAGTAAATGCATTAAACGGCAAATTGGTTTTGTAGTAGTCATTGCAAAGATAAACTGAATTATGGAGAGTGTGAGCTGTTTAGTGGAATACCTGTAACTAGAAAATAAGAAGAATGATTAGTAATTTCGTAAATTAGTACACGACACTGAAGAAGTCTGCACATTGTAGACGAAATACGCGTATCTGTCAAGATAAGCAATAAAGGTAGTTGGAATTAAATGGAAATTACTAATCATTCTTCTTATTTTCTAGTTAAAAATAAACTGGTTTTTTGTCAAAACTATGATTTTTTCCAATCGGCATATTGAAATGTAAGAAATAATTGAAATGTGGATAAATAAATCCACCAAATTTCAACCGTAATGCAAATGAACAGTAGATCGGAGACCAATTTCAGCATTCTTTTAGACAACCTTATTGAGTTCCATAAATTTTTAGGAAATTCTTGATTATTTTTTGGGATATATTTATTCTAATTTTGTTTATGTTGTTGTAAACTCGCATAATTTCCGAGGTGTATTAATTTTCCACTCTTATCGTGTCAATATTCACCATAAAATTGATTGCGCGTATGATTTGGAGCATAATACGCTGAAAAAAACTTAATTTGTTTTGGACAATTTGCTGATATTATTCACTGCTAAATGAACCAGAAAAGCAGAGAATCGAACAAAGAAGAACAACAAAAAACAACCACGATAAAACAGTGAAGCTTGAAAGCTGTGGCCATTTGGCCGTATTCTGGTTTTCAGGGCAGCCAATAGATTTTATGACGGTTCTCAAGTGGTCATAACATCTTTCACTAGAACATTTTCAAAATCTTTATGGTCTTACAAGGTATTAGGTTTTAGGTATTATTAACTTGTTTTCACAACCCTCTATAGAGTGGGCCACTGTGTACAAATGTCGGCTTTGAAGAAGCATAGAGGAGATGTTAGTAGAGAAAACAGTTTTCAGTGTAGTATTAACAACAAAGCCGAGAAGAGTGCATTAAATGCATGTAAGATGAGTGAAGAGAAAGAATTAGGTCTGTTTGCCTATGCTGATACTATTCACTGCGGCTAGAATACTTTGGAGAATATTTCCTGGTACTTAATCAAACGTGATATGAGCACAATGACACGTATCCGGATCATCCAAAATTCAATACCAATGACCACTCCTCGTTCCCTCAAAACATGGGCACGCGGCACATCATTTTACATTAATTATCACTAATTAGTGAAAAATGATATGTCGTATGCCCAAGTTTGGTAGGAACGAAAAGTGGTCACTGGTACCGAATATTGGATGATCCGGATACTGGTCATTGTGCTCAGATTACGTTTAAAAATTTACACTGGTACTCCATCTTATTCGCCTTTGAAAATTAGCGTTTTATGATATGTCGCAAGCCTAGTTTTGTCGGAATGAAAAGTGGTCCTGCGAACCGGATTTCGGAAGATCCGGTTACTGACAACTATGGCTAGATTACGTTTGGGAAGGTGCTCCGGTTCTTCCGGTTCACACTCGTCTCAGAATATCAATGTAAAATGATATGTCACACACCCATGTTTTGTCAGAACGAAACGCGGTCCTCGGAACCAGATTTCGCTACATCCGGAAGGTTACCAGGGAGACCAACGACGGTCCCAAGTCTGCTAGGGTATGTTAATTAATTGTTAATTTTTTTAAATAACATGATTTATCACTGATAATACATTATGGTCAACATGGTTCATGACATCATAGGTATAAACAATCAGCAGGGGATCATTTGAAATATTTCAAGCGACTGTGATTGATCGAAAAAGAAATGTCGTAGCAAAACACGGAATCGGCTGAAATAATGCACGCGATTGAATTTTTCCATCCTTGCATATTGCTACGTAGTCCAACGTCACCTTTGCGCACAACCTCGTTGGGTTGTGCCTTTTAGTCCTTCGAAAGTCCACTATAACACTTCATAATATATTCTTTTTAATGTAAACTTTGAAATCTTCAATGATTTTAAGAATCGAAGGGAAAGAAGGAAAAATCTTACACCGAAAATTCAACACGTCCGCTCTCGCCCAAAGCTTGCTTCGATTGAAGAGGATTAAAAACAAGATAACTACAGAAAAGCTTCGCGTGGCCTGTACGGATCGTTTAATGTGGCACTTGATTTCATTTTTTTATTATTGTTATTATTAACTAGCTGAACCCGGTGCGTGCGCTGCTACGCTTGCTACTAAATGAAGGAAAATTTAATATAACTGTCACGTTTATGGTTTTTTTTTCAAAATGAGTTTTTTTTTCTTGAATAAGCAGGGGTTCAAACTTTTATCAAAACATGCTTCTTACCCGAGGAATACACGTTTTGTGTTTCTTTAACCTGGATAATTTTCATTTTTGGTTGAAATTTGTGTTTCATTTGTATGGGAGCCTTTCCTTCCAGAGGGGGTGGTTTCTCAAACCACCATACAATCTTTGCCTTCAAAACCCTCCACATGCCAAATTTGGTTCCATTTGCTTGATTAGTTCTCGAACCATCACACTGGGCTCATCGATAATAATAAAAATTTGAGTTTCATTTGTTTCAAGCCCCCCCCCTCCTTCAGAAATGGGAGGGGTCTTGAACTATCAAAGAAACATTCTTGCCTTCAAAACCCCCCCCCACATGCCAAGTTTGATTCGATTAGCTTGATTAGTTCTCGGGTTATGATGAAATTTGTGTCTCATTTGTATGAGAGCGCCCCTTCCTGAGAGAGAAGGGGTCTCAAACAATCATAAGAACTTTCACTTTAAAAAAAAAACACTATTTAAAAAAACTTTTTGAGCGTATTAGTAGAACTATTGTGATTGAGAAACTATGAGAATTTAAAATTAACACTTCATATAATCACTTTAACAAAATAAAAATAAAATATTGAAGCACTTTTCCAAAATTATCACTAGTAAACGCGAGCAAATTCCTGTAAATTCCACTATAGGAAGCTTACTGACAGCTTTTGACAGATAGGCCTATTTCGTCTGCGACTTACAGACTTCTTCAGTGTCGAGTGCTCGACTTGAAGGGAACATCACAGTAGGTCTAGTATTTATAGTAGGTTTGTTGATACCTGAATGTATGAGGTAGAGTGTGTGAGGGGGTATAATGAATGTGTTTATGTTTGTACCTCAAAGGTTGTTTGGTACCTCAAAGGTTGTTTGTTGAAATGAAAGGATATTAATTCCTACTTCGTTTGAAGGTAGTCAAATTGGTGCTGTGTTGCTTTTGTGATGTTGGTAGAAATTTAAACAGCCACGAATATCCGTTTCCTTGATCTTTGTTAAGCAATTTTTTGGAATTTTGTTTGTGGATTGCTATGCTTTCCGCTACATTTAGTTTCCAAGGGTTTGTGATATGGCTTAAAATTTGTATGTTATATAAGTTTAAAAAATGCTCTTCGTTGAATATATGTTCAGCTACTTTTGATTTAAAATGGTGTATGATCCCTTTTCAGTGTCTTTGTTTGCTTTAGTGACTTCTGCAATATGTTCTTTGAAACGAATATTGAGATTACGTTTAGTTTTTCCAATGTACACTTTTCCGCAATGGTCACAAGTTATTTTGTAGACCCCGGATTTGCTAAGACTCTCAATGGGGTCTTTAGCAGAACCTAAGAGAGTTTTAAGCTGATTATTTTTACTAGTAAAAACTATTTCAAAACCAAAATTGCGTAGGATTGGTCGTAATTGTGTAGTGTGGCTATTGTGTGTCATTGCTATTCTTTTAAGTTGGGGTTGTGTTTCTGTTAGTGTGGTGAGGGATTCTTTGTATTGTTTTTGTGTTTTTTTGTTGATTACGTTTTGTATTAGTCTTCGGGAGTAACCATTTAAGTGTGCTGTGTCAAAAATGTGTTCGAGTTCTTTAGTTATGCCGTTTGGACTTAGTGGTAATGTCTGTATTCTGTGAATCATGTGATTAAATGATGCTATTTTGTGTTGGTATGAATGATTAGACGTATGTGGTATTGTACGTTGTGTATTTGTTGGTTTTCTGTAAATTTCAAATGAGAGTTTAGATTGTTCTTTTACTACAAGCAAGTCCAAGAATGGTAATTTATTGTCATTTTCAATTTCATAAGTGAATTCAATGTTTTTATGTGAGTTGTTTAATGTGTTTAGGGTGAGAGGTAGGAGATCTTTCTTTAAAATGCAAAACACATCATCAACGTATCTACACCAAACGGTAGGTAGTTGATTCGTATCTTGTAATTGTTTTTCGAAATTTGCCATGAATATTTCGCTCAGAAAAGGGGAAAGGGGATTACCCATAGGGGCGCCTTTTAATTGTTTATAATGTTCGTTTCTGAAAGAAAAATAATTTTCTTCCATGCAAAGTTGTGTAAGTTTTATGTATGAACGTACTTTTTTCTTCCATGCCATGTCGTCATTTTGAATGAGTAACCAATTTTCTAATAAGTTTAAAGTTTCTTTTACTGGAATACTAGGAAAGAGGGATTTGACGTCAAACGATATTAAAATTTCATCTTCATTTATGTCTACGTTATGGACAAGCTCTGTGAAATGTTGTGAGTTTTTAACTGCCCAACAGAAAAATTGTTTTGGTATGTTTTTAAATTCGTTAACTAACCATTTTGCTATTTTATGGGTGGGTAATCCTATTGCTGAAATAATTTCACGCATTTCATTGCCAGGTTTGTGAACTTTTGGAAGACCTTTAATAGTAGGCAATGAAGGATTTGATTCTTTAAGATTGTTTATTTCATTACCAAATGATAATTTGCACTCTTTGAGTGTTTTTTCCACACGTCCTATCATTCCCGGAAGGGGATCTGATCGCTGTTTTCTGTAGGGGCCATTATTTAATTTTTCTAACATGATGTTTTCGTAGTATTTTTTATCTATTATTACTGTACAATTTCCTTTGTCTGATCCCACATAGTAGACCGGTTTTTGTTTTAATTCTTGGAGTATTTTGTGTTCTTGTGTAATTTGTTTGTTTTGTGTTGTGTGTGTATTTTTAAGGATATTAGCTGTTTCTATTCTGATTTCTTGTATTTTTGAAGTGTGTAAGTTGTTAGTATTGATTGCTGTCTCTGTGTCGATTATTGTTCGTGTATTGTCAGGATTTGAATTTATTGCGTTATTGAGTCCTTTGTTAAGTAAATTTAGTTGTTCTTCTGAGAATTTTTCTGGAGAACGGTTTATTACTAAGCCTTCTATATTTTGAACTATATTTAACTTTTAAGATTTTTTAGGTTGTGACTTTTTGAGTTTTTTGAATTTTTTGTCAAGTAATTTTCTTTTTCTTTCAGATTCACAACGTACCGTGACTGTTACTGTTGTGAGAAATGTTGAGAAACTATCTGGGTACTGTTTTGCTAATTTTAAATGTAGTGAATAACATTCTAATGTTTTTGTGTTAAGTTTGCTGTGTAATGCTTTAATACTGATACGCAATAGATCCATTTCCATGTTTTTAATTATTTTGGTATTCGTAGCAGTTTTAACCTTTAACCAATGAAATAACTTGTGACCATTGCGGAAAAGTTTACATTGGACAAGCTAAACGTAATCTCAATATTCGTTTCAAAGAACATATTGCAGAAGTCACTAAAGCAAACAAAGACACTGAAAAAGGGATCATACACCATTTTAAATCAAAAGTAGCTGAACATATATTCAACGAAGAGCATTTTTAAACTTAAATAACATACAAATTTTAAGCCATATCACAAACCCTTGGAAACTAAATGTAGCGGAAAGCATAGCAATCCACAAACAAAATTCCAAAAAATTGCTTAACAAAGATCAAGGAAACGGATATTCGTGGCTGTTTAAATTTCTACCAACATCACAAAAACAACACAGCACCAATTTGACTACCTTCAAACGAAGTAGGAATTAATATCCTTTCATTTCAACAAACAACCTTTGAGGTACAAACATAAACACATTCATTATACCCCCTCACACACTCTACCTCATACATTCAGGTATCAACAAACCTACTATAAATACTAGACCTACTGTGATGTTCCCTTCAAGTCGAGCACTCGACACTGAAGAAGTCTGTAAGTCGCAGACGAAATAGGCCTATCTGTCAATAAGCTTCCTATAGTGGAATTTACAGGAATTTGCTCGCGTTTACTAGTGATAATTTTGAAAAAGTGCTTCAATATTTTATTTTTATTTTGTTAAAGTGATTATATGAAGTGTTAATTTTAAATTCTCATAGTTCATTAATCATAAGAACTTTCTCCAGCCCCAAAAACCCTTTCATATAAATTTTCACGTTGGTCGGTTCAGAACTTTCCGTGCCTATAAGGGTCTGACAGACAGAAATTTATTTTTATGTATATATAAATCTATAAGCCTCCAAAAACCTCCATATGCTAAAAGTGGTTTCATTTACTTGATTAGTTCTCGAGTTATGCAAAAATTTGCTTTTTATTTGTAGGGGGAGCCCCCCTCCCCTTCAAAATGGGGGGGGGGGGGTATTGAACTGCCATAGAAACATTTATTTCCGTCAAAAACCTCCACATGCCAGATTTGGTTCCATTTGCTTGATTTATTCCCGAGTTATGCAGAAATTCGTGTTTTATTTGTATGAGAGACCCCTTTTTCAGTGAGCGGAGGAGTCTCAAACCACAATAGAAACATTTTTTGCCTTCGAAAACCTCCACATGCCAAATTTGGTTCCGTATGCTTGATTAGTTCTCGAGTTATGCACAAATTTGTGTTTCATTAGTATGAGAGCTCCCCTCTTACAGAGGGTGGAGGGGTCTTGAGTTACCTTAGAAACATTTCTGGCCTTCAAAAACCTCTACCTGCCAAATTTGGTTCCATTTACTTCATTAGTTCTAGAGTTATGCAGAAACTTGTGTTTCATTTGTATGAGAGCCACCCTCTCTAGGAGAGGTAAGGGGTCTCAAACCACCATAAAAACATTTCTTGCCTTCAAAAACTTCCGAATGTTAAATTTGGGTTTCTTTGCTTGATCAGTTCTCGAGTTATACAGAAATATGTGTTTCTTTTGTATGGGAGCCCCCTCAATCTTAAGAACCTTCCCCGGCCCCAACTCATTTTTTTAATATAGATTTTTGCGATGATCTGCGGAACCTGTAAACGAAACTGGAACCTGTAACTGGAAAATGACCAAATGAACCCATTGACCTCAGAGACATTTGAACATAGGGTATGTGTCCCTTAACGCAGCCTAATAAGCAACGATCGTTTACATTTTTATTACAGTTCATACACTATTTTAGCTTGAACTCATATTTAGCAAGTTATACATTAGCTAAGATACGTTTAATAAGACGTTAGGTAGAATCTTTCCTTAAGTGCTATACAACTCATTTTAGAAAGTCAGAAATGTCGGTCTACAAACATCAAATTGGGTCTATTCATGGATGTAATTTCGTCCCATTCGATCGATTTTCTGTTAGTTGCCAGTTGAGGTGGCAGATGTATCTGTGCCTCAACCTACTCCGCAGTGGGATGTTTGGCAATGATAACGTCCTTGGTTCGAGTACTACTTTACCCATGCCTTTTCGCTCAATTTTCAATACTTCTATACTATTTCCAACCTACCGTACACTGACGGAACTTTCAACACTTTCTCTTCATATCTTTCATTCTAGCAAACATGACTGTCTACTCTTGGTGCCTCATGGCGATGAGCGAAAACATCTCCTTCTACATCATAATCGTTACTCCACGTTCGGAGAATACAAATATAACAATTAGAGTATGTACTTTTAAACACCTAAATCATTTAGGTTATCATATAATTTATCAGCCATTCTATAATGAAAACACTTTTATTCTCTCTACACAGATTTTGTTACTTTGATTTGTGTTTAGATGAGACATATAAAAATATTCATCCGAAACTCATACATATCCATTGGAAATTTTACCAATTACAACATTTTTACTACAGGTCATAGTTGGGAACATAGAAAAACATATGTTCCTTACATTGGTTCTACGGTTTTCTTGTTAAATGATTCTAATTTTAAATATGTTAACAGCTTGTTTATAACGTGTGACTAATTTCTGTACATCTAGGCTGCATTATTTGGTTTCTCGGTTCAATTTAGCAAAATAAATATCATGCGAAGATCATGAAGATAATCTGTTCAGCTTAACCAGTGAATTCATTATGTCTAAAAAGTTAAGAAAATCGTTAATTACACGGAAGTAAACAACAGTAAATTGATGAATAATGTCTGAATTCTTCCGAATTAAATTGGTCACCTTGATAGTAACATAATGTTGTTGATTAACGCTGAATTAATGACATATATGGTACATAGGCCGAATGAAGGAGCTAGGCTAACATTACATCCCCTTACCCTATCTTCTTTGATTAACTTGTTATCTGAAAATATGGATGCTAGTTGGAGCATCGCATGAATGATCAACAGGGCACTTTTCCTTAATTCCTCATCGAGGCTACTTTCACCGAATGCTGTGCCCTCCCTGTACGTTCCGATGGAACCAATCTGGTCAATGCTCACAGGGATTCCTCAGTTGTTTATTTTTGCTGAATATTCTAATCGAAACATAACTAACTTATTTATGAACAAGAGCATTCATTTAACAACTCGTAAACAGAATTACTCTAGCGGACAAGGTCAGATACAAAATCCAATCTGTCAGTTTAAATTTGATGTAAAACTGGATCTACTGTTACATTTTTTATTAAATTTAGCCCATACAAAATATTTGGGTGTAAAAGTTACTCTGGCCGTATGGGTGTTGTATGCATTACAGAATTTATATTATCTGTTAATAATTCAATAAACGCGAAGCATCCCTTCAATTCCAATCGCGAAGCTGGCCGTTATATTCACCTCTTTTGCTTCTCGTTTATTTCTCTAATGCTATCCCACGAAGAGAGCGACATTCAGTATGCATTGCAACTTCAAAATGTGAGGCCGGCAGAACGGTAAGTTGATAAAGTCTTATCAATTGACAAAACGAATCAGCGCTCTGCCTTATGCCTAAAATGATCAATTGATTGAGCCTACCCTAATGCCACACTTATTACAACTCAGATGGAGTAACTATTATCTAACCACTTATGGCCCCTGCGTGTTGCTTAGGTATAAATATATCGAAGTATTTATTTAATCTGCCATACATATTTGCAGAATAGATAACATTTCCTGCAAAAAAAATATATCGGGATTTTAGTTGATCATAATTAAAGATCAATTGATTCTTTGTAACAACTTTCTATTGCATTGAAAAATAAAACGACTGACAAAGCTATTTTGGATCAAACACTGTGCAGCACTGCGACATATTTTACAATCTTTGATATGCTTTCTATATCCAACCTGCAATTAAAATCTTCATTAGAGAACACACGCACGCGTCACTCGGGACTTAAATAACAATCAACTCCTAAGCAAGCTTACCTTCCACTCGCATTGGGACCGAGGATTGGTTCGGAAGATCCTCTTCGCCAGAATTGTGCAGAAGCTCAAATGCATTATACATTATACTGTTTACATCGACAGCAGTATACGCCCGATGAAAACACCTCATATATGAGTTGAATGCGGCTAACCTCACAAAGAGAGCCCATTTTTCCTCGAGTTTCTAGGAACAACCCCACGAACATGGAACAGATTTCACAGCTGGCGGATAGTTTTTTGTTATTTACGAAATTGAGTCGCATTCAGCTGTGTTTCAAGTCTGCTCCATTCTCCGTGTTGCAGCAGACGTTAGATTGTTGATGAAATTGAGGATTATACTTCGTTCGCTGTATTTTTATCCCTCTCTTGGCAAGCAAGTAATTGCAAGCAACACTCAAATAGAAGAACAGAGCTCAGAAGGATAAGAACTATTCCAACGAAGTGGGTTGGTACCTTCTGAAGGTAAGATGCTTTCCCCATGATGATGTTGATGATGATGACGATGACGATGGTTGCGACTGTTTCGAATGTTCGCATGTATGGAGATCCGGTGTAGAGAAATGTAATTAAAAATACATCCTTGCTCCCAGCTCTTCAAAGGCCAGCTGCTCGTGTTGGATGCTTTTTCGACTTCCGATTGCTGTTGTTGCTCAGATCTTGGTAAAGTGGAAGGAAGCCTCCATTCCTGGAACACGTAGCGGTGCCTTGTTCAAAGATGCTGCTGAACGATGATGTAAGATTTCAACTGCTTTGATCAGTTGTTGAGGAGATTTGAAGCGAAGGTTATAAAGCGTTCGTAACGTACGGCCACGGATTGTTGAGGTTATGACAGAAATCTAACATTCCGTTCCAGGAGTTTCAATTCTAGACTAAACCATTGTGATTCCACTGAATTCATATTCTATCGTAAATCTGCGATAACAATTAAGAAATAGAAATCATCACATCAACCACTGCAGATTGTAGTCAGGTCCTACATTGGGCTCCCATGTAACAAAAATTAAAAAAAAAAACAGAAAGTGATTTTCAAGTATATAGACTGTTCCGATAATTATAAATACACTAATCTCGATTAACCGTCAATTCAAAATGCGTGCAGTATTCAACCAAATTTTGGCTACGCCCTGTTGTTTACATTCAAATTAGAGCATCTCCAGGAGTGTTGTAGTTCTAGATTCATTTTATATGTCAGTTATAAATTTTTCTCTTATAACAAACATACCCTCTCTTCAGCAGCAGTTCCAAATGTTGTTCTAAACCTAAAGACTTGAATGTGTGTGTATAATTGATTCTCAAAACTTCTGTGGGCATATTCTCAGAATTCCTTGGGAATTCTCCTCAAATTTCCGCTGCAATTCCTCTCAGAACTCCTTTGGAATTTCCCTCAGAATTACTATCCCCTTCGAATTTCTCTAGAAATCTCAGAAATCCCTTAGAATTTTTTTTTAGAATTCCCCTAGAATTCTCCTCAGAATTCAGTTGCAATTCTTCATAGAAATTAAAGAGAATTCTCCCTTTAATTCACTCGCAGTTTTTCTAAGAATTCCTCTGGAGTTCTCCTCAGTGTTCTTCTGCAATGCTCATCAGAATTCTTGTGGAATTAATAGTAGAATTACACTGAAATTCTCAAAATTCCACTCAAACTGTCTTCAGAAGTCCTGCGGAATTCTTCAGAAGTCCACTGGAATTCTTCTCAGAGTTTCTCAGGAATTCTTACTAGAATTTTTCTAGTATTCTCCTCAGGATTTTTCTTGAATTCTAATCAAAATTCCTCTGGAATTCCTCTCAAAATTCCGCTGGAATTTCTTCAGTATTCGTCTGGAATTTTCCCTCATAATTCCTTTGGGATTCCTCTCAGAACTTCTCTGGAATTCCCCTTAATATTCGGCTAAATCATTTTCGGTTCTATATCTAATTTAAATATTCCACAATATGGAGAAATTCTCGAAAAATTTTAAAAACAAAGAAATAGGGTAATAACAAAGAAATAGGGATATGATGGTCAACGAGTTCAGACTTGTTGCTGCAACTTAAAATTATGAACGAAAAAGTAGAACGTATACAAGATTCAAACAGATGCACGACCGGACGTTGATTCAAAGTTTGGCCTTTTGACTTGATTCCATAGACACTACCACAATGACAAAAAAAATATAACTTGGATGAAACGCGTTTCAAATTTGAACAAAAATAGAACAACGTACCCAGGTAACCAATAAGCATTAGCATATGCAGTAAATTAACTCTAAATCTGCATAACAGATGCTACAAGCATTATATTAGCATTATATCAGCATCTTGAATGCGATCTGTTGTAAAGCTGCATTTCAAATGCTATTTAAATGCTTGTAGCTTGTAATAAGCATTTGGAATGCAAAATAGCATTAATGAAGCATTATCATAGCATTGCAGTAAAGCAGCCGTATATTGGGCCAAAAGTGGCATTTATGTTGCATTTAAGGCGACTCAATTGCTTGATAGGCTGCCTTAAAGACGCTTTGGAACTGCTTATTGATTACCTGGGTTTCCTGGGTTACCTGGGATTCCAGTTTTAAATTTCAACATGAAACTTTTCGAAATTATCCAACTAGAACGCCTTGCTGAAGTTGCCTTTGTTATAAACCCAGTTCTTTTTTGTATCGACCATACACTCCTGGAGATGCCCTCAAACTAATGTTGTATTTTTTTTTTAATTTTTCGCACGGAAGTTTGAAAATGCGTGGTTTTTCTTCCGAGCAAGGAAAACGGATTGTGCACAAACGCTGCTCCGTCAGTGGTCTTTCGATCAGAAAACTGGCTAAGAAAGAAGGTGTGAGCGTTGGAGCAGTTCAAACCTCATTACGGAAGTATCAACAACAGGGCTCTTTCATAGATTCCCTGAGACGGGGTTGAAAACCCGGTCTCGCTGACACTACAATCGACAGAAAGGCAAGGGACTATTTCAAGCGTCATCCTTCAGCATTATTCCGAGATGTGGTGAAAAGCTAAGTACTTCGGCGACTAATGTTATGCGTGCCAAGGAGAGAATGGGCCTGCAGACTCGTCGGAAGCAGAAGCAGCCAAAACGAAGCACCAAACAGGCTGAATCTGTGAAACCGATGGCTCGAAAGCTGTACGACAAACTGCTGACCAAAAAATCGGGCTGTGTTATCATGGACGATGAAACCTACATAAAACTCGATTATAAAACTCTGCCGGGACTACAGTTTTATACCTCGCCGAAGGGAAAGGATGTTCCTAGATCAGTGAAAGCCACACAATTTGAAAGAAACATTTAATTTTTGGTGTTATCTAATGCACACACGGATAAAAAATCGTTTCGGAATACTTCAAACTCAAGTCACGAATTTCAGAACAAGTCAAAATTTCATTTACGAAAATATACCATGAACAAAAGTCATGAATACGTGAACTTTGTTCCGCAAAATTAATATAACGCTAGAGTAACGTAGTTGCATGCAACGTGTGTCATGAAAACGTGAAAACTTTCCTTGGTAATCATGATTTAGTTCACGTATTCATGATTAATGTTTCCGAAATCGGATTTATATCGTGATACAGTTCACAAAAGCAGCCACTTTGTTCACGGACTGTATTTGGAACGAAATTTTTGTTCATGAATATTAGAACAAAATTCACGAATGTATAAAATAACATGAGACTATACTTTCGCATGAGGAGTAGAGGAGTAGGCTAAAGGTATTCGAATATACGCATGCATGCGTATTGCATTTTTTTGTAAGTATGAATTAAAAACATATAAAAAGGAATAATCATTGAATAAAATGATCGTTAAACAAGAAAAGTTAAATTTAGGATTCTTATGAATTATACATTCGATTAGATTAGGTCGTTTAGTTAAGAAATGCTTCTGATAACATCTTGAGTCACCTTGGGGATTTCTAGAATGATTGTATGAACATCCAGACTGATTTACAATCCGATGCATACTTAAGACTTAATACGAACGATACTTGTAGGCATAAACAAATAGCATGATGAATATTATCGGCTTTGTATTCTGCGCCACCAAAGACAATAATAAATTAAGCTGCTTTGTTCGGCGTTCCAACCATCACCACCTGCGGTTGTAAAGAAACACTTTCGAAATGTTTCTCTAGGTACTCAATTCAAAATCATTTTAAAACTTTCACTTTCGTTCGCACCTCACAGCAATGACTGACTAGAGTTTTTACAAGCGTTACAATAAAATGAGAGTTTACGAACAACGTTCACGAAAAGAGGAACAAAATCACGCAAATAGATTTAAGAGTCCACGTTATTATGATCGAGGATCATGATTCCCAGTCATTTTCATTGTGTTACGAAATGCCAAACAGAGATGAATTGAGTTCACGACATCGTGATTCTTTTCATGGAAATAGGATTTAAGGAATCACGTGTATGAGCAGAAAGTCACATATTTGGAATTGATGTTAGTTCACGATGTCGTGATTTTTTGTTCTGGAAAATGAGAACGGATTTTTTTCCGTGCATAAAGGGACTGCTAGATTTAGCGAACAATCATGGGATATTCCATGTAAATATAAGGCAGATATCGCTGGAATCAGGTCTGTTGTATAGAAGATTGCAAACAATTTCGTTGTTTACGCTTGCTTTAGCTTGCAATGCAACGAGGGACATTTCACATGTCTGTTAAAATTCATTATTTTTTTCTGTGCATTTACATCGAAAGATTCGGCAAGAAGGTTATGGTGTGGCAGGCCATATGAGGATGTGGAAAATTATCTCGTCCATTCATTACGACACATGACACGTGAAAGAGTGTCCGCAAAAAATGTTGCTTCCCTTGATCAAACAGCATAACTAGCCCACAATCTTTTGGCCTGATCTTGCTTCCTGCCATTACTCGAAATATGCACTAATGTTTGCATTAAAAAAATGGACTTTATTCGGATGGTGATAAAAAAAGCTAAGACAGATAATTGCTTTTGATAAGATTCCCACGGAAGGAAATTATGTAAGCTTACTTGCAAAAAAATTCTACGCCCTTGCGAGCGGCCTTCCGGCAGTTAACCGGAGCATTCCCCATGGCGGATGAAAACTTGCTTGTAAGCATGTTTTTGATTTCTTTATGTTTTATTTATCAATTCCTCCTCAGGTTTCGCGACAAAATTGTTGGAGTAGACGCTTCAGGTTGGCCCAGAGATTCTCGATGGGACGCAGCTGGAGAACGTTGGGCGGGTTCGCCGACTTGGGTACTACATCGATATTCAGCCGCTCCATCTCCTCCAACGATCGCTTTGAGTAGTGGGCCAACGCCAGATCGGGCCAGAACACCGCGTCTTCGCCCTTATGGTATTTCTTGATGAACGACGCACTTTCGGCAGGCATTTCGTACTATAAATTTCACGGCCCGTTCACGGCCAGTCCGGGTGAGATAGGTATCGTCGTCAATCACCACCGCCACGTCGCGATTCGCCTGGAAAATCGAGCTGACCTTCTTATTCCGCCGGTCGCTGCGACTTCCGCTTCCTGAAGTGTATGTTCATGTTCGCCAGGTACTTTTTCACGGGTTGGCCAGTGGAACTGACCTCCCGGCCAAGCGCACGCAGCGATGTAGCCACTTTTCCCTCGGTCTTCGTCTTCAGCATCCTTTGGAGCTTCTTGTCGCTCAGGGTCGTCGGCCGTCCGGAACCGAGCTTACTTTCGATGCTCTGATTGTTATCTAATAGTGCCAAGATGTTGTTGATGCCGGAACGGGCGTATCCGGCGTCCACAAAGTGCTGCACGATGTCCGTTTTCGACGCGGTGGGGTGCCGTTCTTTGAACGCACACATTTCTGAACGAAGTTGCTTCACTGTTTTTGCTATCACGGTTAGAGTTTGACTGATAGAGCTGTCAAATTTTGTCTGCTGACTCATGGGTTACTATGATTGATGCTGCAGCATGGGTTTTGTCAGTGCGGGTGAAGGTAAACGCATGAAAAATCGGCAATTTTTGTCATTTTTTTTTTAAATGCAATCGGTAGAGGGGTACAAAGGAACAAGGCGGTTGTCAAAGAGGGGGAACCAAAAGCCGGAGACCTTTAATTCTGTGGGTGGGGGGGGGGAGGGAAAACAGGGGAGGGGGTGTGTGTAAAAATATTAAATGGTGGAGAGGTGGGGAGGTGGGGGGAAAGCCGGGAGTAGTGTGTGTGGTTGTGTGAGAAGCGGATGAAGGAGGGGGGGAGCATTATTATTTTTTTTGTTTGGATAAAATAAATTAAACTAAAAATAAGTAAATTTTTTTTTTGGGTGGTGTTAATGTTAAATTGTGGCTGATATAGGGGCTTTGTTTTTTGTTGTTGTTTAAAAAAAAATTTTAGGAGGGGGAGGGAGGGATTAATTTTGTTAGGGGGGAGGTGTGTGGTGTTTGGTGTGTTGTGGGGGGCTTTTATGAGTATTTTCGCAGCATCGTGCTCACATTTGACGTTTTTGTTCGTTTTCATTTATTTGCTCCGTGATTCTCTCTCTATAGACGAATCCAACTTGAAAAAAGAAGAAGACACCGAGTGGTGATCAATCTGACAGCTCCCATGTTAAAGTATAGGTCGAAAATTTTAAAATGCTTCTCAAAAATTCAAATGAAATTTAAATTAAAAGCGGTTTGTTGTATGATGTAAGAATAATACAAAACTGCACAATAGGGGAATTATATTTATTTTATTTTTATTTTGCTGAAAATGTCTTTATTGAGTACTTTTGGATTTTTCTTACATCATTCAACAAACCGCTTTTAATTAGAATTTCATTTGAATTTTTTAGAAGCATTTTAAAATTTTCGTCATATTCTCCAACATGGGAGCTGCCAGACTTATCACCACTCGGTGTCTTCTTCTTTTTTCATCCTGGATTCGTCCATTACAATTGACAGAATTATACAGAACGGCTTGAAAGTGTTTTTATAAAAAGTGAAACTTCTCAAGTGTGTTTAACTTTTGTCTGAAGCCCCCTTTTTATTCGGCTATTTTTCCATTAGAACTGCATTATTTAGAAAAAATGTTATTTTATTGGCATCGAGAACAGCAACATTGTCGAGTACACGTATTTCATTTTTTGAAAAATGTGACTTAAAGAATGTCTCATATTTTGAAAAGTAATCAAAATAATGCTAAACAAGGAAATTATCACATGAATTTATTCTATGAAGTTCTTTGATGAAAGAATATGATAGTGAACGACTTCAGCCCTCGGGACCTTATTCCGACCACGAGTTAACCGTTAACCCACTCTTTTTTTGCTGTATCTGCTGTATGCTTCACTAGATGAAATACCATGCTGCAACAGATGAGTTTTTCAAGTTATCGTTTACTTCGTGCTTGGAATAGGGTTCCGGGGAGCAGAAGCTGTTCCTTACCATATTTAGAATAAGAGTCTGAAAATGGATTGTCAAAACCAGTCAACATTGTCTATGCCAACCATTTTTAGTTCCAACAAATCTCTGTACGAAGTAAATGTTGTAGCTCCATCGAATTCAAATAAATCAATTTTTGCTTCCGGCCCATACAAAACATATTTTAGAAAAAAAAACAGCATGTTTTTGATTCATATTATTCATTTCATTTCATAGATAAATGTGCTCAACACAGCTGCAAATAGATTTCTATGGATTTATTTCCATAAGCTGTAGCGCGCACTTTCTTATTAACTCCTTTCATCAATCTTTGCACGGTGTGCTTGTCAATTTTCTTCGTAGCAGTAAGCCTCTTAGAAGGAAATTCTTGGATCGCTGATACCTCTCCACCAAGCTTTTTGAGGTTTCCCTTGACCATTGACCAGCATGTTTCAATCGGGCGGAGCTGTGGACAATTTGGTGGATAACAATCCTTGGGAACGTAGAGTTATTTTGCTCATACCAGGTGATTGTATCTTTAACGAATTTAGCGAAAAAAGCCATTTTTATCTATCGATATATATATGGTCATCCTAATAAAAAAATAAAAAAATACGGGTCTTATTATTTTCGATGAAGAACATACCAAGCGATTTTGAGAAAAATCGGCCAACTTTTTTTTTCAACTCTATTCTTTTCCCGTGGAATCGCTGTATATATATATATATATATATATATATATATATATATATATATATATATATATATATATATATATATATATATATATATATATATATATATATATATATATATATATATATATATATATATATATATATATATATATATATATATATATATATATATATATATATATATATATATATATATATATATATATATATATATATATATATATATATATATATATATATATACTTCTGGAATGAAAAAAACAAATGAATTCAAAAACCTTCTATTTTTACCATGTTTTAAAATTGAACCACATTTGTGTAAAACCAAAACGGTGTATTTTTGAATTACATTCAAGTTGTTGTTCATATTCGAGAAAAACCACCATTTTGCATTATTTTCTTTCCGTGGTTATTACAGCTGCAGAAAAAACATTCGTTTAGTTTTGTTCGCATGTAATTAAATGTTGGAAATTGTTATACTTACTTACGAAAAACTGCCATTTATGGTACTATTAAATAACAATGAATCAAGGGACTATCTTAACCCTTATGTGATCGACAGGGTACCCGGGTACCTTTTCATGTTTTACATTAAGAAATTTTATTTATTTTAGGAAGCTGAAATTAAGTGACATCTTAATAAAAGTTGGAAGGCAACTTTTGGCATAAAAACACTTCATATAGTAGCAAGGGGGGGGGGGCAGAAGGGGGGGGGGTACTTCGGTTTTTTTTACCCCTTAAGTGTACGACAGGGTACCCGGGTACCCACCAAATTCAAATGATTTTAACTCTGGCAATAATTGACCGATTTTAATTCTTTTGGCACCGTTAGATTCAAAAACTCATTCACTTCAGGGACCTTATGAGCAATGATCATTTGATCACGGATCATTGATCACGGGAACGCAATTTCGGAAAATCTATTGAATTTCGAGGAATGGATGTCAAAATGCACGCCTGCTAGTCACACGGAAGCCCCTAATCCCCTCATCTCAGTCGTGCCACTCCTGCCAGCGTTCAACAGTCATCCCGGTCCTGGGTCTGAGTGTGGTGAAGGGGTCTTCCAAACCGTCGTCGCAGGCAAGTACACAATCAGTATGAACAATATTGTACCTGAAAATCCCACGTTTCCAGTCAACTACTACATGCTGATCTTTCACCAACGGAAACAACCATCATAGCGAGCCCAGTTGCTGCTGCTGCTGCCAGGATGCAAAAACAATTTTCTGCACACTTGATTTCTGTGTACTACCAGAATGTTAGAGGCATTCGTACCAAAATTGTTCAGTTGCGATTGCTTTTCTTCAGCCGTGACTTCGATCCAATTATCTTTACCGAGATTTGCTTGGAGCAGATGTTGATAGTGCGGAAATTTCGCCCGACTATACGTTTTACCGTTGTGATCGTAGTGCATTGACTAGTCGGCATTCTCGTGGTGGAGGAGTGCTTATCGCTGTTAAATCTCACCTTAACTGTGAAGTCATTCCACTGTTGAATTGCGACCACCTCGCGAATCGCGTGTGTGTAAAATTGTTATCGGGGTTTTTTTCCTTTTCGCTTTTTACCTTCCCCAAAACTTATGGTGGACCATTATTCTGCTCATGCCAACGCAGTGCACCATGTGACAAATTTAGCATCATCAGCAGATATTATCATGTCTCTGGGTGACTTTAACTTGCCAAACTTGCATTGGCAACTGGATGAGGACGTGAACGGTTTCATTCCCCTAAATGTTTCTTCCGAGCATGAACGGGTACTCATTGAAACGATGTTCACTACTGGTTTGCAGCAAGCTAATCGATACACAAATGCAAACGGCAGACTTCTCGACCTTGTAAATATTCGTTAGTCTTCCAGAGCGACTAGATATCATCGAACCTCCTGCACCACTTTAACCCATTGATAATCATCACGTGCCGTTTGTTTTGTGGGGGCGGGGATGGGGTTTGAGGGGGAGCAACGTATATGTTGGTGCGATGTGGTGAAAGGGGGGGGGTGGGGGGGGTGGACTGGAGAGGATATAGTCAGGAGAGGGGGCGCAGGGGGGGGAAGGAGTACATCATATGGGGTGGGTGCTGAAGGCCCACGGTCGGGTTGAGTGGGGAGTGGGGAGGGGAGACCTATGATAGCTACTTATCCAGAATCCAGGTGAACGTAAAAAACCGGAGCCCGGGCAGATTTTGGGATTTCATGAAAAAACGACAAGCATCTTCTCGCATCCCACTGCAACGTTAATTTCAAGGATGTCAAAGCTCAAACAAACTTGGATGCCGTGAATCTGTTTGTTTCTTTGTTTTCGAGCGTGTGTAGCGCAGTTTCACATGTATAAAAACGTGACCTGTTTTGTTCCCTTTCTTTCAAACATCATCATCCCACCTAGCCATTTGTTACACACACAGAGTTTTAAAAAACCATTGACCACCTTTAAATCCATTAAAGGTGGGGAGAGGAACGTTTTTCACCCCCAATGGTTAAAAAGTGTTCCAGAGAACTAGCGAGTCCAATTGCCAGTTTGTTCAACCGATCGCTTTACGAAAGGACTCTTCCGGCAGCTTGGAAAACAGCTTTCATCGTGCCTATTCACAAGTCTGGCAGCAGTAATCAAGTATCGAACTATCGTGGAGAAAGACTCGTGCATAACGTTTTATACAACATGGCATCTCCAATCAACTTTGATGGCCAGCATGGTTTTATGAAACGTCGTTCTACAGCCACGAATCTCAAGTGTTACGTCACCTCACTGTCACGCGAAGTCGAAGCGAGGCGATAAGTCGACGCGGTATACGTTGATTTCGCGAAAGCCTTCGACACTGTTCCTCATATTCTAGTCGTCGAAAAACTGAGGCACATAGGCTTTCCAGATTCGATTACGGAGTGGATTTTTTCGTACTTGCGTGATCGTACTGCATACGTCGTGGTCAACTCGGCCAGATCCCGCACCTTCAACATCACTTCTGGTGTACCCCAAGGAAGCGTTCTGGGGCCACTATTATTCAACATTTTCATCAATGACCTGTGTTCGCTGCTTTGTTCGTTCAAGCTGTCGTTCGCTGACGACCTGAAATTTTATCGAGTCATAGCTTCTCTTGCTGATTGCGCAGCCCTACAAGAAGATATTGATGTAATGTTGACATGGTGTGGCAACAACGGAATGCGAGTAAACAACAACAAATGTAAAATCATTTCCTTCGGGCGATGCCATAACCCTATTCTTCATGAATACAAAATGGAAACGACAACACTGGAACGTGTGTCATCCATTCGCGACCTTGGAGTTACCATCGATTCGAAGCTCAGATTCAACGAACACATCAGCACTATGACTGCCAAGGCTTTTTCTGTATTGGGATTCATTCGTCGTCACGCGTCCGACTTCACCGATATCTACGCCTTAAAAACACTCTATTGCGCGTTGGTTCGTAGCATCCTTGAGTACGCTGCCCCGGTTTGGTCTCCATACCACGTAGTTCATGTTCTGACGATCGAACGGGTGCAGAAAAAGTTTGTACGTTTTGCGCTGAGACAACTGCCATGGAACGACTCCGTCAATCTTCCTCCCTATTCAGACCGATGCAGGCTCATAGGATTGGAGCCACTATCAGATAGACGAGTTACGATGCAGCGGATATTCGTCTTCGATGTAATTGCGGGATTTATAGACTGCTCTGAACTTCTCACACAGATTCCGTTCAACATTCCTGCTCGAAGGTTCCGGAATTCTCCGTTATTTGCAGTTCCATATCATAGAACAAACTACGGCTACAATAACCCGCTGGATTCATGTCTTCGCTCGTTCAATGTTGTCTGTGATGAATTTGATTTTAATTTGTCAAAAAACGTTTTTAAAAATAGGATTAGTAGTAATATATAGTTTGTAAGTTAAATAATTCAGTCTGTGCGTCAATTCGAAGACGGTGATATAGCTCATCGAATCTTCCGGTCTTCCTCAAAGTATATTGCTATGGGGGGGCAGATGGGTCTCCACCGATTGCCTGTCGATATGCCAAATTTGGAAGACGTCTGCATTAAGTTATCTCAAATTATAATAATCCATCCACTATATCACAAAACATTGCGACTAGTAGAGTGGATGGAAGATAATGAAATCATTGGGTATAGGACCAAGTCTCCCCCGGTTGGTATTGAACCGATGAGCATGGGCATTAATAGAAAGTTTCCAGAAGGCACGAAATGCATCGACGACGGACTCTTATTTTTTACCAAGTCCCTCAATCGTAGGTTTAAATGATTAGCATAGATTGTTCTTAAGAAGCTTCAACTTCATTGATACAGATATTAGTTACAAAAGTGAAATAGATTGTAGGATACAGTAGAAAAAATTGAAAGTTTACGTAAAAAGAGCTGGTTCGAGTATCGGCTGTGAAAGGTTATGTCGATGCTTTATTGTTTCGCATTTACTTTCTTCTTAGTGTCGAAGAGATTCTGCTTAACTAGAGCCCAGTACCACTCAATTGGGCGAAGTTCTGGACAGTTTGGTGGATTAACTGTTTTTGGCACGTATTTGACCTCTTGTACCTTATACCATTCCAGGACGGATTTCGCATAGTGACAAGAGGCTGAATCAGGCCAAAATAGAGCTGGAGAATCGTGGCTTCTGATAAACGGTAGCAACCGCTTTTGGAGACATTCTTTCTCAGACACATCCTTATTGCTAGTGCCGGTGGAGGCGAAATTTTAGATTTTCGACCACAACTAACCATGGCCTACCCAATCGAATACTTCTTCGGGAATTTGGACACCTTCTTTGTCCGGAAATGCTCGGCAACGGCGTTCCTTTGCATTGCGGTGTAAAAAGCCAGACCCGGAAGCTGTTTAAAGTCTTCGAGTACGTATGTTTCGTCGTCCATTATGATACAAGAAAATGTTTGCAAAAAAATGGAGTAAAGCTCCTTAGGAAGACTTTTTGCTGTGAAATGTTGCTTGTCATCACGGTTGGGCACCTTTTTCACTTTGTACGCCTTCAGTCCTTGCATCTGCTTCACTTTCTGTACGTCTGACTTTGACTTACCAAATTTGCGAGCCACATTTTGCAGAGAAAAATTAAGATTTTTCTAAATAATGGCTACCACCTTCTTGTCCATTTGTCGGGAGCATACTTTGCGATTTGTTCCACTTCCAACCTTCCGATCCACAGTCAAGCGCTGATCAAATGACTTGTAAACACAAAACACGGTACTTTTCTGTAGTAGTTTTAGTTTCTTGGCAAGATAGCGCACCGATAAATTCGAATTTTGCTGCCGTTTTTTCGACATGCGTTTGCTCACTTCTACTTGATTCGACGCCATTTTACTGAATGTAACAAGAATGCAAACATGTTGCATCACAAAATAAAGTGGAGAGCTTCAGCTGTCATATAAGTGAAACGTTTCAATGATCCGTAAAATAATTCAAAATCTACACCGAAAGAAAAGTGTCCGAAATTTAACGTGGACAGGCTTTAATTGAATTCAAATTCAGTTTCCAATCTGTCATCTCTTCAGAAAATCCCCATTCCATATCGGAAGCCAACAACTTCCCAAGCACTAATTGAACCCGTAGGACTTCCAGTTCCATACCCTGCTGCGACCATCGGCCCGGCTAACCAGAAAGAAAACATTACATCAACCATTTATCCCCCGTAGCTGGTTGGTCTGTTGGAAAAGTGAAAAACTTTCCACCCCGGAAAATCCTTGCAAGCGGGCCGGATTGACCCCAAATTACCGGACCGATTTTCGAGTTAAACAATCAAAGGCTCGTGACGGAAAGTTTTGCGCTTCAACTGTTGCGTTGCATTTAGGACAGTAAGGGAAAGGGTGGCTTGGCCTAACGAGCAAATTTCCTTCTCCCCATCGACGCATGCAGAAAGAGGTAAATTATTTATCAACTTTCGGCTTGCGTTTAAATTTCTGCCAAGAGCGGCGGGATAATGTCAATCTGAAACGGTTGCGGTATGGCAAGGATGAACACAAGGAACAAGTTTCTGCTTGTAACTTGGGATCCGTAATCGCAGTTCAGTGCTGAATATTGCGATGGGTTGTGAGTAATTATGCAGATAATATTTTGGAAAGTCATTACTAAACTTGTGCTTCTTGAATGGGGCTGCAGTTTTCCAGAGCTGCGTTGCTGAATGATGCATGCATGTATAATTTAACTAAGCAGCAGTGGTACACTCGGGTGCTTTAAATACTTTTGACTTAATGACTTCGATTAATATGGAATTTTTTTTTAACATGCCCTTATTTTCAACGAAGCATACATTCAACCCTCACTTGGAAGTTGAGTGAGTTCATACAATGTTGGGTCACAAATATTGTCGTTTGAAAAGCTAATGCGTTGTGTTGCGTTGCGGTGGCAACGGAATATATCGTTATTACTCGTCATATTTTACTTGTCAAATTCCAAACTTATTACCTCTAGTTCAATCACTGACTCCAAATCCGAAATTATTTACTGTATTACACCGTGTCCAATATATTCTCATACAAAATAAAACTCTATTTATTTCAAATAGATAATCCAGATTTTATTCATAACTTTACCCATTATATTGCAATATAATACTGATCAACTACAGCACATGTTTTGGAATAATACGGCCTTTAACCTTCTTGACCAGCTCCAGACGTTTTTCGAAACCGTCACAGACGGCACGCACGACTTCCATCGGCATTTCGTCCCAAATTCGTTTGATTACGGTTTTGAATTGGTTCATATTAGACGCCCTGTGGTCATTTAACTTCGCCAGCATGTATGACCATACGAAATAATCCAAGGGATTCAGATCTGGTGAACTGGGAGGCCATTCATTCTTGTCCAAAAAGTCGGTCAAATTTTCTCGGCGCCAGCCCTGAACGAGATTTGCAGTATGCGATGGCGCTCCGTCCTGCTGAAACACATAGTGATCATCTCCAAAAACCTCTTATACATATGGCTTGACAACTTTCACCAAAACTTCCGTTTTATAATATACGGCATTCACTTTAACGCCTTTTTCGATGAAAACCAGTGGTAATTTGCCTCGCTTGCAAATTCCTCCCCAAACCATCACTGACGCAGCACTTTGGAACCATGGAGTCACTCTCTGGAACAGTTCTCGAAGAGAGAGCCCACAATCTGTCGTTCTGGTAGGTCCCTCAGCTGAGCATGACGACCCTGGTTTGCCAGTTTATCAGCAGCCTCATTATCAGGTATACCTGCCTGTCCAGGTACACAGACAAAGGTAGTGTTAGCAAACTGTTGTACTTCC